>CM062817.1:271493740-272238740 GCA_031772625.1 Pinus tabuliformis | reverse complement strand
GAGAAACCTACTCTAAATAATGGTTATCATAGATGAAACTACCATGGGCAACTTTTTTTGATTTAATGATCATGACTTTAGTCTTGTTGGTATTAACTGTCATACTCATCTTGGAGCAATAGACATGAAGAGTCTTAAGTTGCTTGTCTAGGTCATCATGGCTTTTTGTAAGAAGAATGATATCATCAACATAAAGGAGAAGAGTAATGATTATATCACCAAACTTGGCGCCCTTGCAACCTGCAGTTTCTAGACACTCCTCAAGCTTATCAATGTAAATGCCAAAAAGAGTAGGGGATAGGGGACACCCTTTCTTAACCCCGATATTGCATTTAATATCTTTAGACCACCCTTTGTTGGTCTTAAGCTTGGAAATGACAATATCGTAGATGCAGATGACAACAATCCTCAATTCAGGAAGAACCATGATCTCTTCAAGTCTCTCCCATAACTTATCTCAAGGAACAATGTCTAAATATTTTCTAAAGTCCACAAAACAATAGAAGAGATGAATTTTACTATTGTGACATTCCTCTGCAATGATCCTGAGAGTAACAATATGGTCAACAGTCAAGTGATGTCTCCTAAACCAACTTGCCTTTTATCTCTTTTACCATGTTTTTCAAGCCAAATGCTAAGCTTCCTTTCCAAAATGAGCTCATATAGCTTGGCTAGGATGTGGCTAATCATAATGGTCCTGTAGTTAGAGGGAACACTTTGTCCCCATTTTTAAAGATAGGCACAATAAGGCTTTGCATCCAAATCTTAGGGAAGCCATGTTGTGCAGCCAAATTGAGAAGCTTGTGGAAATGAGGAATGAGGATAGATCTTCCCATTTTTAAGATCTCAGCTTGATATCCTTCATTATCTTTAGCTTTCCCATTAGCAAGCTTGTTAATCCTTGACTCAATGTCTTCCAAGGAAAATAGATCATCCTTAATAGGAGTGTTTAAGATGGTGTCTAAAGAGTCATACAACTTCTTAAGATAATTGTCTCAATTTTCTAGGGGGATAGAATGATTATCTTTAGTTTTATGAACAAGCACATTCCTCCAAAACGTTTTGGATGCAACTTTAGAAAGGTGGATAAGATGATCTTGTCTCTTATTAATATATGACATCTTCTTCCTCTTGATGAGAGCTTTGTATATACTTATATTCTGAAGCTTAATGATTTCATTAGGAGCATCTCTGATTGCTTTCTTGGAAATTTTACAGTCTTTGTCATACCAAGGATTGGAAGTTCTATTTTTATGCTTATACGAAGTCTCATTAGAGAACTTGCTAATGGTAGTGGAAAGGGTAGTAGTAAAATGGTAATAAATTTGATCAATGTTGTTATTATAAGTCAGGGAGCCTAAGTCCCTTTCTAAATCCCTTAAGAAAAGGTCGACATTACTTCTATCGAAGCGAATGTGTCTTTTTCTTTCATTGGTCTCCTGCATGTGGGTGGTGTGCATAACAAGATTGAGGGATAAAGATAGAGGTCTATGGTCAAAGTCAGGCTCATACCTATTAAGTAGCTCAAAGTTTGTAATATGGTTGAGGATATGGGTGTCAGAAATCGCATAATCCATGACACTGCTACCCAATCCATGGAAACATTAGAGAGAGGCCACTTGTTAATACCATTACAAATGATTAGGTCCCAGGAACTACAAAGTTTGAGGAGATCGATGCAGAATAATTTCTCGATTATGTTTTTAGAGTTTCTCTTGAATCTATTAGCTAAGTTACTATCTTCATCAAGCCACAAGGGGTTGGTATTAGAGTTTTTACTTAACATAATAGCTTGGTTAGTAGCAGTTTTAGCACTAAAGTCCCCAAGAAAAAGGATATTACCTTCATTCCTTAGGTTGTAGATGTCTTTTTCTAGGGTATTGAAAGGACTATTATTATCCATGTTGTTTTTCTTATAGGATGTAGAATTGATAGGAGGAAATAACATATTGCAAGAAAGATCATATTGGTGGTAGAATCAGAGATCTCGATCCAAATGTACTGATTGATGAGGTCGATTTTATAAAGTCGGATGTGAGAGAAAACCATGTTCCTTATATAACAGGCTATACCATCAAAACCTCTCTGGGAGGATTTCTTGTTCCAAGCTGACCAAAGAGTGAATCCGTCAAGGTGAGGGATCCTAGATTCGTCATGTTCCCAAGTTTCAACTAAAATAATAAGATCAATATCACTCAGGATCCAACTTAACATAGGACCTTTACACCATGGAAAACCATTACAATTCGAGAAGAGGACCCAAAGTGATGTAAGTTTCTATTTATCATTTGTGTTTGGGACTCTATCTCTAATAATAGCTTTCCTATTCCTAATGATTGCCAATTTCTCTTCTTTTCTTGCCTCCTTGACCTTTTGGACTTCTTTACTAAGGTTTTCTTGAATGAAATGTTCATTTATAAAGATTCTTGTTCCTTTTAGGCTTGGGGATTTCCTGAGTATATCCAATTTATGGTCATTACATGGATTAGTTTGTGTTTATGCTCAAGTATCTTTCCTACCCTTATTGCTTTTGTGAGATAAGTTGTTTGAATGTTATATTTGTTTTTAACTATTTGTAATGGGTCTTCATAGTTTTGTTCTTCTATACCAACAATTATAAGGGTCGAGTACAATTAATTTATTAATTTCCTCTTTTATGGGTTTAATATCTAATCTATTCTCTGTATTAATTAGGGATGAGTTATTATGTAATCATCTTCATTGTTTTGTTCTTCTATACCAACAATTATAAGGTGTAAGGTTTTTTTGTGGTGCTCAGGATAGAGTAAAATTAATTTATTAGTTTCTTCTTTTATGGGTTTAATATCTAATTTATTTTCTGTATTATTTAGGATTGAGTTATTATATAATCATAAGAGGATTTTTTATTAGTGTATAAATGTGTAAATTTGCTGAAAATTATAAAATTGTTTAATTTTTGAAGATAAAAAATAAAAAATACATTAAATTCTAATCACTAATCATCGAGGAGTTTTTATTAGTGTATAAATGTGTAAATTTGCTTAAATACTACTCATGCAGCATCTTTGGTTGAATAATTTTTATCGAACAGACAGATTGGGCTCTAAATTTTCGTGTAGAGCAGAGGAACTTATGATTATATTGTTTTATTGATCTATTTATGACTATAACACAAGCTTTGTACTTTTATGAATCCCATGTTCTTTATCAGCCTTGCACGGCTTGATCAGAGTTTGCCTGAAAATGATCATGCAGTTGATGTAAAGGAAGCCACGAAAACCTGCAAACCTATCAATTCAATGACTGAAGTACTATTACTGTTATTTCTTTGCTGGACTAGTCTTTGTCCTTAGATTATTTGTGTGTGAACATGCTGACTGGGATCTAAGCGATCTAAGCGATTGGAGTAGAACATAGGAGCTTAGGATATATATTGCTTTAATATTGATCTATTTATGACTTTAACAGCAGATGTTGTACACCCTGTTTTTATTTTTGACTTTAAACATTGTTCATGTTATTTATGTTTACGACTTTAACAACAAATGTTGTACCTGATATTTATATAATGGGCTATTAAAGTTTATTTTCACTTCAAATTATTAAATAACATATAAAATAATCAAACTATTAAATAAAATATAAAACAATTAAGATGTAACAGTATTTATATATTATGTTAAAGGCTTCACGAGTTAGATGAGTTTAGTTGAGCAAATACGATTAAAATATGACTGGAATATTTTATATATAGGTTGAATATTTTACTTTGTTTATGGGATTCTCACAGGTAAATTAGAAAATGAGTGGTTTTAAGAGATTGAGAGATTATTAAAATTTATGGATAATTTATAAATTTTAAAGATGTAAAATTCTTTTACTTACTTAAAAATTATAATGGAAAAAAATATTCTCCATTTTACATGGAAATTTGACTGTTTCTTTTGAAAATCTTGAGTTCATGTTTATAAATGTTATTCTTAAAAATTTATTACTAATATTAATATTAATATTAATATTAATATTATTATATTAATTATTTGTTCTTCATAATTTCAAAAAAACATCTATAGTTTTATACATATATATTTTTCTTAAGTAATCCTCTTATTTTTACCATACTCTCAACATGACTATTCTTGGTGAAAGCATCTCTTACATGACTATTCTTGGTGAAATCATCTCTTTCTTTTCCTTAAGTAATCCTCTTTCTTTTACTCCATACTCTCAACATGACTATTCTTGGTGGAAGAATCTATGTAGGTGTAGTTTCTCTAGTTTATTGCTTTCTTGGATGGCCCCTTCCATTGATGATTGGTTTGAATGGTTCCAAACCCCATGTAAATCCAAGTCAATCTTTTTTAATTTTTAATTTTATCTTTTGGAATTAGACAATTTAGTTCTATATGTACCAAGGATTTATGAACCTTGTTTACCCTTGTGACTGGTCCTTTCTTCATGTTTCTATGTTGACTTAAGCCAAGAAGACAATGCCAAATTGAAGTAGTGTAGCATATTTAAGTAACACAATCAAGTATGAGATCAAGGACGAAGTAGTGTAGCATATTTAAGTAACACAATCAAGTATGAGATCAAGGACTAAGCATCATCTTTAGCACCAAACCTATAGGGTGGAGATATCCACTTTGAAGTATGAAAACGATCGGTTTGAAGTACAAAATTGAATCAAGGACAACCAAATCACGAGCAGGAGCACCTAATTGAAGATCAATCCAAAGGAATTATTGGGTGAATATGAACTTAGAACTGTAACACCCGTTTTCTCATAAATGTTTTATAAAGTAGTTTTTCTTCACAATTATCATTTGTCGAGACATTCATTTTGAAGAATGAAAACAATTTGTGAAATACAAAATTGAATCAAGAATAGTAATTTGGAACGATTGATTGAAGAACCATCCAAAGGATTCATTAGGAACTGTAACACATGTTATGTTGTAATGTAGTTTTTTTCATAATTCTGATGTAAAGATATATATCATTTGTTTTTTTACAGAGATTAATATTTGTCAATTTTTTTTATCTAAAGAATATAAAATATTAAAGTTAAATTTTATATAAAAGTATTATAAATTTTTATATTTATAATTTTTATAATGAGAAAAAAATTATAATTTAGTTGTCAAATTAGTAGTGAGACAACTATCACTATTTATTATTCTTAATATAGGTTGACTCATCACTATCATTTAAGGAAAATCTAGCCATCTAAAATTACAAGTTCATAGTCTTAAAAGATGTTTACTCTTAACTTGTACTTATGAGAAATATGTACTATACTTTAATAATATTATTTATTTCAATTTATTACATAAATTAAAAAATAATTGTGATATACATTCCATTACCTTCAGTTACCAAATATAATATGCAACTCCATTGTTTTAGATTTTCAAGTCAAAATGATTTTATTTCAATTATATTATGGTGTTTTTCATTTGAATGCAGATCTAAATTAACTTCATAAAAAAGGGGACTATTGAGTTTGACTAGAATGATTATAGGTAAAAAATTAATATTCTATAAGCATCAACTCATAATAAGCATCGAAACACTTACTTTATGACAGATCTTATATTTCCAAGATTAAAAAAAATCATAAAAAATAGGTAAATTATAAATATATTTTAAATTATTATTATTATTAATTATAAAAATAATTATTATGAGTTAAACATATATACATTTTTTAGAACATGTAATAATATTGTTAACCATTGAGATTTACCCCTAGTAAATATTGTTTGTTACAATATCAGGGCTTATTATCAATACCATATATCTAATATGACACATGTTGGTATGAATTTTTCTTTGATTAATTAATTTGAGATAAATTAATTAAAAGGGCATAACTAACTTAAACATAAATCTTAAAAAATTACTAAAAAAATTCTATCTTAATTTGTGGAGGTTATATCTGTATCATCTACCTAATAATTATTGATAATTAAATTAAAATTGTGTAAAACCTATTCTAAAATGACCACACCTTTCCCATACAACTATTTTATATATTAAACTTTGTATTAACCTTTCCTTTATTCAAATGTTAAGAATGTTGTCCCAAGTTCTAAGCATCTGTGTTTCACGCGTTGTGTAGAGACTCACAAATTTCCCTGGACCACAGATTTCTTGTGTGAATCAAGTAATTAAAAAAAATAAAAAATCAGAATACTAGAGTGTTGAAATGGTTTCTTTGATGGTGGAAATAAATTCAGCATTGAAAATCCCGAAATTTAACAACTGTAACTTAAATTCTTAAAAAACTCTACTAAATTTCATAATCTTGCTAGAATTTTTATTATTTTGGAAACTAATTTTTATGTTGCGGTGAGGTTCAAATGTTTAGAATATTTTCCCAAGTTCAACGCATCTGCTTGGCCCTTTTGCAAATGGCCACGTAGGATAGGATGGTTGTCTACGTTAACGGGATCGTAGATTTTGGTATCTAACTGGTATTTAATTTACAATTAACAATAAAAATACAATGCTCAAGAATAATGACATAATTCTTTTCATTGTACACTTCTAAATTGTATTTTGAACACAGGTTTACACGTTAACAATTTTACACATTATGAAGACCTAACATAGGTTTGCCATAGGGTTGATCGAACTTTTGAGTACCTCATTATTATATTTGATGCTGTATTTGTGATGTTCTGTCATGGTTTGTCACAACAATACTGTATATTGTTATATTATTTTATATAGTTGCATTATTTTATGTTGAGCAATTTTAAAATTATTCACTATTAATGTTCAGCTACTTGTTATGATTAGCGTTGCTTTTAATTGTGTTAATATTTATATACTTAATTTCTTAAATAGTATATTTATATATTTAATTTCTTAAATAATTAGTTGACTTGGTTTTATTATATGTGCGACACTGAGAAACATCCCATCCATAGATGGCCTATCCACTCATATTTATCAAAACCACACTGAGATTTCACCGGGCAAAATTATTGTTTCTTTATAGTAATTGCACTGGTCTCCTACCTACTCCGTAGCGGTGGTTTGATTTTGATGCAACTCGATTCTTGCAAGCTTTATGAACCCTGGCAACAGACCAACTATAATTGAAAATTCCAACATCATTGACTCAATCATCATTGAAAACTCCAACATCATTGACCCACAAACTCGTAAGATTACAAGCCAAGTTATATTTAAAAATTGATTCAACAATTGGTCCAATGGTAGTACAGCACAAATTCTCTCATTTCCATGCAAGTTTTTTTATTCAGTGGCACATTTGGTTCTAGAAGGTTTGAAAAAAGCATGTGCAATGTTTTTGGCTCTCATCACAGTGAAGGAGAGTGCTTGCTTACTGAACATGCTCAAGGTACATGTACTAATGGTACACAGCCATGGTTTTTGCTATGCCTAGGATAGATAGCACATGTGTATAGGATTCTCGAAGAAGCTCTTTAGAGCCCTCATGAGGACACATTGAATTAGTTCGGAGTAATATTCTTTAAAATAGTGCCCCCACATTGCACACCTTACATGCATCATCTAACAACATGAATTGGGTTTGTTTTGTATCCAAAACTCTTTTAGGATGAAAATTAACAACGAAAAGGTGATCGATGTGGAACAAGGAAAAGCTGATCGATGTGGGTTCTCTCGTCGATGTGGGTTCGTCGATGTGGGTTCTCTCGTTAGGGGAAAACTTTGATGTTAGTTTAGATTTAACAATTTGATATTTTCTTTTTCTTTTGTTTTTTTTCCAGAAGAAAACATTAATTTTATTTATTATGAAAGAAAGAACAAAATTACATTTTGCATATGTCAAAGTATTCTCCAAATAATTGTTGATTTTTGGGTAGTTGTTATTGGTATTCCCCATCTACATATACAAGCTCTTGAAAGAAAAATAAATTTATTTAAATTATAAATTTTGGAACACATGTAGGCCCCAAAATGACAGGTTGGCCCCACCATGCCACCCTTAAAAGGGAATGCAATAGTATGAAAGTACATGCAAACCATAGTAGCCATAGCATATACCCAAGGCCTTCCTAGTAAAATGTTGTAATCGAGGGGTCCGTCAACTACCTCAACTTCAACAGTAACTGTTTTTCCCCCTAGTTCGATTTGCAGGTTACTCAAAATCCCACATGGAGTATACGTTCTTCCATCAAAAGCTTTCAACGTGGTTGGTGATCGTGACAACAGTGGTGAACCAAGTGTTTTCCAGCAGCTCATGGACATAATGCAAGTAGATGCCCCCTCGTTAATAATAGTTCGATGAACATTCTTATTGAGAGTTTTTACTTGGATTGGGAAAGCTAATTGCACCGGTAGTTGTGGTGAATATCCCGCATGGTTAAAAACCACAAGATTTGAATCTGTAGGATTAGAATGCTTTTTTCAAACCTTCTAGAACCAAAGTTCTAGAAGGAGAGTGAAGGAGAGTGCTTGCTTACTGAACATGCTCAAGGTACATGTACTAATGGTACACAACCGTGGTTTTTTCTATGTCTAGGATAGATAGCACATGTGTATAGGATTCTCGAAGAAGCTCTTTAGAGCCCTCATGAGGACACATTGAATTAGTTCGGAGATATATTCTTTAAAATAGTGCCCCCACATTGCACACCTTACATGCATCATCTAACAACATGAATTGGGTTTGTTTTGTATCCAAAACTCTTTTAGGATGAAAATTAACAACGAAAAGGTGATTGATGTGGGTTCTCTCATTAGGGGAAAACTTTGATGTTAGTTTAGATTTAACGATTCAATATTTTCTTCTTTTGTTTTTTTAAGAAGAAAACATATTCTAATTTTATTTATTATGAAAGAAAGAACAAAATTACATTTTGCATATGTTGAAGTATTCTCCAAATAATTATTGATTTTTGGGTAGTAGTTATTGGTATTCCCTATCTACATACACTGGCCCTTGAAAGAAAAATAAATTTATTTAAATTATAAATTTTGGAACACATGTAGGCCCCAAAATGACAGGTTGGCCCCACCATGCCAATGAGTGTTACTCTTGGTCAAACCCACCTCTTTTGACCACTCTATATACCAATTTAGCCTCTCTCATTTGGACAATCTGGATCACACACAAATCCTCTATTCTTCTATTCACACATGTGAAGGAGAAAGAGAAAAATATCAAAGTTTGACCAACATTGACCATTGTTTGACTGAATTTTATGGCTATTGTTTGGTTGAGTCTTCTTAGCATAGTTTGATTAAATTCTTAGGTAGGTTGACTGAGATTTTTTGGGTAGTTTTATCGTAGGTTGAACAAGATTTTTTGGGCAATTTGACTCTAGGTTGACTGAAATTTTCTGGGAAGTTTGACTGCAAGTTGACTAAGATTTTTTTTGGGTTGTTTGACTGTTATCTAGGCAGTTATTTGTTTGACCAGGTTTGACTTGTGTTGATTCTTTGGTTTAGGTTGACTAAGTTTGACTTGAGATTATTAGTTTGTACTTTTGCTAGATTGAACAACTTCTCATAGATAAGATTGTTAGAATTCTCTCGAGTTTGGGTTTCCCATGTGAAAAATTTTGGTGTCTACTGTGCATGGCTTTTCTATTGTGATATTTATTGTTTCTTTTGCATCTATTGTTGAATTTTCTAAGTGTAATTGCTTAATGATGTTCTACAATATGCTAAAGTAAGACTATATATAATTTGAAGTAATTATCAGTCTGTTATGGCCTCAGAATTATGCTGTGAAACATGGGGGATAACCACCCATTTCAGACCTTAAGACAACTCATTTTCTGTTTAAAGTGGTGGCTCCGGCTAGGGATAATGGGACCAGTTTCCCAGTGTGGGTTTCAAGATCAGAGTGGGTGGTTCATGAGTGTTTGCAATAGAATAATGATAATCTAAGTGACCTATTCTATAATGCAATTTCTCTAACTAACTTATTCTAATATAAACCTGGGTATTCCTGTGTGGTATGCGATCTACAAAGATATCTGTTTAACATGTGATAATAAAGATTGAACACAACTAAATAGAGATGATAACATAAAAGATAATTCCTCTGACTAAATAGTTAGTCAAATTAATTTATAAAATATATTACATATATGATGAGTTATATATGAAAATCACAATTTCAGCTAGGCATCATACAGAAGTGAAATTAATGCTTTAACAAAAACAATAAATATCACATATAATTCATGAAAGTAAAGTTTGCCACTAATTAAATGTAAGCAACATCAAGCATACACGATAATAGTACCATATGTGTGAAGTCCTGCTCATTTGACAAATGACATAGACCAACTTCTTTCTTCAAATCAAATTGTCTCCCAAGAATACAAAAGTGCATCAACAAAGGAAAGTAGTTTGATATCTAAAAAAAATGATCATGTTCCATAGTTTCACCAAAGTATTCACAAACTTACAATAGTGCATTCTTTGTAAATGTTTTTGATAAAATTATGGACCCTTCTCTAAATGCATGAGAAGGGTATAAATACTATTCTAATTAAATGTGCAAAAATAGATTATACAAATTTTGAGGAGTTTTCAAACAACCTTCCTCCTAACTAGGTAACTAAATCCAAAAATAAACAGAGGCTAAATAAACAGAACTAAGAGGTTGACTTGTTGTCTTCCAGCTTGTCCTTTAAATCGCAAATATCAGTTTTCAGTTGAATTTGAGGAGATGCCCCGAAATGTGTCCTAAACTATCCTGTGAATATCACATCGGTGAGTGGTGGGAGCATCCTTTGAGTCATATAAAGGGAACAGTTGAGAGTCATAATCTGGCTATGTGGCTTAACAAGATACTGCCAATACGACTCCCAGTTGGTCGTGGTCAGTTTTGTAATTTCCTCTCTTTGACTCCCTACCTTTTCTTGCCAACCTTTATACAAAGCAGTTAAATCGGACATTTCTTTCGTATTTCCTTCTTTAATGAGATTGGTGGTGAAGAGGATGTGATTCACTGCCTTAATGATATTCTTTGATACTTTGGTTGCCCTTGCGACTGCTAGCTCAGCCTGTTTTATTCTCGCATCCCAATCTATGAAGAGAATGTCTTTATGAGTTTCCTTAATCTTGGGTAGATTGGATTTCCTTCCATCTTCTATTTCCTGCCATTCGATGAACTCAGAGATTCTTGTGTTCAAATTGTTAAACTCCGTCCTCTGGTTGATTGCCTTATCTGTCAACTGGTTGCTAGTAGTCAGATAGGGAGTAATATGTGACATCTTCTAGCAGAAATACTCCTATTGTTTCACTATAAGGGAATTTAATTCCAGGGCCTCTTTAATGAACTCTTCAGTAGTGGGAACATCCTTGTATCTTTCCATGGATTGCTGCATTTCTTGGAGTTGCATATTTTTGGCCGATATATCAGCTTCATGGATTATTTTCAAGACCTCCATGTCTTGCTGTAATTATGTGAGCTGCTCAACCACTTGCATGTTTGCGCTTGCTTTCTCTACTTCGAGCTCTTGTTCGAGTTGTGCAATTCTATCTTCTTTCTCCCTTAGTAAAGTAGAGACCTTAGAAGCCTTGTCCATAGTGGCCGATGCGTATGCTCTCGTGAACTGTGATAGTATAGTCAAGTTCTTGGCTAGATTGAAAGGAATGTCCTACCAAACAACGTCCATCGACTCGTTTCCAGGTGGGAATTCGGGTGTATCTACCCTTCTCCTTTTTCTATGCCTTCTAACTACAACCTAGTGGAGAGAGCTATAGAACACATCAAGTGGAGGTATTTCTGTTACTTTCAGAACAATTTCTGATGTGGGTAGAGCAAGGATAATTTCAGTATGTTGGGACGTTGTTTCTTGTTCCTCCATAGGTGTGGACTGTTCACCGATAGACTTGGGATTTGTATCCTTATGAACATGCAGAGGAGTTTTACATTCCTCTTTTTCTTGGGTATTTGAGGCTTTGGGAGTGCCTTGCAATTTATGATTAAACTGATCCCACTCCTGTTCCAATCTACTGCCTTTGGCCTCTGAATTGATCTCTGTGGTTGGGGTGCTCATCACTTGTTTCTCAGCCGACTTCCTGTTGGACTCAGTTGTGTTGTGTGCGTCTTGGGGTTTCCCTGTGTCTGGTGTCTTCTCAGTGTTTACCTGAGAGTCTACTTGAGAGCTAGGACCTCCACTATCAACAATGACACTTGGTTTAGACTTATCCTTAGACTTTAACAGATGCATTGGGATCACCCGGAGCCTCTCATCTCCGAATTCTTGAAATCTTTGAAACTTCAAGTTTCAAATTCACCTTTTCCCATTCGAATGCTTGTTCGAAGGATATGGTTGACTATAAAAAATCCTCAATATAATTATCTTCATGATTGTATGGCTTGAGTTTTACTCCAGTAGTGACATTATATGCCACTTTGTTTGGATCAAATTGCCTCTTAGGCAATGTATGAAGCTTGAGGGCTTCCATATGTGCTCATTCCTTAGTAGCATGAACAAAATTCGCTAAAGCAGAAGAACCACATTTGATAAGGAAAGTGGGCCATAATGACTTCTTACCGTCTTTGAGGACTTTAGTCAGGCCCCTTCCCACAATCTAGTAGGTAATCTCTCTTGCTAATAAATTATCAGAAACATTGTTACAGATCCATTTGGGCACATCAACCCCAACCTATAGATCAGTATTATTAGGGCCCATCAAACCCTCATTTAATTGTTACATGCCCTAAAGAAGTCAACCATCAGAATGCCTAACTTCCCAAGATGTTTCATGACCAAAATCATCTAGAAACTGCCTCTAAGAAGATCAACATAGGTAGGCCTTCATTAGGATGTGTTGCAATGCAAACCATACACTGATAGGGTGCAATGAAGTGAACTTGGTCCCTCTTTGGCCCGCGTTGGGAAAATTTGAGCGAATTTCCATTGGGGTTTGAAAGATTCCTTATCCATTGGATGCCTCTAGAAGTTTCTCAAACCTATCTACTCCTTTGAGCTCGTATTTGGATGAGGAAGGGAGTTACGGAACATCAATCCCTTATCCATACCTCCATGGAACTAAATTCTAAGTTTGGGAGGGCATTCATGATCACCATTTATGGCATAAATTCCTTCATTTACCTATAAAAAGAGAACTCATCTAAGTGATCAGGGGCTGGAAATTATTGAAATATAGGGAGATGTTGTTAGTATGAGATTTGAGTTGATTCCAAGTATTGTAATGATGTCAAAATGTCTTGCTTGTTATGAGGAGAGGATGGGATTGAATTGGAGGAGTGATGCTGAATCGAGCAATGGGTTGTAACTCTTCCTTTTACTAATAAAGTGTTCAAAGCTTTTTCCATATGCTTGTGTTATTCATTTATGCTTTCATATGTGTATCATGTACTTGATTCCATGCTATGTTTAATCAATAGATCATTATCATATGCTTTGATTGGTTGTTGTCTTCTGTCTGTGTGCATGTACTCTTCAAGCGGATTAAGTATGGAGAGGAGCGACAGAATCGATCAAGGGAGATAAGGAGCAAGCGAAGGCTACAGGTAGGCTTCTTTGCCTCTTATTTAATCTATTGATCATAGGAAAAGTAGAGAACTCTTTAAACTGTTGTTCTAGACTTAGCTACTAGTCTAGGGGTTTAAGCGTTTATCCGTAGACACTAAAACTTCCCAAAACAAATTGGTGACTCCACTGGGGAGTGATCATCCATATTAGTAGCTTATCAGCCTCTTAAGACATTTCTACATACTATACTTGTGGTCGTTCATTGAATTTTAGTCTTCTTTCATTGAAAGTTGAGCCAAAACTGTGCCAAATTGTCTTCAAAATTGCTTACTGTCACCAGCGCAGCCCAATGAAGGACACAATGCACTGCAATGCACTTCTCGCATAAATCCAGTGTGCTTCAACGCACTGTCTCTCACTACTGCCTGTGCTGATCCCTCAAGGGTCAGTTTCCCATCTAGGAGCTGAAGTGTTTGAGCCAATTTTCTCCTGTTTGAATGTTTTACTGAATGTTAATGATGTCTTGTCTTAGAAAAAGTGTTTCATCTCCTTATCTAGCCCTACTTAGACTAGGATTGATAAATGTTTCTTATGTATTTACTTTGTCATTTTCAATCTATAGTCGAAATTTAGTTTTTGATCGATTGATCTTTAGTGAAAGAAAGTGTCGTAAAATCGTATTTTCCTTCGAAAACTGAATTGTCGTCAAATCTTCATTCATAAAAGATCGATTGATTAATGTGTGCAAATGATTAGTCGGTTCGTTGAAAGTGTCATAATTCTCATTTATTTGAAAACAAAAGTGTCGTAAAGTCTTCCTTTCCTTGAAAAGAAATTGTCGCAAAATCATCATTTTTATGAAAAGAGATTTTTGATTGATTGTGCACATTTCCTTTTTGTTCATTCACATTAAGGGAAATTGAAAAGAAATACATGCATGTTGCATTGAAAAAGTTTGTGTGTGTTGATAAGGAATGGTGTAGGGAATTTGCATTTAGATTGTGCTCTTTTCTCCTTGATTAAAAGAAATCTGATTGCTTTATCCCTAAGTAGCTAGGATTTTCATCATTAAATTGAATGGAAAGAATGCTTATCATGATAGTTGCATTCCTAGGAATTTCAGAATACATCACGTGGTGAACTTGAAAGGCAAATTCCTAAGCAAGATCAACTTAAAATAAACATCAATTTACCTAATGGAGCATTGTCATTAACACAAACATTTAGTGGTTCTAGGCTAGAGACATGTTCCGGCATCGTAAAACAAAGCAGATGTCGCTAACTTGTCTGCAATACATCCCGAATGTGACACCTCATTCCGCATACGTGAGTATATCATAGCTCGTCCACGTACCTTCAGGTATATAGGGCGGTGTTACAATACATAAAGTATATGGGAATGCTCTCACTGTGTAGTTTTGCATTAGAAAATGCTTATACGGACTGGGCCTCTACATACCTTCGGGTATATATGGGAGGACAACTCTAGTGATCCAGACTTAAACAAGAACGCAAAAAATTACAGAGATAACCATAAACACAGATATGCAACGAAAATATTACTCATTTCATTAATGTAAAATACTGAAATATGCTTACAAATAGTAATGGAAATAAACCAACTAAGGCAATGGTAGCTTATCTCTGAGAAGAGATGTGGTGGCTACATGCCTCTGAAATGTGTTATAATGAGGCTCAAAGGCCTATTTATTGTTGAGAAACAATGGAAAACCCTTCACGTCCCGAAACCTAACCCTAGATGATGAAACACCAAATTGTGGGCCCCGTTTGGGTAAATTACTACATCAATTTCTCGGGGTTGTAACTTTGGCATACGATCTCCGTTTGACGTGTACAATAGCTCGTTAGAAAGATCTATCCGAGCACTACAACTTTGGGTAGGGGGCAACATGGGTCCAACATGGGTCCATGGACCCATTTTGACCCTATATTTCCAAAAAAACATCGTTTAGGGCCTCAAAACGGCTCTGGAAGTTCAGGACCCGAAAAACAGCTAAAAATAGTAAATTGTGCTATAATTTAGGAAACTGAAAAGACTGAAAGAGATAGTTGTGGGGGTCCAAACGGGATAGGTGGGTGGCCACCAACATCCACCTAGATCATTCCTCCCCCCTTAGGAGGCAATGGTCCCCATTGCATTGAGTTCTTCCCTGAGATGAGGAAGCTTCTGTTGAGCTGGGTCTCTGGTGAGCTGTTTTTCAATCTCTGATGTGTCCAGAAATGGTGGGAAGCATGGTCGATGACGGTCCACATTAAACACTCGGTGTAGGTGAAGGAATGGAGGAATGTTGTGCTTCAAAGCATTGTTGCCCATAGCCTTGGTACTGGTGTAAGGACCATGTCAAAGTGGTCTGAGTTTCTAATGGGTTCTGGTAAGGCGTTCTCTCTGCAGATGTAACCAAACTTTGTCGCCCATCTGAAAATTGTGTGGTACCCCTGTGGGTGAGGAGAAGTTGTTCCTGTGTTCTATCATGATCGTATCCCTTTGCTGCTGCTGCTGCGTGGAGGAACCCTTTGCGGGGGTCATGGATGTAGCAACGATCTTCCTCTTACTTTAGGAGCGAACCAGACAGAAAATGAATTTCCTAGTCTGGGGGATGAGCTTGCTGCCTTTCTTGGCAGTGATCAAAGAGGTGGCGGTAGGTGGGGCTACATCTGATATCCTGTATAATGAATTATCCAAAGAAATAATGACAACGCGAGGCCTTAACTCATACACAACATGTCGTCTCCACAAGTATGGCTGGCCTAATAGTACATCACAAACATCCAGAGGTGTAACATCACACAATACTGTTACACATAAATATCGTCACCATGATTATTTGCAGTCAGTATGGGTCTATCATCACTTGTACTGTCCTCCTAAGCAAGTCTCAGACCTCAGCTCTTCAAGTCAAGCTTTGAAAATGAGAGAAAGACATTGAAAATCAATGAAACTCTGGTTTCGCACTTTCTCTCACTGTTACCTGCAGTCCTGCACCTTCTGTTTACAAAAGCTGCGGACCTCCCCGCTCTGTCCCTAAAGGTGTGGGTGCAGACCCCTGTGAAAGTAAAAAAGGCACAAGTTTATTCTAAAAAACTCACTTTGGGTTAATTCTAGATGATTATAGAAGGAATTTTGACGTGGATTTGCCGCTCTTAGGTGGTTCATGCATCCCAAAAGAGAAGGAGCTAATCCCTTGATGAGAGGAGCTATCCCTTTGAAGGAGGGCTTTATCCCTTTGAAGGAGGACCTAGTAACTTCCCTCCATTGCACTATAAATTCAGGCATTGGGCTGGTTGCTGGAGAGGTTAGAAGCTGAACATTTTTGAGGGTAAATGCTGGTGAAATTAAGACTTCCTAGTTGAGCTTAAGAGGGGAGATCACATACCTTTTTGGCTTCATTGGGAAGAGAGTGAAACTTGTCAAAGTAGAGAAGACTTCTTGCTGGACCCTGGGAGGAGCTTGTATAGTGTCAAGGCACAGGTTATAAAGTTCTTCTTATTTTGAATTAATACAATCAAACTCATTTTTCTCAACAAATGGTCTCATGTTATTTTTTTCATGAACTCCTTGACTTTCATGTTAAATATGTTTTATGATATTGGCTTTTCAGGTGCTATTTAATTTGTTTGCTTGTTTGTGTTTGCAGATTCATGACAAGGGAGCTCATCTGGATCGAAGGAGTGAGGGCATCCACAAACTTGCGTTGGACCTAAGGTAGGCCTAAAACACTTGTTTGCCTTTGATTGCAAAAGCATATTTAGAGAAAGATAGTGTGTGATTGGTTTGCTTGTCATTAGGTCTTCTTTAGATTCTAGGAAGGTCTATCTTGTCTGCAAGATCGACTTATTCCGTGTGAAAAAATGGCGACTCCACTGGGGACTTGATTTTTTCCTTGTTTTTACTTTGACCTGAGAAACTGTGTTTTTGTTTCTGTTTTTGGCTTGTTGTGTGTAAAATTGGGTAGAGTTTGTAGATCCAGGGTTATTTTTCGTTTTTCATAGCTTTGGGAGAGGACCACACCCTAGCCTTTTAACACAGCATGTACTTATACGCACTTTTGCTTTTAGCACAGAGTGGGACCGCACCTATGTTAACTGTGGGCCTGCAGACCCTGTCAAAATTTTTAAAAACCTAAGATTTCCTCTGTTAGTTAGCTTAGTTTTTGTTTAGAAGTTATTATCCACTACTCAGACCTGCATATAACCTGTCAGAAGCTTTCCTTAGGTTGATTTCATTGGCGTTAGGGTTTTAGGTGAAATTCCTAGGAGTTTTGCTTGTTGGGTTTGTTTTTCGTTTTGGTCTTGTAGTAGCTTTGAGCTTAGAAGTTGTAGGGACCTCAGATCACCTTGGTGTCTACCAGCTTTCTTATGAGTCTGACCATTAATGAAATCTACCCTTGTTGAGGAATCCGCTTTGTGTTTTCTCTTTACAAAACTTCGAAAATCTTGTGTTTAAAAGTTTGGATTTTCATTTTTAAAAAGAAAACAAAATTGGTTGTTTTTGACTGATTTGTGATTCTGCATAAATTGGTCCTTAGCTTACATCTAGCTAAGTAAAACATCCTTAAAAAAGACATCTTGTAGGCTTTGACTTCAAATAGGTTTTTATAGTTTATAGATCTCAAAGTTAGTTGTTTGCATAGTTTTGAGTGTTTTATAAAAAAAAAAAATCTCTTTTGGAAAAAAATTTGTTTTTGTAGTGGTTGAGTGCTTTGAAACGAAAAAGGGAAATTTTTGTGAAATAACTAGTTGTCTCGTTTTGAGTGCATTGGAAAGGACAAAAGCTATTCTTTTAATTTGTTTGTTAAGAAAGATTTGTGTTTACAAAGTATTTTGCATTCTCAAACTCTTTCCTAGCTAGAAGTTGATCGAAGAGAAAAGATTGTTTAAATCATCTTAGGTGCATTTTTAGTGATTTTGAGTCGAGTCTTCATACCACGAATTTCATCTACGCACCTTTTGGCTTAAACAAAAACCAATAAAAATAACGCTTAAAGTAAAATTCATCTAGCAACATTTTTATTTCTAGGGCTCTGATACACCAACTTAGCTTAAGCTAGTGTCTTGGAGTAGGAGAGTAATTAACTCTCCAAGATAGTAAAAACAAACAAGTAGTTGTATCTTGTGGTAGGGAAGAAATCCAATTTTTGCATTTATGCTTTGGGAAAGCTCCTCTTAAAGGAGAAGCATGAGATCTTGTCTGAACCAGTGTGGGAATCAATCCTTCCTCATTGGGAACGACGCCAGATATTTATATATTAAAAACGATAAACCTCAGATTAACCATTGTCGAGGAGACTGGGGTCACTTGTTGGTAAACCATGGATTATGTCAAGGAGCCTTCAAGGGGATTGAGCTTGCTACTCTGCCCTTGCGTGCGTATCAGATCGTAGACTATTCTCCCAGGTATATTTGTTTCAGTTGGTAACCTTAGTGGCCATATTCTTTAGGATTCTTCCTAAGGTGACAGTGGTGGGAAGATCCCACTGTACCTGGAGCAGACGTCGGCTAGACTCACTTGGATTTTCTGGGGGGTTCTCTTCACTCGAGACGGTTAAGTGGAAGAACTTGTGCCAGTCTATTCATTAAGTAGGTTGTCGGGGTAACTGTTCCAACCGCCATTTCTGTATTGAACTCTACGACGTTGGATTTCATCACCAACTAGTGTTTTCAGTACGAAAAGTTACTGTTTGTGTGTGTTTGATCTCCTAGATTCTTTAGGCGTGTGATTCAGATTTGTTTGGTTCTTTAGAGGCTTTAGGTGGTTTTCATTGAGATTTTACTTTATTTGTGTGTGAAGTAGTTAAAAGTTTTTAATCGTGGCTGAATTACCGAGGAAGTCCCATAGACTTTCGGGCCAACCTCCTGAGTTTTCACCGAGCCAACTTGAAGGCTTGAAAGTCCTTGTAACTCCTAGAGACAGTAGAGTTGGGTCACCTGAAGAAGGAGAGTCTTCTTTGGTGGTACATCCTTATTTTCAAGCTTTAGTAGCAGATTATAATCCACAATCAGTGTCTGTTTCCGAAGTTACTGGTAGCTTTTCATCTACTAGTGATATAGGTAAGGAACCTGAAATATCTGAACCTGAAAGTGAATTTGCTGCTACTTCGACATCGGGGTTTGCTTTTCCAGCTTCTAGTGGTCCTGGTTCACCTAGGGTAGAAAGAGTAATCACCCAAGATCTTCCTTCTGGACTTATAGCTATTGAAGAACTTGCTACTCCGGAAGAAGAAGTAGGCATCCCTATCCCTGAAAATCAACCTGTTATTGAGCTAAGGGAGCGTGAATCAATTTTTTACAGTCCGCCTAAGAGCAGTACTTGGTATCTTTCTTTGACTAATTTCTTAGAAAACCCAGGGTTAAGTTTTTCACCACCTCGTGTTCCTTATCACCCAACACCTAGAGGTTATTATCCTCCGTTAAATATGTCAAGACAATCGTCCATGTTTACTCAATCGCTCGAATCCTTTTTGTACAACGGTCCTTATGTTCCCTCTGGGTATCAGTCACTTTTTGGTACTTTTTCGGGAGCATCTCCTCAACCCATTGAGCAAGGGTTATTAACTGGAAGCAATGGTACTAAGCCGTTTAGCGTAGAAGATATTCTCATGATGTCAGGTTCTATTCCCAATCCTCAACCTCAAGGTGGCCAGTTACCGCCTGGGGGGCAGCCTCAATTATTTCCTGGGGGGCAACCTCAAGGATAGTACATACCTACGGGACAGTACGTTCCTCAAGGTCAACCCCAGACTCAATATGTACCCCAAGGTCAACCCGAGTATAAATTTATACCTCAAGGTCAACCCCAGTATCAGTACATGCCTCAAGGGTATCAACCCTAAGGTCAGTACTCGAACCAAGGTTTCCAACCACCCTCCAGTCAATCATATGTTCAAGGAACGGGAAATGTACCTTTGAATTATCAATCCTACCCTCAACCCGGTTATGGTCCTCAATATTATCAACCTGTTATGGGTCCGTACCTCGAAATGAATATAGTGTGGGATCCATCACAAACTCAACAGGTGTTGCAGCCAAATGTACAGTTGTCATCTCAAACTGGACAACCCTTAGTTTCTGGTACACCCCAGCAACCAGTCCAGTCTAATATTCAAACTTTTGTACCTTCGGTAGTTTCTCAGCCTGGGCTTAGTACGCCTCATACTCCACCTCAAACGACTGCTGCAACTGCTGCAACATCTGTTCAATATACCCCACCTACTTCTGGAGTATCGGCAGCTCCAGTTTCTACTGTTCCTGTATCTACTCCTCAGACATCTTTACCACTGTCTGGATCCACGATTCAAACTTCGGTTTAGATGCTTGTAGGACAACCTGGTTCAAGTACAGTTGTCACAAGTCAACCACAATTTACTTATCAACTGTACCAGGGACAGTACCAATTTGGTCCTACTGTGCAGCAGCCAGTCTATCAGTATCAACCATACCCTTGGTATACTTATCAACAACCTCAACAACCCCAGTACGGTCCGGTTAATCCTGGTCTTCCGGGAGGATACAATATCCCAAATGCAATTCCTATTCCCAGTTATCCTAGATATCCTCCTTCTGGGGCTGGTCTCATGACCTAGAGTTTTAGGGACCCTAATCATCAGTTACCATTTATCACAAATTTGGACTTGCCTGACTTGTCGCGCATAACGAACGATCCCATTAATTATCTTCCGTTTTGGCCGCCAATGCTGAATAAGTTGCCTAGTGATATTCCTAAGTTCGAAGGCAAATCAGGAGAGGACCCGTCGAACCATGTCATGACTTATCACCTCTAGTGTGCGTCTAACTCCATTTCAGATGATTCAATCCGTCTAAGACTTTTCCAGCGCACTCTAATTGGTCTTGCGGCCAAGTGGTACATTGAGTTACCACGAGGCACTTTTTATAATTTTAGTCAGTTAGCTACCTCGTTTTTAACTCATTTTCAGTTGCCAGTCAGATATGACAATGGCACGGAATTACTAACTTTGTTAAAGCAATTGACGTCCACTTACATTTCAGATCATATTCATGAGTGGAGACGTCAACGACGTTTAGTGAAGGTTTTTATTCCAGATCAGATTTTGGCTGAGTGGTTTGTAAAATCTTTGTTGCCAAAGATCACTAAAGATGTAGCTAAAGCCGAAGTAGTTACTGAGGCGCAAGTAATTGCTCAAGCACAGTATCTTGACTTGGTTTATACTTAGTCAGGTACGTTACACAAGAAAATCCCAGATCTTCCCAAGAAAAATCAAATCGCTGCAGCTCCTTTGGGATCTCATGCTGCCGATGGTATGATTGGTACGGTTAACACTAAAAGTAAGAAGAAGTCTTCCAAGAATTCTTGTCCTATCATAACCTTGCCTGATTCCCCAACAGGAGATTCTTCTGCAGAGATTTCCGCCGATATTTACGTTGTAGAGTCATCTACAGCCAAATCAAAATCCGGTGGGAAGAAGAAAGGAAAGAAGAAGAATAAAACGGATAAAAATTCAAAGGAGAAACCTGAAAAGGTGGAATCCAATGATGAAAAACACAAACCTCGTTATCCTTGTCTCATTTGTGACGATGAACATTTTACAAGAGACTGCACTCATCGTGCAGAGGTTGCGAAGATTGTCAAAGGTTCCCAAACGCATGTTGTTTTGAAGGAACCTTTTCCATCTCAAGATAGTAAGATGATAGGTTCTTCCTCGAGTGCCAATGAAGAACCCATCCTGATGATGTCCCATGTTAGGATTGCAACTCGATCACATGATTATGGTAGTAAAATCCCTGTTGATGGTAAAGAAGCAGAATCTTCTCATTCTAATCCATCAACCTCAACTCCTGGTTCCGATCCACTACAGATCGAGAAACCTAATCCAGACTTGGTAATCAAACCACCCGCCAAGGGTATACTTCGAAAGTCAGCTTTCAATCCACATGCGAGAGCGACTCAGAACTATAACATTGTTGAGGATCTAGCTATTTCACCCTTAGCAATGTCGGCTTTGGAAGAGCTGCAATCATGTCCAGCACAACGTAAATTACTTTTGTCGGCTATAGGAGCTGTTGACATTCAGGACTCGAACCTAATAATTTTCGATCTAGAAAATAGTACACCACGCTTACCTCATCAAATGGCTTTCCAGATTCCAGTGATAGTAAAAAACAGGCCTATTCATCGAACTGTGATTGATGAGGGAGATTCAACGTGTATTATGTTGATACAGTGTTGGAGATCGCTTGGTTCTCCTTCGCTAAATCAATCCCCAACGATTCTAAAGGCCTTTGATGGCCGTGGGTTTCATCCTTTTGGCATTCTACAGGATTTTTCTATAGGGGTTGAAGGAAAAACTGTTAATCTAGACGTGGAGGTGGTTGATGCCCCTCTAGATTACAACCTTCTCTTGGGTCAAAGTTGGTCTTACGCTATGACAGCTGTCGTTTCATGGGTCTTTCGGGTCATAAAGTTTCCACATAATGGAAAGATTGTAACAATAGACCAGTTGGCTTACTTTTCATTCGACCCAGCCTCTTCTGAAAGTATTCAACATGTCGGTAAAACGACTATCCCGTATAAGGATGTTGGAGTAGGACTAGTTAAAGATGCCGGTTTACTGGGAACTTTTCCTTTTCCTCCGATCAACGCATCATCTTCATTTGCAACCATTCATATGATTACATCAGACACCATTGTTTATGATGATCCTTGGATCACTCCTTCTGAATCTGAGATAGACTCATTTGGTGATGTCATGCCTTTGAGTCCATATGAAATTGCGTATGAGGCTGTGCAATCGTTTACCGACCCATTTTCAACCAAAATTGACCTAATGAATGTGGTCCGTGAAGAATCACTTTTCACATCAAGCTCGGATTCAATCACGTTTTTTGAACTTGTTTACTCTGATAAAAAATTTCGTGAAATCCTATGTGTAGATGATTTACCATGGGAAGATCTCCATCATAGATCTTCGTTTTTACCCGAGAATGATCATTTTGAAAATGATTTTTCATCAATTGTTACGATCGAATATGTCAAGGAACCTTAGAATCCAATGAAACATCCCGATTCAGAGTTAAATTTGGGAAACGTCTCTCGAACTATTCCTATTGACATTTCGGTTAAACCTGGAATTGTTGAGAACATTCATATAGGTGCCTCGTGTACAGATGACGAAATTCAAATATATAAGGCCCTTTTTCAAGAATTCCGCGACGTGTTTGCCTGGTCCTATGAGGAAATGCCAGGAATTGATCCAGCGATTGTTGTTCGTGAGATCAAGACTTACCCGGACGCTAAACCCATCCGGCAACGTTTGCGTCAGATTCACCCAAGAAAAGCTGCTGCAATTAAAGCAGAAGTTGAAAATTACTCAAAGTAGGTTTCATTTATCCGATCCCGTTAACGGATTGGGTATCAAATATCGTTCCGGTTAACAAAAATCAAGGAACAATAAGAATATGCATCGATTATAGGGACATTAATCGAGCCTGTCCAAAGGAAAATTACCCAACTCCCTATATCGATCAAATCATTGATGATTGTGCCAACAGCGAAATATTCTCCTTCATGGATGGTTTTTCCGGATACAATCAAATCAATATTCTACCTGCCGATAAACCAAAAACGGCTTTCATTTGTCCATGGGGGAAATTTTCTTATTGCAAGTTACCTTTTGGGCTCAAGAATGCCGGAGCAACTTTTCAAAGGGCCATGTCTTATGCGTTTCATGACATCAAGCACATTGTGCAACCCTATCTCGATGACTTGCCTGCTCATTCATTACATCGAGCTGATCACCTCGTCCATTTACGAGCAATCTTTATGAGGTGTAGGCATTATCGGATTCGGTTGAACCCACACAAATGTGTCTTCTGTATAGAAACAGGTCGATTGCTGAGGTTTGTAGTTTCGAAAGCTGGCATTCGCGTCGATCCCTCGAAGGTTGAAGCTATTGTCAAATTGCCTCCTCCTTTGAGTCTTCGCCAACTCCAAAGTTTGCAAGGGAAAGCAAACTTTTTACGACGATTCATTCCTAACTACGCCGAGGTTACAAAGGGTTTTACCCAGTCGTTGAAACAGAATACTCCATTCTATTGGGATGAGATAGCTCAGAAATCTTTTGATGCACTCAAACATGCGTTGACCCATGCACCGTTATTGCATCCTCCCAACTACAACCGGGATTACTTCTTGTATCTCGCCGCCTCTCATTCCACCATTGGAATGGTTTTAGTTCAGGAAGATGAATTCGGAACTGAACATGTGATATATTACCTTAGTCAAACTTTAAATCCAATTGAGCTAAAATACTCACATGTGGAGAAATTGGCATTGGCAGCTGTTCAAGCTGTCCAACGTTTTCGTCACTACATTTTACTACGTAAAACTACTGTAATTTCGGATTGCAACCCTATGATCTACATTTTGACCAAGCAATTGCTAGGGGGAAAGTACTCTAAATGGATCGTTATCCTACAGGAGTTCGACTTGGAATTTGAAAAATCTAAGTCTAAGAAATCTTTAGTTTTTGCGGAGTTAATGTGTGATTTCCCGCGTACTGATACGGAAACTGTGGCGGAGGAGCCCATTGCGGACGAATCCTTGTTTATAATCAACACTTTAGATCCATGGTATGGGGATATCATCATTTATCTCCAAACTCAATCCTTTCGGCTAGAAATTTCAAGGTCAGAACATCGGAAAATACGATTCCAGTCCCAACAATTCAGGATTATTGGAGATACTCTTTATCGCCGTGGGGCGGACTCTGTTTTTTGACATTGCTTGACTCATGAGGAAGCTGAAAGGGTTCTAAATGACTGTCACTCTGGAGCATGTGGTGGCCATATGTCTGGGTATGCCACAGCCCAAAAGATATTGCGCGCTGGCTACTTCTGGTCGTCTTTGTTTAAAGATTGTATTACTGCGGTTCAAAAATGCCACAACTGCCAAATTTTTGATAGAAAGATGCGTGCTCCACCTGCTCCTCTCCACCCTATAATTTCCGTTGGTCCTTTTTCCAAATGGGGTATCAATTTTATTACATGTAACCCTCACTCGGCCGGGGGGCATGCGTATATCATCCTTGCGGTAGATTATTTTACCAAGTGGGCCGAGGCGATGCCTACATTTGAGGTAGACGGCAAGACAGCTGCAATTTTCGTGTTCAATCATATAGTTGCTAGGTTTGGTGTCCCACAAGCGATAATCACTGATCATGGGCGTCATTTTTGAAACGTTATGATAACCGAAATTACAGGCCAGCTTGGTTTGCGTCATGATAGTTCAACTCCTTATTATCCACAAGCTAATGGTTTGGCTGAATCCATCAACAAAGTTTTAGTCATCATGATCCGATGAATCATTGGGATTCATCAGTCGAATTGGCATAACATGCTATTTTTAGCGCTTTGGGCGTACCGAACTTCAGTAAAAACATCAACAGGGTTTACTCCTTTCCAACTAGTTTATGGTCTGGAAGCTGTGTTACCCATTGAATGCGAAATCTCGTCACTGCAAATGGCCATTGAGTTACTTCCAGCCACTTCCAAAGAAGAAAAGCGTTTGTTATACTTGGCTCAATTAGATGAGAATCGACATGATGCTGCATTGGCGATTGAGACTCACACAAAACGTATGAAAGCTTAGTATGATCGAAATGTGACCCCTCGAACTTTTTCGGAAGGAGATCTAGTCTTAGTTTACGATCAAGGTAATGATAAATTAGACGCTAGAAAATTCGTTCCTATGTGGCATGGTCCCTATGTTGTCAAGCGAAAGCTAGCAAAAGGGGCCTATGAATTGGTAGACTTTGACGGGGACTCTTTGGGTAAACCCATAAATGGTCCTTACATGAAGAGGTATTATGCTTAAAGAATGGGTATGGAGATTTTTAGTTAGGATAACTTTTCTTTCTAGCTGGTGTGTTTTAGTTTAAAAAGTGTGCTTAGGTTAGAGAGTGTTTTTTCGTCATTATTCTTGCTTATCTTGGTTTTACTCTTGATATTGCAGATGTCGATGCCTCTCTAAACATATATTGGTTTCGCTGATGGTGCTTGTCGTAATACACGGAACATTTCTTCCGCAGCTTGGGTTATCTATTCGCCCTCTGACGAGTTAGTATCTATGCATGGGGTAAGCCTCGGTCAAACAACGAACAACATTGCCGAATATAGTGCAGTGATTGAGTTATTATCTGAATCTATTTCATTTGGGATTCAGAGTTTGATAGTGAGGTTAGATTCTGAACTCGTTGTATTACAGCTTAATAGAGTGTATGCCATTAGAAATCCAGTGTTATTAAGATTATTTTTGAGAGTGCATCTCTTGGAACGTGAATTTGATTATATTGAATATCAGCATATTCCAAGATCTTTAAATACATTAGCAGATGCAATTGCTTCTCGAATGTTAAGTAGACATTTGCAATAATCATACATGTAAATTTAAAACCATTCCATAACATGATTTACAAGATAAGCCGGTAATAGTGATATATATATATATATATATATATATATATATATATATATATATATATATATATATATATATAGGAGTGTGTCAAAAAATACATCGTCCTCGATCATAGGTTGAAAAACACCTTATGATCGGCAAAAATGATAAGTAAAAAAAACAAAAATGTCATATGTGCCCACAATAGGCGATCATCGTATCACTGGTGATTATCTCGATAAGAAACCACTGCACGGGCCACCTTGCAAAGGAACCTCCTAAAAGGTCCTGGGACCCCAATCACATAGTGCTGAAGCCGACGAGGAATGTTGTCTATAGTGGTCTCCGAAATATCTCCTATCAAGCGCTCGAGATGACCCTCCAACTCGGCCAAAACCTCTGCTGATTCGTCCTGTGGGGCTGGCGCAGCTGCAACTGGTTGTTTCCTCTCATAAGGCCGGAAAGCGGTTGGTCGCTGCGGACCCGCATTTGCATTTGAAACTTTTTCTATCAGTTTTGGGACGATGGAAAAATAATAAACAAAAATTTAAATAGGAAAAATGTTGAAAATGATTTTACCTGAGTCATCCCACTGCTCTCCTGGTGGAAGAGCCATGTCTGGGTCACCACGAAAATCTAACCCAGCGTAAGGGAAGTCCTGAATAGAAAAAACCTGGTTTTCCAACCATTGGAAATACTCAGGTTTGAATCGAGCAACCTCTGTCCTCTCGTCCAGATGACGGGCCATAACTGCGACCCATCACATCAGTTTGGGCTCTCGAGGAAGCCAAGCTCCAACAATAAGGTGCTGCGGGATCAACATGGGAACCCTCTCCAGACCAAAACTCACAACCAAAGCCCCATAACCAAAGGTCTTTAGTTGTCTTTTCTTGGCTCTGGTCAGTTGGCCTTTCACATTGGCCAACACAACATTGCACCAGTTGAAGATGGTGCCTCGAAAGCAATCAATTGCCATACGCATCTGGGATCCGGTGGCAATATGTAATGCGGCACGCCCGCAAAGTCTGGTGACAGTAAACGCGATCACCATGAGTTCAGGAAGGGATATGGTTTTTATGTTTATCCCTTTGTCTCTAGCCTGGCTATTGCAGAACTCTAGCCGGAGGCTATCGACAGACTGGCCACATGGCCTAGCCCCGAATAGAGTCAAGTCTTCACCTCTCTTAGGCAAACCAGTCAAGAAATATATGTCTGCTGACTCGATTTCGAGCTGGTGGCCACCAATGAAGAAGCACTGGTCCTGTATGCTCCATCTGTCAACCAGCCATTGTAAGAAATCCACCTGAGCCCTCATGCCAGGAATGGCCTAGAATTTGTACAAGTCGCACGCCTTCAAAGCATCAAGCGAAGGTTGATGATTCCATGCGGCAGCATCCACGTCCTCATGCTCTCGTTCACGCCAATCTAGCATGATGTACTCTCTACATCAAGTAAAAAGATAAATTAGAATGCTAGAAATTATTTTGTTTGGGCCAATTTTGAGAAATTTTGGGTTAAAAACCCTTGCGACGGGGACTTCACCCTCCGGGTTAGACACAGTGCATGGGTCCGCACCTTTCCTACATGGAAGGTGCGGACCCTTGACTTTTTCCCCTTTGAGAAAAATTCGGGGTCCACAGGCTGGAAATGGTACACCTGCGGGCCCCCGCGCGCGGGTTTTAATCCTAAAAACCCTCCAAAAAATGAAATGAAAGCCTAAAACAAGAAATGAAATGGTTAAAAATGAAGAGTAGGATGAAGTGGATTACCTGGAGAAGAGGCGTTCGATTCCGATGGTCAGATTTTCCGCAATCTTCACGGGAAGTTTTCTGAACGAAAGCACTATTTTCTCACCCAAAACTCAAACGATAAAAATGAATTGACGAAAGCCCTTTTTATAAGTTTTTTGAGTAAATAAATTGCAAATTTGTTTATGTTTCACTTTGGAGAGGTATTTTTGCAACATTTTTATCCATTTCAAACAGGTATGAGTAATGTTTGTGTTTTTGTTCAGGACAACGGATTATTCAGGCGAAATCTATCATTTTCAACGAAAAAACATTTAGAGTCATTTTTAAGCTCTTTTCTGACTCCTGAAACGTGAAAACATTGCTGAGTTTTTCTTTTAAACTCGTTAAAACGGAACTAAAAGACGGTCCACTTACAGCTCTTTTCTGACCGTAAAAACATGAAAAGATTGCCGGATTTTTGTCGTTTCAAATTCGATATTGGTTATAAAACGACGTGTCGTTGATCGCTTTTTTACTTTTTCAGATCAAGGGCACTAATTACGAAAAGTACTCCTTGGTCGTAAAGATCAAGCGGTTCTCTCAAGTATTATTTTATACTTTTTCGGGCTTGGGAGACACAAACTTACGAAAAAGGTCAACCCTGGAGTCTTCTTAAGTTTTTTCAGACTCTCTAAAATTGAAAAACACCGAGTTTCTCCTATACTGGACTCATTAAAATTTCACAATAAAGGACCTGTTCAATTATAAACAGGAACGAACCACTCCTTCTTAGGGTTCGAATTTAAACTAAGTTGGACTCATCCGAAGGATGAGCTTATAATCAAGCAAATTTTATCCTCCTCAAGCTTGTCAAAAATAAAGAGGTACTTGCCAGAAATGGTGGGGGAAAAGAGAGAAAAATGAGCTTGTTTGTCATACTTTGTAACCACTCTTGAACACGACACTTTTATTCACCTGGGTTGGGAAATAATTTGCCTAATAGTTGATCAAACCACATTGAAAGTCTTCAGCCGGTTTCTGGGTATTAAATTTGGGTCAATTGTCACCAAGCCATCTGTTATGTC
Organism: Pinus tabuliformis; assembly: GCA_031772625.1. Classification (NCBI taxonomy): domain Eukaryota; kingdom Viridiplantae; phylum Streptophyta; class Pinopsida; order Pinales; family Pinaceae; genus Pinus; species Pinus tabuliformis. The sequence continues at coordinate 272,209,027 of CM062817.1, read as the reverse complement.
GTTATGTGTTCAAGAGGTCACTGCCAATAAGCCATTCATCTGCAAAATATCTGTCATCCATCTTGACCATCCCTGAGTCAGTCCTTGCAACTAAATTTCTTCAACTTGATCTATGATTTCGTGTTGTGGGCTTGCCTGCGACGGATCACTTTCTATCGACTTCAGCTCATTATCTAGAAAGATGATCTAGAAATCATCAGTACCTTGGGATCTGCATGCCTCAATGGCAGGTTTCTCGCCTTTGACGATAGGTTGCATCATTGACCTTCGATCAAAGGATTCCGTGACATGTTCGACATCAACACATTTATTCACATCTCATGGATTGTACTGGGTACTTTGAGAGCCATTGACATCACTGGTGGTTTCTCTCACACTTGTTAACAATTTACATCATTGACTGGTAATCAAGTGGTTTCTACCATGTTCAACTCCAACACATTCATTCGCATGGATAGAATCGTACTGTTTCGGGAAGTAGAAATGAAGACCTTGGATCTAGTTTCCACAATCCAGGCTGCGAGGAATTTTGTATTCATTATATAATGGACTATTCATAAACAGATGGCTGCGTCCATACTATGTCCACATGAGTTTATACTTGTGATGTTTTACAATATCATTCCTGTATCAGAGCAGTAGTTAGTTTTCTGAGTTAGTTTTGATCTGAGTATAGGAATGCCTACCTCAGCGATGATATGATCTCATATATATATCTTGCATTGAATGTTTTTACAGGTTCCAACCGGGCTCTCCACAAGATGATCCTCGAAATGATAAAGTACTTCACTCTTCCTAAATGATAAATGAAATCCTCATCTACTACAGACTTCGTACTTTAGGGGGCAATCTGTTACACAAAAATATCATCACCATGATTATTTGCAGTCAGTATGGGTCTATCATCACTTGTACTGTCCTCCTAAGCAAGTCTCAGACCTCAGCTCTTCAAGTCAAGCTTTGAAAATGAGAGAAAGACATTGAAAATCAATGAAACTCTAGTTCCGCACTTTCTCTCACTGTTACCTGCAGTCCCGCACCTTCTGTTTACAAAAGCTACAGACCTCCCCGCTTTGTCCCTAAAGGTGTGGGTGCAAACCCCTGTGAAAGTCAAAAAGGCGAAAGTTTATTCTAAAAAACTCACTTTGGGTTAATTCTAGATGATTCTAGAAGGAATTTTGACGTGGATTTGCCGCTCTTAGGTGGTTCATGCATCCCAAAAGAGAAGGAGCTAATCCCTTGATGAGAGGATCTATCCCTTTGAAGGAGGGCTTTATCCCTTTGAAGGAGGACCTAGTAACTTCCCTCCATTGCACTATAAATTTATGCATTGGGCTGGTTGCTGGAGAGGTTAGAAGCTGAATATTTTTGAGGGTAAATGCTGGTGAAATTAAGACTTCCTAGTTGAGCTTAAGAGGGGAGATCACATACCTTTTTGGCTTCATTGGGAAGAGAGTGAAACTTGTCAAAGTAGAGGAGACTTCTTGTTGGACCCTGGGAGGAGCTTGTACAACATCAAGGCACAGGTTGTAAAGTTCTTCTTCTTTTGAATTAATACAATTAAACTCATTTTTCTCAACAAATGGTCTCATGTTAAATATGTTTTATGATATTTGCTTTTCAGGTGCTATTTAATTTGTTTGCTTGTTTGTGTTTGCAGATTCGCGACAAGGGAGCTCATCTGGATCGAAGGAGCGAGGGAAACCACAAACTTGCGTTGGACCTAAGGTAGGCCTAAAAGACTTGTTTGCCTTTGATTACAAAAGCATATTTAGAGAAAGATAGTGTGTGATTGGTTTTCTTTGTTGGGTTGTGTTATATTCTTTCCACTTGTTGGGTAGCCCCCTTTCGTTGAGCCGATTGCGCAGCGGGGGGGTCACAGGGGGGGCAGCAGTCCCCCCTATCCGGGGGGTTTGAGGGGGGCGGGTAGCCCCCCTCTACGGGGTCTGGGGCAGCGCCCCGGGAAATTTTTTTTTTGGACCCTATATTAGGTTGGGCGAACCTAACTATGGTTTTGTGCATGATTTTCGCACATGGTATTAGACGCGATGGTTTTTCGGTCCATGGTATTGGATGCTTCGACATGTATAAATATGTATTGTAACATTGAAAGGAACATAATGAAAAATCAAGCTGGTAGTCCCGGTTTTGGGATCCAGGGAAAAATCTCTGTGCATATGTGTTTTATGGGTTATGCTCTCGCATTGTTTATTTTCTTTGTTTAAGAATTCGTATGCAGGTAATTTCTGTACAGGGTTAAAACCTACATGCTTGTCATTAGGTCTTCTTTAGATTGTAGGAAGGTCTATCTTGTTTGCAAGATCGACTCATTCCGTGTGACAAATACCTCGTCTGTGAAGGGCTTGATGCTGTAGGGAAGGTGACACTGCTGGTGAACTTTGAGATCTCATCCTTCATGAAGCCACCTGATACTGTACGGCTGTGGGTGTGGTGTAGTCGGTAGGCCCAACTGCTTCATGACCTCTGCTGAAACGAGGTTCTTTTGGCTGCCACTATCGACAATGAATTGCAGCGGCGAACCCTTCACCCACATCTGTGAGTGGAAAAGACACTCCCATCCCTCTAGATTTTTGGCCTCATTTTTCTGGATCCACAGTGGTGCTGAGATCCACATCAATGAACTGCTTCCCTTTACCATTCCCCTTATCAGGTTTTGGCTTAGGGTCGGAACATCCATCTGATTCAGAAGCCTTGAACTCGGCCACGAACGACTGCTTGGTCCGACACTCACTTGTGTTGTGAGTGGGGCTCTTGTGGAACTCACACCACTTTCCTGTGTCCTTCTTCGACTTCGTGGTGTTGTTATTTTCTTGCGGCTTCGATGGGTTGTCTTGGGTCACCCCGCCTTGGCTTTGTCCTTTGGTCTTTGGATTTGCAGATCCAAAGTCTCGCTTCTTCTGTTTGAACTTTTGCTCGATTTTGACAGCGTATCGGTACGTCGTGCCGAGCGAGGAGATGTTCAAGAACTCCATCTCTTCCTGGATGTATCTGTGTAGGCAGCCGTGGTATTTGAGTACCAGATGTAGCGCAAAGTATTTGATACCCAACTGTGTGTGTAGGGTATGAAAAATGTTTGTGAACTCTGGCACATCTTGGTCCCATCCCTGCCGCAGTGTGGTCCATTTGATGTATTTGTCCTTATAGCTTTTGACAGGGTAGTACTGCTCCTTGATGGCATCCCGGAAGTCATTCCAAGTGGGTGCGACTGAAAATAGTGAGCTTGTACTTTCATCCTTCTGCTTGTAGTAGGTTTCCCACCAGTCCTTGACGTGGGGGGCTGCTTTAAGAAGAGCGAAAACAATCTTTTCCCGACTTGAAAATTCATGAACAGAAAAATACCCATCTAGCAGATTTAACCATTTATCTACGGCATCTGCGTCTATTTTACCCTCGAAGATGGGGATTTCAAAATTGACTTGTACCTTAAAGGGCGTGGCGTTTCCAGAGTAACTTATGGAAGCCGATGCGTCGCCTCTAGGTAGTCGCTGAAGAATCTGCACAAAGTTGTCCATCATCGTGTTCCTTTATCGCTCGAGCGCTTCTTCGAGCAAGATTTTGATAGGATCTCCTGCCCCCTCGTCTTTCTTCTCATCTGCCATGGGAGGCCGTTGGGATTTGTGAGGTTGGTCTTGCAAAGGTTCAACCAATTCAAGCCCTAACTCCTTATATCCCGACCTCGTTGGGGACATGCAAAGAAAAAACAGAGAAAAAGCAGATCGCTCTGATACCACTGATCTGGACTTAAACAGGAATGCAACAAACTAAAGAGATAACCATAAACATAGAAATGTAGTGGAAATAATACTTCATTTCATTAATATAAAATACTGAAATATGCTTACAAACAGTATTGGAAATAAACCAGCTAAGGAGATGGTAGCTTATCTCTGAAAAGAGATGTGGTGGCTACATGCCTCTGAACTGTGTTACAATGAGGCTCAAAGGCCTATTTATTATTGAGAAACAATAGAAAACCCTTCACATCCCGAAACCTAACCCTAGAAGATGAAATACCAAATTGTGGGCCCCGTTTGGGTAAATTGCTACATCAATTTCCCGGGGTTGTAACTTTGGCATACGATCTTCGTTTAACGCGTACAATAGCTCGTTAGAAAGATCTATCCGGGCACTACAACTTTGGTTAGGGCAACATGGGTCCATGGACCCATGTTGCCCCCAGATTTCCCAAAAAACGTTGTTTAGGGCCTTAAAATGGCTCCGGAAGTTCAGGACTCGAAAAACTGCTAAAAATAGTAAATTGTGCTACAATTTAGGAAACTGAAAAGACTGAAAGAGACAGTTGTGGGGGTCCAAATGGGATAGGTGGGTGGCCACCAACATCCACCTGGATCATCTAGGTTGCTATCCATCCTTAAGTAACCGAGTCAACTGCCTTGCAAATGTGATACACCAAACACAACATTCAGGGAGATTGCATGCTCGTACTTCTTGGTTCGCCAGGAGGTATTCTGCAGTTCACAGTTTCCTAGTAAACAATTTTCCTAGTTACCCCTTTTTGTTTATTTCTATTTTGATAATAAAATTAATCAACAATGGTGGAGGAACATTAACCCCAACCCCGTCATTCGCGGAGAACAGCGAGCAAACTGCCTTTGCCTCCTAAAGCGACACTAATTCGGACAAAGCGGTCTCACTTAATTGAGTCTAGTACATCATGAACTCCTAGTTCTACATCTGAGTTACCTAAATAATCTATTTCGATAAGTATAGAGACTCCAGTTACTCCAACTATTTTTGGTACATCCGTTCCTGAAGAAGAAGTTTCACAATTACCTGAGGACATTAACACTGATCCTAGTGAAACAGTAACCGAAGTTGTTCAACCACAAGTTGATCCTCAACTTGAGATTGCTCAACAAGAAAGTACTTCTGAATTTGAATCAGTTCAACCAGAAGATAATCCAGAAACAATCCCAGTTCAAACAGAAGTTACATCTGAACCTGAAGTTGTTCAGGAACCTCTTACTGAAACTGTTGTTCATTTACCAGAACATCTGGACTTCGAAGTTGAACACTCAGAAGTTGTTACTTTACCAGTTACCCCTCAGACATCAGTAACTATTGAAACTTCAACTTCACCAACACCAGAAATCTTTTACGGACCTGATGGTGAAGTTCTTCCACCAGGTTTGATTGCCATAGAGGAGGAATTGGAAGAAGATTCCACACCTGGAACCCCATTTCACTTTGGAACTGGGCTTTATCTTTACCCAAATACTCCTGATTTCTTTGCTTCATTTGATCCTGCTTCTTTTCAAGTACCCGTCAAATCTTTAGGACAACTTTTGGGTCAGTTAACTATGGCTAAACAACCGTTAACATCTCAGACTATATCATCTGATGTAGCTGCAACAGATTCGTCTCTTGTCACTTCTTCAATGTTTTCTACCACACCTGAGTCGCACCTGTATGGTGAATCGTCCATTCCAATTGGTTACCAATCATTATCTGGAACCCACTCAGGGGTTGCTTCTACACCATGATCATCACCCATGTCCTCAACCAGAGTTTTACCGGGTTATTCTCTAATGGGAACTCAACAGTTTGATCCTGCATATTAGTATCAAGCTGGGCAATTTGGTCAACCAAGACCTATGTATCCATTAAATACTTGATTGCCACCATATGGAGAGAAATATGCTTATTCACCGTCTCCTCATTTTTCCAGGGGACTACCATATGGTAATATCCCATAGTATTCAGGTCAACCACGAATTAGAGTTTGTCAATGGCAACCAACAATGCCAGTTCAACCAAGGCTTGTGTATCCAACACAACCAATGCAAACCGTGTCAGTTATTCCTACTACACCTGTTGTTACTGTTAGCCTCTTGCTGCAGCAGGTATTCATCTTTCATGATCGACATTTTTACATGCCAAATATGTTATACTTTGCATGCTGCAACGTTCCATATTTGCTACAGAGGCCAAAGAAGTGTCCATGAGAGTGTGCTAGTCTAAGTGCCACTGCTATGCTCCGTTTTTGATGAGTTGATCCATTTTTGATGAGTTTTCAGTTAAGGGAAGGCCAAACAGCTTAATCTTGGTCTCCCTAGTGTTATAGACATTTTTGTGCCTCGTAACATGGAGCATGAAATGTCGATAATTACAAGGGATCCTCAGTCCCTAAACATGTTGTTCTTACCCCTAGAAGAACAAGGTCAGCAAACCACAGCACTTCCCATCAGTTCTCCACCTGAAAGCACTCAAAAACAGGCTATTTTTGGATCATGTCAGCTGCTCCACTGAGCATCTGCGCTGGAATGCAACTGCTCCTCCTTGTACCTGCGCTGAAAGTCAAATCCAATGAAGGCTACCTGCGCTGGGCGAGATTGGCCAAGTGGCACAGTCATTCTGCAAGGTGTCAACTGCCCAGGAAGCTTCCAAACTGACACTTGGTTCAAGAGATTCGCCCTGTGATGAGTAAGAGGTACTTGATCTCCATGTGTAAGCAAGGATCTCCAAGTGGACTCAAGAACTGAAGTTTAACTGAAGAGGGAGAGGACACAAGGCAGCTTTATGTCAGTCTCAAGCTGACTCATCCTTTCTTCTTCTCTCCTATATATAGAGCTCTTCTATGAGGTCTAGGGAGGCTGGAATTTTGTGCAAAGCAAAGAAGTGCTGTTGGTTTACAGTTAGAGCTATTGGGTGATTGCTTTTATAGAGGTGAAGAGGAGATTTCTTGCTACTGGGGAGGTGCTGCTGGATTGGAGCCATTGATGGTTGTAATCTCCTCAGAACCCTATTACTTCTATCAATAAAGCTTTGAATGTTCTCCTATATACTTGTATTGCATTGATGTATTGTATTTACTTGTATATTTGATTCACTCTAATCCATGCATCAGTTATGAGTACATGTATCTTGTAGTCTTCTTCTCTCTGTTGTGCAGGATCTGTGTGTAGCTGGACCGGCAAAAGGAGCTAGGAGCGGAGAACAAGAGACAAAGAGAGAGGATAAGGATCGACAAAAGCGAAAGACACCGGTTGGTTAATCTTTTCTTCCTTCTCTCTGTACTTTCATAAAGGAAAACATTAAAGCTTTACTTTCAGTTGTTGCTAAGGACTGTCACCCTTAGAGTAGGGATAGGGTCATCCGAGTCGGATACTTTTCCCCACAACAAACTGGCGACTCCACTGGGGAGCCTAGTATCTTGTTGGTGTTTGTAGTATCTTTGCTATTCATTTCCTGAAGAAAAGAGTACCAAATCGAAAAGCTTTTGACTATATCAAAAGCGAAGTAGAGGGGTTGCTACTCTTGCTCATTTTCTGAGCAGATTCATGATTTGAAGAGCTGATCTACAAAAGACTCTTGTACTCTTTGTGATAGCTTTTCATCCTCTTGATTATCCCTTAGCCTGTACTTGACCTATAGCTTTTTATTTCAGCAAAAACAGTGCATTTTTGAGCTTTTTATGACCTGGAATTCCTTGTAAACGCAACTCTCGTGTCTCAGTGCAGGCTGTCCACAGGCAGTCTGCATTTCAGCGCAGGTACTCCCTTCGGGAACTGCGCTGAGAATCAAACTGACAGACCAGAGCCTGCGCTGGTCCAGTTAGCCAGTGTCTTGCTGAGGTTTCCCTTAGTGTCTGAGCCCTGTTTTCACTGATTTTTGCTGATTGCTTGCTGGTCATTGTACTTACTGTAAACCATTTTCCTTGACATTATTCCGCCTCAGTTGTGTGATGAAACTGTGAGTGTTCTTTCAGTATTTCTTGCTTCAGTTACAGTTTCCCATTGTGAAAAGCGAACCAGTATAGCTGTGGCCTCTTAGATCCTGAACTGTAAAAGTGTCTTTGTGATCTTAAGAGCTAGTTTTATTACTGTTCATGGCTGTTTGAGTTTGTTTGCTCTTCATTTTATGGTTTGAATCTATACATTTCCTGTGTTTAAACAAGTCTATCATAAGGTGTCTTTTTGATTGTGGACAAGCTTGTTTATTTCTACTTGAAATTAGATTCAAAATTATACAACAGTTTCCTTTCTGTCTTACATCAACATTAAGGATAACGAAAAGAAATACATGCATTGTGCATTTTTGCATTTGACTGTGTGCTTGACGATTTAGGAAAATTTGCATTTTAATGTGTGTTCTATGATCTGTGGAAAAAGTTGTGTCTTTCTTTTCCCTCAGTAGATTAAGGTTTTCAAAGTTGAAAGATTGAAAAGATTTGCTTCTCATTCTTAGATTGCATATAGGAAGTTGTATATATACATCTCGTGGCGAACCTGAAAGGCAAACTGTTAAGAAAGATCAACATTAAAATAAACCCAATTTACATAACAACGCTTTGTAACTTAACGCAAACATCTAGAGGTCTAGGTAGAGACGTGTTCCGGCGTCGTTAAACATAGTGACTGTCGATCTCTACGAAGGTGGGTGATTCCTCCTGAGAGTCGGTGGCACTAACACGGACTTGAGCTCCCGCGTACCGTCGCGTATATTGGGAGACCCCTATAGGCTTTTATCCTTTATCCTTAGGAAACCGTGTCGGCCGCCCTACTGATCGCGATGCAGTGAACACAGCATTCACGAAGATCGACCACCCGTACCGTAAAACGTATTCTGTGGTTTCGCGAAAGGTTTGGCACACCCTCTGCCTAGATCTCCAGAGCAGTTTCTTTTGGCCTTTTTCAAACTCTATAACTGAAAAAGTCCAGCCGAGCATTTGTCACTTCGGGCTCGTTAATACATCGAAGGTGACTAGAGTCATCTTTAGCTTTTTCTCGACTCTTAAAACATGAAAAAGCAAGTTTGTGTCTAAAAGCGTCGTTAATAAAATTTATTTTAAGCGGAACATAATCACCTGTTATTCCCACGTTGATCTTTCAGTTGAAAAGTATGGAGCCCACCAACCAAGGAAGTAACCTTGGCGGAAGTCCAAATCCCTTCTCCTCTTGGGGAGATGTTGGTGCGCCTCATATGGCTACATTGTCACTTCCAGGATTGACAATCGGCCTCCCTGTATGGCTCTTTTCAACTAATGTAGTCCAGATCGCCACTAATCCTGAGCAGTCGAATCAACAGTCAGAACAATCTAGAACTACCCACCAGCCTTCCACTTCTTACGATACTTCCTCTGATCCTTCATCTTCGCAAGGTAGAGCTGGCAAGAGTCAGCCTCCCAAGGAGAAGAAGGAAAAGAAGAAGAGAGAAAAGAAGCAGAAGGAGCCTCTGGCGAAGGCGACTGGGGGCAAGCAGAAGAAAGCTGACAAAAACCCACACACTGCACCGACCGGGCCTAAATCGCCATGTGTCATTTGCAAAGGGATCCACTTCCATCGTGATTGTCCTTGTATTCCCCGGATACTAAGGGACTGGTCCCCAAGGTTGCACAATCCGGTAGCATCAACCTCTGGTTGTCATGTTGATTGCAGTCCGTCAACTAACGAGAGTGAAGGACGAAGAAGGGGACCAAGATCACCCTGTCTATTGTGTGAAGGCAATCATGCCCTCCACAAATGTCCATTCTTAGATGAGGCAAAGAGAGTTTTGGAAGATCGCCCGGTTTCACCGTTGCGACTTCCTCCTGGATACCAAAAACTCGCGCCTAATCCCTCGATAGTTGAAAATCCAGTTGACCCGCTCAAGTGGTCAGCTGAAGTGTCGGTCATTGAGAATGAACCTACTGAATCCAGACCAGACGAAAGTCTAAAAGTCGAAACGGCAGTTGACTCGGTTCTTCCTTTAGAGGTTTCATCATCCAATGACTCCGTCATTGAAGACCCGTCTTCAAATGACACCGTCGCCGAAGAGTCAGCTTCATGCGACACCCTCACTGAAGAGAATAAGGATGACACCATCCAGGTTCTTTTCATCAGCACCGACTCTGATGAGCGTCAGGGCAATGCGCCCATTCCTTTATCGCAGGAAGGAACATCATCAGGGTCATACCCGGCCGTATATTCGGTCCCACCACCAAGCAACCTGGTTGTATCCTTTGATTGGAATCAACTAGGCAGACCCCGGTTACCAGCCAGTATACCATTCAGAATCATTGTCCAGATCTATAGAATGATTATGGCTGGTACTATCATTGATGAAGGGGCGTCTGTGAGTATCCTTTCCTCTATTGCTTGGAAAGCACTGGGTTCCCCAGCGCTTTTACCTGAGTTGAGAAATCTCTCAGGTTTTGATAAAGGAACCAGTCGACCGTTAGGGATCCTCCCCAATGTACCTGTTACATTGAAAGGGAAGACCGTCGAGATGAACGTGTTGGTCGTCCAAGGACCCTTGGATTATAACCTACTCCTTGGACGCGACTATATTTATTGCATGGGAGCGATAGTCTCCTCACTCTTTAGAGTAATGTGTTTTCCACACGAAGGAAGGATGGTCAAGCTCGTAGACCAACTTTCATTTCCGGGATCTCGCATCGCAAATAGTCAAATACCAATCCTAAATGGTCTGTTTTCTAAAGATACGCCTCCACCCCCGGTCCTCCTTCCCGATGAGTGCGAGTGATTCGGAAAGAAAGACTGGAACCCAGGGGGCATGCATCCTGGTCTGCTTCGGGCAGAAGAAACCCTGGGTATAAGGAAGAATTTCCGCAGAAGAATGGACTAGTCCGTACCCCGTCCGGCGGTGGAAGAGGGGTTGTTCTAGAATAATATTCTTTTGTCAAAGTTATGCGAGTGAGATAATCTGCTTCTCGCTCCCCTTGTCTAGATAATCAGGATACCGAAGATGAGGACCATTTGCTGTATCAAGTAGTAACCATCTTTGAAGTCAAGCCTCACCCATTAAAACATATGTTTTAAAGGATAAGTAGGGGCAGTCTCCAAAGAAAGAGATTCTATTGCTACATCAAGTGGCCACCATCTTTAGTAACCTAATGTTAGACATCGCCGAAGAAAGAGATTGATTTGCGGCAGCGAATAGAACCCTCTTCGGATAATAAGAAAGAAGCAAGCCTCCCTCAATAATACCAATGTTTTGTCTTTGAGTAGTGTTCTTCTCTTGTCACAAATAGCTGTTCGTTAAAAGTTGGGCCGACGGGAAGCCTGAGTACCGCATAAGACCCCTTAAAATAACGAGAAGACTAGTATCGTTAACATTAGATTAGCAAGATGACAAGTAGCTGTGAACACCCAAAGAAAAGCAGAGGTAGGGGAGAGGAGGGGCAGCCTCGAAATTCTATCCTATACCTGGGGGCATGCAAACTTTTGGAATGTAAGCAAGGGACGACTATTTATTTTTTAAATTTTTAGGTCCTCCCTTTAAACCTGTAGGTCTAACCCTTTAAACTTGTAGGATTAGCCGTTTCCGACCTTGCATAAAGAAAGCCTGTGGGGCAAAGGTAAAAACTTGCCAAATTGGAGCATAGCTTCGTGAGATAAAGCTCCTTAAAAAATAGCTATCTCACAGGGGGCGTTCTTATTATGACTGGTATATCGAGCAGTTTTAGCACACAGTTCATGCTCGTTAAAAAATAAACGCAAGATCCGAGCAGTTTTAGCGCATAGTTCATGCTCGTTAAAAAATAAACATAAGTTTATGAGCAGGCTTTCCTTTAGAGTTCAAGCTCATTCAGAAAAAATGAGCCGGTAAATACCCTTCTGAGATCGTAAATTCATCAGCCATAAAAGCCTTGGTCGTGTTTGTGCACTATCACCTCCACCGTCATTTGGCCGATCATTCACTTCCATTTGTGTGTTTACCCATTTTGAGGAACATCTGCGAAGAGTGATTTCACTTAGCCATTCTTGTGACACTACCGTGATTGGAATATTCCAACTTGTACCTGGAATCAGTTGCTATCCCTGTTTATCACTCGTTCCTCAGAAGACGAGTCTTCTTTGAGCTCTTTTCACTGACTCGTAAAATATGAAAAGTTTGCCGAGTTTTGGCCTTCCAGCTCGTTAAACGACCGGAACGCTATCCCTCCTGTAGATTTTAATCTTTTTGGGCCTGAGGGATTATTGCACGAAAAGATTGAGCGCTTGTTTTGTTCGGCTCGTTAAAGCAATCGAAAACTCATCCCTTCTGTATTGTTTTATACTTTTTCGGACTTAAGGGATTAGATGACGAAAAAGGAATTTTGGAGTTGACTTTATGTACCTTTTCAGACTCTCTAAAAATGAAAAGGACCGAGTTATCCTTGTCGTTAGACTCGTTAAATTCATTAAATAGCGACAAACTTGTCTTTAGACGAGAACGAGTTTCCCTATCGCTAAGCTCGTTAAATCATAGCGATGGGCTTGCCCGAAGGGCAGGTTATAGAACAAGCATATGTTATCCTCCTCAAGCTTGACAAAAATAAAGAGGTACTGGTCAGAAATGACTGGGGAAAAATTGGGAGAACATCAAAGCTTAATGGTAGCAAGTCACTCTTGAACATGACACTTTTCCTCCGTTCCACATCGGGTTGGGTTGTTTCATTCACCGGTTTCATCACCATGGTCTTCGCCAAACCATCCACATTTGGGGTAATGCTACCGATCCATCGCATCAGTGTCGTTATATGTTCAAGAGGGGTCATTCTGAAAGTGTCAACCATGTCCCATCCACTGCCATACATTATCCTTCATCCATTCATGATCGCCACCCTGAATCATATATCACAGTTTGTTTTCACCTCCACTAAAATCATTAGCTCCGTTCCGTGTCATTGATGTGGGATTCATTAAGGCCCTCCTTTGACGGATCGCTTCTTGTCGACTTCAGCTCATTATCCAAGAAGTTGATCTAGGAACAACCCCATCAGTACTTTGAAGCTTGCATGTCTCAATGGCAAGTTTCTCACTTCCGGCGACAGGTATACATCAATGACCTTCGACCAGAAGATTTTGCGTGGCGTTCGACGCCAAGTCCTTTATTCACGCCACGTGAATTGTACTGCAGTACCTTGAGGGTCATTATCATTATCGGTGATTCCTCTCGCGCTTGTTAACGGTTTTCATCATTGACCGGTAATCAAGCGATGTCTTTCCATGTTCGACTTCAGCGAAATTCTCACATGGATCGACTTGTACTTAGAGTGAAGATCGAACGAGTTTGAAGACCCCGGATCTAGTTTCATCCATCCGGGCTGCGATACATATTCAGGATATATAAAAGCATTTGTCATGTACATCATTGCAGCAGATGATCATCCTACTCAAAGGATGATAATTTCAGCAGAGAATTATCAGTCTACCATCAGACGATCGTCTGTTATATGTACCAAAATGTATTTATAAAGCTGAGCATGGGAATGCCCGCCTCAGCTAGATCATGAAAATAGAATGAAAAATAATGTATTGTATTGTATTGTATTACAGGGCACCTCCTCAGCACTGGAATGAACTTCAGACCCTCTAGATAAAGCATTTCACCCGATAAACGGCCTCATACTTTAGGGGGCAACTGTTATAGACATTTTTGTGCCTCGTAACATGGAGCATGAAATGTCGATAATTACAAGGGATCCTCAGTCCCTAAACATGTTGTTCTTACCCCTAGAAGAACAAGGTCAGCAAACCACAGCACTTCCCATCAGTTCTCCACCTGAAAACACTCAAAAACAGGCTATTTTTGGATCATGTCAGCTGCTCCACTGAGCATCTGCGCTGGAATGCAACTGCTCCTCCTTGTACCTGCGCTGAAAGTCAAATCCAATGAAGGCTACCTGCGCTGGGTGAGATTGGCCAAGTGGCACAGTCATTCTGCAAGGTGTCAACTGCCCAGGAAGCTTCCAAACTGACACTTGGTTCAAGAGATTCGCCCTGTGATGAGTAAGAGGTACTTGATCTCCATGTGTAAGCAAGGATCTCCAAGTGGACTCAAGAACTGAAGTTTAACTGAAGAGGGAGAGGACACAAGGCAGCTTTATGTCAGTCTCAAGCTGACTCATCCTTTCTTCTTCTCTCCTATATATAGAGCTCTTCTATGAGGTCTAGGGAGGCTGGAATTTTGTGCAAAGCAAGGAAGTGCTGTTGGTTTACAGTTAGAGCTATTGGGTGATTGCTTTTATAGAGGTGAAGAGGAGATTTCTTGCTGCTGGGGAGGTGCTGCTGGATTGGAGCCATTGATGGTTGTAATCTCCTCAGAACCCTGTTACTTCTATCAATAAAGCTTTGAATGTTCTCCTATATACTTGTATTGCATTGATGTATTGTATTTACTTGTATATTTGATTCACTCTAATCCATGCATCAGTTATGAGTACATGTATCTTGTAGTCTTCTTCTCTCTGTTGTGCAGGATCTGTGTGTAGCTAGACCGGCAAAAGGAGCTAGGAGCGGAGAACAAGAGACAAAGAGAGAGGATAAGGATTGACAAAAGCGAAAGACACCGGTTGGTTAATCTTTTCTTCCTTCTCTCTGTACTTTCATAAAGGAAAACATTAAAGCTTTACTTTCAGTTGTTGCTAAGGACTGTCACCCTTAGAGTAGGGATAGGGTCATCCGAGTCGGATACTTTTCCCCACAACACCTAGGTTTCAATTTCCTGTTGTAGAATATAGAGAATAATTATCTGTCCAAACTGCTTAATCTTGGCAGATTGATAGATAGGTAGAGAAACAAGGGTGCTCAACAACTTAATCTGAGCCCCTGAATGAAATAAGTGTAGATGTAGATAGGAGGATAGCAAGAAGAAAAGAATGAAAAGCTGGGTATGCTAGTTCAAGTGCACCCAAACCAAAAGAAGAAAAAATGCTAGGTGAGTAGGCCGGGTAGGTAGTTTTGCGGTTGCAGAATCATGGCTTGTGACCCATTTCATATTTTCAAGTGTCATATCTATTCATATCACAAGTTTGAGGCAGGTTTTCATTTGAAGGACTTCAAGCGAGGCATGACTAACTCCCCCTTCTTCTTGTTCCCCAAATCATTCACTAACCTCCCCAAAGAGGGCAAGATCTGCTTAATACCTCTTAGTTTCATCATTTTCCATACCATTTGCCTTGGTAAAGATCTACTTTACTCAAGGAGTGTGCATACTTCCTCTATGAGTCATTTTCCCCCTTAAATAGCCTAAGATTTACATACTTAGCACTTTCTTCACAAAATTCATATTAACTCCTAACTCTATTATGTAAATCCCTCCTAATTTTTTCCCTTCCCATACTAAAAATATATGGTAAAAATCCCCATTATTTACATATCCCCTCCTCTGGTTGAAATATAACCATAAGTATGCTTGGGAATTACTAAGTTTACTTGAAACTTAGTAAGAACCCTCATTTCGCTCAAAAAACCATCTTCCTAAGGTGTTTGGACTCCTTCCAAAACACAAAAACCCCCTTCAAATGCTATCAGACTCCTTCTGATGCATCAAGAACCCTTCCAAAGCTTTAAAAAGCCTTTTTCCGATCGCATTAACCCTCCTCCGATGAGTTTTCCTCTCCTCCGATGCGATATCGCTGTCGGAGGTCGCAGCATTCATTCATCGGCCCGCCCCCTTTTATATCTCCCCGATATCACTTCGCCGATGCGATTTCGCGATCGACAGTCGCAAGGTTCTGTACCTGTATATATATTCCCCCTCTCATCCACTGACGCGATATTGCTATCGCACCCGAAAGCATATCGCATCGCGATCCATTCATTTCCACAATATTTCCCATTTTCGCGCAGCCGCATGCCTTATCGCCTTTCCGAAATCGACGAGCGCTCCCATCGCATCACCTATATAAAAGCATTGCCCCCTGTCCCCGCCGATTGCCGATCTCCGATTTAATCCCTGCCATACTCCCATGTCATCCTGCCACATCACCCTGCCATGTCACTGCCATACTGGGACCTACTGCTGACGTCATCACTAAAGGAAGGCGCGAAGGGCGCAAATTGCAGAAAAGAGAGCCCGGAATGAAAAACTGAGGCAGTTTTCTAAGCGCTAATCGCGCATCGCTAAGAAAAAAATGACCAAAATGGAAAGCTTCATATCGCTCGGTTACCAACAGGCCCGAAAACTCGCATTTTGACAGAAACTCCTCATTTATGATTCATATTCAAGTCAGCCAGCACTGGTAGCATTCTAGAGGCCACGGAAATCATTTGCAACAGCCATTCTTGCCTTGAAAGGGCAGAAAAGGGGCGATTTGACAGTTTCAAGCATATCAGATCAAGAGAAAGTAGCCCAATTTAAGTGTTAAAGAGTATCAGAGGAAAGACGAAGGCTCGATTACATTGAAGAGTATCAGTGAAGCGGCAAAGAGTACCAGATAGAAGCAGGTGAACATTAAAGGCCCCCAAGCAAAGTCAAAGAAAGTGGTGAAGCCATTTAAAGGCTCTCAGATCACAGTTAATGCACATCAAAACCACTCAAGAGCAGGGGATCAAATCCCAAAGCACATTTATGGCTAAATGAATAGCACAAAGCCATAAGGACAGATTTCGACTCATTTTTGAGGCGGCTGCCCTAGCGCAGCACTTAGATATCTTTTTTTCATTAATTCCACGACAAGATTAGATTAAATAACTCACTTCCCTCAGATTTGTTTGAGATCTTTTGTAATGGATATTTTTAGATATTTTCCCTATATAAACCACCCTAATTCATTGTTTAAAGGGTTGGTTGGTTGATAATCCTCATGCGGGACTCACACGGTATGCTTTTGAGAATTTCTATAATCAAAGACTGCTGAAAAGCTTGGAGGATGGACTGTCTGTTGTGTTTTAAATGGTTGAAGGGTGAAATATAGAATTCTTGCGCTGCTACATTGCCCAATAAGTGATTCTTACCTCTGTTTTCGATTCATATATATATCATACATATATCACCATCTAAGTTACAGAAAGAAAGATTAGTTTAGAACTTGCATGGTTTCACTCTATGCTCAATTTCTGTGACTTCTATATGTTTTCTTCTGATTTAGGCATAAATATGAATTCCTCACAGCTCGTATTTGCCCTGTTTCATTCATGTGTGACTGTTATTTAGGAATTCTTGACTGCTCCTAGATATAGTTCACTCGCCTCCCCTCTGTTAAGATGAATGAGAGATTCTTAGTTTCCTTTCATTCCTTGGCCTTCATTTCATCCTTTAACATAAAAGATTGTTTCATGTGTAGCTATGTTGCTCTATATTCCTCTTGTGACCAAGAAAACACACCAGCAACCCATTTCCATGACTCCATGCCCAATGGTTTGAACCTCTCACACTATGCATGCCTCCCTACTTGAAAACATCAATCATACCACCAAAACTTAAACAAAACCCAAAGAAGCATACAACTAGCCTAAAATCAACCCGAAACTAGGTTAAAACAGAAAGAGAGAGCCCTCTCTGATTGCAGGTAGGCTAGGACCTGCAGTCCAAAGATTGGTTTGTGGTTACCTCGGCCGTATCCCTTAAGGAGCCAAGGGACAACCTGAGTGATAACAATTACTACTGTACCATAGTCAAAAGTTCAAACTATTGTATCTCAACTTGTTCAAACTGATCCTTCTACCTTGCAATCACAAGTTTCAAGTCAAGAAGTTCAAATTCCTCAAGTTGTTGTACAACAACCACTTGTTTTTGGAGTTCAGCAACAACCTCAGGTTAGTGTACCCTTATCTGGACTGACCTAGGCTTACACTGGTATAGTTTATTCACAACCTGGCCAAACTTTCATTGCGGGATAGGAACAACCGTTGAATCCACAAGAGTTATATCAACAACAACAACAATTGATTCAATAACCGTGGCAGCCTCAATTTCAACAACCCCAATTCCAACAGTACCAACCTCAGTTTTGGCCTGTCATAGGCTCAACCTGGTTTTGGTCAATCTCAAGCTTACCAAGGTCAAGGTCAACAAGGCTTTGTAGGTTATGGACAACCACTTATTCAACCTGGTTATTAACAACCTCCTTACACCAGTTTTTTTCAACAACCATACCAAGGTTACCAAATGTAGATGCCCTATGTTGGTATGGAAAGACCTATTGCCTAAGCAATTCTGTCATATCCTGGGTATGCCCAACCTGACTTGAATCGACAGTTGCCATTTGTAGAAACTTTAGAATTACCAGATTTAAATCGGCTCAATAATGATCCAATTTTATATGCACCTTGGTGGCCGATAATTCCGCATAAGTTACCTTATGACATTCCAAAGTTTAATGGAAATCCTAGAGAAGACCCATCAAATCATGTTATGACCTTTCATTTGTGGTGTTCATCTAACTCCTTAAATGGCGATTCGGTCAGACTTTGTCTTTTCCAAAGAACACTTACTAGTCCAGCTACTAAATGGTACATTGAATTACCAAATGCTTTCTTTGATAACTTCACCACTTTAGCCACTACTTTTTTGACCCACTTCCAGTTACCTATCAGATATGAGACTGGAGCAAAACTCCTAACCAACTTTAAACAGAATACCGCTACCCATATATCATATCACATTCATGAGTGGTGTCGTCGTCGTCGAATGGTTAAGACATATGTTCCTGATCAACTTTTAGCTAAGTGGTTCATAAAATCCTTGTTGCCATCAATCACCGAGGATGTGGCAAAAGGTAGATTCATCATAGAAGAGCAAGTCATTGCTCGTGCCCAATACTTGGATTTAATTTACACACAATCTGGCATGCTTTATGATAAAATTCCCAATGCACCTCGACCAGCTTTCACTGTTACACCTCCTCCACAATCGAGTAAGTACTCTCATGTCGGCGATGGTGTGATTGGTTCTTCAAGCACACAATCAGCAGGGAGACCATCTGGTCAAACTCTTGCTGTTTCCAATCAAACTACCAATGCATCAGAAAATACTCTTGCCTCCAAGATTAATGCCATGTCATCTGACAAAGGCAAAAATCCAAAGAAACTAGCAGGCAAGAAAAAGGGGAAGAACAAAAAGAAACAAGAAAATTCCCCTCCAGAGAAATCATCTAATTCCTCTACAGCGGAAAGGAAACCTTGTTATCCATGTCTGATATGTAATGACAAGCATTATACAAGAGATTTTCCACATCGCTCTGAGGTATCTAAACTTTTAAAGACTTTGAACACATCGACAGTGTTGACAGATCTGTTTCCAACCCCAGAAACACATTTGGTTGCAACAGACCATGCTTCCACATCCCAAGTACTCATGTTATCCATCACAAAGCCTCAAAACGATGTTTTGGTGTTAATGAGAAACAAAGATTATGGAAATCTGTCGTCATCGAATAATCAGGCCACTGAACAACCTAATCCTTCGACCTCGACTTCATCTGAAGTTGTTCCACCTATTATACCTGAATTGATAATAAAACCACCAAAGGGAGTTGTGCACAAATCGACATTCAACCCTCGGGCTCGAGCAACTCAAAACTATAACATAGTAGAAGATCTTGTTCAATCAAATTTAGCTATGTTAACACTCGAGGTGTTGCAAAACTATCCCTCCCAGAAACAGGCTTTACTGTCAGCGATAGGTGGAATAGATCCTATGGATTCAAATCTTGTGGTTTTTAAGCATGCAGGATATTCACCACAACTACCTGCACAATTAGCTTTCCTAATCCAAGTAAAGTCTCTCAATAAGAATGTTCACCGAACTTTTATTGATGAGGGGGCATCTACTTGCATTATGTCCATGAGCTGCTGGAAAACATTTGGTTCATTGTCATTGTCACAATCACCAACCACATTGAAAGCTTTTGATGGAAGAACATATACTCCATGTGGGATTTTGAGTAACCTGCAAATCGAACTAGGGGGAAAAACAGCTACTGTTGAAGTTGAGGTAGCTGATGGACCCCTCAATTACAACATTTTACTAGGAAGGCCTTGGGTATATGCTATGGCTGTTGTGTTTTGCACGTACTTTTGTACTATTGCATTCCCTTTTAAGGGTGGAATCACAGTCATTGATCAGCTAGCCTTCTTTGCCAATAGTTCACAGGCTACAAGAAGCATTCCATTGGTGCACAGACCTCTATTGTCACTTCAAAGTGTTGGAGTTGGTATCTTTAAAAATCCTTCCCTAATGGGTACTTTTACCCTCCCGTCACCATCTGATTTGGCGGAAGTGGAAAGAGTAGAAACCTACAACATGATTTCCTCTACCTCATCTGATTTAAGGAGGATATCCAACCAATTTGAAGATGACGGTCATATTGAGGTATTACTATTAAGCCCCATTGAATTATCATAGCAATCAATCTTTCAGGCTTACGTGGAAAACCCAAATCCACACTCAACTTTTGTATGTGTAGAAAGATCGTTAGAATATGGTACCTCTTCGGATCCTTTTTCACGTATACATTTTACAAATGAGGAATCGTCCAATCAATGATGATAGGAGAGGAACCATGGGGAGATTATCATCATCATTCCCACCTTCCAGATGACAATGAAGATTATTCAAATGAACTAAACCACCCATCAATCATTGATTTCTTGTCGAATTCTATTAGAGTAGATGTTGTAGATTCTGAGCGTAATTTTTCAAACATAGAAGAAACAATTTCTATAAACATTTTGACCAAGCCTAATATTGTAGAGAACATTCATGTTGGCAAATCTTGTTCTCCATTGGAACTTGATAATTACCGTGCTCTGTTTCGTGAATTTAGAGATATTTTTGCATGGTCTTACGAGGAGATGCCAGGAATTGACTCAAGTATTGTTGAACATGAGATTAAAATGTACCCTGATGTCAAACCAGTACGACAATGGCTTCGACCTGTTCATCCTAAGAAAGCCATTGCCATTAAAGCAGAGGTTGAAAAACTTTTGCACGCTGGCTTCATTTTCCCTGTACCTCTTACTGACTGGGTATCTAACATTGTTCCAGTTATGAAAAAACAAGGGACAATTTGAGTGTGCGTCGATTATAGGGATGTAAATCAAGCATGTCCAAAAGACAATTATCCTACACCCTTCATTGACCAGATTATTGACGAATTTTCCGGATGTGAAATCTTTTCATTCATGGATGGAGTTTCTAGCTACAATCAAATCAATATCCGCCCACAGGACCAATCTAAAAAAGATTTTATATGTCCTTGGGGCACATTCGCCTATCGAAAGTTATATTTTGGTTTGAAGAATGCAGGGGCTACATTTCAGAGGGCAATGAATTATGCCTTCCATGACGTCAAGAATATTGTTCAACCTTATCTTGATGATTTACCTACTCATTCACGAAAGAGGTCTGATCACCCACAACACTTGAGAGCAATATTTTTATGGTGTCGACACTACAAGATAAGACTCAATCCACACAAGTGTGTGTTTTGTGTTGGTTCTGGTCGATTGCTTGGATTCATAGTTTGAAAAGATGGAATTCGACTCGATCCAATAAAGGTTCAGGTAATCCTTGACTTGCCTCCACGTTCAAACTTGTTATAGTTGCAGAGACTTCAAGGGAAGGCAAACTTTTACATGTCTATTGACGAAAGAGGTACCCTTCCATTGGGATCAGGTTGTGCAATCTTCCTTTGATGCTCTTAAAGATTCCCTAATTAGAGCATCATTAATGTATGCCCCAAACTATCAAAAATACTATTACCTGTATCTCGCCGCTGTAGATACAACCATTGGTATGGTTTTAGTCCAAGAAGAAGGTGGAATTGAACATCCTATTTATTACTTGAGTCATAATCTCAACAATACAGAAAGTAAGTATTCCTATGTCGAAAATTTAGCTTTAGCAGCCATTCAAGCTGTACAAAGATTTCGTCATTACATCCTCCTTCGTAAGACTACCATTATATCGGATTGCAACCCTATGACATACATTCTATGATGTCAATTGCTGGGGGGCAAATATTCAAAATGGATAGTAATTTTACAGGAGTTTTCTTTAGAATTCGTCAAGTCTAAATCAAAGAAATCTCTTATTTTTGCCGAGTTACTTTGCGATCTTCCCTCATCCTCCAATGATTTAACATCAGAAGCATCAATCTTAGATGAGTTTCTGTTTCTTATCTCATCAAGTGATCCATGGTATGGATATATACTGGTCTATCTCCAGACCCAAGCTTTTTGGCCTAATACCTCTCACTCTAAACAACGATGTGCTCGATACCAAGCCAAATATTATCTGATCATTGGTGATACCCTTTACCATCATGGTGTCGATACAATTTTATGTAGGTGCCTCACTCATGAGGAAGCCAAAAAAGCTTTGAATGAATGTCATTCAGGTGCTCGTGGGGGGCATTTATCTGGTTACGCCACTGCATAGAGAATTCTCTATGCTGGTTACTTATGTCCAACTATATTCAAAGATTGCATTCTTGCTGTCAGAAGTTGCCATGCTTGCCAGATATTTGACCGGAAAACTAGATTACCACCTGCACCACTGCATCTAGTCATTGCTGTTGGCCCATTCGCTAAATGGGGCATTGACTTTATGACATGTAACCCCACCTCGGCCGGGGAGCATGGGTATATTATAGTCACCGTTGACTATTTTACCAAATGGGTCGAGGCGATGCCAACATTGAACAACAGTGGTGAAACAACTGCTTTATTTTTCTTCAACCATGTGGTTGCCAGGTTTGGTGTACCACAAGCCATAGTTACAGATCATGGATCGCATTTTCACAATCACATGATGGTTGAATTGACTACCAAGTTAGGACTATCACATGATAATTCTACTCCATACTACCCGCAAGCTAATGGACAAGTTGATGCTATCAACAAAGTCCTTAAGCACATGTTGCAAAGAATGATTGGAGTTCATAAAAGAAATTAGCATTTAATCCTTTACTCGCTTTGTGGGCATATTGAACCTCGGTGAGAAATGCGACTGGATTTACACCCTTTCAATTAGTGTATGGCTTGGAAGCAGTCTTACCAATCCAATGTGAAATCTTGTCTCTCAAACTCGCAATTGACCTGCTACGTGATACTTCTAAAGAAGAAGGATGTTTCTTGGAGTTAATCCATCTAGATGAAACCTGTTGTGATGCCGCATTGGCTAACGAAGTGCACAAGAAACGTATTAAGGTGCAATATGATAAAAATGTCAAGCCTCAAGTCTTCTCAGAAGGTGACCTGGTCTTGCTTTACGATCAGGATTTTGATAAACTTGGCGCAGGAAAATTTGAACCACTTTGGATGGGCCCTTATATTGTTAAGTATGTTTTGACGAAAGGTGCCTATGAGTTAGTGGAATATGATGGGATTCCATTGTCGCAACCCCGAAATGCGCTGTACCTTAAACGTTATTATGCTTAGTTAAGTGTAGTAAAACTCACTGTATATATGCTTTGATTGCATGTGTGTGTGTGTTTCTTTTAGAGTTCTTATTTGGTTAAGTAATGCACTTTGCATTTGCTGTAGATGTCGAACTTTTTAGAACCATTTGTTGGTTACACCGATGGGGCTAGTCATAGTATGCAAAATTTATCCTTTGCAGCATGGGCCATTTTTGCTCCAAGCGACGAGTTAGTGAGTTTTAGAGGGATATGTATTGGACGATCGACAAACAATATTGCTGAGTATAGCATGTTGATTGAACTCCTCTCTGATGCCATTTCACTTTGAATATGCCGAATCATCATTAGGTTAGGCTCACAAATTGTTGTACTACAACTTATTGGCATTTATACCGTTTGAAACCCAGCAATTCATCGCATGTTCCTTAGAGTTCGTATTTTGGAAAGGCATTTTGAGTTTATTCAATATCATCATATTTCCAGAAATCTAAACACATTAACTGATTCTCTAGCAAATTATGTGTTAAATAGACATTTGTGACATATGTAAAGTAAATATTTTCAATTCACATCATCAATTGAATAGGATTGCATCACTTAACCTTAATAAAACTATGAAAGTAAAATAGATGATTGTTTTAAAAGTTTTTTACAAATAGTGTGTCCAAGACAAAAATTGGTCATCTGACCCAAAAACTCAAAATGTATGCTCATGATAATAGGTCATAGCCTATGCTTTCATACATAAGAGTCTCATCCAACGACTCGACACACCGATGGTGTGGCACTGCAGTCGCATAGGAAACTCCTCGATCCGGACATCCAAAATGCCTAGGGTCAAACCCTCTATGTGATCCTGTAGCTCAACCAATGTCTCGGCTAAATCCAAGTCTTAGAGAACTGCTCTCCCAACAGGTCTCTGTGATGGCCCACCTGCCTCTCGTTGGTACCCCATAGGTTGAACAGATTCAACATCTGCATACATTAAAAAATGTTTTATTTAGTCTTGGAAATAATCAAAAAACAGAAAAAACGTAGAAATTTTAAAATAAAAAACATTCTGGTCAAACAATTTACCTATAGCACTCCATTGTGCTCCAACTGGTAACATCATATCTGGATCACCACAAAAATCCATTATTGAATATGGATATTCTGCAAAGGCCATATCCTGTCGATAAAACCACTCAAAGAATGCAGGGGTAAATGAAATCAATGACTGACCAACATGTCTAGCCATAAGATCTACCCATCTCTACATCCGTGGATCTCTAGGTCCAGATACTCCTAGTGAAATAAGTTGTGGCTGCATAAGTGGAATTCTCTCTAAGGTGAAAGAAATCAGGATCGACCCATAGCCAAAATATTTTGTCTTTCCATTCTTTACCTTGGTCAATTGTTCTTTCATGGATGAAAGAATTGCCTCACACCAGTTGAACACTTTTGGCTCTAAACACTCTAAATCATATTGCATGTATGATCTGTTTGCCAAGTGTAGTGTTGCACTGCCAGCCAATTTGGAAAGGGTAAAAAGGATAGTCCTCAATGGTAAATCACTAACATCCCTGATGTTAATCTTTCCGTCTCTGCTAGGTTGAGCTCCTTCCCGGCAGAACTGTCGTATATAGTCTCTCACTGATTCACCTCCTCTGGTAAATCCTAATAGTGAGATGGGGCACCCCGCCTTTACAGTCTAATAAGAAAGTATATATCATCGATGGTAAAAGGGATCACTTTGTCCCTAATGTGAAAGTCTTAATCGGTAGGATCCCAAGAACGAACAAGGAACTGTAAAAGCTCAATTTGTTGTCACATGCTAGATAATCGAAAATACTTGAGTAACCCACAATTCCTTAGGGCCTCAACCATACCCTGATTATTTAGGGAAATCATATCTTGTTCTTCATGCTCTCATTCTCTCCATATAATCACCATTTTGATCCGATGAATGTCTGCAATGCAACCATTAGACAAATTAGGATCCATTTTTTGCAAAAAGTAGTGAAAAATTTGGGAGAAAACAGTTGTGTAAATTTGGTTTTTGTGCCCAGCGCACCCCTCCCTTAGAGACAGTGCACTGCAATGCATACAACCTTCTGGGTGTGTGCAATGCGGCGCACCTTTTGATATTGAAACAGTGCGCAGATCCAAAGTTTAAAAAATGAAACCTAGGGGCCTCAAAAACTCAAAATTTTGCTTAAAACTGAAAATAAATAGAATGAAATGAAGGAGAACAGAGATAGCTCCTACTTGGTCTGGACGACACGAGGAATGGTCCACTGAATCCTCCGCAATCAACTAGTGAGCTTCGAGGTAAAAACTGCTCCAGAGCACCAAAATCAAAGGGTAAAAGTGAAATGGTAAAAATGAATGGTAAAACTTGTTTTTATGTTTATTTCTTGCACATTAATCAAGTAAAAATTAGTTTTTATTCATTTTTATCCATGAAACAGGTATTTTTAATCTATTTTGATGGTGTTTTGAGCAGGTTTAACAACTGAAATGTTGGATTTCACGTGCTCAAATGTAAATTGAACATCTTTGACCACAAAGAAAACTTTTATCTCTTTTTCGAGCTTTGTTAAAAATGAAAAAGGAATCCCCTTGGAGTCCTCTTTAAGCTCTTTCCAGACTCTCTAAATATGAGAAGATTGCTGAGCGCTTGTCCATTCTACCTTGTTAAAGGATTGGAAACGATATCTCTCTTGTATTATTTTACGCTTTTTCGGACTTGAGAGATTATTTTACGAAAAAGAACTTGTGGAGTTTCATTTTCGCCCCTTTTCAAACTCCTTAAACATGAAAAGGACTGAGTTATCTTTGTCGTTAAACTCGTTAAAAACATCAAATAGCAACAAACTTGTCCATCTAGACAAGACCGAGTTTCACCTTTGCTAGACTCATTAAAGCATCAAATAGTGATGGATTCACCCGAAGGGTGAAATTATACGGCAAGCATATGTTATCCTCCTTAAGCTTGATAAAAAATAAAGAGTTGTTGGTCAACAATGACTGGGGAAATTGGGTAAAAGCAGAGAAAACTTTATGGTAGCAAGTCGCTCTTGAACATGACACTTTCACCTCATCACTGTGACTTTGTGGGTTGGGTAATTCAGCTTGATGGTTATCACACCGTTGGTCTATCATACCATCCATTACTTTGTTTTGGGTCAATGCTACTAATTCACCTTAGTGTTGCTGACATGTTCAAGAGAAGTCATTCAATTCAAACTTCATCCTTTGCAATACCATAAACCTTCATTTTCATGACCGCCATTCCTGAACCTTGTGTCGTCAGTCGATTTTTCATCTCCAAAATCATTTACCTTGTTTTGTGTCGTTGATGTGGGATACATCAAGGCCCTCTTGTGACATGTTGCTTCTTGTCGATATCAGCACATTATCCAAGACGTTGACTCAGAAACACCCCTTCAATACCTTGAGGCTTGCATACATCAATGGTAGGTTTCTCGCTTCCAGCGATAGGTTGAAATCACTGGCCTTCGACCGAAAGGCTTTGTATGGTGTTCGACATCAAATCATTTATTCACACCATGCGAAATGTACTGTAGTACCTTGAGGGTCATTATCATTATCGGTGATTCCTCTCGCATCTATTAATGGCTTACATCATTGGTTGGTGATCAGACGATGTCTTTCCATGTTCGACTTTAGAACATCTATTCACATGGTTAGACTTATACTTGAGCGAAAGATTGAGCGAGATTGAAGACCCCAGATCTAGTTTCATCCATTCGGGCTGTGATATTTTCAGGAGTACTAAATCAAATGTACAATGGCCTTACATTCATGGTCATCCATTCATCGGTCTATATCTATAGACGACTATATTTTTACATGTAATGAAAGTTTATAAGTTGGGCATGGGTATGCCTTCCCTTAGTAAGTTCATGAGAAAAATCAAATTATCATGATATATGTATTGTAATTAATGCATGTCACCTTCCGCTTCGGAACCTCCTCTCCACATGCTAAAGAATTTCACTCGACATACATATTTATGACTTCATGCTTTAGGGGGCAACTGTTACAGATCCATTTGGGAACATCAACCCCAACCTACAGATCAGTATTATTAGGGCCCATAAAACCCTAAGTCAGTTGTTACATGCCCTAAAGAAGTCAACCATCAGAATGCCTAACTTCCCAAGAATTTTCATGGCTAAAATCATCCAGAAACTGCCTCTAAGAAGATCAACACATGTAGGCCTTCATTAGGATGCAATGCAATGCAAGCCATATACTGATAGGGTGCAATGCAGCGCACTTTGTCCCTCTTTGGCCCGCGCTTGACGAATTTGAGTGAATTTCCAATGGGGTTTGAAAGATTACTTATCCATTGGATGCCTCTAGAATTTTCTCAAACCTATCTACTCCTTTGAGCTCGTATTTGGATGAGGAAGGGAGTTAAGGAACATCAATCCCTTATCCCTTCCTCCATGGAACTAAACTCTAAGTTTGGGAGGGCATTCATGATTACCATTTATGGCATAACTTCCTTCATTTACCTATAAAAAGACCACTCATTTAAGTGATCAGGGGCTGGAAATTATTGAAATACAGGGAGATGTTGTTAGTATGAGATTTGATTTGATTCCAAGTATTGTAATGATGTCAAAATGTCTTTCTTGTTATGAGGAGAGGATGGGATTGAACTAGAGGAGTGATGCTGAATCGAGCAATGGGTTGTAACTATTCCTTTTACTAATAAAGTGTTCAAAGCTTTTTCCATATGCTTGTGTTATTCATTTATGCTTTCATATGTGTATCATGTACCTCATTCCATGCTATGTTTAATCAATAGATCATTATCATATGCTTTGATTGGTTGTTGTCTTCTGTCTGTGTGCAGGTACTCTTCAAGTAGATTAAGTATGGAGAGGAGCGATAGAATCGATCAAGGGAGATAAGGAGAAAGCGAAGGCTACAGGTAGGCTTCTTTTCCTCTTATTTAATCTATTGATCATATGAAAAGTAGAGAATTATTTAAACTGTTGTTCTAGACTTAGCTACTAGTCTAGGGGTTTAAGCGTTTATCCGTAGGCACTAAATCCTCCCAAAACAAACATATAAAGGAAGGATGTGTGGATCAGTTGTGCTACCAAAAACCCTAATGTAGGTGAACCATTCTTCAATGAAATACTTGCCGACAGTAAGCAGGTTTACTGTGGCTTCTTGGGAAAACCTAGGGGCTTTCTTATTGAAAATTATTTGATGTAGGGGAAACATAACAACATGAAATATCTTCTAGAAGTGAGGTATGTAATGCAGTTTCCATATTTATTTATGATTGATGTGGATCGGGTAATGATCTTGTAAGGTCCATTTCCAACCCATGCTTGGAAATGTAGTGTAAAAACAGATAGAATCCATAATATAGGCACTAAAATAGAAGGGGGGAGGTTATTTGAAGAGGAGGCTTTCTTTTGTCGATATTTGGTAATGGTAGTGGCTAGGTTGTCAAATAGGATGGAAGGCCAATTCATGATATGGGAATTAATACAGGCATGAATAAGAGGAATCCATTCATTGAAAAATTAGTATTATTGGGTAGCCCATACAATCTACATAACATGGCTGCTGCATAGTTGTAGGGGTTTGCCAAAGAAGCTATAGCATACATACCCAATTTGTCATATTTGAATTTGTGGTCCAACACTCTCCAACCCTGAATTAGCTTGAAGGGGTCTAGGTTCTTCTTTGCGAAGTTAGCCACAAATGTGCTGTAGTAGATATCTTGCGGGTCAGGTATGTGGTACATATTCTTCAAGTCCTCTGCTCTGAACGACCCTATGAGCTCCATCCTTGAATTCTCGAACTGCCTATCTTCAATGATAAGGTTTTTGATCACCCACCTGGTCATATCTGTGTATGGGAGGATTTTAGCACTTGCTCCTATCTTATGAAGGAAAGAACATGAAGCATCTTTGCATTGAAGTCCTGAAGGCCTTATTGAGTCAGAGGTTGCTCTTGTAATAGTGATTTTAGGATGCTCGTCCTCCGGCCTATTGTAAATCACTTCCCAAGCTGTTGTGCCTCTGGCAGCGCCACAAATTGTATCAGCGAAGATATGAGCCATCTAGGTAAACTCAGACTCAACAATGGTCTGTCTACTCTATTTCTGCATCACCTTTATTAGTGACATGTCCTTTGTCGCTTTCCTGAAATAGACAAGATATATCAGCGTAGGCGATATCAGGTAATTAAGGCTGAAAGCTTCTCTGAAATGACTTTGGATCATGAGAAAGGTTTAATGGGTTACTCGATTGTAACTACCCATAACTTGGAAAATGATTATCCTTCCTCGGGCCGCTAAATATTTATTAACCTGTCAACTTGTTTGTTTTGGTATTTAAAACATAATTTTTCCACACGTTTTACCATTCTTAATCGCGCATCACGGTCTTTAAAGGGATATAGTATAGCACTACTAGATGCATCAAGCTAAATGCGATTGTAGATATCGCAATATCACATTTCACAAATCACTAACGGTTGTTCCAATGGCATGGTTAATTTTCTTGCGAACTAAGCGAAGTGTGAAATGACAAGGTGATGTTATCGCAGTGGGAGACCTAATCGCATATTGCAATTTTCTGAAGGTGTTTTAAAATAGTCATGCGGAAAAGTGTGATTTGCGATTTGCGATGTGGATTTCATCCTTAGTTTGTTTTGCAAGGTTTTTCTAGGTATTTTCTTAGAGTTAGGTATTATTATCCTAAGCCTAAAAATTTAAAAGGGTCCCCATTTATAACTCTAACCTTAGCTATTGTTCTTTATAAATGGGGGGGTTGTTTCGTAGTACAAAAATTGGCGATTCACTTGGGAGAACCAATTATCTTTGAGTAGTTTTCTGAAATTTCTAAAAACTTTCAAAGTAATTAGAGTTATAAGAATAATGATTACATGAGTTATAAGGTAAACAACATTTCTCTAGAATCATCATTACTTGCTCAGCTTATTTACTTAATTACTTTACCCTTGTAATGATAGAAGTATAAACGTTTGCATCAGCCAATAATAAGGTTTAAAGTAATATAGTAGGTGTCTTCTGTAGATTAGTTTTTTGGTGTTTACTCATTTATCACAGATAGAGCCTCTGCTGCCAGCAGGCATTCATAGCCTCGACAGGGTTATCTTTTAACCAACAATGATTCATTATCCCATCTGTATGAATTTCAAATTTCAAGATGATATTCACTTGGATTGAATCTCACTTGAACCTATCCTTTAGATCATAGAGATCTTCCATATTAACCACAGAGTTTCGGATTGGGTTTTGATCATGATTATTCTTGATTTCTAGATCATGCTCATGTTCATCTATGATTTGTTCTTTATACGATCCCTCTGATGTAAGGAAATTAACTATATCCGCATCATTGTTGAATACTCTCCAATTTGTTACATTGTCGGGAATAGATGGCCTAAATATTAACTCTATTGAAAATCTGTCTGGACTAAAGTCTTCTAAGGGTATAAGCCTGGATGCCACATTAGAAAGTAAGTCAACACTTGCGTTTTGTAGTCTAGGGATTGAAGATATGTTGAAAGCAGAAAAATGAGAAGTCAATTTTTGAGCTAAAGATTGATAGTGTTTAAGGTGCCCAGATACACAATGGATTGTATTTCTCACCTATTTCACAATTATTTCAGAATCACCATAGACTTGCAGGTATTTGAAATTAATACCAATGGATTTATGTAGTCCTTGGATCAGTGCTTCATATTCAGTGATATTATTAGTGCACTGGAATTCAAGTCTGCAAACCAGCATGGTTTTCTCTCCTTGTGGATTGATCAAAATGCATCTTGCACTTGCGTCGTCTTCTAATTTAGAACCGTCAAAATAGAGAGTCCAGAATAGAGAGTTATTAGAAACTTTATCTACTAAATTTAAATATTTGGAAGCATATGTTTGTGATTTTTTTTGATTTGCAACGTTATCTAAAAAGGGAGACCTTTGAGAATTAAAGGATCCTAAAGAGGACTCGGTTGAGTAATTTCCAATGCTATTATTAGTGAAGGCAATAGGTTCGTTGCTTCCCTCGAGGTTGGTGAATGTGTATTTTGTGAATTTATCTTGGTCTACCCTAATTTGTTTTGGTTTACCATTGCGTGGAAACCACATGTGAGACCAACCAGTTGCGAAATAACCCTGCAACTTTTCAGACCAATTCCTACTGAGAATTAAACCATAAAATTCAGGGATATCAACCACCAAAATATCAATTATTTGTGAAACTTTTGGATTAGAGGAAAGACTAATTGAAATTGATGCTATTTCTCCAAGCACCTCTACTTTTGTCCTATCTATATGAACTATGTGCACTACAGATTTTTGAGGTGTATTGTTCAATTTGGTACACACAACTATTGGCATTATATTTGAGGAGCCTCCTGAATCAACGAGGCAGTTATGAACATTCTTGTTGAAAATTTCATAAGTAAGAAGAAATGGAGGAACATGAGAAATAGACCTATCACCAATTAAAAATAAATATGAAGGATCTACTTTTTTTGAGGATGAGGGAGGTTTTCCCATATTGTAGGCAGCTTGAGTAACTACAACAGATGACAGAGGAGATACTGGAACTGCTTTCAACTCTCTTAATAGAATCTTTTGTTGCTGCTTGAGTTTAGTGAGCTCATGCAATGAGATGTTAGCTCTAGTCTTTTTCATGTCTTCCACTATATTGTATTCGACTGTATCTGATATTACCAATGTTTTTGAGGCATTTGGGGAATTTGGAGGAATAGGATCGGCTTGGCTAGTCTTAGATTTCTTAGCTTATGTTTTCCCCTTTGCAGGAGTAGCAAATTTTTTCTTCTGATTTGTGATAGACATGTCAGGAGATTTTTTACTTCTTGTAGTCACTAGAATTGCTTGTGCCTCTTCTTCAGTTGGGAGGATGAAATCCCACATCCTGTTTAATTCAATTTCTTCTTCCATTTCAGCTTCCTCTTCTTTTTGTGAATCGTCTTCTACTTCTTGATTAGACTCAACATTTGAAATGGTGTTTGGGGGTTGTAATGCAGAATAAGGGTTCCTTTTGAATGATTGAAAAGGTTTCTTGGGGGCAGAGGATTCTGGGACCTGTTTTTTTAATTTTGACCATTTCGTTAGACATTGTTTTTAACACTTTCTAAAGGCCTTCAAGATCAAAAGGGCCCTTTGAAGCTTTCTTCTTAGAGTCATCCTTAAATGTTACTTTTTGGACTTCCTTTCGTCTATTTGTGTTCTCTTTTCCAAAGCTATGATTCTTCTTTCTACAGACAGGGATTCTTTCATGTTTTCAACAAGGGTAGCCTTATTGGTTCTATCTACAAAAATTGAAATATTAGAAGGAAGAGATGATATAT
Source organism: Pinus tabuliformis (assembly GCA_031772625.1). Lineage (NCBI taxonomy): Eukaryota > Viridiplantae > Streptophyta > Pinopsida > Pinales > Pinaceae > Pinus > Pinus tabuliformis. The sequence continues at coordinate 272,176,527 of CM062817.1, read as the reverse complement.
ACCATTCTATTTGTACATCTACAACAGGTTTAGAGGCGGCTGTGATTTTGTTGAGAAATTTGTTAAATCTAGATTTCAAATCTTCGATCTTTTCATCTGTATTAGCTTTCAAATTAGAAAGATCATTGATCAAGGATGCTATGGTCCTATTATCACCAAATTTTGCAAGAAATACTTCTTGAAAAGTATCCCAGTCTCTAACTGAACTCACTGGGAGGGAAAAATACCAAGACCCAGTAGATCCTTGGAAAGTATAAGGAAACAATCTGATTACAACATCTTCATGTGCAACCCCATTGAGATTCATGGCTAACATAAAATTATTTAGATGTTCTTCGACCAGGAGAGCATCGTCAGGATTATACTTAGGCAACCATTTTTCTAGGTTTGCTGGGAGTTCATTTGGATTTGTAACTAGGAAAGCACCAATATTTGTTCAAGGTTGATTGGCCATAACTTGAGTTGGGTATTGAGAATATGGGAAAGTTGGTCCAGAAGTAGGTATAGATGGCGAAGAAATTACTACTGGATTATTAGTGTTAATTGTAGTACTAATTGGAGAAGTGGATATTTGAGAAGTCGCAGATTGAGTAGAAGTGGATGGGGAAGAAAATGGATGGAAAGGTGATGTGATCTTGCTGGTATATGATTCAGATGTTTATGAAGTGACTTTCCTACATCATGGAGGAATGGGGAACTTGAAAGGGGTAACCCGAAGTCTTTCACTTTGCAGTCTAGTCAATACACTAGTTTGTGTAATCAGGAGGTAACACTTTCTTCAGACACTTCGGGTCTCTCTGGCTTCTCGCATAAATGGATATATATTCCAATTTCTATATCAAAGAATGAACTTTTGGAGACTTGGGAGTGTAATCTAGAGAGGGTGGTTACCTTACTACTTCAAGAGAAGAGGGAGATGTTTCTACAATTTCAGACTTCTGATCAAGATATTTTGAACGAGTTTCAGAAGGTGTAGAAATGGTGGAGGGGGTTTGACTCTAATGAATGATTTTTCGAATGATCTTTAGGTTTATATGCTATTCATAGTTGAATGCCCTCCTTCTAGTGCCAAAATGTTGCGGCCTCAGAATTTTGCTGCCGAAACATGGGGGATAACCACTCGGTCCGGAGCTTAAGACAACTCCTTTTCCGTTTAAAGTGGTGGCTCCAACTGGGGATAATGGGACCAATTTCCTAGTGTGGGTTTTAAGATGAGAGTGGGTGGTTCATGAGTGTTTTCAATAGAATAATGATAATCTAAGTGACCTATTCTATAATGCAATTTCTCTAACTAACTTATTCTAATATAAACCCGGGTATTCCTGTGTGGTATGCGATCTACAAAGATATATGTTTAACATGTGATAATAAAGATTGAACACAACTAAACAGAGATGATAACGTAAAATATAATTCCTTTGACTAAATAGTTAGTCAAAGGAATTTATAAAATATATCACATATATGATGAGTTATATATGAAAATCACAATTTCATCTAGGCATCATACATAATTGAAATTAACGATTTAACAGAAACAATAAATATCACATATAATTCATGAAAGTAAAGTTTTGCCACTAATTAAATGTAAATAGAATCAAGCATACACGATAATAGTACCATATGTGTGAAGTCTTGCTCATTTGACAAATGACATAGACCAACTTCTTTCTTCAAATCAAATTGTATCCGAAGAATACAAATGTGCATCAACAAAGGAAAGTAGTATGATATCTAAAAGAAACGATCATGTTCCATAATTTCACCAAAGCATTCACAAACTTACAATAGTGCATTCTTTTCAAGTGTTTTTGATAAAATTGTGTACCCTTATCTAAATGCATGAGAAGGGTATACATACTATTCTAACTAAATGTGAAAAAATAGATTATACAAAATTTGAGGAGGTTTCAAACAACCTTCCTCCTAACTAGGTACTCCAAAAATAAATAGAGGCCAAATAAACAGAACTAAGAGGATGACTTTCTGTCTCCCAGCTTTTCCTTTAAATCAAAAATATCGGTCATCGGTTGAATTTGAGGAGGTGGCCCAAAATGTGTCCTAAGCTGTCCTATGAAGATCACATCAGTGAGCAGTGGCAGCATCCTTTGAGTTGTATGAAGGGAACAATTGAGAGTCATAATCTGGCTATGTGGCTTAACAAGATATTGCCAATACGACTCCCAGTTGGTTGTGGTCAATTTTGTAATTGCCTCTCTTTGACTCCCTGCCTTTTCTTGCCAGCCTTTATACAGAGCAGTTAAATCGGGCATTTATTTTGTATTGCCTTCTTTAATGAGATTGGTGGTGAACAGGATGTGATTCATTGCCTTAATGATATTCTTTGATACTCTAGCTTCCCTTGCGACTGCTAGCTCGGCTTGTTTTATTCTCGCATCCCAATATGTGAAGAGAATGCCTTTATGAGTTTCCTCAATCTCGGGTAGATTGGATTTCCTTCCATCTTCTGTTTCCTACCATTCGATGAACTCAGAGATTTTGGTGTTTAAATCGTTAAACACTGTCCTCTGGTCGATTGCCCTATTTGTCAGCTAGTCACTAGCAGTTAGATAGAATGCGTGACATATTTTGGCATAAATACTCTTGCTGTTTCACCAGAAGGGAATTTAATTCCAGGGCCTCTTTAATGAAATCTTCAGTAATGGGAACATCCTTTTATATTTCCATGGATTGCTGCATTTCTTGGAGTTGCATATTTTTGGCCGATATATCAGCTTCATGGCTTATTTTCAGAACCTCCATGTCTTGCTGCAATTGTGCGAGCTGCTCAGCCACCTGCCTATTTGTGCTTGCTCTCTCTGCCTCGAGCTCTTGTTCGAGCTGTGCAATTCTCTCCTCTTTTACCCTTAGTAAATTAGGACCTCAATAGGCTTGTTCATAGTGGCCGATGTGTATGCTCCTGTGAACTGTGATAGTCTAGTTAAGTTCTTGGCCAGATTGAAAGGAATGTCCTTCCAAATAACGTCCATCGGCTCGTTTCCAGGTGGGAATTCAAGAGTATCTACCTTTTTCCTTTTTCTCTGCCTTCTAACTACAACGTTATGGAGAGGGATATAGAACACATCAAGTGGAGGTATTTCCATTACTTTCAAAACAATTTCTGATGTGGGCAGAGTAGGGATAATTTCAGTATGCTGGGACGTTGTCGCTTGTTCCTCCATAGGTGTGGACTGTTCACTGATATACTTAGGCTCTGTATCCTTATGAACATGTAGAGGAGTTTTACCTTCCTCTTTTTCTTGGGTATTTGGGGCTTTGGGAATGCCTTGCAATTTCTGATTAACTGATGCTACTCCTATTCCAAACTACTGCCTTTGGCCTCTGAACTGATCTCTATGGTTGGGGTGCTCATCACTTGTTTCTCAGCTGACTTCCTGCTGGACTCAGATGTGTTGTTTGCATCTTGGGGTTTCCCTGTGTCTAGTGTCTTCTCAATTTTTACCTGAGAGTCTACTTGAGAGCTAGGACCTCCACTATCAACAGTGACACTTGGTGTATACTTATCCTTGGACATTAACAGATGCATTGGGATCACCCGGAGCCTCTCATCTCTGAATTCAAAGGATACGACCTACTGTAACAAATCCTCAAAATAATTATCTTTATGATTGTATGGCTTGAGTTTTACTCCAGTAGTGACATTATATGCCACTTTGTTTGGATTAAATTGCTTCTTAGGAAATGTATGAAGCCCGAGGGCTCCCATATGTGTTGATTCCTTAGTATCATGAAAAAAATTTGCTAAAGCAAAAGAACCGCATTTGATAGGTAAAGTGGGCCATAATGACTTCTTACCATCTGTGAAGACTTTAGTCAGGCCCCTTCCAACAGTCTGGTAGGAAATCTCTCTTGCTAATAATTTATTAGAAACATATAAAGGAAGGACGTGTGGATCGGTTGTGCTACCAAAAACCCTAATGTAGGTGAACCATTCTTCAATGAAATACTTGTCGACAGTAAGCAGGTCTGCTGCGGCTTCTTGGGAAAACCTAGGGGCTTTCTTATTGAAAATTATTTGATGTAGGGGCAACACAACAACATGAAATATCTTATAGAAGTGAGGTATGTAATGCGATTACCATATTTGTTTATGACTGAGATGGATTGGGTAAGGATCTTGTAAGGTCCATTTCCAACCCATGGTTGGAAATGTCGTGCAAAAACAGATAGGATCCATAATATAGGCACTAAAATAGAAGGGAGGGAGGTTATATGAAGAGGAGGCTTTCTTCTGTAGATATTCAGTAATGGTAGTGGCTAGGTAGTCAGATAGGATGGAAGGTCAATTCATGATATGGGAATTAACACAAGCATCAACCAGAGGAATCCATTATATTGAAAACTTAGTATTATTGGGTAGCCCATACAATCTACATAACATGGCTGCTACATAGTTGTAGGGGTTTGTTAAAGGGGCTATGGCATACATACCCAATTTGTCATATTTGAATTTGTTGTCCAACACTCTCCAACCCTGAATTAGCTTGAAGGGGTCTTGGTTCTTCTTTGAGAAGTTAGCCACAAATGTGTTGTCGGAGATATCTTGCGGTTTAGGTATGCGGTACATCTTCTTCAAGTCCTCTGGTCTAAACAGCTCTATGAGATCCATCCCTGAATTCTTGAACTGCCTATCTTCAATGATAAGGTTTTCGATCACCCACTTGATCATATTTGTGTATGGGAGGATTTTAGCTCTTGCTCCTATCCTATGAAGGAAAGAACAGGAAGCTTCTCTGCATTGAATTCCTAAAGGACTTGTTGAGTCAGTTGTTGCTCTTGTAATAGTGATTTTAGGATGCTCGTCCTCTAGCATATTGTAAATCACTTCCCAAGTTGTTGCGCCTCTGGCAGCGTCACAAACTGTATCAGCGAAGATAGGATCCATCTCTGTAAACTCAGACTCAACAATGGTCTATCTGCTCTGTTTCTACATCACCTTTCTTAGTGACATGTACTTTGTTGCTTGCCTGAAATAGAAAATATATATCAGTGTAGACGATGTCAGGTAATTAAGACTGAAAACTTCTCGGAAATGACTTTCGATCATGAGAAAAGTTTAATGAGATACTTGATTGTAACTACCCATAACTTGGAAAATGATTATCCTTCCTTAGGCCGCTAAATATTTATTAACCTATTAACTCGTTTGTTTTGGTATTTATAATGTAATATTCCACACATTTTACCATTCTTAAGTGTGCATCGCGGTCTTTAAAGGGATATAGTATAGTGCTACCAGATGCATCAAGCGAAATGCAAATTTTGATATCGAATATCGCATTTCAAAAATCACTAACAGTCATTCTAATGGAATGGTTAAGTTTCTTGTGAATTATGCAAAGTGGGAAATGACAAGGTGATGTTATTGCAGTGGGAGACCTAGTCACATATTGCAATTTTTTGAAGGTGTTTTAAAATAGTCATGTGGAAAAGTGTGATTTATGATTTGCGATGTGGATTTCATCCTTAGTTTGTTTTGTAAGGTTTTGCTAGGTATTTTCTTAGAGTTCGGTATTATTATCCTAAGCCTAAAAATTTAAAAGGGTCCCCATTTATAACTCTAACCTTAGCTATTTTTCTTTATAAATGCATGGGTTGTTTCATAGTACAACACAATGGCAAAAAATTGTGCTTGTCTAAATTAGCACTAAAAAATCAAGAGGGTATCAGAGCTTTAGTGAAGAAAGGCTAGTAAAGATCACCCTTGAAGACACCTATATTTGTAGTGTGACTGTTTGACTAGATCTTTGAGCAAATGGCTCCCTCTCTCGATCTTGAAGATAGGCTGATAGGTGTAACAAACATTGATGATGAGCATCCAAATCAAAAGAAATCCAAGAATGAAAGTACAAATGATACACATTACTTTATGTTTTCTTCCCTTACAAAAACTATTGCAAAGCACAATGACATTTCATTAATGGATAGTAACATATGACCAGTAACATATGACCAGTAACCATGATAGTTTCACAGACTTAGCAAAATGGAAGTCAACACAAAAAGTGGAACTTGGTGACAATACCAAGTATGCATTCAAGGGTGTTGAGTCAACATCCTTCTAGTTGGAGTCAAGAGGAAATATTCATATAAAATATGTGTTGTATGTACCATGTTTGAAAAAGATCCTGATCTATACTTCATCCTTGGAAGATAAAGGGTATAGAGTTTCATTTGTTTATAGACAAGTCCTTGTATCAAAAAATGTCTCTGACATAGATTCTACAAAGGTGAATGGTGTTCGAGAGGGAGGCTTGTTCAGACTCGTGGGGTGATTAACTTAAGCATTGGTACATGAGAACATTAATCTATATGAGTTATGGCGTCAAAGATTTTCTAACATACATTACAAAGCTTTTCCAACATCGAGGAATATGGTTACAGGTCTTCTAAAGCTCCAGTAGAACATGAAGGAATTAGGGTTGTGCACTTGGAAAGTATGTCAAGGGATCTATTCCAAACAGTTCAATAGGTCCAAGGGAATCTTGGATACAATACATTCACATCTATGTGATCCAATGACACTATCATCGTTGGGTGGTTTATGGTATTATGTAACATTCATTGATGATTTCTCTCAGAAAACATGGATCTACTTCATGAAGACCAAGGATGTGATCTTCAACAAGTTCCAATAGTTCAAGGCTCAGGTAGAGAACTTGAAATGGAAGAAGATCAAGTTTTTTAGGTTAGATAATGGAGGCGAGTATACTTCCAAGGACCTCATTACTTTTTCCAAGGAAGCAGGTATAAAGAGGGAGTTGACAGTTACTTACAACCCTTGGTAGAATGGGGTTTCCGAAAGGAAGAACATGTCCATTGTGGAGGTTGCTAAGGCTATGATTCATGATCAAGATTTACCCAAGTTCTTATGGGGATAGGTATCCAAAACAATAATTTATGTTGAGAACATAAGTCCTCACCAGATTTTGGGGAATAAGACTCCTGAAGAAGCTTTCACAGGTGAGAAACTAGAGGTGAGGGATTTAAGGATCTTTGGTTGTCTAGTCTACATTCATGTACCCAAGGAGAAGATGACGAAGTTGGAGCCTTCTGGGAAGAAGTGAACATTTGTTGGATACAATGAAACATCAAAGGCCTACAAAATCTATGTTCCAGAACAAAAATAGGTTGAGATTATCCACATGTGTTTCTTTTGATGAGGATGCAACCTACTAGAGATAAGGATCTGACATGGGTATTGATGATTAGGAGCAAGAGGATCCTAAGGATGTCGGTTCAGGTCGTTCTACACATGTGGAACATCCTTTAGATCATTAGGAAGAGATAGAAGGGCATGTTGAACTAGTGGACCCACCTAGGGTTGTTTTTCTAGAATCTAGGAAGAGACCAACATGGCTTTGAAGTACATTGCAGGATGTAGAGGGTCATGCAACTACCCATGTAAATTTTAGGGAAAGAAAACATCCTAAGAAATATTTAGGATACACAACATTGATGAGTCACATCATTTATTATAAGCCATCCAACTATGAGGAGGAAACAAGCCAACACATTTGGAAGGATGCTATTGTTTGGTCAATTTAGTGTTGTCTAAATTGCTATCATTAATTGTCAACCCGGGGCTCGTAAGCTGATGAAGTGAGATGTACAGTATGTACTTAAGCAACCTTTCCTAGTTCTTTTTGTCGTTTTTAGATGATGTTTGTGGTTGACTTAGCTTCCTAAGATGGAGTGATGGATTTATAAACAAATGAGTGCTTGTGTGTGCATATGGTGGTTTTTAAATGCTTCTAGAACTTTTTAAAGAGAAAGCTTGAAAAGTGACTTGCAATGAAATTGAAAATTCAAATGAAAGCAAAGCATTAAACAAAGTGACTAATGGCACTAGTCCACTATCTATGCTGCTGATAAGAACAAAAATAGCATCTATGTTAACTCAATGGAAAGTGAAAAACACTACTTTAACTGCAAAACTTAAATGACAAATCATAACACTTCATTCTTTCTTAACACTCTGCCTCTAGCTGAAATTGTTCATGTGAAAAACAGTTAAGAAGGAATCAGTAATATGAGTCAAAAAACTAATCAAACCAAGCTGCCACTCAAAGATATTTTGGTCTAATAAAGGTTAGTCAATTATGATGAGAAGACCATCAAAAGGTTAGTAAGCAACTTGTCAAAAACTTGATAAAGTAAACTAGCAATGAAACTAAGTAAGCAAGGTAAAAATCAGCAGCTAAGACAAGACAACTTCAAATACCATCAGTGATAAAAAGAAATAAAAACACACTATCCCGGGCTCCTAACACACCTGCATAAACAAACTGATCAGTTCTGAAAAGTGCTGGAAATGTAAAGGCATGAAATCAAACTGTACATTATTATACATGTTCAAAGAAATGAAAAACTGCAGAAATCAAACTATACATTATTGTACATGTGAAAATGAAAACAAAGAAAGGCAGGAAAATAAAGTTAAATGCTACTGTACATAGGTTGTGGTAGATGGGGGCCCTCCATCCACTCAACCAGCTAAAGATCAGCTACGCAGAGATGAGCAGAAACAGTCTTCTTCTATTAAACCAGCATGTCAAAATACAGTGAAAAAGTGCTGTAACAGCAGTCTTTAAAACAGAGTTTTACAACCAAGATGATTACGGCAATTACAATAACAAAAAGCTAATCTCTAAGCGTTGGCAAACGCTTTATTTATAGGCACAGGGACAAACTGTCCTCTGCGTAAACTAAGCAACTACAGGCTTAACTAATTAACTACGCAGCAACACGCAGGCAACTCCGTGCACGTTTGGAGGAAACGGTCATCATGGGGAGTAAATCTATGGTTAGATCCTGTCCCTTGCTGTCTTTGTGGTGTGGAGGAAGTGCCAGATGTGGTTCCGTGTCTCAGTTGCTCACGCAGAGCCGTGCCACCGTCTGGAACTTAACTGTTTGACCGTGGGTACTCCTGCGTTGACCGGGGGCATACGTGACTGATTTGGCCCAACCAATAGCATACGAACCATGTATACATCCATACCAACGTGCCCATGTGGCCCGTTCCTTGAGAAGACACGTGGAGTATAGCAAACAACAAAAAGGCTGCGGAATCTCTGAACAGCTGCGGAATTGCAGAACAGCTGCGGAATTGCTGAACATGTACCAAAATTCTAAACAAACAGTCAATCATTAGCACAGTCAACAAATCATGTTAAAAAGACATATAATGCAATGAATTGAACAAGTTGATGGAGGAAATGATGTCAGAAGAGAGAAGTGAATAGGGAAAAGCTGTTGGGAGGACAGGTAAATGAGTGCAAGGTTGAGGCTCAACAGCTATGATGGAGGAATATCACTCCATCATGAAGAATGATGTGTGGGAAATTGTGTTGAGACCTGAGGGGAAGTCGGTGGTGACTTCCAAGTGGATCTACAAGATCAAGCATGTTGTAGATGAAAACATAGAGAATTACAAAGTGAGATTAATAGCAAGAGGGTTCTCTCAGAAAGAGGGAGAGGACTATGAAGAGACATTTGTTCCAGTTTCTAGGTACAATTTTATTAGAACTATTAATTCTACTACTTCTATTATGGGTTGGAAATTACATTAGATGGATGTGAAAATTTCTTTTTTCAATGGAGTAATTGAGGAAGAAGTGTACATAGAATAACCTTAGGGCTTTGAGGTACATGAGACAAAATTTCATGTTGTGGACTAAAGAAGGATTTGTATAGACTCAAGCAGGAATCTTGGGCTTGATATTCTTCAATTGATGGATACCTGACGAGTCTACATTTCACCAAGAGTGATGTCGAGCCCAACCTTTATTGCAAGGTAAAAAAAGGTGAGCTTGTGATATTGATGCTATATGTTGGTGACTTGTTTATGACAAGAGAATAAAATCTCATTGATTAGGGTAAGAGGGTGTTGACATATGAGTTCAAGATGAAGGATCTAGGCTTGATGCATTACTACTTGGGATTAGAAGCATGGTAGAAGTTGGGTGAAATCTTCCTTGGTGAAGAGAAGTGTGTTATTATGATCCTTCGGATATTTAGGATGATGGAATGCAATTCCATGAACACTCCCACGGTGACCAATATGAAAAAGTTGAGAGACTCTGATTCAGACTTGGTGGATCCCTCTATGTATCCACAGTTGATCAAATCATTGATGTATCTGGTTAATACTAGACTTGATAATTGATTTGCAGTGAACACTCTAAGCTAGTTGATGGTGGAACCGAGGCATGCACATTGGATTGCGACACATCATGTGTTGAGATATTTGTGTGGTGCAATCATTTATGGATTCATATATGTCTCAAATGGTGAAATACAGTTGTAGGGATACACAAACTTTGATTGAGTATATTGCAGCTAGTTTAGTGAGTTGTGAAGCAATATGGCTTCAGAAGATCCTTACAAGATTGTTTGAGTAGGTTATAGAGATGACTGTGATATATTGTGACAATCAAAGCTATGTGAATATTTCATTAAATCCATTTTTCCATGACAGGTCAAAGCATATTGAGATCAAGTATTGATACATATGAGACATTATATATAAGGGAGAAGTGAGGCTCCAATACATTTATACATACGAGCAGGTTGCTAACATTCTCACAAAGCCTCTATCCCAAATGAAATTTGCTTACTTTAGGGACAAGTTTAGAGTGGTTGAGAATGCCTCCCTATTTGAGAAAGAGTGTTGATGTTGTAGCGTCAAGGAAATACATTCTCCATAGGTCAAGGGTATTGAACAAGAGCCATGTAATGTGGCTATGGAGAATGGCCCAGAGAGCATTAGGGTCTAGAGTGCTCCCCTTGGTCCTAAGGTCCTGACCATATTGCGAAGGGATACTTGGATAGTGGGTAGAGGGAGTGCCCCAAAGCATTAGAAAAGTTTTTTCACCATTCAAGTATCATGTGATGACATGAGGGAATGGTAAATATGCCAAGGGTTATCACCATTGGTCCAGGATACTGACCTGGTTCCAAGTGATGACTTGGATAGTTGATGACCCATGACTAGTCTTGTGTTTACTCCGGTTAAAGGGTACCTAACCATATCACCAAAGGGTATTTGGCTAGTGGGTGACTAGTTCCTTTGCAAAGAATATAAGGCTAGTGGGTAACTAGATCCTTTGCATGATGTTGATGTAGGATGCTTTCCACATGGGCTTAGAACAAAACATGAAGTGGATTGTTACATTAACATAGTGGGCTCATTCCATCTTTTCTTGGGATGGAGAAATTGTTCAACAAAGACTACATCTGAGGAAGTCAAGGTGAATACCTCTCTAGCTAAGAGGGAGTGTTGATTTTTGGGTAGTTGTGGTTAGTATTCCCCAGCTACATACGTTGGCCCTTGAAAGAAAAGTAAAATTAAATTTAAATTATAAATTTTGGAGCACATGTAGGCCCAAAAATGACAGATCAACCCCATCATGCAAATGGGTGTGACCCTTGGTCAAACCCACCTCTTTTGACCATTATATATACCAATTTGGCCTCCCTCATTTGGAAAATTTGGATCACACACAAATCATTTGTTCTTTTGTTCACATGTGCGAAGGAGAGAGAGAAGAAGATCAAAGTTTGACTAGATTTGACTATTATTTGACTGAGTTTTATGGTTGTTGTTTGAGTGAGTCTTCTGGGAACAATTTGACCAAATTTTTGGGCAGGTTGACGAAGATTTTCTTGATAGTTTGATCACATATTGATCGATATTTTCTGGGTAGCTTGACCATAGGTTGATCACGATTTTTGGGGCTATTTGAGTGAGGTTGACTGAGTTATCTTGCTAATTGCAGGAGGCCGAATTTCAACCTATTTGACTAGGTTTGACTTGTGTTGATTATTTGGTTTGGGTTGCCCAAGTTTTACTTGATATTATTGGATTGTACTTTTTTAAAATTGAATAATTTCTCCGAGAAAAGAGTATTGGGTTTTCTCCTGAGTTTGGGTTTCCTAGGTGAAATTTTTTGGTGTCTACTATGCATGACTTTTCTATTGTGATATTTATTGTTTCCGCTGCGTCTATTGTTGAATTTTCTAAGTGTAACTGCTTAATGATGTTTTGAAATATTCTAAGGTAACATTATATATCATTGGAAGTAATTATCAGTGGTAACAAATTGTGCTTGTCTAAATTAGCACTATAAAATCAACAATAATTCATAACGACATTAGCCTAGAAGAAAAAATTGTGAAAATATTATAATAAGAGGAATACAAAGTTAAGTGTGATAATAATCACTTATTTCTCTTTTTTTCCTTTCTTTTTTTCACTTTGTGTCATCCTTTAGAATTTGGTTCAACAAGAATCATTACTAGTTCATCTCCTATTTCCTTTGGTGTGGTTTCTTTATCTAAGTTATAACTCTTAGATACATGTGCTTGTTTTGTCCTCCCTATTCCATCATTTGTTTGGATCTCACCATAATCAAAGCCTTTTGGAATATGAGAAGAGATATCGATATGAGCTGCAACATCCCATGTTGCTTGGTTATCATGTTGAGCCTGAGTATCCATTGTTGCTTGGAGTGGATGACTCTCCATGATATATTTTTCTTCTTATTATGGGAGGTAAGGGTCTATTACCTGTCATCCTTTTGGTCTATGGAACTCCCTCTTTTTCCTTTTTGGGTTCTTTTTATCCTGTGGACATGTGTTATGCAAATGTCCTGTTTGGAAGCATATACAACATCTGAACTAAATAAACAAATGCATGTATGATGCATTCACACCTCAGCTAGGAAATCGCACATGCAACCCGCTACCTGCAAAATTCTCATACTGAAGCTGCTTGATCGAACCTTCCTTGCTTCTCCTTTTCTTTCCTTTTTTCTTCCCTTTCTTGCTTTCTCCTCTTGGTGCTCTTCTCTCTGTGAAACTAATTCCGAAGCCAAATTGAAAAAATGCTATGAGCTAATCCTCATAATCTTTTTTATCATTGATGCCTCTATTTTCTTCAATTTTCCTTCAATTTCTCTCTCATGCAAATTTGTAACCTTTCATCTCCCTTTTCTCCTATTTTAATTTATTTTCTTCAATAAATGCCAATTAATGCCTCTTTTCCTTTGCCAATACATTTGCCTATTTCCTCAACCATAAATAAATCAAAAGTGACACCCACTAGGATGTTTTACCCAACATTCATCTTGAATATGTGTCCCATGAACTTGGTCTTATTTTTCCTTTATTATCCTTTATTACATGAGCTTTTAACTCGAGGTTGTTAGAAAAGACTTAAATAAACTGCCTCTTATCAAGTCAAATACAATTTATATTCAATTCAAACAGAGGATGGTTTGACAATATGCTCATTGAACACACGTAGCTTCTCATTTCATTTTGAGGATATTTTTTGTTGACTATGAGCTAATGAAGGTTAACATCCTTTGTTTCCAAGAAACAAAAACAAATTCACCTCCGTCAAATCCAATGTTTACAAAAAAGTATGACTACATACAACTATTGCATTTGCATGGGATTGTGACGCATTACAAAAAAAAATATTAGAATTGACAACCAATTCATTTATACAACAAGCCATATTGAATCAACAATTCCAACCTTCCATTTTCAAGAAATTGCCATTAGACTTGAAAATGTATATATTACACCAAATGAAAAAGTTGAACAAATCATTGATTTGATCAAGTTCATCTTAGAACACACCCAACAAGTATCCAATTGTGCCTGTTGGTGACTTGAACTTGGACATGTCGCAAAATAACCATAAAAAAAAAACTACTTCTATTTTTGCAAAATAACAACTCCAATTTCCATACAAGAAAACCAACAATTTTTTATGGCTCTATGCTTAACCACTTTGGAAAATTGTCCAAGGTAATAGTGTTTCATTCCATACCTTTGATTCTTATAAGATAGATCATCATACTATTTGCATTACCATACCTTTATTGTTCACTTAGGCAATTTTTCTAATGTTCATATGCATCAATCCAAATTTTCAAAACTCAAAGCAGTTATCATATTTGCAAATATCCAACATAGACATATGCACTTATTTCCAAACATATTTCCATTTATATTCAGGAAATATCTACAACAACTTACCAATATTTTCATGTTTTCATTTATGCATAAAAAACATGTGCAAAAACCTGCGAAGATTCAAACATGTAGTCGCTAGAAAATCAAATGTAGAAATCCATGCATCATAGCTGCACATGAGTTGTCTTTATGGCAAGATCACCTTCAAAATTCCAATAACTATTCCAACCGCAATCTAATGTATATTTCTCTGAGGTTATTCAACATTGTGAACTTCTGAAATGAGTGGCTATTTGTTTGAATTTAGCATTTTTACTCTCTCAGATACTACCATCTAGTAACCATTGTCTCACAGTGGCCTCAAGAGAAACTTTTCACAAGGAGCTATAAAAAATAAGAGGAAGTAATGGAAAATAGTCCATGTAAGCAAAGTTTCTGACATTGTAAACTGTTTTATTTTATTTGTACACTATGCATTGTCTCTACACGTACTACATGATATGTTTTGTGTTTGTTGTTTAGCATAGTCAAAGGTAAAAACATATATTTTAGACTAAAAGTGGAATTTGGATTCCGAGTTGTGATCTAAACTTATTCTAGGATATTTTAAAGTGACTTGGCTTGTAAAAATATTTAAGCAAGAATTATAAAACTTAAACAAGCAATTACCTTAAATCATGCATGAAATACTTTAAATGAAGTTTCAATTAAAAATGAAATGTAGAAGATCAAGACAAGAAGAAAGTGAGGAAAAAATTTAATTGATAACAAATTTCATCCAATGTGGACTACATCTTTGGGTCTTGCCTCCAAGGGAGTGGTCTCTTTATTATTCTCTCGAAAATCGCAACTACAATTGGAAAAAATGCCTCTTGCAAAGGCATGCTAAAAAACTAAGATATTTTCTACCAAAAAGTGGCCTACAAAATGCCACCAAAAACTCCTTTGGTTGCTACAAAATAAAGCTCTCAAACCCACTTTGTTTACAAAAAATATGTAGGTTCAAAAATTGAGCTTAAAAACTCTCAACAATTCAAAATTTCACCACTTAAAGACTTAAAAACTAAGTTCAAAACCTCTCAAATCTACAAAAAGTCCATATCCAAAGCTCTCTCCAAAACTCTCCTGTCACAATGGCAATCCTTTGGTGTTTTTATAACATTGGAAAATTACAAATATAGCTTGCGTATTAATGTTTTGGTTACAACCATATAATATATATGGTATGTTAGTGAACCATAATTCAACACTCTTGATTAATACACAATGAACCATACTATATATTGTATCAGTGTATGTTATAACAACTAGACTATATATATAGTCTTATTCCGTCAAATGTTACCATATCACAAAAAATATACCAACACTCAATTAAACAGTCCATGGGACATATTAATGAACCATACATATTGTTGAACGTAGCTGAGGATTATGTCATAACCGTAAATATCATGCCAAATATAATAGGTTGTTATAACCATGTTGGTTAACCCATCGAATTTTCCATAAACCGTTAACTGATGTGAACCAATAAACATACCATACCACGTGACTTGTTAGTACTTTCGTTAGAGTTGTTGGAAAGTTTGTTGGAGGTACTATTAGACTTTTAGTTTGGCAGAGATACTAGGTTTGGTTGGCACCGCCTTCCCTTTTTCTACCATACACCTTATAGAACTTAAATACACATTAATTCGTTTCCATAAATAACCAAGCCATGTGGCTTAGTGGTAAAGTCGTTTGTCTTATAACCTGGAGGTCATGAGTTTGAACCTAGTTAGCATTGGTTTGGTGTATTCAAATTTTGTCTGCTCACCCAAGGCCATGTTGCACCTTGCCATAGGGCTATGTGGTGCCCATTCATTTGGCCACCTATCGCCATCTAGTAGGCCACGTGTCAATAACATACCCTACCATGTTGTTTACCACTAGTTAGCTAAGCCATGTCAAGTGATTAGGTGCTCAAAATTAGGCTCAAAACTCAAAGTGTTAGAATCTCTATAAACGTAGCTTCAGATCGAAGAGCTCGTCATCCTGATTCCAATAGTGTGAATGACACTTGAATCTGATCTCGTATGAAGACGTTAGAGAAAGTCAAATTTCATGTTTAACGTGGGCAGATGGTAGGAAAAGATGATGTGGTAGGGTTCTTCAACGAATGGGGCAGTGCCAAGCAGCAGGCCACCATTGGCCCTTGCATTTCGCAAATCACATGTCGTAGGTGGGTCGGCGTTAAAAATCGGCCCCGGAACAAGCTAGGGTGCGATGCGATAATCACAATCGCAATCACAACAGGGTAGGTGGAAAGGCATTAAAGAATAGGCCCCGAAAGTTGTGTTGCAATGATCGACCCCCGATCAGGGAAGGGTTGTGATACGATAATCGTAATCACAGATCGCAATCACACACCACAGAAAAAATAGTCTCGCATATATAAAACTATCAGTACTCCACCGGTTGTGAATTGCAAAAGGATCCTAGATGCAATAAGTTTATGAGTTCTGGTTAATAGTTCCGTCGGGTCTGCCATATCGCAATTCCACATTGCCCTGCCACGTTCACAAACCATAAGCTCGCTGGTTCTCGATGATTGTGATTTGTGATGGGACAGTCGGTGCCGAAAGATTATGGACCGTCGCATGATGAAATTTTCATTCAGTTAGTGCTTTTTGGAGCTAATTTATAGGATCATGTTAGATTTGGAGAAATTTGTGGTGTGAATAGTGGGACAACTAGGAGAGGTCATAACTTCTATAGTTTTCCACCAAATTGGATGCAAAAAAAGAGGCTAGATGGCCATTTTTTTGGACATTCTGGACTGATTGGAGCAGGTTTCAGAAGCATTTGAGCATTGTAAACATATCTTTTTACACTTTTGAGCATAATAGAGAGGCCCAAGCCATTGGAAGCTGGACCAAGGAGACATAGCCTAGGAGGTGTGAACTCCTTTATAATGTTCCTATTGTAATGTGCTTTTGATGATGTTCTGTACATGTTTATGCTATTGTTCAATCTCTTATTTATGTTAAATTTCTCATAAAATTAACATAAAAACTCATTATTTCACTTGCAAAAATTCATGAATCCTTAAGCACAATGAAAGAATTTTGTTTCTAATTTAAGGAGGATCTTAGCATAGCAATCTAATATTCTAAATCATATCATTTTGGTATTATAGCACTAGGTTTTCTTTGTGAAATAAGGATTTAACTGTTTGCAAGTTTATGACATGCTTACAAGGTTAAAACTCAAAATAGGAGAAGGGAAGTTGGTTGGAAGCCCTAAAGTTGGGTCAAGGGGAAGGAGAGCAAGGTTTCCACAATCTCCAACACCAATTTAGCCTCGAGTTGTAGTTGAGACTCCAAAGATCATGTCTCATGAAGGAGAACATACAAACATGACAGAATATGGGAGGACCTTCAGAAAGGCTTTCTTTGATATGATAGATATGGTGAAGGGCCTCTATGAAGAGAGGAATACCAGGTTGCAAAAGGAAAGTTCCAAACCTTCCAAAGGAGAAGGCTCTTCAGGAGGAGGTAATGGAAATGGAGACAAACCTCCACCCTCTCCACCATCTTCTTCATTGTATTCTTCACAAGCATCTTCACCCTCTTCCACTAACACGACCCTTACTTATACTCATCATCATACTTCAAAAGGAACTGGTAAATCATATTTTTTAAAACTTGATGTTAAATTTGAGTTTCCCATGTATAATGGTGAAGTGAAATCAGAGAAGCTTGATAATTGGATTCATCAGTTGGAGGTCTATTGCAGGATACAAAACCTTCAAGAGGATGACATAAATATTTAGTTAGCTTCCTTGAGAATGGAGGGTGCAACACTAGTATGGTGATAATCAAAGAGCCAAGTGGAGATTAAAAAACACGGTAAGATCTCAATTTATTCGAATGATTTCATTGCTGCAATCAAAATACAATTCTACCCTCTAGCTTATATGAAGAAGGCTATTATGAATTGGTAGAACTTTAGACAACTTAAAGCTTGAAATGTGCAAGATTACACCCAAGAATTCAGAAAAAGGTCTTTGATGTTCGGTGTAGATTTGTAAACATAGGACACATTGATGAAGTACATAGGGGGTTTACACACTTACCTTAGGCATACTATCTTAATGTTTAATCCCAATAATCTAGATGATGTGTGTGTGCAAGCCACTCATCTCGAGGCAAGAGGGAAAAACACCCTAGAAGAAGGTAGTAAAAAGCAATTTAAGGGTAAAGAGAAAGAAAAGAGTTTCAAGGGAAAGAAAAATTCATCCATTAAAAAGGAAGGAGAGAAAAAAATATGTAAACATCGTTCCAGAGAGGGTCACGATGAAGCTCATTGTTGGAAGCTTCATCCCGAAATGAAACTAAAGAAATTCAACAATAAAGTAAAATAAAAGACAACCGTCATCATTCAAGAGGATTTGGGATTTGATTCGGGTGATGAAACTAAAATCACATCCATGGGGTTAAAAGGAAAAGAATCCATTGCTAGCACTAGTTCTTCAAACTCACAAAATGAAACTCCAAATGAAAAGAGGCGAATATAACTTTTTCACATAAGGGTGATCTCAAAACATAACAAGAATGATATGCTTTTCGATAGTGGCTCTCAAGCCAATATTATCTCTAAAAACATTGTCAAAATTTTAAACTTGGAAACCATTCCACATCATAAACCATATCCACTTGGATGGGTGTGTGAGAATGCACAATTGCAGGTTACTAGAAAGTGTAAATTGAGATTCACTATTATTGCAAATTTCATAGATGAAGTGGAGCTTGACGTTGTTCCATTAGATATCTGTGGCATTGTTTTGGGAAGCTCGTACCTTTATGACAAAAAAGATATCTTCCATAGACATGAAAACAAAAATAATATATTTAAAGGTGGAGTAGAATATATTGTGATAGTTCATAGCAAGAAAATAAATCTTTCGCTTGTTAATGCAGGGTAGATGAAAAGACTAGTGAATTTGAGCAAGAATTTTGTGCTTCTAATGATAAAACCCAAGGATGATGTTGACAATGAAGCTTTTAAAGGTTGTGATTCAAATTTGAAATCTGAATTGGTTTACGTAGTTAACCAATATGATGAGATGTTTTAGGAACCAAAGGGATTACCTCCCAAGAGAGGAATCCAACATGAGATACAGTTGCAGCAAGATTGTCCTCTTCCTAACATTGTCATGTACAGGATGTTAGTAATGGAAAGTGCAGAAATTAAGATGCAAATCCATGGATTATTGAATAAAAGGATCATTCGACCTTCTCCTTTACCATGTGGTGCACCTCTTGTTTTTTCGGCCAAGAAGAATGGTAAGCATTTCATTGAATGGGATTCAAGAAGTGGTTTTCATCAAAGTAGAGTTGTTGAAGGAGATATATTGAAGACGACATTCAAAACCAAGAAAGGTTTGTTTGAATGGATTATTATGCTTTTCGGTCTTTGCCATGATCCTACTACTTCCGTGAATATGAAGCAAGATGTATTGAAGCCATTTATAGACATGATAGTCTACTTGGATGACATTTTCTTTTTTAGAATATTTCATTATGAACATGTCATGTGTGAGAAAAAAAATACTTGATGTCATATGTCAAGAACATTGGTTTATGAAGATGTCAAAGTATATGTTGGATAAAACTTCTTTGATGTACTTGAGCCATGAAATTGGTTCTCCAAACGCGATACTATAATTCCAACAAGTGAGATCTGTGGAAGATGAAAATCTGTCACTTTGGGCTCCATTCCAGTAGTTCGCTTGGATGTAACAGTTTGTGGTAGTATTGACTCCATTCCTTCCGACACAGGTGAAAGAATTATACATCCTCGTGAAGCCGCAAACACCTTTGCTCTGTTTTCAATTTATGCAGGTAGGCTCAAGATAGTCATTTGGATAAGAGGTCTTTTGGGAGTAGCCCAATTTTGCGGGAGAGATTTTGTTAAATTTTCTTTTATTGTAGCTCATTTTCATTCATTGGAAATTGTGCAAAATGTCTTCCAATGGGGAGGAAAACAACAAGAGGCATTTGATGTTTTAAAAGAAAATATCAATTCAACCTTTATACTTACTCTTCTAAACTTGAAAAAGTCATTTAAGTTTTAGGTTTATGTATGCGACTATGTCATGGGTGCAGTCTTTATGCAATGTGTTAAGCCCATTTATTTTCATTCAGAAATTTTCAATGGTGAAGTGATTAAGTTGCAACGACAAAGGCACTTCTATTGGATGGGTTTTCTTCTACTATTCCACTCGGTCAAAAGGTATAAGAAAGGTATAAGCGGAAAGTTTGTTGATGTAATTTCTATGCCTATAGTTTGCATAACTACTTTCCTCAAGCATCATTTTGTTTTACATGAAAGTTATGTTAAGAAGAATACATACATTCAAGATGTACATTCAAGCTTGAGTCAAAGGAATCAAGTGGGGGAATTTGTTTACCATTTGCATCATAATGTATTGTATCATCTTGGTTAGAAGGATTTTGCTACTGATAGTAACATGGAAAAAGCCAAAGAGTTCATTGAACGACTCCAAATGGTACATCAAAAAATGCAAACACAACTTGAAAAGGGAAAAGGAAAGTACATAGCAAGGCATGATAAGCATCGTGTAGATCACAAGTTCCAGCTCAGTGATAAATGGATCAAGATTGGAAAGGTGAGGGAACTGTATCCTCACTTGTTGGACAATTGAAAGTGATCCTTTCTGGGTCCAAAAGGCTTCCAATGGGGAGGAGTGATCAGATGCTCAAAATTAGGCTCAAAACTCAAAGTGTTAGAATCTCTATAACCTTAGCTTTAGATCGAAGAGCTCGTCATCTTGATTCCAACGATGCAAATGACACTTGAATCTGAGCTCGTATGAAGAAGTTAGAGAAAGTCTAAGTTTAAGTTTGACTTGGATAGATGGTAGGAAAATATGATGTGGTAGGGCTCTTCAGCGAATGGGGAAGCACCAAGTGGCAGACTACCATTGGCCCCTGCATTTCGTAAATCGCATGTGACAAGTGGGTCGACGTTAAAAATTGGCCCTAGAACAAGCCAAGGTATGATGCGATAATCATAATCGCACATCACAACAGGGCAAGTAGAAAGGCATTAAAGAATCGGCCCTGACAGTTGCAATGCGATTATCAGCCCTCGAGTAGGGAAGGGTTGTGATGCAATAATCAGAATCGTAGATCGCAATCGCACACCATAGAAAATAGAGTCCCACATATATAAGATCACTGGTACTCCACTGATTGCGAATTACGAAAGGATCCCGGATGTGATAAGTTTATAAGTTCTAGTTAATAGTTCCATCGGGTCCGCCATATCACAATTGCACATCACCCCACCGCATTGACAAACTATAAGTTCGCTGGTTCTCACCGATTGTGATTTGTGATGGGACAGTCAGTGCAACAAATTATGGACCACTGTGCAACGAAATTTTCGTTTAGTTAGCGCTTTTTGGAGCTAATTTTTAGGATCATGCAGGATTTGGAGCAATTTGTGGAGCGAATAGTGGGAAAACTAGGAGAGGTCATAACTTCTTCAGTTTTCCACCAAATTGGATGCAAAAAAGAGGTTAAATGGCCATTTTTCTGGACATTCTGGACCGATTGGAGTAGGTTTTAGAAGCATTTGAGCATTGTAAACACATATTTTTACACTTTTGATCATAATAGAGAGGCCCAATCCATTTGAAGCTATAACAAGGAGACGTAGCCCAAGAGGGGTGAAATCCTTTATCATGTTCCTATTGTAATGTTCTTTTGATGATGTTCTGTACATGTTTATGCTGTTGTTCAGTCTCTTATTTAAGTTAAATTGCTTATAAAATTAACATAAGAACTCATCATTTCACTTGCAAAAATTCATGAATCCTTAATCACAATGAAAGAATTTTGTTTCTAATCTAAGGAGGATCTTAACACAACAATCTATTATTATAAATCAAATTATCAGGTCCCACATGTTAAGCTCTAATTTTCCCATGTCATTAGTCTATACATAACACGTGTTAGCTCCAGGGTGTGCCATGTGTCACCTTTGACATTACCACCAGTTAGCTAAGCCATTTCAGGTCCCACATGTCAAGATCTAATTTTTCCATGTCATTAGTCTACACATGCCACATGTTAGCTCC
Organism: Pinus tabuliformis; assembly: GCA_031772625.1. Classification (NCBI taxonomy): domain Eukaryota; kingdom Viridiplantae; phylum Streptophyta; class Pinopsida; order Pinales; family Pinaceae; genus Pinus; species Pinus tabuliformis. Next base: position 272,154,362 of record CM062817.1, on the reverse strand, counting down.
AGGGTGTGCCACGTGTCGCCTTTGACTTTGAAATTTTACTTGTTTCCACAAACCTTCAAACTGTGATAACTTTCGCATACAGACTTGGATTGACGTGATTTAAGTTGCATTGGAATCATCTCGCCAAGCTCTTCAACATGGAGATATTTAAATCAAATTTTGGAGACTTTGAAGTTTAGGCCTTTTTGGATCCTCCTAGATCAATTTGTTAATAAGATCATATGTCTATAATTCTATGGAGTTTTAATATACAAGTTTATGATGAAATGAGAAGCAACTCTTAGTGGTATTATCAATTGGTTTCTTGATATGTTGCATATGATTTCGATTTTTCTTGTAGAATTTGTGTCAACAATTTCTTCTAATGTTTCATAAGTTATGGTACTAAAGATAATATTGCACTCGTATTTTTTTGAACAATATCGACAAATAATTTTTATTTAAATATGTTAGAATTCGACTCATTGATTTTCTTTTCTTGATAACATGTGATTGACTTCCTTGAAAATAACACGCAAAATAGTAATATAGATTTCCAAATGCTCCATGAAAAAATAGCAGAGGACCAAAATACAAAGAGGTAAGATTACTTGCTTAAATTGAATATTTGTAACTCTGTTAACCACTATTCTTGTAAATCAATTGCAACTTTATCAAAACCAAATGACTTGATTTTACATATGCACGAAATAAAGATTGTGCAAACAACCCCATGCTCAATTATACAACTGTGCAAAGGAGCACAAATAATTTTTTTTGAGGGTGATGTACTCATAGTGTATGGTCAAGGTTAGACAAGAAATTTCAACTCACTAGTCAAAGCACAACTTGTACCTACAAACCTTGTTGAAAAAAGTGGACAACTGACCATCACAATAAACATAAAAAATGATTTTATAGATCGATTCCGTGACATTTTATTTATTTATTTTGGGAACAATTCTTGTGTCAAAGAATTTGTAATATTAATCAAAGGAATCTATGAAAGTGGACAGTCAAAATGCTGCAAAGTGTTGCATAAAAAAACTACAGTTCAAAAAAGACCTCAAATTTGTAACAATCATAGATTGGCCCCAGACACAACAATACAAATTTTTGTTGTATCAACCGAAACATATCCAATTTATTCTATTGCAATAATGATTATAGCATGTCACCAAAACAATAGGAAATTTGAACTCCATATCAAAGATGGTGAGACTGCCAATGATACAACAACTGTAAGTTTGTTGTTCTAGTAAATCATTCTTCAATTTCTATTGCAAATTCATCAACAACTATTGCTATGGTTTTCCTTTTCCTAGCAAGTTACATAGGGAAAAAATGTGCTTTCAAACTTGCCAAATTAACTAATCATCATAGTCATAATATTTTCCAATGCACACCAGTTGCAACTCAACTAACATTACAAAGAACATTTTATGGCAATAAAGCATCAGCTAGCATCCAAAAACACACCACTCTACCTATTCAACAAAATTGTCAGGAATGGTCCAAATCGATGCCAAATGATACGTTTTGCAACAAAAAATTTCATCAATTGTCTCAAACACAATTGTGCAAAAGCGCACTTGCTATCTCTTATCAAATCAATAATATAGGTATTTACCAACATTTTTTTTCCATTTTTTCCATTTATGGTGTTTTATTCAAAACCTTATTATTTTGTTCACCAAAACATATTGCAACTTAATAATTAGACTTGCTTTTGAAATAGGTTCAAGGAATACTCAAAGGAAAAATGTCTTTCACCACCCTATTAACAAATATGTAGTAAGTGTGTAGACACCATGCTTCCAAATTCATCAAATTGCACATTCTATAAGGAAAGTACAAAATCGTGCTATCGCCTAGGTGTGGAATGTACAATGGAAACACGTGGTGGAAAAATAAACTACATATTGCAGACACCACAACTGTAAGAATATTGCCCAACTATTACTCGAAAAAGTTTTCAAGAGTATTCAGAAAACATATCATCTACAATCTTTTCTCTCAGAAAGCTTTTTGTCCATGGAATTTTTACCTTGACACTCATCAACATCATCACTGAAATCAAGCCTCTCTAAACAACATTTTTTGCATCATCAACTGTTACAGTTTTCCTTTTATCAATGTACATGTCTTGCTAAAACATTGTGTCACAATATATTTTATTTACTTGTAAAGTATTTTGAAAGACATTAATCTTGTAATAAAATTTCTTTTCTTGCACTAATATTTCTTTTGTTGCTCATTGTCACAATTTTTTTTGCAATCACACATGGTCATATTATTTCAATTGTATATCAAATATATCACTCCAAGTGTCAATATTGTCCATATTTACTATATAGTTTTTTTTACACAATCTCGTAGCATATATGATTCTATCTACAAAGAACTTCAACAAAAATATGCAATAGTGAAAAGAGTTATTTTTTTGTATAAGTTAAACAACATGCCACTATAAATTGGCTACTTGTCTTTGCTTATATTTTTTTCAATCAAAATTTCGTTTTATTTTAATACAACTGGAGTTTGACATTTTGTGATACCATAAATTTAGAAATCTATGTAAAAAGGACTACTTTCTATATGTTCTATAGTTTATAGAAAAAGTTTACTTTTATTTTGAACTTAGTTCTAAAATCTTTGATTTATGTCACTATAACTCATCATTCCTCAATTTCTATTGCAAATTCATCAACAACTATTGCCATAGTTTTCCTTTTCCTAGCAAGTTACATAGGGAAAAAAATGTACTTTCAAACTTGCCAAATTAACTAATCACCATAGTCATAATATTTTCCAACACACAACAGTTGCAACTCAACTAACATTACAAAGAACATTTTATGGCAATAAAGCATCAGCTAGCATCCAAAAACACACCACTCTACCTATTCAACAAAATTGTCAGGAATGGTCCAAATCGATGCCAAATGATACGATTTGCAACAACAAATTTCATCAATTGTCTCAAACATAATTGTGCAAAAGCGCACTTGCTATCTCTCATCAAATCAATAATATAGGTATTTACCAACATTTTTTTTTCCATTTAATGCATATATGGTGTTCTATTCAAAACCTTATTATTTTGCTCACCAAAACATATTACAACTTAATAATTAGACTTGCTTTTGAAATAGGTTCAAGGAATACTCAAAGGAAAAATGTCTTTCATCACCCTATTAACAAATATGTAGTAAGTGTGCAGACACCATGCTTCCAAATTCATCAAATTGCACATTCTATAAGGAAAGTACAAAATCTTGCTATCGCCTAGGTGTGGAATGTACAATGGAAACACGTGGTGGAAAAATAAACTACATATTGCAGACACCACAACTGTAAGAATATTGCCCAACTATTACTGGAAAAAGTTTTCAAGAGTATTCAGAAAACATATCATCTACAGTCTTTTCTCTCAGAAAGCTTTTTGTCCATGGAATTTTTACCTTGACACTCATCAACATCATCACTGAAATCAAGCCTCTCTAAACAACATTTGTTGTATCATCAACTGTTCTAGTTTTCCTTTTATCAATGTATATGTCTTGCTAAAACATTGTGTCACAATACATTTTATTTACTTGTAAAGTATTTTGAAAGACATTATTCTTGTACTAACATTTCTTTTCTTGCACTAATATTTCTTTTGTTGCTCATTGTCACAAATTTTTTTGCAATCACACATGGACATATTGTTTCAATTGTACATGAAATCTATCACTCCAAGTGTCAATACTGTCCATATTTACTACACAATTTTTTTTTACACAATCTTTTAGCAAATATGCTTCTATCTACAAAGAACTTCAACAAAAATATGCAATAGTCAAAAGAGTTATTTTTTTGTATAAGTTAAACAACATGTCACTATAACTTGGCTACTTGTCTTTGCTTATATTTTTGTCAATCACAATTTCATTTTATTTTAATACAACTGGAGTTTGAGCTTTTGTGATACCATAAATTTAGAAAACTATGTAAAAAGGACTACTTTATATATGTGCTATAGTTTCTGGAAATTTTGAACTTAGTTCTAAAATATTTGATTTATGTCACTATAACTCATCTAGGGGATAAAAAATATGCTAAAAAATGAAAGTGCTCAAAATATCCCCAAATCAACACCAAATTGTAGATCTCGTCGTTCTGATTCAAGCAATGCTTGAATCGCCTCAAGTAGACATTGTATGAGGAAGTTATCACATTCTGAATTTTTTAGTACACAACTAAAATGTCAACTTGCAGGGTTGACTAGGAAGTGTACGGATGCCATGTGGCAATCCGTATGATGATGTCTTTCTGATGTGATCAGTTGACTGAGCAGTATTGGAGCCAATTAGAATTTGACATGTGGCCCAGTCGTAGGTGGAAACTTTTCGCATCATTATTGATTGAAGGCTTTTGGGATGGGCCAATAATGGAGCGACACTTGCCTAATCCCAAGGTGCCTTGTGGCACTCCAGATGAGGCATAATTTTTGTTATGTCAACCAATCAACCCCACAAGATTTGACCCCACGACCTCTTGTTCATAATCCCACCACTCTACCATTAGGCCACTCATCAGTTCTAGTTATATATGTTGGGCGAGATATTTAATAAGGCATGGTTTGATGGCTGAGAGAGAGCTTTGGGTTGGCGGGCATGCCTAAGAGGCCCAACCCCAAGTCACGTGGTAGCTCCAGAACCAAAGGAAAAGGCATTGGGAGGTTAAGGTGAATGGTTAATGCCCAGAGTAATGGCCCCAAGCCACATCATAGGCCATGGAATCACCGACAGGCGCATAGGAGAAGGGCACAAAGGTTAAGTTGAGCCCGAGGTTTCGTAACTACTGCAAGACCACAAGTGGATGTTACAGAGGGGTGGGGCACATGACACCATACCTTCAATACAGGCACAATCATATCAACTGCCATGAGACCAGGAGCGGGGCCAGGGAGGTGTGTGGCCTATGACCCATGCCCCTTGGCCACTGTTGTTGCCATATGAATGACAAGGGGAGTGGAGAAAAGGGTGGAGGGATCAACTCATTATTTTATTATTATTTAATGTTAAAAAAAATGCACGGATATCGTGGGTTGAACCCGAGACCTTCGAGATTCCAACTCTATGCCTCACCAATACGACAATGAACCAATTTGTTGTTAATTTTGCAGAACGAGTAGTTTTGTATAGTGTTTTGTAGGAAGATTGAAGAAGGAGGCCTATCTTGGCCATTTTTCAGCCTTTTTGAGCCCAAAAAGAACATATACATGGGTTTTTGGGAATTCTGGACGTAATGGCAATGCTAATTTTGCAGGTGGAGCATTGTATGTTGATGCATTTGAATATTTGAGCATATAATAAAAGGGCCACCATTGAAAGCTAGCCCGTAGACGTAGCCTAGGAGGGGTGAATTCCGTCATGAATTTTATGTGTTTTGATGTTTCTTATTATCCATTTCAATTGTTAAAATTATGCAAAATTTACTCTAGTCTGTGTGCTTTTGAAATCACAATCCATTTCCTAAAATACATAAACTAGCTTGTAAAAAATTACATGAAACCTTCATTTTTAATTTCACATTAGTTTGGTATCAGAGTATGGTTTTTGTGAAGGTTTGACAGAATTTGAAAGTGTTTTTTTTTAATGCTTACAAGGTCTAAATTGAGAAGAGGAGAAGGATTACTTGAAGAACCAAACCCTCAAATTGGCTCAAGGAGGCCACAAAATCCACAAGTCATGGAACATGAAGAAGGACAAGAATTGATGTCTAAGGATGAGAGAGATTTTAGAAAGGATTTATATGACATGTCTGAGATGGTGAAAGTGTTGTACAATGAGAGAACAAAAAATTTGAAAGGAGAAAGTTCTAATCAACTAAAACGTAATGATGGTAATGGGAGAAATCCACCTCCACCTCCTCCTTCACCTCCATCTACACCTCCTTCTTTGTCACTTTCATCTCATAGACCTACTCCTCCTCCATCTCCAAAAGGACATGCCAAGTCTCCTTTGATTAAGATGAATGCCAAGTTTGAATTTCCTATGTACAATGGGGAAGTAAATGATCAAAAGTTGGAGAATTGGGTTCGTAAAATTAAAGTCTATTGCAGGATTCAAAAGATTAATGATGATGTCACAAATATCCAACTTGCTTCTCTTCATTTGGAAGGTGTATCTCTCATTTGGTGGGAGGCCAAAACCTAATAAGATTTGAAGAAAAGTGGTAAAATTATCTCTTCTTGGAATGATTTTATAGCTTCATTAAAAGAAAATTTTATCCATTAACATACATGCAAAAATAAATTATGGATTGGAAATTTTTTAGACAAGTTAAAGGTTAGAGTGCCCAAAGTTACACACAAAAGTTTAGAATAAGAGACTTGATCTTGGGTGTTGATTTAACTTCAAAAGATACTCTCCTTAAGTATATAAGTGGATTACATATTTATTTGAGACATACTATAATTATGTTTAATCCTACTGATCTAGATGAGGTACATGTTCAAGAAACACATTTACAATCAAGAGGCAAGAATGTTCCTCGAGAGACCAACAAAAAACCTTTTAAATATCGAGACAAAGGAAAGGGTAAGTTTAAATGCAAAAGAGAAAAGAATGCTACTATCAATAAAGAGGGAGAGAAAATTACCTGTAAACATTGTTCAAAATATGGGCATGATGAATACCACTGTTGGAAATTACATCCAGAATTGAGACCAAATAAATTCAATAACAAGGGGAAACAAAAGATTGTTGCTACAACTCAACAAGATCTAAGATCTGATTCAGGTGATGAAACCAAAATCACAACCATGGGAATGAAAGGTATAACTTCTAATGAAAGTACTAGTTCTTCTAGTAAGCCTATTGAATCTCAAAATGATAAGGAAAGAAGTGAGCTTTTCCATATCAGGGTCATTAAAAAAGATACAAATATTGATACATTATTTGATAGTGGATCCTAAGTCAATCTTATCTCTGAAGAAATTGTCAAGAAACTTAATTTAGAAACTACACCTCATGCAAAATCTTACCCTTTAAGTTGGGTATGTGATTATGCCAAATTACAAGTGACAAGAAAATGTAAGCTCAAATTTGCCATTACTGTTAATTTTATAGATGAGGCAGAGCTTGATATTGTACCACTTGATATTCATGGGATTAATTTAGGGAGTCCATACTTATATGGCTGAAAATCCATATTCTATCGTCATGAGAACAAATATAATCTTTTTAAAGATGAATTATGGTATATTGTTAGAGCACAACACAAGAAGATGAACGTATCCCTTGTTAGTGTTGGCCAAATGAAAAGTCTTGTAAATGCTAGTAAGAATTCTTATTGTTGATGATTAAAGAAAAATATACTATTGAATCTGAAGCTTTCATAGGATGTGATTCTAAATCTAAGCATGAATTGGTTGAAGTTGTTAACACTTATGACAAGATGTTTCAGGAACATGAAGAGTTACCTCTAAAAAGAGGAATCCAACATGAGATTCAATTGCAGCAAGATGCACCACTTCCAAATATTGGAATGTATAGAATGTGAGTTTTGGAGAATCCATAAATTAAGAAGAAAATTCAAGAGCTACTAGACAAATGGTTCATCAAACCTAGTAAATCTCCTTATGGGTCTCCTATCATTTTGGTTCCGAAGAAAGATGGTACATGGTGCATGTGTGTGGATTTGCAAGCTTTGAACAAGATCATGGTAAAGAATCACTATCCTCTTCCTCACATTGATGATTTTTTGGATCAGTTAAAGGGAGATATTTGTTTTACTAAGTTAGATTTGTGAAGCAATTATCATTAGATAAGGATTACTGAAGATGATATTTGGAAAACTACTTTCAAGACAAAACAAGGTTTGTTTGAATGCTCAGTTATGTTGTCTGTGCTTTGTAATGCACCTGCCACATTCATGAGAGTTATGAATGATGTATTGAGACCATTCCTTGATGATTTTGTCATATTCTACTTAGATGATATTCTGATTTTCAGTAAGACTTGTGAAGAGCATTTCAAACATGTGAAGAAAGTTCAAGATGTATTGAAAAAGGAAAAGTTGCATTTGAAGATGTCTAAATTTGAATTTAGGAAAACCTCTTTGGTTTATTGGGGTCATATTATAGGAGGGGATGAATTGAAGATTTATCCCTCCAAATTTGATCTTAAAATGAATTGGCCTAAACACAACGATGTAACATAAGTTAGGAGCTTTTTGGGAGCAACACATTATTGGAGAAAATTTATCGCTAACCTCTCATTCATTGCAGCACCATTACATGCTTTGACAAGTGTGAAATAAGTCTTTTAGTTGGGAGGAAAGTAGAAGAAAGCCTTTGATACTTTGAAAGAGAAAATCAGTACAACACCTATTCTAACATTTCTAGATGTTAAGCATCCATTTGAAATTAAAACCGATGCAAGAAAATATGTCATGGGAACAGTTTTGATGTAGCATGGTAAGCCAATATGTTATCATTTTGAAACGTTTACCAATGCAGTAATTAACTATAAAACTTATGATAAAGAGTTGTATGCTTTGGTACAAAGTGTGAAGATATGAGAGCACTACTTAATGGGTAAAGAAACAATTATTCATACTAACCATCAACCTTTGCAATATTTACAATCACAAACCAAGATACAACAAGCTAGACATTTCAGATGGATGGGATTCCTACAACAATTTCGTTTGGTAATCAGGTATAAGATAGGTATATACAACAAAGTTGAAATTATGTTATTAAGGCCTATTTTTAATGCATCTATTATTCTTAAGAATAAATCAATCCTGCATGAAAGTTATATTGAACAATATGCTCAAGTTGAATATTTTAAAGATTTTTATGCAATTGAGTCAAGGTGATCATGTTGAAAATTTGGATTATCATGTTCATAACAAGTTGTTGTATCATCTTGGAAATTTATGTGTTCCATAGGGTGAAAGAGTCAATGTTATAAGGGAAGCCCACACTTCTCTTATTGTTGGTCACTTTGGTGTAGGCAAAACAATTTCTCAAATACAGAGGTATTGTTATTGGCCTCGCATGAATGAAATTGTCTCAAGATATGTAAAAGGATGTTCTATGTGCGCTACTAGCAAGCCAAGCAATAGGAAATTTGGTTTGTACACTCCACTTCCTATCCCTCCTCATCCTTGGGAAAGTATTTCTATGGATTTTGTTGGGGGACTTCCAATGTCTAGGAAAGCTCATGATTATTTATATGTTGTAGTGGATCATTTCCGGAAAATGTGTGTGTTGATGCCATGTATGAAACCTGTTACAAATGAATAGATTGTAAAGATGTTATTCCAAAATGTATGGGCTCATTTTGGGTTACCTACTTTGATTATTTTTTATTGAAATTGTTGATTTATCCGGAAGTTTTGGTCAAGTTTATAGGAACTCATGGACACAAAGTTGAAGAAGAGCACAACATTTCATCCAAAAATCGATGACTACAAAGAAGTAGTAAATAGAATAGTAGTGACAGTAGAGAATCTCCTTCGAGGATATTGTGGTAAGCATCCTAAGCTTTGGGATGATAATTTTCATTATATCCAACATGCCTACAATTATGCCAAGCGTTCATCTACACAAGTATCTCCATTTAAAGATTGTTTGGGTTATTTTCCAAAGTCTCCTTTGGATTTCATATTTGGTAAAGATATTGCAGAAGATGGACATAGTGATGTGGACAAAGCCAAGCATTTCATTGAATAAATCAACTAGTGCATCAAAGGGTACAATAGCAGCTGGAGAAAATCCAAGCTAAGTACAAATCAAGACATGATAAGCATAAGGTTGATTGTGATTTTCAAGTGGAGTCAAGTTTGGTTGTACATCAGCAAGGAAATACTAGAGGGTGAAGGTAAAGATCTCAAGTCAATCAGATATGTTCCTTTCAAAATCTTGGACAAGATTGTTAATAATTCTTTTTAATTATATTTTCCACCTTATGAATGTGGAAAACTTGAGATTGTATGAGCCTCCTATGATTGTTGATCAAGAAGAGAATGTTTAGATTCCATATATAGAAGATTTGTCTCCTGAATATTTAAATGAGTTGCAGGAAGACTCAATTCTTGACAAGAGGATAGGAATCCACACAGAGGCAATGTGGAGTATCTTTGAGTGGGGCTCAAAGGTACCAATCCAAGAAAAGAAAGGTGGATAGATATTAAGAAAGTGAGGGAGTTGTACCCTCACTTACTTGCTGAGTAAAAATAGACTTTTGGTTGTCCAAAAGTTTCCAGTGCTCAAAATTTCCTGAAACTAGTGAAAAATCATAGATCTCGTCATTCTCATTTCAATGAAGCTTGAATCACCTAAATCCAGCATCGTTTGAGGAAGTTATCGCGTTCTGAATTTTTTGGCAAAAAGATAAAAAATTAACTTGTAGGGTTGACTGGGCAGTGTATAGATGCCACATGGTAGTCTGTATGATGAAATCATGCTGACATCATTACTAATCAGGAAATATGGGAGCCAATGTGAATTTGACACATGGCCCAATCGTATGTGGACACTTGGCACATCATTATTTGTTGAAGGCATTTGGGATGGGAAATCACGGAGTGACACATGCTCGAATCCCAGGGAACCATGTGGCACTCTGGATGAGGCCAAAATTTTGTTAAATTGACCAACCAACTCCATAAGATTCGACCTTGTGACCTCTTGGTCATAATCCCACCACTCTACCATTAGGCCACATGTCAATTCTTGTTATATATGTTAGGTGAGTTATATTTAATAAGGCATGGTTCAGTGGTTGGAAGAGAGGGTCGGGCTGATAGGTGTGCTTGATTAGTCTAACTCCAAGTCATGTGGTAACTCTAGAACCAAAGGTGAAGGTGTTAGGAGGTTAAGATGAACAATTAGCACCCATGGTGATGGCCCCAGGCCACATCACAAGTCATGGAACCACCGATAGGGGTGTAGGAGAAGGGCATGAAGGTTAATCCCAACCCTAGCTTTCATTACTGCTATGAGACCATGGATTAAGGTTACAGAGGGGTGAGGCACGTGGCACCCTGTTTGAGCCCTAAGCACAACCATATCAACCACCATGAGACCAAGAGCAGGGCTAGGCAGGCGTGTGGCCTATGGCCCGTGCCCCCCAATCACCGGTGTTTCCATATGACTGATAGGGGGAGAAAAGAAAAGGGTAGAGGGCTCAGGCCATTATTTTTTTTAATTTAATGTTAAAGCAAAAATGCGCCGAGCATCATGGGTCGAACCTAAGACCTCTGAGATTCAAACTCTATGCCTTACCAATATGCCAATGAATCAGTTTGTTGCCAATTTTGTAGAGCGAACAGTTTTGTAGAGTGTTTTACAGGCATATTGAAGAAGGATGCCTATCTTGGCAATTTTTCACCCTTTTTAAGCCCAAGAAGAGCCTACACATGGATTTTTAGGAATTCTGGGTTTTTGCAAGTTGCGCATTGTATGCTGATGTATTTGAAAATTTGAGCATATAATAAAAAGGGTCACCATTGGAAAATGGTCCCGGAGAGGTAGCCTAGGAGGGGTGAACTATGTCATCAATTTGTTGTGTTTTGATGTTTCTTATTGTCCATTTTAGATGTTAAAAGTATGCAAAATTTAATTTTAGTTTGTGTACTTTTGCAATCACAATCCATTGCCTAAAATACATAAATTAGCTTGTAAAGCATTGCATGCAACCTTCATTTTAATTTCAGATCAATCACTTGACTACTTTTCTTTGCTTATATTTTTGTCCATGACAGCTTCATTTATTTTAATAAAACAAGAGTTTGAGCTTTTGTGATACCATAATTTTAGAAAGATATGTGAAAAGAACTACTTTATGTATGCATTGTAGTTTCTGGAAAAAAATACTTTCTTTTTGAGCTCAATTGTGAAATTGTTATGTAGAATTTATGACTATGGACAAAAGTATCTTCCCTAGACCTAGTGGATTGGTTTAGAACAAAAAAAGCAAAGAACACAAAGTTCCCCTTATAGAAATTCAAGAATGGAAAAAGGTTTACCCCAGATCTGTCGCAAACTCTTCTCTCCTCTCGGATTGTAAGCTCCAATCGTAGTTTCGATTGCTATAATTAGAACCTGCACATACAATCAACATAATCCAAATATCTATGACATCTATGTAGCATTATCCAATTACTTTATTCAATGGATCAACAAAGAATTGAAATATATGAATGTAAACATAACATAACACATATAGGAAAACAATGTACTCTTTGTATTAATATGAATAGGAGAGAGTTTACAACCAATAATAGTAGTTGTTCTTGTAGAAATATCCCTAAATTGACTTCTCCTTTCTTGTAACAAAGCACACATCAATGTCACCCTAATGCATGAAGATGATGGCTCTCTTAGATTCAAAGTAGTAGCATGAGGGTATGATTAGTCTCCAAAATCAAACCCTGATGTTGTAGATGGCAATAGCATGAAGGTATGATTAGTCTCCAAAATCCAACCTTGATGTTGTAGATGGTGGTAAATTTGTAGGAGAAGGATGGTAGTTTAAGAATTCTTATCCATTTACCAATCTAGGCTTGAGATCCACTTAAGAGGGGAGGATGAGCTCAAGGGAATCTCCAAGGTAGGATCAGATAGGATTCAAACTTCGTATCCAAGATAAATGGTTAAAATAACTCCTAGAAGCTTCTAGAAGAGGACGCTTCAAGATTCTTTTTAATTTTCCCAAATTTCTAGAATCAGCTAACCCCCAATAAGGGACAACCTACTGCTGATCAGGGCTGGTTCAGAATGGAGCAACCTGCTATTGAACGTAGGTACCTAAAGGAACAAGGTGCGCTGGGCTTTAAAAACACCGATTTGGAGCAGTCAAACTCATAAACTTAGGGATTTGGAAGAGTCATGCTTAGGGCTTTGTGTAAGGATGATAACATGGTGTTGACGAATGTGGATTGATCTGATTTACAGGCCTATTGACCAGATGTGACAAAATGGCCTATAATAGAAATATTTTATTTTACTATGATCTTATGACAAAATTATGGTATGTGAAAACTAATCACGCCTTTTCGTGCTAGTGCAATGACATTCTTATTGGTTTTGTATGCTTTGGTTTCCCTTGAGTCTATAGGGGATTCTGCATTTAGTCCCAAAATGCATTTAAAAATACTCCCAATTTTAGTCTCATCACAAATAGAAATGCATAATTTTGACACGTTAAACAAAACCATTGTATGAGAAGAACAAAGAATTTACAATATAACCTTGCTATCATGAGGAATTTCTTTTTTTGATAAAGTAAGTGTAGGTCCTTCTATTCCAAATAAAAGAAAAGTTACATAATGTACAAAATGAGGATTAGTTTCCTTGGCAAAAGCCAAGCCTCACAAAGCCTCGGTCCACAAACCAAGACTCGGTCCACAAAGCCTCAGTCCATGTTACCACCAAAGACCCACCAAACAACATGACCATTCAATCAAGCCCCAAAGATCTAATGGTCCAGGTGTTAGTTCGGGTTTCCATCAAGCTCACATGTTAACAACAAAAACGGACCCGAAAAGAAAAGTGAACTACCACTAGAAACCATTTTGGGTCCAAATGGTGAGATAACCTCCGGACAGTTTAGCCACCCGAAATGCACCAGATGCATGTGATTCCATAAAGCCTTTCCAACTAGCGTGGAACTTAACTGCACCTGCGGACTCGAAGCTTGATAGAGACATCGTGTAATCACATTTTGGGTCTGTTTGGAAGGTTAACCCTCTAGCAATTTGCCACGCGAAATACATTGTATTTCTACGATTTCGCTGACCTGCCCACTCTTTAATGAAGCTCGCGGCACCAAACATTAAAAGGCTACATTCAATGTTTTTCCGATACCTTTGAAGACTTGTTCTATAATTAGTTTCCCGCCCAAGAAACTTAGGAATGTAGAGATCCGTGTCCAAATTCCCGCCCGATAACCAGAGTAAAACTCTAGATCCATCCTTGACCTCCTGCTCATACATCTTCCTCATGTCGACCAAAAGTCCTCTGTTCTTGGAGAATGCCCTGCTCATACCTCATCCTACTTATTTCCCTGTCTAAGGTTGCCTGTTTGTGGCACTCATCCCGCAATCGACCTTGTGGAGTCTTTGACCATTCATATATTTTATTGCTATTGGTACAGAGAACGCCTTCATTAGCCATAATATCCGCTAACCTGTTGGTTGTTATTTGCACATGAATGAAACTAAGGGTTCTCATGGTGCACAGGTGGGATTGAAAAAGTCAATATACTTGCAGTAATCTTGAGTGTTTCGATACTTTGTTTAGCACTGAGCCATTGCATATTTTCTTGACTGAATTGATTATCAGTTCAGAATCAGCTTCAATTATGGTATTATGTAAGTTTGAGTCCCTTAATATTTCTAGGCATTGCTCAAGGGCCATGAGCTCTACCATATTATTAGTGGCTTTACCCAAATGACTGTGAAAGATGGATTTTATTAAACCCTTGTCATCTCTAATTACACCTCCATAACTAGCAATGCCAGGGTTTCCTTTTGAGGCCCCATCTATATTGCACTTCATAAAACCATGGGGGGGAGGTTTCCAGAAATCCTTATCAGCTGTTATATGACTTACATTCTTGGTTATTCCTTGGGGGAAGAGCCCCTGAAGGCCCAAATGCAGAAGTATCTGCATATCCTGATCATGAGGTTGGTTCTCAGGGGGGGTTTTATAAGACTTCCTATAGTCTCTTTGAGCTGTCCTATGATATGAGCCATAATGCTCTGGGTAGAACCAATCCTGTTCTTGAAGATTCTATTGTTGCGTTCTTTCTAGACATCCCAAATTAGAAAGCCAAGAATCAGCTCCCAAGCTTTGTTGATTATTTCATTTGCAGAGAAATTTCTCCTCCAATTCCTCAAAGTGCTGTTAATGCTGCCAATGTCCCTGTCAGAATGTCTAAAGATTGAAGCCACCCAATTCCACAAGGTGGAGGTGAATGGGCAGAGGTTGAGAAGGTGTTCCATAGTTTCTTCTTGTAATTTGCAAAGCTGGCATCTTGATGGACCAATTACACCTCCCTTCCTCAGGTTTTCCCAAGTTAGAATCTTTTTATGTTGCACCAACCACATGAACAGTTTGATTTTCATCTAGTTTTGATTCTGACATAGGTCCTTCCATACCTTGTCAGGGTTTGGAAATTCAAGCCCAAGGGCTATTCGCTTGACCTCTTTAAGGTTAAAGTTAGCTTCATTGTTTTTTCCCCATCTCAGTTGGTCTGAAGATATTGAAATGAGAATCTTTCTATGTTCCAAGATGACTGTGAGAGCTTCTGCATGGGCCTTCAACGAAGAGTCCTCACTGTAAATTAGGTTCTTCCGTACTCTCCATTTTCCTTCGTTTCTATCCTGCTCCCAGAAGTCATTTACCTTGTGTAACCCTTTTTCATCAGTATCCTTCTTAATATTGTTAAAATATTCTCTCAACAGTTTTGGTTCCTGTTGCCAATTATCTTCAAAAAACCAAGAAAGGTTTCCATCTCTGATTTCCAAGAAACTGTGTTTTTGAACAATAGCTCTATTCTCCCAAGCTTTGTTCTAGATGTGGGAGCCTTTGATGATTCCATACATTCTGATGTGCTCCCTGTCTTTCCAATTGTTTGCATAATTATGTTTCCATACCTTTGCCTAAGGGGCATTTGATTCCTTTAGCCATCTCCACCATAGTTTTTCCCCCAAAACTTTGTTGGGTTTCAGGGTCATGAAGTCCCAAACCTCCATGTGTCTTAGGTTTACAGATCTTTTCCCAAGCTACCAAAGCCCATTTCTTTTTCTCTTCCCCTTTGCCCCAAAGAAAATCTCTTTGAATATTTCTAATGTGTTGCATAACTTCTTTAGGAGTTGGGAGTGCTGAAAACATAAAAATAGGAATAGTTTGTAGGATGGATTTTGTAAGCACTAATCTTCTGGCCAAATTCAAAGACCTGTTTGTCCATTTCTAGATTCTATCCTGGAGTCTATTAATAACAGGCTCCCAAACTATCTTGCTTAGAGAATATTTGGAGGGTAGCATTTCTCTTTGAAAACCTAGAATTCTGGTGGGGTTTCTCTGTATAGCAATATCAATATCAAAAAAGAAAATATTTGATTTGGTGAGGCTTACCTCAGTACTCGTAGCCGTAGCAAAGTATTTCAGAATTTGTTTGAAGGCATGAACTTCTTTTACCGTAGGTGTACCATGCAACATGGTGTCATCCACAAATTGTTGATCAGAGTCAAAGCATCCTCATTTAGGGTGAGTTTGAGCCCTTGAATTTTTCCTTCTACTTTGGCAGCTTTGATCGCATTACCCAGCCCTTCCATCATGAGAATAAAGAGGAAGGGTGAGAGAGGATCTCCTTGTCATAGTCCTCTTGTAGGCTTAAAGATTTTTGATGGTGATCCATTCAACAATATTGAAAAGCTTGAGGTGGTAACAAGGGCCATTACCCATCTTATCCTGTTATGGTCAAATTCATATGCTTTTAGAACTTCCCTGATGTATGCCCACCTATGCCTGTCATAAGCCTTTTCTAGATCAAGTTGTATGATCATACCTATCTGCTTATTACTCTTCAGTGAGTGGACCACTTCATGAGCTTGAATGATATTGTTTAGAATTTGTCTACCTTCCACATATCCAGTTTTCTCCTCAGACACTAGAGTTAGAAGAAGGGGCTTAAACATGTTTGCAATTATCTTGGAAATAATTTTGTACACCACATTGCATAATGTTATGGGTCTAAATCTATCTGGTATCATAGCATTCTCCTACTTTGGAATCAAGGATATGAAAAAGGTGTTGAGCACCTTCAAAACAATTTTCTTTTTCCTTGAGTTCTCCACCACCTCCAGAATATCTTGCTTGACTATGTTCCAGCATGCTTTGAAGAAGTCAACATTGAAACCATCCAGGCCTGGAGCTTTCCAATTTTGCATCTCTTTAATGACTTCGCTGACCTCTTGTTCATTCATTGGCCTGTTAAGATTATAATTATCTTCTCTTGTCACAAGCTTAGGAATGTGCTTAGTGAAGTCATTGATGAATTGTGATCTGTCTATGAGAGGATCCTCTGCTATGCCTTGGAAATGTTGAACCAGAGAAGATTCTATTTCTTTGTGGGTATTGAGCTGATTTCCTTATGTATCTTTCAGTTTTAAAATCCTGTTATGAGACCAATGATCCATGGTGGACTTGTGAAAAAACCTTGTATTCCTATCTCCTTCCTTTAACCATTGAACTCTCGATTTCTGTTTCCAGAAGATTTCCTCTTGCTTACATAAGCCTTCCCAGTCCTGTTGAAGCGAGTCAGCTTGTTTCTTACAATCCTCGATGAATCCCTTTGAGATGAGCTCCTGGTTAGTTTCCTGGAGCTTCCCCTCAACTACTTTTTTGGCTTCGAAGTTATTTCCAAACTCATTCTTATTCCAATATTTAAACCTATGTTTGATGTGTTTCAGCCTCTGCTACAGAAGGAACATTTTAGTACCTTGAACATTCAAATCTTTTGTCCACCATTTTCCAATATTGTTGTTTAAGTCAGGATGCGTAAGCTAAATGTTTTCAAACTTGAAAGGTCTATTTCTTTGCATTCCTATAAAGGACACTTCTAATTAAATAGGCCAGTGATCCGAACCTCCAAAAGGGAGGATCATAGTTGACAATTCAAGGCCTGAGAGGATAAGGTCCTCGGAGATAATGAATCTATCAAGTTTAGAGGCCACTTGAGCAGCCCCTCCCCTTTTATTATTCCAGGTGAAGATGCCATTGTGGGTTTCTGTATCTACTAGCCTCATGTTGGTAATAAAGTTATAAAAATCTATGGAATCTCTGCCTAGAGATCTAGTCCCACCTTTTTTTTTCCGAGAGAGATTTGATCATATTAAAATCCCCTCCCAGAATCCATGGGATACCTGAATGTCTTTCTCTTAGCTCCTCCAGAGAGGTTAGAAGCTTGAATTTATCTTCAAGTTTTTGTGGACCATAGACATTTGTGATCAGATAAACTTCCTTGTCCCCCAAAGGTTGTGTTATAGACATTTTTGTGCCTTACAACATTGAGCATAAAATGTCCATAATCTAAGGGATCCAAAGTCCCTAAACATGTTGTTCCTACCCCTAGAGGAACAAGGCTAACAAACCACATCAATTCACAGAAGTTCTCCACCAGAAACTGCTCAAAAACAAGTCAATTCAGGATCAATTCAGTAGCTCCACTAGCTGTCCACGCTGAAATGCAAAGTCAACACTGGCTACCTGCACTGCAACGCAGGTAGAAGCACTACCAGGGTGCGCTGAGCGGGAGTTGACAAATGGCAAGTTCATTCCAAGAGGTGTCAAGACCCAGGAAGCTTCCAAAATCTTCCTCAATGACACTTGCCTCAGTGAATTCGACTGGTGATGAGTAAGAGGTTCTTAATCTCCAAGTGGAAGCAAGAACCTCCAAGTGGAATCAAGAACTGACAGAGGGAGAGGACACTAGTCAGATCTCAAGCTGACTCATCCTCTCTCCAAACATCTATATATGGATCTCTCCTCCATGAGATCTAGAGGCTGGAATTTTGTTATTGCAAAGAATTGCTGTTGGTTTGAGACTGGAATCATTGGGTGCTTAATGCTTTGAAGGGAGGCGAAGATAGGAATTCCATTTGCTGGGAAGGAGATGCTGGATTGGAGCCCTCTGGGTTGTATCTCTTCCTGAACCTTGTTATTCATCAATAAAGCTATCTTGGTTTCTCCTATATACTGATGTATCTTTGATGTATGATTGCATTAGTATGTTTAGTTTATTTCTAATCCTGAACTAGTTATGAATAAGAATCCATGTCTTTGTGTAGTGTTCTCTTCTTGTGATCTTGCAGAGACCTGTTGAAGCTGGGCGAGCGAGAAGACAAGTAGCTGGGAACTCTCAAAGAGAAGAGAAACCGGATCGAGGGACAAACGGAAGACACCGGTTAGTCCATCCATCTCTCTTCATTCTTAATTCATAAAGGAAGAATACTAGAATAGCTGTCTCTGTTTGTTGCTAAGGCACTGTCACACCTTAGGTGGATAGGATCGTCCTGCATAGGCATTTTTCCCCACAACAAATTGGCGACTCCGCTGGGGACATCTGTTTAGTCATTTTATTTGTGTCTCTATCATTGTTTGTTTCATAGACTCAACAACAACAATCGAACTGCATATGCTATTCTCAGATGCAAAGTAGACAGTTGCTGCTTTGATCCAATCACTGGATTTGTCTATGATCTGAACAATGGACTCACAAATGATTTGATGATCCTTTGTGATAGATCTTAGTACCCCCTCAAAGCATCCCTTTGATTATACCTTGCTTGTTGCTTTTATTTGCCCTGAAACCGTAGATTAATCAGCAAATTGTGACCCAGAAACCAGTGAAAAACTCTCGTTTCTCCTTCAGCGCAGACCCTGTGAAGAGGTTCTGCATTTCAACGCAGGTCCCGTGAAGGCTACCTGCGCTGAATGTCAAAACCCCTGTGTTGAGGTTGCGCTGATCCAGTTAGGCCTTGTGCAGCTGGGGTTCTCTGCTCTGTTTTGCCTTGTTTTGATCTCTGTTTTTTGCAGCCTGTAACCAACATAGGTACCAGTCTGATAACTCCTTTTCTCTGCTTAAATTCCGCCTCCTTTTGTACAAAAAGACTGTAAGTGTTTTTATGTGTTTGTGGCGTCATTTACAGTTTTCCTTTGCAAGAGTGAAATAATCATCCTGTAGCCCTTGATTCAGATCTGTTGATTGTGATCTTAGGAGAGAGTTCATTGGCTGTTTACAGTTGATTATACATTTACTTTTGCTTTTGGTTTGAGTTTGTCTCTTTTAAGTGTCGAAACAAGTGTTCATTTCGAAAGTCGTAAAGTGTTGTATTATCTTCTACCCTTTCTGATTTCGAAAAAGTAAACTTGTTTGTATTCGTCATTTAAAAGCAAATTCAAAGTTGTACAAAACGCTTTCTCTGTAGGCATCAATACAAAGAAAGCGGAAAACAAACACCTGCATTGTGCATTTTCATTTTGATAGTTTGCATGCTTGATTTAGGAAAAGTGCATTAGAGTGTGCTGATTTCTCTTTGAGAAAAGATGGTGTCTTTCTTTTCCCTTAGTAGCTAGGATTTTCATAGTTGAAAAAGATATAAAGCTTGCTTATCATCTTTAGACTGCATTTAGGAATTGTATCATACATCTCGTGGTGATCTAGAAAGGCAAACTTTTAAAAATATCAACCTAAAATAAATCGAATGAACTTAACAACGCTTTGCAACATAACGCACAACATAGAGGTCTAGGCTAGAGACGTGTTCCGACGTCGTAAAGCCTGGTGACTGTCGATCTCGTTGATGGTGGGTGATTCCTCCTGAGGGACGATAGCACCAGTACGGATTGTGCTCCCACGTACCGTCACGTATATATTGGGAGACCCCTATAGGAATATAACCTTTATCCATAGGAAGCCGTGTTGGCCGCCCTACTGATTGCAATGCACTGAACACAGCATTCAGGAAGATCGACCGCCCGTACCCTAAAAAGTATTCTGCGGTTTTGCGAAAAGTTTGGCGCACCCTCTGCTTAGAACTCCAGAGCAGTTCCTTTTGGCCTTTTTCAGACTCTATAACGGAAAAAGTCCATCCGAGCATTTGTCACTTCGGGCTCATTAAAACATCGAAGGAGACTAGAGTCATCTTTAGCTTTTTCTCGACTCTTTAAAATTGAAAAAGCAAGTTGTGTCTAAAGCGTCTAAAAAATTCATTCAATTCGGAAACACACTTTCCCCTTTTTGTATTTTGGTTGATCGAGTAATCCGCAATCGTGGAAGAAAGTCAATTGAAACCCCGTCATTCACGGAGGCTTACGAGTCAACCGTCTTTGTCTCCGGAATCGAAAATAGTACGGACAAAGCGAACTCGTTTAACCGGTTTGAAATCTCCTATCAAAGTTAGAACAAGTGTTCCAACAACATCTGAGATTCCGGTTACTCCAAACATTTCTGGAAACCCTGCCTCTATAGAAGAAGTTCAACAGCCACAGAGGGACAGTGACACTGATCCTAGTCTGAGAGCAAATACTTGCGTTACTGAACCAGTTCCATCTGTGACTGGTTCAGAGAGTCTTGCTCCTCAAACAACTGTCGCTGTCGAATCAACCCCTTCTTCGGCACCATAAATATTTTACGGACCTGACGGTCTTCCTCTTCCACTTGGTTTGATTGCGATAGAGGAAATTGTAGAAGATCCGCAAGCAAGTACTCCAACACATTTTGGAGTAGGGGTCACACTATTTCCTTCTACATCAGAAGTTAGTCTATCGCCAGTGGAAGTTCCTGTAGAATCGCTAGGCAATCTATTGGATAGACTCAAAATGTCTGAACAACCGTCAACATCTAGGACTGTGTCGAGCGACACAGCGACAACAGAACTCCCTGCCGTCACTCCGACAATGTTTGTCGACGTACCATCTATCCCAACTAGCTCGCAACCGCTAGAAGGAGTCCACCCAGGGACTATTTCGACAGTGTGGTCCGTTCCAGTTTGTTCCTCCGGAATAATATCCGGCAACTCTTATGTTGAGACTCGCTAGATTGATCCCTTTGGAGGTCAATTTGGGCAATCCAGTCCCCAAGGACAAAAAATCCCCTTGAGTTCCGGATTGCCACCGTATGGGGGGCAGTATGCCCTTTCATTACCCCCTCCGGGAGGATATCCATACGGGAGTTCACAACAATATTCAGGTTATACTGGAGTTACGACAAGTGGTTGGGTACCTATACTATCCCAACAACCGAGAGTTGTGTATTCTATGCAACAATGTGTACCTATGTCGAACATCCCGTCACAAGTTCAAACGATGCCTGTTGTATGTCAACCTCAGATTTCTCAAGTTGTGATGCAACAGCCCCTTAACCCTGTGACACAACCACAATCGCCAACTGGTGGAGCGACACAGGTCCAAACGGGTACAATTACCCCACATCTTGGTCCGTCGGTTAGTATAGCACAACAGAGCATGGCTTCACAACCGTGGCTGGTGCAATACCAACAACCACAATTCCAGCAAGTGTACCAAGGTTCTGAGCAGCAGATCTTTGCGAACAGTGGACAATCGTACATTCAAAATGGTCAAAACCAACCGCTTTACAGTGGTCAAGTCCACCAACCATATCAGTCATACCAACATCAATTACATTATGCTGGTATGCAAAGGCCCACTGCCCAGGCAATTCCATCGTACCCTGGGTATGCTTCACCTAACCTGAATCAACAGTTACCATTCTTGGAAACTTTAGAGTTACCCGATTTACACTGATTAACAAACGATCCAATTGCTTACGCCCCTTGGTGGCTAGCGATTCCTCACAAACTTCCATCGGACATTCCTAAATTTAATGGAAATCCAGGCGAAGATCCATCGAATCACGTGATGACATTTCATCTGTGGTGTTCATCAAACACCCTGAACGATGATTCGATAAGGCTTCGCCTTTTTCAGAGGACGTTAACGGGTCCAGCGGCTAAATGGTATATTGAATTACCTAGAGCCTCGTTCGACAATTTCAGCTCCCTAGCCACGACTTTCTTAACCCATTTTCAATTACCGATAAGGTATGAAACGGGAACGGAAATCTTAACCAACTTCAAACAGACAACGGCCACTCATATATCCGATCATATACATGAGTGGCGTCATCGTCGTAGGATGGTGAAAATGTACGTTCCCGATCAGCTATTAACTGAATGGTTTATCAAGTCGTTACTTCCTGCCATAACGGAAGATGTGGCCAAGGGGGGAGTCATAACGGAGGAGCAAGTTATTGCTCGTGCACAATATCTAGACTTAGTCTACACTCAGTCTGGCACGCTCTACGACAAAATACCTGACGCCCCTAGACCGGAATTCTCAATTCCTCCTCCTCCTAAATCAAATAGTGACTCTCATGCCGGCGATGGTGTGATTGGCACGACAAATGCGAAATCGACAAGGGCTTCGTCTAAGAAAGGCCGTAAGACTTCAGATCAAAATGCAAAAGAAGAAATTCTTGCTTCGGAAGTAAATGCCGTATCAGCAGATAAAGGCAAAGAAACCAATCAACCAGGAAGCAAGAAGAAGCAAAACAAAGGGAAGAAGAAGAAACAGGGTGAGTCATCTCCCGGAAAAAATTCTTCAAACCCTCCTGGGAAAGGGAAACCAAAAATTCCATGCATGATATGTGACGAGGATCATTGGACAGGCAATTGTCCATACAAAGCTGAGCTTAAAAGGTTCTTCAAAAGTTCGCAAACCTCAGCTGTGTTAACTGATCCGTTTCCCAATCCAGGTCAAAATCTGGTTGATAGTGGAAATGCTTCCCCGTCACAAGTGCTAATGTTGTCGATCTCCAAGCAACAAAATGATGCTTTGATTTCGACAAGGAACAAAGATTACGGGAATCCGCAGCTGTCGAACGACAAAGGTAAAGATCAACCAAGTAGTTCGACAACAACCTAGACAGAAGTTGTACCGCCCATCATTCCTGAATTAACAATAAAATCGACAAAGGGTGTAGTACACAAGTCGACATTTAATCCTCGCGCCAAAGTGGCGCAACATTATAACATAGTGGAGGATTTGGCCTAATCGCCATCCGCTATGTCGACTCTTGAAGTGCTACAAAATTGTCCATCCCAAAGGCAGGCTTTGTTATCAGACATTGGTGGGGTTGATCCTAAGGATTCCAATCTTGTATCCTTTGACCACAAAGGATACGATCCTCAGTTACCAGCTCAACTAGCTTCCCTTATTCAAGTGAAAGCCCTCAACAAAACTGTTCACCGAACAATTATTGATGAGGGGGCATCTACATGTATTATGTCGATGAGCTGCTGGAAAACTTTAGGATCTCCGACCTTGTCGCGATCTTCGACGACATTAAAAGCATTCGATGGAAGGACATATACCCCGTACGGTATCCTAAATAACTTGAAAGTTGAACTAGGGGGAAAAACAGTAGAAATAGATGTTGAAGTCATCGATGGGAATCTTGACTACAACATCCTACTGGGAAGACCGTGGATATATGCCATGGAAGCTGTAGTGTCGACTTATTTTAGGAAGATCGCATTCCCTTTTCAAGGAGGGATTACGATCGTCGACCAACAAAACTTCCTCCCTAATGGTTCACAAGTTACAGGAAGCATTCCCATGATCCATGGAAGCAACCATTCGCTTCAAGATATCGGAGTAGGCCTACTGAAAGACCCCACATTAATGGGAACTTTCGCACTTCCACCTCCAATCTATATAGGAGAAGTAGCGTTGGTAGGAGCCTGCAATATGATATCTTCCACGAAGATCTCAAAAGACGATATCGACATGGATCATGCAATGGTTTTGCCCCCAAGCCCAATAGAAATATTGTAGCAATCAATGTTTCGGGCATGGGAGGCGAACCCAAGTCAACGCTCGTCAAGCGTTTGGGTAGATAGGTCTAGAGAATATGGTACCCCATTAGATCCTTGGTCGAAAGTGCATGGGACTGACGAAGGAATCCTACAATCAATGTTGATTGAGGGGACACCATGGAATGATTGCCACCATCGTTCCCTTCTTCCAGATTATGAAGAAGATACTCAACATGACCTTTATCACCCTTCAGTTTTTGAATTCCTATCAAATACTGTAAATACGGTGGATTCCGAGCGAAACTTATCCAATATTGAAGAGACTATAGCCATAAATATCTCGACTAAAACAAATGTTGTAGAGAATATTTATGTCGGCAAAGGTTGTTCTCCTTCAGAACTGGAAATATATAACGCTCTTTTTCGCGAGTTCAGAGATGTCTTTGCTTGGTCATATGATGAAATGCCAGGCATTGACTCGAGTATCGTTGAACATGAAATTAAGATGTATCCTGATGTCAAACCAGTAAGACAACGGCTTCGGCAGGTGCACCCCAAGAAAGCCGCTGCCATTAAAGCAGAAGTTGAAAAGCTTCTCCATGCTGGTTTCATCTACCCGGTTCCTCTAACCGATTGGGTATCGAATATTGTCCCTGTTATGAAGAAACAAGGGACAATTAGAGTGTGTGTCGACTATAGGGATGTAAACCAAGCTTGTCCGAAAGACAACTACCCTACACCCTTCATCGACCAGATAATTGATGAATGCGCCGGATGTGAAATCTTTTCATTCATGGATGGATTTTCGGGGTATAATCAAATAAATATCCGCCCACAGGACCAGTCAAAGATTGCATTCATTTGTCCGTGGGGCACATTCGCTTATCAAAAATTACCCTTTGGTTTAAAGAACGCAGGGGCGACGTTTCAGAGGGCAATGAATTATGCCTTCCATGACATCAAGAACATCGTTCAACCATATCTCGACGACCTTCCGGCTCATTTGCGAAAGCAGACTGATCATCCGCAGCATTTAAGAGCGATATTTCTACGTTGCCGACACTACAAGATAAGACTCAATCCGCACAAATGTGTATTTTGCGTCGGTTTTGGTCGTTTACTTGGCTTTGTAGTCTCCAAGGATGGGATTTGTCTCGACCCTTGCAAGATTCAGGCAATCATTAATTTGCCTCCACCTTCAAATTTGCTTCAGATTCAGAAACTCCAAGGGAAAGCAAACTTTCTGAGGAGGTTCATTCCAAATTACGTAGAACTTGCTAAAGGTTATACTCATCTTTTGAAAAAGGATGTACCTTTGGTCTGGGATCAGGTGGCGCAAGATTCCTTTGACGCTCTGAAAGATTCTCTAGTAAAAGCATCATTAATGTATGCCCCGGACTATCAAAGAGATTTTAACCTGTATCTGGCTGCAGCAGATACGACCATTGCGATGGTTTTAGTTCAAGAAGTCGATGGAATTGAACATCCTATATATTATTTAAGTAAAAACTTGAATGATACAGAAAGCAAATATTCTTATGTTGAAAAACTAGCGCTTGCAGCTGTTCAAGCGATTCAAAGATTTCGACATTATGTCCTCTTTCGGAAAACTACCATTTTATCAGATTGCAACCCCATGACTTATATATTGTCGCGACAGTTGCTGGGGGGAAAATATTCAAAATGGATAGCGATCCTTCAAGAGTTTGATCTGGAATTTGTAAAATCCAAATCAAAGAAAGCTCTAGTTTTCGCAGAATTATTGTGCGATCTCCCATCGTCGTCCAACGATGAAACATCTGAAGAATCAATCGTGGACGAGAATTTGTTTCTGATATCTACAAGCAATGAGTGGTATGGAGATATAATAATTTATCTCCAAACCCAAAAGTTCAGGCCTAACACCTCTCACTCTGAACAGAAACGTATACGATACCAAGCAAAAGACTACATGATCGTCGGTGATACGCTTTACCGTCGTGGTATCGATACAGTTCTGAGGAGGTGTCTCACCCATGAGGAAGCCGAAAAAGCCCTGAATGAGTGTCATTTGGGCGTGTGTGGGGGGCATCAATCTGGATATGCAACAACACAACAAATCTTACGAGCAGGATACTTCTGGCCAACCATGTTCAAAGATTGCATAACCGCAGTCAGAAGTTGTCATGCTTGTCAAATTTTTGATAGCAAAACCAGAAGACCACCCGCACCTTTATAGCCAATAGTTGCTGTTGGGCCTTTCGCCAAATGGGGAATCGATTTCATGACATGTAACCCCACCTCGACCGGGGGGCATGGGTATATCATAGTCGCCATTGACTATTTTACCAAATGGGCCGAGGCGATGCCTACATTAGATAACACTGGTGAAACAGCTGCCCTTTTCTTTTTCAATCATGAAGTCGCCAGGTTCGGCGTACCACAGGCTATAGTTACAGATCATGGATCGCATTTTCGCAATCACATGATGGTTGAATTAGCTGCCAAGCTAGGGCTATCTCACGACAGCTCTACCCCGTATTATCCGCAAGCCAACGGACAAGTTGAAGCGATCAACAAGGTCCTGAAGCGTATGTTGCAAAGGATGATCGGAGTTCACAAAATAAGGTGGCACCTAATCCTGTACTCAGCCTTGTGGGCTTACCGAACATCGGTAAGGAATGCGACTAGGTTCACACCTTTCTAACTGGTGTATGGCCTGGAAGCAGTCTTACCAGTCCAGTGCGAAATTTCGTCTCTTAAACTCGCAATTGATCTCCTCCCCGGAACTTCAGAAGAAGAGGCCCGTTTCTTGGAATTAATCCAATTGGATGAAACCCGTCGTGACGCCGCTTTGGCTAACGAAGCCCATAAGAAACGAGTCAAGGCGCAGTTCGACAAAAATGTCAAACCCCGTGTCTTCTCAGAAGGTGACTTGGTCTTGCTTTACGACCAAGAATCTGACAGATTGGGAGCAGGTAAATTTAATTCTTTATGGATGGGCCGCTATATTGTTAAACGAGTGTTAGCAAAAGGAGCCTACGAGTTAATGGATTATGACGGAATTCCACTGGCGCAACCTCGCAATGGGTTGTACCTTAAGCGTTACTATGCTTAAATAGTAACCTGTATGCTTTTGTTGTATTTTTTTTCGCTAAAGTGTTTGTTTTGGTCGTGTAATCCACCTTTTTACATTTATTGCAGATGTCGAACCTTTCTGAGACATGTGTGGGATATGCTGACGGAGCGAGTCGTAGTTCGTGGAACCTGTCCTCTGCGGCCTGGGCCATTTTTGATCCAAGCGGCGAGTTAGTAAGTTTTAGAGGTGTGTGTATTGGGCAATCAACGAAAAACATCACTGAGTATAGCGCGTTGATAGAACTACTCTCTGATGCCATCACCCATGGTATACGCCGACTAATCGTCAGGCTAGACTCACAACTCGTGATACTACAACTCAATGGTATATATTCCGTCCGCAATCCAGCCATTTATCGTATGTTTCTAAGGGTTAAGATTTTGGAAAGACAGTTTGATTTAATTCAATACCAACATATTTCCAGAAACTTGAACACATTAACCGACTCATTAGCAAACTATGTGTTAGATAGACATTTGCGACATTTATAAAAAGAAATGCATCATCAATGTTGTACAAGTGGATCATATAACTCAACCAGAATAAACCCCGAAAATCAAAATATATATATATATATATAAGCTGTTTATCGTTTACATATAATGTTCTGTAACCAAGACAAAATTGGTCGCATGACCCAAAAAACTCAAAAATGCTAGGGGCACCCTAGCCTAGTGATGCTCATGATAGCACGTCACGGCCTGTGCAATCATGTGCAAGAGACGAGTCCATCGTCTAGGCACGCCAGTAGTATGCCGCTGCAAATGTAAAGGTAACTCGTCGATCCGCACATCCGGAATGCCAAGAGTAAGGCTCTCAACCTGCTCCTGCACAGCTGTGAGGGTCTCAGCCACATCAAGGTTGCGAAGAATAACCCTCCTAGCAGTCTCCCCTGCTGGGGCAATAACTGGCGCTCTCGGGCAAACTGCTGGACGAACAGGACCAACATCTGCATGCACACATGAGTTTGATTAAAGTCTTGATAGAGTAAAGCACAAGAACATTATGAATAAAAACAGTAAACAGTGATATGGTCGAAGATTTTACCAATAGCGCCCCACTGTTCGCCATCCGGCAGTACCAAATCCGGATCACCTCGGAAATCCATGCCAACATATGGATACTCGGAATAGACCATCTCCTGACGCTCGAACCACCTGAAGAAGGTATCAGTGAAAGAAATCTAAGATTGACCAGCATGCCTAGACATGTGATCAACCCATCTCTACATGCGTGGCTCGGTAGGAGAAGGCAAGTCGAAATAGAACCAAATCCAAAGTTCTTCAACTTCCCGTCCTTTACCTTGGTCAACTTAGCACTCATTAGTGAACTATTCAAAAATCATGAGAAATTAGTCACTTTACGATTACCTCTCATGGAAATGGTCATACTTTGAATGACTTACTTAACGCAGTTGAATCCCAAAAATGATATCTAATATAATGCACTGCGAAAATCCCCCATACTTAAATTCAAAAAGAGTCAAGGGATCTCTACCTGAATGGTTCATGAGGCACAATACTTGCTAAGGTTTTGCAAATGGGGTAGCAAGCTAAGTGGGCTTGATTGTGGGGAAAAACTCCACAGTTAAGCGCGCTTGAGCCAGAGGAGTTCTGGGATGGGTGACCTCCTGGGAAGTCCTGGTTACCGGGTGCAAGCCCCGGAAGTGATGATTGATGCTATGTGATTCGTTCTCCACTTTTCACTAGTTTCAATCCCACTTCTTCACCCCTGTGAGCATCACCCGATGCAATGAGTGCTAAGTGAACTATTCAAAAATCATGAGAAATTAGTCACTTTACGACTACCTCTCATGGAAATGGTCATACTTTGAATGACTTACTTAACGCAGTTGAATCCCAAAAATGATATCTGGAAATGGTCATACTTTGAATGACTTACTGCTCACCCGATGCAATGAGTGCTAAGTGAACTATTCAAAAATCATGAGAAATTAGTCACTTTACGACTACCTCTCATGGAAATGGTCATACTTTGAATGACTTACTTAACGCAGTTGAATCCCAAAAATGATATCTGGAAATGGTCATACTTTGAATGACTTACTTAACGCAGTTGAATCCCAAAAATGATATCTAATATAATGCACTGCGAAAATCCCCCATACTTAAATTCAAAAAGAGTCAAGGGATCTCTACCTGAATGGTTCATGAGGCACAATATTTGCTAAGGTTCCCGATGCAATGAGTGCTAAGTGAACTATTCAAAAATCATGAGAAATTAGTCACTTTACGACTACCTCTCATGGAAATGGTCATACTTTGAATGACTTACTTAACGCAGTTGAATCCCAAAAATGATATCTGGAAATGGTCATACTTTGAATGACTTACTTAACGCAGTTGAATCCCAAAAATGATATCTAATATAATGCACTGCGAAAATCCCCCATACTTAAATTCAAAAAGAGTCAAGGGATCTCTACCTGAATGGTTCATGAGGCACAATATTTGCTAAGGTTTTGCAAATGGGGTAGCAAGCTAAGTGGGCTTGATTGTGGGGAAAAACTCCACAGTTAAGCGCACTTGAGCCAGAGGAGTTCTGGGATGGGTGACCTCCTGGGAAATCCTGGTTACCGGGTGCAAGCCCCGGAAGTGATGATTGATGCTATGTGATTCGTTCTCCACTTTTCACTAGTTTCAATCCCACTTCTTCACCCCTGTGATGCAATGAGTGCTAAGTGAACTATTCAAAAATCATGAGAAATTAGTCACTTTACGACTACCTCTCATGGAAATGGTCATACTTTGAATGACTTACTTAACCCGATGCAATGAGTGCTAAGTGAACTATTCAAAAATCATGAGAAATTAGTCACTTTACGACTACCTCTCATGGAAATGGTCATACTTTGAATGACTTACTTAACGCAGTTGAATCCCAAAAATGATATCTAATCTCCCACATTGCTTGCGTACATCTTATGTATAAAGCATAACTGGTTGATTAATTCTATCCGATCCATTTCATTTTGTTGCTGGTTTTTCATTTGATTTGGTTGTGTTGCTGGTTTTTTTTTTTTTTAAGGTGTTTAGGAAAAGTAGGGTTTCTTTTTAACTTATTTTTTTATTTTATTTAACATGTCTCTAAAATTAGATTCTTATTTTTATATAGTTTATTAAAAAAATGATTTAAATTTAAAAATATATAAATGATTAATATTAATGTTTTCTTTTCTTTTATTTATTTATAAATATTAATGTAAAAAAATTCATTGATATATCAATTTGAATAGTTAAATATTATAAATTATAAACAAAATCTTCCACTGCCTTGATTTATTTATGGTTAGTCTAATCAGTTAAAATTTTCAAAACTGTTTAGCAAGTTCTTTTCCTTGTGCTAAAATTTTGTCATGTTGATATTTCCAACATTTGATTTATTATTAAAAAATAATTTTAATTTGGGTGAAAAAAATGTGTTCCTATTATGTTAAAATTTCCAATGCTTAATCATAAATAGTAATTTTTAATTTTAGTTGTTTAGAATTTATTTAAATCAATTAGAACTTTTTACTTATTTTTTTGTAACATATAAATATAATTTTTTTATTGGGTTATACATATATATTCCCAAGTAATTTTGATTAGTTGGGATTTAATTTGGGAAATTTATTGATTTGACTTATTTTGAATGATTGATTGGATTTTATTATGTAAATAATCTAGAGAAAAAAGAATAATAATTTGCATAATTTTGAATAAGAATTTTTTTTTAATTTTCTTTTGGGACAATTTATTGATTAGGTTTAATTTGAATGATTGAATTATTATAACATTTATTATTTCAACCAAAATATAATTATTTCTTTACAAAAGATTTTTCGGATCACATGAGACATCATTTGTCTACGCGTTTCAAACTCAATTTATCATTTCTATAAACCTCTCTTTTCACCTTTCAAGACAACTGCTAATATACATTTTATTAATAGGAAAACGAACAATGGTAAATAGTATGCCACAAGTTGACATCTCAGGCCGTACCGTTTTAGAATTTGTTGATATTAGCAGAAGCAAAATTGTTGTGATATGGGACCCAAATCCATGAAAAATACGAAAAGAATGGTTTGTTGAATGTCGGTTGGATTTGCGTAGGCACTTAGTTTACGGCAGACAGCAAAGATTGATAGCAATATTGGCCTCCTCCCGCCTGTCACAGTGCAACTACGTTGAGAAATAAAGTCAATTAAAGTCAATGGAATATAGCCCGTTACAAAGTTATTGAGGATATATTAGTATATATGTTTTTGGGAGAAAATCTATATTTAATTGTCAAATTAGCAAGGAGAACCGTCACTTTTAGTTGTTATTTTTTGATAGAGGTGGATTTATTATTATTGTTCAAGGAAAATCACATTAAAGTTTTTTGTGATCGGTAAAGAACAGTTTTTGTAAGGGATAGTCTTTCACTCTGCAAAGACTTCTCCGTTTTAGACCATTAAACTATTTCCTGATATCAAAAAAACTACTTCTTAATAAAATAAAAACAGTTTTAAAATATACTTCAAACCCATATATTAATATATATACTATATATAAATAATTTATTAAATACATAGTTTATTAAATTTTTATTTAATAAAAAACTGTTGATTTTTTAAACACGTATTATTTTTCTTTGCTTTAATACATTCCATTTCTCACTAACCACTCCGAGGACGATGGGGAGATGCCAATTACAGTGTGAGGGCATGTTGGGTTTCGTGGTTTAATTGCACTTCGCCTCGGCACCCAAAAAGAGTAGCACGACCATAAAACAGTATCTTTATTTTTATAAAGAAAACAAATATAAAACAGTATCTTGGCTGTGGATGTTTCAGGGAACAAAGTTGAACAAACTTACAAGTAGCTTACTCTGTGTCTCACAGACAGGCCAATGAATGCCTTCATATACGCTGATAGATCATCTAAAGTGAAACAAACAAACAATAAAACAACAGAGATCGGATTAATATTGATATCTTATATAATGCTTGAAGTGCTGCAGAGAATATAATTTTTTGTATAGAAATTTTTTATTACTTTGTAACTTGTGAAGGCATATATGTATCGTATTGAGCTATAGTTTAATAAATAATATATAATTTTATGAGTTTGGATTTTTGAAAGGAGTTGTATTTAGTGTGATTTTTTAGATTTTTTTGGTGTTAGAATTGGGTTGAAAAATTTGAGGTAAAATTTTGATTTGTGTCATTTAAATTGGCTTTTTTTATTGTATATAGAATTCAACACTTGAAAATTTCCTAGAGCATTTTGTTTATGAAGGGGTTACCATCAAGCTTGTGATTTCAATCAATTCCTAGAAGATTTTAGAGAAATTAGACCAGAAAAACCAGGGAGAAACACTTCCAAAAAATCTCACTAAACACAATTCGTTTTCCAAATTATTATTAGTTATTATGAATTTAAATGTTTTACAAAGATAAAGTTTAATGATAATTTGTTTTTTAAACATATAATTTTTTATACTTACAGATGATGAAAAGTTATTTTTAAACTTTTTTAATTGACTATTAATATAGACTTGACAAATTTTATGGAGTTTAAATTACATGTCCCAGAAAAGAAAAGAAAAAAATAAAAATTTAAATAATAAAATTGAAAAAAATCATAATATTACACATGTACAAAACATTAATTATAAATGTTGATTTTGTTAAAATAATATAGAAATGGGAGTGTCTAGTAATGTGATAGGTTTGTTAGGTTGTCATTTATGTGAGTTATGAGGTGTTGTTCTAGAAGTAACTATTTGCCAATGTGACTGAGTCAGAGTATGTATTTTCCATATTGTTATGTCCACAGAGTCGAGTGATCTCATAGTTATATAATAAGACACATTGTAATGTATTTGAGTGAGCCATTGTAAACAGGTTTAAGTTTAAATTAATAAAGTGTTTAGTTGTGTTTTCTAATATGGTATCAGAGCCAGAAAAAAAAAATCCAATGAAGATTTAAATCTGAGAACAAAAAGGCCCAAATCTATGAGAGCAGTGAGATCCACAGCTCTGAGATCTTATTGTTATGTTTCCGCTCTCCAAATATTTTTCTATATGATTGGCTGAGATTGTAGAAAGATCCTACTGTGTAGTCCATTGCTGTTGTAAGGGCCTAGCTGCCCAAACCTTCGTCGCAGAGGGTCATCGCTGCCAATTATATTAAATACAACGAATTAGTGATTTGCAGAAATTTTAAAAAATCAAAGTTGTGGTGGTTGTAGAAGTGGTTATTTGCGGCATAAAATTGTGGACAGTTTGATCCATTAGCTGAACCAGGGGGGAGTGAAGTTTGTGCAAGGTATTTGTAAACCTCTAAGTACTTTGCAAAATGTGTGAATAGTTCACGTTCAAAAGAAATTATTTGTTGCAATTGAATAGTTCACTCTCACCGTGAACTAGTTCATTATTTTTTGAAAGTAACGTGTGGTAGTGTTGAGTATCGTGTGGTAGTGTTGAGTATTTTTTATTCTTTGAAAGTAACGTGTGGGAGTGTTAGAGTAATTTTTATAACAAAGGTGTCCGAGGTTTTTAATTGTGGAAATAATTTTCACGAGGTTTTTTTTATGAAGGGTAAAAGAGAGTTTGTGTGAGAGATACAACTCTTTTTAAGATTTGGCTGGGAAAAAAAGAGTTGTGCGAGAGATACAACTTTCTTTTTAAGATTTGGCTTGAAAAAAAAAAGTCTTACATTAAGAAAATGGTTTGGTGGTTTTTTAATTAAAAAAAAAAAAAGTGCAGCCTACCAAAAGCATAAGAAGCATGGTATGTTTTTATTTGAGGAACTGGTTGGTATAAGTTTATTATTTGAAATATTGCAGAGATTTGGTTCAAATCTTGTGCAGTGTTAAAGGAAGGAGATTTGTTGTTATTGGTGATTGCTATGAATTTTTAGTTGATTATGGTTAAAGAAATTGTAGAAGGCAGAAGCAAGAATAGCATTGATAGGTCAGCAAAGGAGAATTAAATAGTTTTGGAGAGATAAAACATTCGAGAAGAAAGAATCAAAGGGCAAAATTTGTAGAAGAATATGGGTAATTTTTTTAAGCTTTGGGAAATTAAAATGGAGGGATTACTTGGTTCAGTAGATATATGGGAATTTGTTCAAGAAACTTCTATAATTTCTAATGATAAGAGTAGAGGTGCAGTAACATTATTTCTTATTATATCAACACTCAGATGAAAACATATTGTCTAGTAGTTTGCATGAATATGGTGAAGTAAACATATTGTCTAGTATTTTGCATGAATATGGGTGAAGTAAACAATGCAAAAATATTTTGGGACATTCTTGAAACAAGGTAGAGTGAGAAAACTAATGAAGATGAAGGAGAAAATTGATGAAGATGAAGGTGAAAATTTAGTAGCATATCTACAAGTAGGTGCAGAGATTGTAGAGGAAAAAGTTACGAATGACTGAGAAGCAACTGATGAATTAAAGAAATAAGAATTTGCAATTAATTTTGATAATGGATGTTTTTGTTGTGAAAATGAATTGCAAGTTATCTTTGAAAAGAAATTAGTTGATAAATTGTTGTTTCCTTTTGATGATCAAGTGGAAGAACATGAATAGGAAATTGTAGTAGCAGTTAGGGGAAAAAACAAGTTTAAAGATGTCAAAATTGATTATGATGCAGAGATAAATCTTATTGAAGAATGTCTTCAAAATTCCTTTGAACAGATTGATGAAGGTCTAAAAGATGACGTTACATGCTTAAAGGTAAAGGTTCTTGAAAATGAGAAAAATGGTAGATTAATGAATGATTGAGATGATATGGAAATGGAAACAATGGTGGACAAATTTGAATATGTTAATGAAATTTTAATTTATTGGAGCCAATATGAAATAAAATATTATTATGAACTGATGAGGCAACAGTCAAGTAAACAAGAAACTATTAATGATGAAAATGTACTTGTTAAAAAAGAGTTGAAATGGGTTGGCATCATTCTAGTTGCAATAAAAAGTAATATCCAAAGTTCATGATCTGGAGTAAGAAGAAGACTAAACATGTTGAAAGTGTCAGAGTTTGGAGCAGCAAGTCCAAGAAGAAATTTCATCAATATGTTGATGTGAAGATAGTCAAAATGAAATGATTTAGTCATATTTGTAAGCCTAGCTGAGACTTAGATCATCAGACATTGTTATGCATTGTTGAAATCCATTTCTCCATTAAGGGGGGATGTTAGAATAATGTAGAAATGGAAATGTCTAGTAATGTGATAGATTTGTTGATTTGTCATTTATGTGAGTTACTAGGTGTTGTTCTAGAAGTAACTATTTTCCAATATGACTGAGTTGTAACTGATTCAGAGTGTGTATCTTCCATGTTGTTATGTCCATTGAGTCTAGTGATCCTATCGCTATATGACGCAGGGGTTACCCCACGTATACCCACAGTATGCATATAGAATGCATAAACTAATTTCCCCAGGAATTTCAGACTCTCTAGCGAGTCAAATCTTCAATATATTAATGATTAAGGCCCTCTTTATTAATCTTTGCGGTTTAATTCATTACAATAGCCTAGCCTTGAACACTTATTGTTATCAGAATTTTATAACACAACCCTTATAAACCTTACGCAATCCTTAAGCCACATATAAAACAAACCCCACTTTATAACTATGGTAATGTTGGACTTACACATAAATCCTTCATATCGACGCTATTTCTATTATATGTCTTTTATAATAGAAATACATTATAAACATGCATTTTCCACTTTTGACACGGGCTCTACATAGTTATCGAGGCATACCTTTATCACAATCACAATCTTCCGCAGTCCATCAATGTTCCTTTGTCGCAACTGATATGCGATAACTTCCCAGACTTCAAATGCTAAACAACTGCGCTCCTATAACCCTATCGGGTCCACTCCAATATCGCAAATCGCCATTTCAAATCACACTTGTTAAAGGGCCGATACATACCCAATATGCAATTAACACTCCGGACTTCAAATGACATGAACTCGCATTCATTCTCTTTTCGGGTCTGCTCCCATATCGCATGTTGCAATTCCAAAGGCCCAAAGGTTAATTCATCAATGGAACGTTGCGATGTGATATTTTTTTAAACTCCTCCACCATTGATCTGAGCCTTGATCCAATAGTCAACGATGTTATCGTGCATCGCTATCACAAAAGGCTTGAAGCTTTCCTCCGATGTGATACCACTGGTTCCCCTCGCTGTGACTTAATCCTGGCCGTTGATTGTAAAGATCCAACGGCTATTGAGCATCGATCTTTCACTTCTCCGCTATCCTCTTCAATTGGGTTTTACACTGTTCCTATGTTTTCTCTGCGGTTTTTGGTTGTTCAAAGGTTCTGGGTCTTCCACTATTCTATCGTACACTCTCTCTTGAGCTTAACTCCGCGTGAATTCTTCCTTCACTGTTCCTTTAGAGCATTATCTTGATCCTTCAAATGGATTCTATGGCCCTTTACAATCCTCTACTGCATTCTTCTTTACTCTCTGTATTCTCTCTCCTTTTTGCATTCGCTGAACTTCGCTTGCATATATATATTATGCAAATCTCTGATTCACTCACAATTTATGATTCGATACTCAAAAACACACACTTACACAAAGTATTGGAATTAAATATATGTATATATAAATACACATTTATACCATCTCTCTCTTAGGACTGATCTTCTAATATCAGTGGCTTCTGTTTACAACTCTGCTCGTGGGCTTACAATCACACTCTAACTGGCTAGTCTGGCTGGGTCACTCGCTAACCAACTTATCCAACTTCCATCTTTTTTTCTTTTCAATACATTATTAGCAGTTTCTTTATAGTTGAGGAACTGTTCCTAGTTACTTTTCAGTTGCTCAAAATTTTCTTCAAACAAGTTCCTAACTAATCCTAACTTGATCTGTTTGTCTAATTTAAGAAACTAATAATGGCTGAGTTAGCCTTAATGTTAAATGAACCACTAAATAGATTCCCTATCTACGCTTGCTAAGAAATAAATATTGTTTTACATGAAATTTTACAATGGCCCCTTCTTGGCTAATGTCTAGACCCTTAGGTCCGACTAGATACTTCAAGCTTGATCTTTGAGAGCCAATGCTCCTGCATCATTATATAAAGGGACACATTGCGGTTGTGTTAACTCTATGTTTTCTAATAGATTTGATAGATGTACAATGTTATTTCATTAATTGGCTGATACTTTTTCATGCAAAAGCCAAATGAATTTTTGGTCCAGTGGGTAAGAAGGATTGTGTCTTTTATGTAATAAAACTTGTACTTTTTTCTATTTATCAATATTTCTCACATGAATCCCATCAAAAATATTTATTTTAAAAAGGTTTAATGTTTTTGGAATTTTCCATAATTTTCATGATTTCTACTTTGTTTTATTAAGTGAAATATGTAATAAGACTCAGATTTCATAATAATAAATATAAAAGGGGTAATCATAATAATAAAAATAAACTAGTCAGAATGTGAAATTTGTAATAAAAATTTATTTGTTATTTTATAATAAATATGGAGTCATACCAAGCATTTGATTTGATTATTTGTATATTGCTTTTGTAATTTATTTGGTTTTTTTTTTCTTTTTCATTATGCTGAGGTGTTATAAATTTAGAAGTAAGAAAACATAACATTTAAGTTGTTATAACCATACAAATATTTGATGATTATGGGGCTTTTATATTCATTTATATATATATTACTTTGACATGGAATGTAACATAAAACTAATTATATTTTAAAACAATTATATCATATATAAAATTATTTTTTTCATATTTTTCGCATGTTTAATGGTAAATCTATAAGTTATATGATACACATTAATATTTTTAGTTATATATCTATGTATGTGTTAACATTTATATAATAATAGATTTTTATAAATGATGAAAACGTATATGAAGACAATACTTCTCATCCATGAAAAGTTATAGACAATATTTCACCAAAAATGTATCCATTTTTAGTGGTGAAATAGATACCTTTCCAATATGGTCTTAAGAACGATGTAACATTTTTGGAGTTTTCATTTTCTAAGGCTTTATCTTATAAATAGTAATGAATGAAAACTTTGTAGTATTTTTTTAGCCTAGTCCCATCACCACTTAATGATTTGAAGAACAAGTGGAGGATGCTTTTAAAATAATACTAATTTTCTTTTAGCTTAATTTATAAATTTAGTAGGATTTTTTTTAATGGATTGTTATAAATTTTGATTATTGAAATTACCCTTAAAAGTTGTTTTATAAGAAAAATGTTGAAATCCATTTAAAATGGTAGACTTTGCAAAATGACAAAGTTATATCATCAAAATCCTGATATTTGTGGGTCTTATCACAATTACTTACTTAAGAGGGAGAAACATTTGTTAACAAATAGATTATTAGATAAATGTTAATCAATGGGTATTTAAATCACATATTTATTTGTAAATCTATTTTAATTACTTAAAAACTATAGTATTTAATAATAATGTTTTTAGTTAATGAATTTGGAGTAAATTTTCACTCCTATCAAATGCTTTAAAAATCTTTAACAATTCAAATTCAAATTGAATAACAATGTAATCACACACACACACACACACACACACACACACACACACACACACACACACACATTCTCATTAAATCTTTACAAAGTGAATACTTGTCTCAACCCTATACGTCTAACTCTAGCTTGGAAGTTGTACCAATGAAATCCTTGCAAAGTGCATACTTGACTCACCCTTATAGTACTTTAGCTAGTCCAAACCTCACATTATTCAACCTAAACTTTTCATAATATATACAAGGGTAATGTGAATAGGCTTCCACTTTTACATGGTTTTGGAGGTATTGACCTCTATAACAATTTAAATTAATCTAAGTCTTAGTCAATGAATCAAAAACTTCATATTCTTATTTTATTCAACATTAATTAGGAAAGTTATAAATTTCAAGTCTACCTTAAACTAGGGTTTATGATTACCATGTAACACATGGTTTTGTTTCAAATGGTTTTCCAGATCCATCACATAGTTTTAGTTAGATAATCGATGTTTCAAACCCCAATTGTGGTTCATCTTTAGGATAACATAAAATGTGGAAAATTAATCAGACAAAGGTAGAATATAAATAGGAATGATAAGGTGGGAAAATAGCCAACAATAAAAGCCTTAAATAAAGGGTTTTGTTAATATATAAAATGTGTGTTATATAGTGTTATGAATTAAATTATCAAACATCATATAATTATGTGTATTAATATAGATTAAATATTTTATTAATTAATATATTGATATTTAATGGTAAATAATATTGTTTATGGATATGTTTAAAAATATGGTAAGTTGTAAGTTAAATATTTATAATAAAATTAATTAATGTATGAGTGTTAAGTTATGAATAATGTGTGTTTTGAATTATAAATAATAGTATTAAATAATAAATCAGGATGAGGCATTTTTAATTATTGGGAGAATTAAGGTGAGGGGGTTGGGCGAATAATGTTTTAGATTTCAAAGTAGGAATCTAATATTTACTAATACACCATCCTTCATCCCTATTGAGGTTTTTCAGATGTTTACTAATTTCCATGGACTCTCTAAATTTTCTATGGAAGTAGTGGTCAATTTTGGTAAAGATGCTAGTTTGTTCGATACAAATTTGATGTTTGGTTTTATTGGAGTCTTCTCCAAGAGAAGAGTTTTCTGAATGATTATTTTAATTTCAAAAGAATGTTCTTGGATTATATTTTTGATTGATTGACCAGTATATCCAACATAAGGAACCCGACAAGAACATGGAATTAAGTAAATACCTTTCTGGCATTTAGGGTTAATGCGATCTTTAACATACTTGAGACAACTACAGATGGTATTTAAAGGTTTGAAGGTGGTTAAAATATTGTTTCTCTTTAGTATGTGGGCAATCTTGTCTATGGTTCCAAGGATGTAAGGAAGGTTTACTTTGCCAACAAAATCATTCTTGTTTTTTTTTTTATGACAAGTTTCTTTGTTTGCATTTTTAATAGCCTTGATAGCTTGATGTATTTTGTATCCATTTTTCAGGAATACATTCATGAGATGTGCTTTCTCCATTTCTAAGTGTTCTTTATCAGAAATCCTTACAACTCTTGTTGCTAGAGTGCTTAGAATCCCTAATTTTTGGGTGGGATGATGATGAGAGGTGACATGAAGATATTGTTCTGTGTGGATCTTTTTTGATATAGTTGGTGGGATAAGAAGCCATCCTGGTTTATATTGATGAGGATGCCAATAAAAGGGAGTCTATTATTGAATTCTACATCCATGGTGAATTTTATGGATGAAGAAAAGCTATTCAAATATTTTTTGAAAGTTTCTAATGCTTCACGCCCATGGGGCCAAATGATGAAGATGTCATCCACAAATCTTTTCCACAATTTAGGTTTTAAGGGGGTAGATTCTAAGGCTTTGGATTCAAAATCTTCCATGAATAAATTAGCAATAATGGGTGATAAAGGAGAACCCATTGCTACTCCACATGTTTTTTCATAAATGTCACCCATGAAACTAAAGAAAGTAGATCTGAGGCATAATTCAATTAGTTTAGATGTGTTAGGATCAGTTAATTTACAAACCACCTCCATGGCTCCTTCAATGGGAATGTTGGTGTATAGTGATGTGACATCAAAACTAACAAGAATTTCATTTTTATCAAGCTTGACATTCTTAATCTCATTGATGAAATGGATGGAGTCTTTGACAAATGATTTAGTGTTTCCAACCAAGGGTTTCAGTTTTTTGGCAAGGTATTTGGCAAGATGATAAGTAGGTCCACCAATAGTATTCAATATGGGTCTAATAGGGATCCCTTCTTTGTGTACCTTTGGAGCACCATAAATTCTAGGGGTATAAGGACAACTATAAAGATTTTGTTTTCATAGAGATTACACGCTTTGACAAAGTTGCAAACTTCTCTACAAATTTTATTTATGGTTTACAATTAATATATAACAAGTTAACCATAATAAAAGTTAAAAATCCATATCCTCGATGAGGGTGCGACGGGCCATGCACAATGGAGGGGATATAGGCCGGCTAGATGTCATGGCAGGCAGAGGACAGAGAAGTCAGCTAGATGGCATGGCAGGTAGAGGGGAGCGAGGTTGGTCAGGGGCCATGGGAGCCGACAAGCGGAAGTGGAAGAATGGACAACTTAGGGTAGGAACAGTTTTCAAGGCGCGTAAAGGAAAGAGAAGCTGGCCAGATGGCACGGTGGGTAGAGGGAAGAAGGCTCAGATAGTTTGCACGGGAGCCAGTAAGTGGTGAGGGAGAAACAAACAATTCACGACAAGAGTAGTCGGTGATAGGCAGGTATTAATGAATGTAATTTATTGGAAGGTAAGTGGACTCCCATCCGGAGACCCACACATGAGTGGAAGGGAGGTAGATAGGGGATCAGAGCATGTGGCGGGTTTCTCATAAGGGATTCCGGGCAGGTGGATGAGAAAATTAAAGGAAAAGGTGGTAAGTTTGAAAAGCATTTTCATGCAGGAAGAGAAGGTAGGACATGAAGTTGGAGGTGGCAAGAGTCGAGTGTTGGGGGACATCAAGCAACGTTTGGCCTTTTCCTATAAAACATGATATGTGCTCCTTGCCTTCCCTTACATTGGTTCGGAAAATATAAATTGGCATCTGCGAATATTACAGTTAGAAAGAAGCACTGTAATGAATCATGTAGATGATTACTAGTTAATAATTATGGTGCTCCTTGTCGATTCTATAACTGAGACCTCTTAGTATCCTTGGGTAATTGGCCTATCAACCTGGGGTGGGATTGACTAGTTAGCCATCCGGGGAGGGGGGGAAGGGATATATGATTCTCGCCTGAGGGTAGATAGGTCCTGGGGAAGAAGGAGAATTCTAGGTCAAATTTATGCCTCCAACAACATTATCTTGAGCGGTTTTAACTACGTCTGTAGGAAGAAATTATTTAGGCAGTTAAGGATGGGAATGTGGATTGAGAGGGAAGGATTCAAAGAAAATTGCAGGAGTCCTGAAGCAATATTTGACCCTGGTGCCTCCTTTGGTCCGACGACCTAGCTGCAAACCCTTATTACAGTGTTGATGCAAGACTTGGAATGGGCTAGTAGAAGAGGGTACAGTAACTCGCCCCGAAACTAAGGAAGGGAGAGTGTCCAAATTGGGCTTTGGATCAACTTCTCTGAGGGGATTGACTGATGAAGGGAAGGACTTTCGCAACCCGGGAC
The DNA here is from genome assembly GCA_031772625.1 of Pinus tabuliformis. Taxonomy (NCBI): domain Eukaryota; kingdom Viridiplantae; phylum Streptophyta; class Pinopsida; order Pinales; family Pinaceae; genus Pinus; species Pinus tabuliformis. The sequence goes on along the minus strand of CM062817.1, from coordinate 272,111,602 downwards.
AAAAATATAGTTTGGTGGGAAAGAGAGAAGCATTGTCTTGCCCTCTAGGGTGGCAATACCCAGGAAATATAGAACTTTTGGAAACCGGTTGGTAGGGTCAGGAGCATAGAATGTTGGAGGTGCAGGGTGGTCTTGTGGGAGCCGGACAAAGGGGAAATTCAACTGCTCATGGGAAGAAACCTGGAAGATGGTTCTATCACTATCTTGCAAAACCTTGAGGGAAGCGTGTGGAACCTGGGTGTCGACTGGGGTAAAATAGGAAGGAGGGCATGGAGCGGATGAAAGAGATTGCTCTTGAGAAGTCTCATCCAGATTTGGGGAAGCATGTTGGGAATCCTGAAAGGAACAAGGCCAATTCCCAAGTTGAGTACCAAAGCAAGAATATAAGGAATTATGTCAAAATCAAGACCAAATTACAGAGCATAAATTATTATGTGTTCACTATGGAAATTTTGATGACAATTCATAATATTTCAATTCTAATTTCTATTATAGGTAGCTTAAACACTAGTGTGCATAAGACTCTGATGACATAACACTTGAACCGTGCCAGTGAGTATCAAGCCCCGGTCCAGGTGAGCTGCTTGGATGGGAAAGTAAAAAGTAATGAGAAGAGTTGGATGGTGAAGGAAGGCAACCAACAAGGAAGGAAAGGAAATAGAAAACTGGGAAAGACAAAGAAAAAGATGAAAGGCCTGGAACCGACTACAAGCAAAGGACTGAGAAAAAGAGGCAGGAAAACATGGAAGGAAAGTATGTAAAACCTCTTCAATGCATACTACGTAGGAACCCCAGCTGAGGTGAAAGCTGTCATCTCTGAATGGGAAAGAGAACTAAATGCTAACATCGAAAATGAAGAGATTTAGGCAGAGGAATGGGAGACAATAGTCAAAGATCCAGGTAATACCAGAGGCCACCAAACTTTGTTTCAGCAGACCATCCAACAATATTGGGTCATGAAAAACATCCTAGCTCAAGCTATGACCACCTATAAGGAAAGAGAAGATCTAGAAGAGGATAGAACAAAAGAGCCAAGTCTGAAGGATCTTCAGAGGGAGATACAATCTATCCAAATGTAGCTGTATCAAAACAACCTCTACCTAAATAGGGTCAAACAAAGTCTCCAGAATATGATGCGAAGTGAAGTTCCGGGATCAAGTGTGAAAGCTCCCGTTGATTCTTGAGATGAATGAAGCAGCCTTGCGAGTTAAATTTTGTTTTGATGATGGTTAGCATTTACTTTTTCAGCAAGAAACATATAGAAGATAAAGTTGCCAATGTAGCATGGATGATTAGAATAACTTTGTTTAAATTTTGGACAGCGTTTGATGCAGACAAGTGGCCAACAGACCTGGTTTGCCCCAGGTAGGTTGAGGCCACCTGCAGTTTTGTTGAAATCAAACTTATTATTATGAAATATTAATAGAAAAGGGGATCTACCAAGCTTACACAAAAAAAAGAGTTAAAAATCCCAAGGCTACCTTAAATTGGGTTTTATGATTGCTATATAGCATACTTTATATGTAGATACTTTAAAATAGGGTTTATGATTACCTTGTAGCATATTTTTGTACAAATAATGTATAACAATTTAATTATAAGAAAAATTATAAATGAAAGGCTACCTTAAATTGTGATTTACCATTACTATGTAGCATACTTTATATGTAGATGGTTTTGGAGGCTTTTAACTCTATAACCATTTAAACAAGCTATTGCACCAAACATTGTAAGTCGATAGCATATAGAAGAAGAACGTAGATGAAAGTAGATGTGATATGTTGTGATCTAAAGGTGCACAAACTTTGCTCTAAAAGAACTATTAACAATATTCCTAATTGTCAAAATCAAAAATATGCCTAGTTATGAAGTATATATTTGTGCTCTTATGTGAAATAATAATTTAGTTTGTAGGATATGATCAAGTATGTTTTAGGTTTTAGAAGTTAACAATACTTTTTTGTACATTTCAACCTAAAATTATATGTATGTGTGTATGTGTGTGTGGGTGCTCTCATTTGAAATAAGAATTTAGTTTGAAGAACATGAACAAGTTTGTTTTAGGCTTTAGAAGTTAATAATACTTTTATGTACATTTCAACCTAGATGGGTTTCTGATCCATGTACCTCTGTTTTCTTTGGTTTAAGTTTATTGAAATTTTAAGCTCAGGAAAAAATGGCCTTAAGTTTATAGCATAATTATCATGATAGAGAAAGGTGTGTTCAATGTAACATCCGTGATAATTAGATTTTTAACTAGTAATCTATAACTTGATGATTAGAATAATTTTGAGGTGAGGAGGATATTGCACTCCCTCAATAGTATTTCATAGAGATCCTTATTTTGTCATCCACCTTCCTTGATTTGATGGTGTTTTGATAGATTTTTTGCATATAGGGTTAATGCATTTTCCAAGTTTTGACCACCATTTCCACCTTTACTCTCTGTGTCTTCACCTAATTGTTGGTTACTTCTGACTTCAGTAAAATAGGAAGACCTAAATTTGGTCACTCTCACATATCAGCTTGTGTTTGTACATGATCTAAACAATAATTACTCTAGATGGTTGTCATCTGAAAATATATTTGTCGAGGGGTTGAATAAGTTATGTTTTTGTCTCGGATTATTGAAAACTCTAGGGTGAAAATTATACACACAAAGTGGTATGACAATTCTCTCTGCCAAACAGATATGTAAAAACAATAAAAAAGACTCATGTATTTTCTATTATGACAATATTGAATGAAAATGTTTTCTTCTTTCCAATAAATAAATGTGAGTGAAAGGGAATTTGACATTATGGTTATCTTGCTATAACTCACATGGAATATAGTATTATGTGCAAATTGATGTTATGGATAAGCCTGATCCTCTTTGTTTGCAAGAACTTCTTAGTTCCATATATAGCTGATTAGTGGAGAAAAAAGAGTGAGTGAAGAAAACTATTGACTTGTAATAAGTGTTATTGTAACAAACAACAAGTAAATTCCACTTGTAATTTTCAATGGTTCTATGTTGCTAACCCTTTTAAACTAAATTTCTTCAGTCAATTTAACTACTTTTAAACTAAAGTTCTTTAGTCAATTTAACTATGGATCATCATTCAGCTAATAAGCATGAAGAGAGATTTTATCTTTCTTGGGAAATAAACATTACAATAAATTTATTACAAATGCACAACTCCTGTGAGTGCAACAATCAAACGACATAGCCATCTTGCGTGCTCTACTTCCACTTAAGCATATAAGGGCAAAGCAAAGTTTGCTACACCATAATTTGGAAAAATATTTTGATTGTATGTAGACAAAAATCGATCAATGAAACCATTCTTTACAACATAACCAATGAAATCATTGTTAACAACAAACTCCACCAATCGTTCAACACATATTCAATTTTTTGAGAACTCATTGTTGAGAGCAAGTTAAGTCTTAGTGAACTTAAATTAACTCTCCCATGACATTGTTAACTGTTCTATATATATATATATATATATATATATATATATATATATATATATATATATATATATATATATATATATATATATATATATATATATATATATATATATATATATATATTATTGTACCACTTTGGTATCTCTTGTTGGCCTTCCCAATTAGAGAAGAATGGTATTTTCTCATCTACATCATCTCTATTAATCACAATTATCTTTGTAGCTAGGACATCTAGTAGTCAATAAACTTTAGGCTTTCACTATAGCAACCAAACATATACTCCTTTGTTTTTCATCAAAATTACCTCTCTTTTTTTTTTATAGGAAATTACTTCTTTCTTTACAAGGAAATTTGTTATGAATGTAGGCCACAATATTTTCTTCTCCTTACAAAGTATTGATATGGTATGTTATACTTGTGGGACATTCACCTTTCTATCTCCATAATTATCCTATTCCTCCTTTCCATGCCTCCATTTTGTTATTGAGTGAAAGGAGTGGTATATTTCTTATTTGCAACATGTGGTGCAATTGCTAGTGATAACAATCGATAACTCAAGATTATGGATGGCATCCATTGAGTTGTAAAGGTCTTTTCTTCATGGTGTTTCCTTTGCAACATGTGGTGCAATTGCTAGTGATAACCATGTAGGATCAATCGATAACTCAAGATTATGGATGACATCCATTGAGTTGTAAAGGTGTAAGGGTGATGATAATGATATTGTTTGGTGGTGAGTGGTTTGACCTTACAAATAGAAATTTAGTGAAGAGGCATTGTAATCATTGAAGATGAAATACTGTTATTTGTCTTGATGATGGATTTGTATAATTTTAGTTTGTTTATTTTGTTTTTATGATAATGGTATATTTATAATTCTATTCAATGAAACCATTTTTTACAACATAACCACCAATGAAATCATTGTTAACAACAAACTCCACCAATCATACAACACATATTTAATTTTTTGAAAACTCATTGTTGAAAGCAAGTTAAATCTTAGTGAACTTAAATTAATTGTACCATGACATTGTTAATTGTTCATTATATATAACAACTCATGCATATTATTTTTATTTGTTTGACAACTTTTGAGGGTTATTATGTTATTCGAAACATAAAAGTACCACCGATAAATGACAATTCTCTACACAGACCCGATTTCCTTTATTGATCAACTTATTTATCACAATATTTTCTATTTCTCTTTTGTTTATATGAAATCATGGCACTGACCCATCTAATTATATCAAGTAATTATAATTTATTATGTTTATTTATAAAAATGATGACAAGTTTATGTCAGGGATATTTAACCTTGGTATTGTGTTTAATTTAGAGATACTTCATGAGGTGATGGTCATCTACTAATAAATCATTGTCAAGAATTGACTAATATGTTATTGAATTAAATAAGAATTAGAATAAACCTAGTCTAAGTATAGGATTCAACTCCATGCACTTTCACACCAGTACCAAAAATCGATGCATTGGGTCAAAAGAACCTCTCTCATGTGGGAAATCAATCACTCTCTAGGAAGGCATATCACCCACCCACTTTCTTGATGGGCACAACCTAGCATGCAAGGATTCTATTTCAAATCAAGATTGTATGGTGAAAACAACATAACCTAACTTAATGTGTATATGCTCATAAGTCAACAACATGGTGGCTACAACCAAGCTCCAACCAATGTCTCTTCTGGTTTCACCAATGGGGTAACACTTATTTTCTTCTCCTTCCTCAGCTTCAGATTTCATTATTCATATCTCCACACACAAAGATTGAAATGATTTATGTCAACCACTAATAATAACATTCTGTTGTAACATTTTCCAATCACTTCATTAACCTTTTAGGAGTTGGATCCTTTGTTGGCCCAAGGTTTCGAGGCTCACTTGCAAGGTGTTGAGTGAGCTTAAAGAGACATACTCTTATGTAATGCACATCACATCTTTGTATTCTTTCTTCGAACTAAGAATATCAATTCGAGGGGAAGAAGGAAAAGAGTTTATAGTTGCATTGTTTAATCAGGGGGATAAGGAAGGTATGCATTAGGATTGGCTTTCGATTCAATGAACGTTATCCCACCCACATATAAGGGAACAACCCTTTAGTCCTCCCAAGGCACCATTGGAAAGCCTCGAGTGCACCATACTTGCTTACAATACAACCGTAACATATATTCCACCATCAAAATTGGCCCATCTAGGTAGCCAACGAGAGATGTAGTAAAAGAGGATCCTATCCATAACAATAAATGAAAAAACAAACATAAATTTATTGCTATACCATCTGGGGGATAGGTGGACCCTATTCTACCAAAACACTTCTTATGCTACAACTTCTAAAGACATTAAACATCTAAGTTTTCTACCTCTAATTTACCATGGTCTACTATAGAAGGAAATATGGAAACTTGTTCTAAAGACCATTGTTCTCTTTCTTCCATTTGCCCATAATTTAAATTTCCCACTCCTCTAATGATATTTAATAGAAACACTTTAAGAAAATTTACCAATAAATTAATTTCGACGGAATTCAAATTATTATTAAAAATATGTTCATGATGAGGTATCAGGAGTAAAAGGAGTTATTGTCAACTTCAATTGAAAATTTGAAATTGAATATAGTTGGCGTTAGGAAATTGGACAAATAATGGGGTAGAGACATGAATTATACAAGGACTCACTTCTGCTAAAATAAAAAACATCTTCGTTTTGGTGGTCTTGGTGGTATATACTGCAAGTATAATTGGATTCGAAAAAATTTCATTATGCTAACCTGCTATATACTACAAGTATAGTGGGCCTTGAAAGATTTTTGTTTTGCTAACCTGCTATATACACCAATCAAAGTGCGTATTTTGATTTAAGTTAAGTTTAACCATCATTGACATTTTTGGTTTTCTTATATTTCATTTGGTTTTATCATTAAATTTAGTATAAAATGAGTTAGTGACTGGAAATTATAGTTTGATTTGAGGTTGAAATTTTAAATACAATTTTGGGTGAGATTGTGATATGTTGTTATTTAAAATAATTTTTTAAATGCATAAGTGGATTTAATATCTATTTATTCTTTCTAATGTTTATTTCTTCAGTTTTAGTTTATTCTCAGACATAAACCAACATATGTTCCCAAACTTACTTGGCCAATAAAAAAAACTTTTGATACACTTGAATTTTATTAATTTGATGCTTAATATAACATTTTATCTAATGTTTCACTACTTCATTCTAATACTTATTTCTTGGTTTATTTTGAAACATAAACCAACATATGTTCCCAAACTTATTTGCCATAAAAAATCTTTTAATACACTTGAATTTTATTAATTTGACACTTACTATAAATGTTTCACTACAACCTCTCTTCCATAATGGGGCGTGTGTGTGTGTGCATATATATATATATATATATATATATATATATATATATATATATATATATATATATATATATATATAATTTTGAAATAACGATTCCAAAATTTTAATTTAATTATAAAAAAATATTAGGCAAATATTTAATCTCCACAAAATATTATAGAATATTCTTAGTAGTAGTCACATATCAAATATTGATATTTATATACAAAACAATTATTCCCTTTTTTCCATCTTATTTAAATTGATTCATTAGCCCACGAGGTAGCTCAATTGGGTCATTTGGGTATGTGCTTGTTATGAAGTATTATGTAAACCATGAGATTTAAATATCAAAACCCAATGGATCAAACCAACAAAAAAAGTGTCATATGAAGTCAATTATGATCTTTTGGACATGTACTATTGATAAATCATGATATTGTAAGAAAGTTTATTTTTATGAATTGTTTTTCTTGAGAATGTGAAATGTTTCATGAAGTAAGTAAGTGTTTTGATGCTTATCATGAATTCATACCTATAAATATTTACCAATGATTTAGTTTATATAATTAAATTAGTTTAATTTAATTTTAAATTAATCTCATTAATCTAATGCTCCACACCATCATCTCCTTAATAATATTTATTCCAACCATTTTTTATTTCATTATAAATGTAAGATCCCTCTACTGCCAACTAGGTCTATAACTTAAGTTACCCAAAATAGGTGATTTTTTTTTCTCTTTTACAATTAATTTGTATATATATTCATAAGTACACCATATATATATATATATATATATATATATATATATATATATATATATATATATATATCTAATTAATATATGTAAGTTTTCAATTAAATCATATAAATTCTTAAGAAATGTTTGAAGATATAATTAAATTGTCTCAAATCCAACTATAATATTAAATGTTAATTTTAAATCATAAAATATGACTTCACACATAAAACACATCCATGTTTCATACAAACATTGAAAATAGATCAATATTATTTCTATATGTTAACAATATTCTATATAGACGTTTTATCCTACTTTTTGCCTTTCATAATGCATGAAAACTAAAAACATTAATCCTCGCATAAATTATAAGTTTTCAAAAAATGAAAAAGAACATATCATATCAAAAAAACATTCATTCCATGTAACATAAAGTTTAGATATTAACATTTGATCCATTCATTTGAAGAATATTTCTTTGCAACAATACCCTATATTTTAGATATAAAATTCTGCCATTTTAGAAATATTTGATACTATTATGAAACCATTAAATGATCATAGCATGGGGATTCATTTCCATTTCCTCTTCTCAATAATTTACTTATTGAAATCATTGTCAGATATTTTGAGTCGTGATGGGAATTCTTTTGGCTCATATATTGTTGACCCCAATATAATACTTTATTCTTAAATCTCCAATATTATAACTCGAATAATCTTTCTAATTTCAAATCCATTTATCTTATTTCCCAATTAGTTTTCATATTTACCCCAAACAACTATAATTAATCTCTTTATGTACTTTAAGAATCTTTCATCAATACCATAACTTCACATGCAAAATATTACAAGGGAATATATATATTCTAAAAGGGAAAATCCAACATAATTCTTATTTAAGTTTTTAAAAGGTAAGATACAATTTCCAATACTTAATAAATCACATACAATTTCAATTACTTAATAATATGGTAATATTTATATTACTTTAAAAGCATGAAAAAGAAGACGATGTCATTGAATCTCAAGCTTAGTAAAATAAATCCAATTTATTATTCGAATATCATCCACATCCATGTCAGGGAAGGATACTAGAGTATGGTGTCCATAAGTGCTTGATCATAATTACCAAAATCTGTACTATTTGAACTAAATATTCTTATTATTACAATTGCATGTTGCATGAAACATAAATAAAGGATATCTTGCCAACCTACAGAAATACTCAGAATTATTCTTTTCAATGAGAATCCAAACAAACAAAACAAAGTTTTCTTTCACATTGTCCAAACAAAATTACTTGTGTGGAAGCTCACATACTAAGATTTGGTGTCATGTAGAGTGAAACATTAAAATAATATTAAATGATTAAAAACCCATTCCAAAATCAACTATTGGTAAAATAACCAAATATCCACTGTATAAAATGTTTAATAGTAAACATTATAAAATACTACAAACCTTATCTTTTTTAAATAATTATCACAGTCTAATATTTTTGACAAAAATAAAAACTTTAAACTATATAATGCAAATGGATAAATCATAAAGTCTCATTTGCCAAGAATGCATATAAATATTACTAGGGTTATAAAAGATTACCAACATTATAAAATATTACCAAGGTTAACTTCTTTCATAAGCCAATACTTTTGGCAATAATGAAAAATTCAAACTATATATTGCAAAGGGAGGAATCACAAACTTTTTATAGTGAAAAAGCTATAGATGATTACCGCACTAATTTATCTTGTAACATTTTCTAGTAAAATTTACAATTATTACCCCACTAATTTACATTTTCTAGTAAAAGTTACAAAGTTTACCACACTAATTTATGTCACAAACTAGTAGGTATATCACACATTAACCAAGGTAAATGTAACACACCAATACATACACCCATCAAACTAAAAGCAGTATCCACCATTAGCACATTGACATTGGTAAAAAAACATTAAGCAGAGATATATGTTGAGACCTCAATCCGCACTCCGCAAACTGTTGCCAAAAGGGCTAGTAGTACAGGGATTTGTTTGGCTACTTAACTCCGAACCTGGGTCAGGCCCCAACAAGCCAACACTACCATTTGAACGTCTCCTGGATTTGTCCATGGTATTTGAGCCATTATAGGAATTTGTGTGGAAGAAGATGCACCAATAGTAGAAGGTGATTGGGTGGAGAAAGATTGTGTTCCTCTACCGGTGTAAATGACTATTTGAGATGGTGAAGTGGATGATTGGATAGAGTGAATTTGCGATGAAGATGATTGAATAAATGAAGGAGTTTGTGGTGATGGTGAGAGAATCTCACTATGAGTTTCAGACTCATATTTCTTGGTTTTCCTTCGAGGAGGAGGTAGAGGAAATTCAAATGGAGGTATTCCAAATTTTTCACTCTGTGATCTGGTTAATCTTCGAGAAGAAGGAAAATATGAAGAAATGCTAACTTTAGATAACTCAGATCCTTCTTGAGACAAAGAAATCCCTTCTAATTTATGAATTAAATATTGTACTTCAAGAGTTTCTGCAGAGGAAGGTTGATCTGATTTCTTTGGAGAAACACTAGTGGATTTTAGAGATTTTTTCACAACTTCACGTCTGGGATTTGGAGATCTGGAATGTGACTGGGAAGTTGGAGGTGATGGTGAGGAAGTTTGACTCTTAGAATGGATTTCCGATTTATATTTACTTGTCATTCATATCCCTAGCTCTCCTTCCAGTGCCAAAATGTTGAAGCCTCGATATTCGCTCTGAAAACATGGGGGATTATAACCACCTGGTCGGGGACTTGAATACTGTCCCTTATCAGTGTGGGTTGGTGGCTCTGACTGGAATTATGGGACTAGTTTCCCAATCTGAAAGATGATAGGATGGGGTATGTGTTTAGTTATCAAAGTTGATTTGGTAGATGTGGGTGGTTTAAACAAAAAAAAGTCAAACTATCTATATAAATTACTATTACCCGAGCTTAAATCAATATATGTGCAATCTATATAAATGACTACCTTTAATGATAATGAAGATTACTCATACATGAAATATAAAAATTTCATTAAAAAAACTATATCGATTAAATAGTTAATCGAAATGGTTGATTGTAAAACACATTGCATCAAATACCTAACATAATTTTGCTTATCAAAATTAAAGAGGATGACAACTCAACTATATTTCAAAAGTGAAGGAATAACAGGTTGTATTAAAACATAATTGACAAACAATGTACATATATAAGAAACAACTTAACAATTTATAAAATAATCACTATGCAATGATAAAAGTACCTGATGCGAGATGATTGATCCATAGACAATAAAGCTGCAATCCATGTGTTTTCTCCAAGATCAATCACAGAAAAACAGAAGTGCAATTCTTAGCAAACTTTCTCAAATAAAATTCATGGACTAGATCTTCAAAATTAAAGAAAGACTTTAAAAAGTACAGAAGTTTGTTTTTTAAAGAGTCTCAAATAAAATTGTCAGACCCCTTTCTAAATACATGAAAGGGGTTTAAATATAAAAAAATATTACAAAAATAGCTAAGCACTAAATTCTAAGGAATGAAATGACTCTCCTTAGAATCAGTGCCAAAAATGAAAAACTAAAATTGATTTAAAAAAATCTGATCTTGATTGGTGCTGGCTCCTGATTTGTTTCCTCTTCTCGTAGATATCTGTCATTGCCTGAACTTCTGGAAGCTTCCTAATTCTTGTCTTTATATGTCCCACATAAACTGTATCTGGTAATGACGGCGTCATATGGATGATAGAATTGGTTAAGCATCTTAGGGACATCAATTGACTATGTGGTTTTACAGGATATGACAAATAAGATTCTCAATTCAAATGTGACATTTGTCTAATTCGTTGTTCTTTTGCTGCAAGATTACCTGGTGAACATTTTTTAATAAACCCTGCATACCAAAGATTATCATTAACAATTTCTATCATATTGTTTGATGTTTCACTTGTGCTAGAAACTGCCCTTTCAGCCTATTTTATCTGGATTTCCCAATCAGTAAAGAGAATGTCCTTGTGAGATTCTTTGATAATTGGAAATTATGTTGCTTTTCCCTTTTAATTGTCCTTCCATGTGATCAAGTTTGAAATTTTTTCATCTATTTCCTCAAAGTTAATTTTAGCATCTATGAATTGATTCACTAATGCATCATCTTCTTGGCACAATGGGCTAATCTCTACTAATTTCTTACAAAATATTGATTGTTTCTTTGATAACAACAAATTGATTTCTAAAGCTTATTTGATGAATTCATCAACTTTTGGGTAATCCTTCATTTGATCTACAGTAAATCGCATTTGTGCGATTTTAGCGTCTTTGGCATTTAATTATGCTTGGCTTTGAAGTCTCATGCTCTCAAAACTATGTTGCATTTGTTCAAGCTATGATTTAACTTGTTCCTATGCATTCACCTTTTCTCTTGTGAGTTGATCTTCCAACTGCTTTATTCTTTCTGCTTTTACTTTGATCAAATTTTTCATTTTTTTTGCTTTTTCAATTGTTTCCAAAGCATAAGCTCTTGCAAACTGAGATAACTTGGTCGAGTTTTCAGATGGATCTATGGGTGTATCTTTCTAGATAATGTCCATTGGTTCGTTGCCTAAAAAGATAATAACGTCAAGGTCAATATTTCTCTTTTTCCTCTATCTCTTCATGACTGCCCAATGTTTGGGGCTATAGAAAATATCTAAAGGATTAATTTCCTCTTCTTTCAAAACAATATTTGAAGAGGGAAAAGAAGGAATAACTTCGACATCTTCTGAAGTAGTAAGAGTTTTTCTGAAGATTTCTCTCGAGGTTTTGGTGTTTCGAGCAAAGTTTGTGTTTGACTCATGCCCCGTATGGTTCATTGATTATATGTTCAAAATGTACCCATTCTTTTTGCATTTGATCCTAATAAAGTCCCTTCTTGGTATTCTTTTTGTTGGAAGGTTCTTCTACGTTCTTCTCTATAGCGGACTCCTTTGATGATTCAACATCTTTGGATGCTTTCTTTGCATCCTTTTCTGAGACATTAGTAGAAACCATTTCTTCCTGATATTCCTTTGGGATTATTTGAAGTAGATTTAAAGGCACATGCATTAACCTTTGGTTTTTGTACTCCTTAAATTCTACTAATTCAGTTGGATTCAGTTTTAGGGAAGCTAAACTCTGTACTTATGAAAATTGTTCAGCTGCTTCAAAAAGATCATCCTCATGAATGAATGCTTTGAATTTAACATCCAAGGTAAAATCATACACGATCTTAATAGGGTCATACTTTCTTTCGCGAAACTCAACAAGATTTCAATTGTAAATGTGTTTGACTTCAACCTGTGCATGTCTGAAGTTGTTTAAACAATAAACACCACACCGAAGTAGAAAAGTGGGCTAGAGAGATGTTTTACACTCTTTGAGAGACTTGGTTACACCCTTGCTAACTATCTAGTAAGAAATTTCTTTCACTAATAATTTATCAAGGACATATCACAGAAGTACATGTGGTGGAGCGGTGCTGCCAAAAACTCTAATGTATGTAAATAATTCCTCTCCAAACCATATTGCCACAAGTTGAATATCGACCTTGGCTTCTTCAGATAACCTTGGGGCTTTCTTGTAAAATATATCCTGATGAATAAGGATCATAACCCTCTGACAAATCTGATTGAAATGCTCATTGAAACAAGATTTGCAAAGAGATTTATGATATACATGAATTGGAGTGGGATCCCGAGGCATTCACTTCCATCCCATAATTGGAAAGGGAAAAATGAAACACACAATGTCCATGATGTAGGCACACATATAAAATGGAGGAATGGTTCTTGTAGTGACAAAAAGGTTCTTCCTATATTCTATGATGTGGTGGGTTAAGTTATTTGACAAAATTGTGGCCCAATCCATTATTATATAATTAGAAGTGGCATCAATGAGAGGCACCCATTCAACTAAAAACTTGGTAGTGTCTGCATATCCAAATAATCTACATAGCATTGTGGAAATGCATAAATAAGGAATGGCAAGAGAAGCTACCAAATACATACATGTTCTATCCATCTTGTGCTTGCTAGGATTTGACCTCCATTTCTTTATAACTTCGGATGGTTCTTCATTTTTAGCAGAAAATTTCTCAACAAATGCTTTATCATAAACCTTGTGCGACTGAGGTAAATGATACATCCTTATGATATCCTCTAGTTTAAAAGAGTCGATGACCACTTGTCTTGAGGTTACAAATTCTCTATCTTCAATGTTCACATTTTCAATAACCCATTTCACCATATCAGTGTAGGGTAATAATTTTGGCCTGGCTACTACCTTATGCAAAACAGAGCATGCAAACTTAGGGTAAGAAGCATCTGAGGATTGAATATCATATATCATCGCTTCCTTCTATATTTCCTTCTTGAATATATTATAAACATTCTCCCAAGAGTCGACACCAAACTCTAGTAAACAAGTTGTATCAGAAAATAAAGGTGATGATTCTAGTACATCTTCAACCGTGGACTATGTAACCTTTCCCTTATTCATCTTGACCATCAAGCCAAGTAACTGAATCTCTATTATATTCCTATCACCACAAAGAAGACGAGAATGATAGTGCGGAGGATGAAAAATAGAAATATGACAACATGCAAATATGAAAACCTTATTCAAATTAATGAAACTGAAACACTTAAATGCACCCATAATGGTGAGAAGACATATTTTTGAGCCGCGGGATCATAAATATCCGTAACCTGAAACGATATCTACGTATGATTCAAATTAACTCACATTAATGTAGTCTATTGAAAATGATATTTTCAGAGTAGGTCATTAAAACTTGTTAACGTACCATCCTTAATACATGAAATGCGATTTAATGACGTGTCAGTGGGTTCAGATTCTCTCACAAGTTAGCTATTTGAAATGTATCATAATAGTTTGATTTCCATTTTTGCGATTCTGCAATTTGTGAGATTGCGATATGAAGGATGCGAACATGTTTTGATATTACAGTTAATTCGTTTGTCGGGTCCATCGCCATATCATAATACATAAAGGAAGGTTTAACATGTTTTTTTGCTTTTTTGCGAAGTGAGAAGTCTAACATTATTTGATTGGAAAGGAATATTCATGTATTCTCTGCATATCTCAAATCGGTGATGTTCAAATGGTAACATGAAGTGTTGCACATTAGAATTTGCAAAATGCGAAATGCGGTTTCACTATGTAGCATGGTATATTTTTTATTTGGATTTTAATGAATTTAAATCAAATTATTCTCTAAAGGGTCCCCATTTATTATCTAAATGATTTTACCATAAATGGGGGTTGTTGTACAACACAACAAGACCCAAAAGCACCTATTTTACAACTTTTGTAAGTCGATGGGCCATGATGAGAGGAATTGTTGAAGCTATGACTTGATGATGGAGCGCACTGTTGATGCTTATAGAATGCAAGCTGAAGGACATACACATAAGTATCCATGAAAACCTGCTGGTTGAGGAGGCTTTGAAGGATCCAGACGAGGAGGAGGAAGAGGAGCTAGTCGAGGATGCGGCCAAATGATTTATTATAAATGTGGAAAGGCATGACACTTCGCAAGAGACTATTAGAACCCTACTACAACCTACATCTACTGTAAATATTTTGATCACTTGATATAATAATGTCTCGTCTTTATCATGAAGATGTAGGAGAAAAGGAACTAGCAGCCCATATAAAATATTCAAATGATGATCGCTAAGCCAAGGGAGGACAAACCACACATCAACATCGTAACCAAGAGTGGATCTGCGACGAGAGATGATAAGGGTAAGAAGAAAGTAGAAGAGACACAGGTAAGAAAGACCATAGAAAAGGTCCTTAGGTTTAGTATCCAAAAGGAAAAAGAAACTTTAATGGGAGCAATGCAAAGATTCATGGAAGTTGGGGCTTCAATATCTAGTGTGCAACCAAATTTAATGCCCAAGAATGACTGCGACAAAGTGTCTACTCCGACACAAGAATTAGATCCAAGCATTTTGAATTCATTTTTACAAACTTGCATGAAACTGTTGAGGAATCAGAAGGTTTCCAAAGAACTCTAGGAGTTGATAGACTCCTACGCTAATAAAGAAGTACCGTGAAGCGATCTGCATGTAGTAAACAATTTACATCAACACAAGAAAATAGCGGGGAAGGAAATAATATTAACCACACAGATCGGGGAATATGATATGGATCAGGTAATCCTGGAATTAGGATCCAATGCCAATGTGTTACCTAAGAAAATTTGGGATTCAATGGGAACACCGAAGTTGCAATGGTCACCAATACAGTTGAGGATGGCTAACCAATAGAAGATCATCCATATGGGAAGGTTGCCTGCCGTCATAGTAGAAAACAAAGGAGTCTGAACTGTTGTAGACTTCAAGGTTATCGAAATTGTAGATGATAGAAACCCTTATCTAGCACTTCTCGGATTGGATTGGAATTTCGATAATTTGGCGATAATCAATTTGAAGAAGTGACAAATGGTGTTCAAAAGAGACGATATGAGGGTCATTGTCCCTCTAAACCCCTCTAAAGGAGTGCAATATACAGAGCCTGTCCGGGATGAGTATTGTGACGCAGATGTTGACAACATTTATCAAATAATAGCTAAGGAGGAAGATTGAATTAATCCTAATGCAGATGGAAAATTGGGCTGGGATCAAGATAGTTCTTGTACTTCAGATTTTGAGGAAGAACTAGAAAATTGGCAAAACAGGTTATATGAAGTCTCTACCACAAAATCACTTCACTGCATAACTTCCGAGATATGTAATCTACCTTATTATGATGGGATCAAAGAAGTAAGTATGTTTCTTGAAGAATATGAAAGAGAAATACCAGAAGAACACAAGTTGCAATCTTTGGATGTAGCCCTGAGTTCTACACCTACTAGATGGTGGGGTACTCATAAAAGAAATATAGTAGATTGGTAGCAGTGTCGCAGATTAATGTGGATCATGTTTGGCCTAATTGACACAAAAATTGAAGTAAAGTATGATGGTAAGGTTGATCCCTAGGAGCATATTCATCGTTTCACTTTGTTTTGAAAATAAATTCTAGAAAAAGAGTGGGTACATGGATTTATCCACACACTAGAAATGATTCATATGAATTGGTATCTTGAAATAGAACTGCGACATGGAACTATAAACTAGATAGATTTAGTTGAAGGGTTCGTACTCACATTCAGTTTTGACGATGATTTCCCATGTATAGACTTGACTCTTTAGGAAATTAGAGTAAATATTTTTTAGAATGAAGCTCCATTAACATGGCAGCATGATTGGGCTTTGAAGTTACAAAATGCATTGGAATGTTATAATATCACTATCGAAGAAAATGAAGATCTGCGCAATATTGATATACTAGAATCAAAATGGCATCGCAAAATTGTTGGACCAGAACTAGAAATAACGAATATCACATAGCCAGTAAAAACATAGAAAGTGAATATTGGGAAAGAGGAAGACTCAAATTTCGTGATAATTGGAGATTATTGGGACACAGATACAGTTAGTAAAATCACAGAGCTACTACATGAATACTAGGAACTATTCCCAATGAAGTTTTCAAAAATGAAGGGTATATACCTAGGCATTATGGGGATCCCTCTTAAACATGACGCGAAGCCTATGAAGCAAAGACATTATAGGTTGAATCCGAAATACAAGGAAAAATTGAAGGAAGAACTAGAAAAAATTCTAGCAGTAGGGATCATCGAAGCTGTCGAAGAGTCTGAATGGGTAAGTCCCATGATAGTTCAAGAAAAGAAGACTAAAGGAGAGATCGAAATCTCTTTTAACTTAAGGAAACTAAATGATGCATGTGTGCATGACCCTTTCCATATGCACTTTACAGATGAAATATTGGACAATGTAGGAGGTCATGAGGCCTATTATTTCACAGATGGATTTTCGAGTTACCATCAAATCAGGATTGCACTAGAAGATAGACATAAGATAACTTTTGCAATAGAGTGGGGCTCATTTGAGTACATGGTGATGCCTTTTGGCTTGAAGAATGTTCTTGCCATCTTTTCTAGAGTCATAGTCACAATGTTTAAGGATTATATACATAAATTCTTGGAAGTTTACTTTAATGATTAGATAGTCTTTAGCTATTAAAGAAGCATATTGCGAGCTTAAGGCTTATCCTAGATACATGTATGCAGCATCAGATTTCACTTAACTTGAAGAAGTGTATATTTTGTGTGACTTGTGGCATACTCTTGAGGCATATTGTGTGCAAACAGGGTTTGTTGGTGGATTCCACGAACATAACAGTCATTGTGAACTTGCAAGCACCGAAAACAATGAGACAGCTGTGCATGGTGCGTGGACACATTGGCTATTATAGAAAGTTTGTAAAGGGGTATACACAAATAACTATGCCAATGGATAAGTTATTAAAGAAAGACATCACATTTAAGTGGGACGAAGACTGTCAAAAGAGTCTGGATATACTAAAGGATAAGATGGTAACTGCGTTGAACTTAGTTTTTCCGTATTGGAATAAGGAAATTCATGTACATGTCAATGCATCTTGCATAATTTTGGGTATAGTGCTAGGACAACCAGGCATAGGAAAATTTGATCCCCATAGCTTTTGCAAGCAAAAAAGTTTCCAAGGCAGAAAAAAAATACACTACAACAGAAAGAGAAGGGTTAGATATGGTTTATGTGTTACAGTAGTTCAGACACTACTTTTTGGGAGCACATTTTAAGATGTTCAATGATCACTGCACGTTGAAATATTTGGTGAATAAGCTTGTTTTAGGAGTAAAAATTTGTCGATGGTTGTTTTTGTTCCAGCAGTACAATTTTGAAGTTGTAGTCAAGTCGAGAAGATTGAATGTTGGGCCCGATCATCTGTTGAGATTGGAGATAGGAGAAGAACCCACTAGTATTGAAGATAACCTACCTAACATGCAGCTGTTCACAATCAGGGTCGTGGATAATCATTTTGCAGATTTATTTATTTTTTGGGCATAGGAATGGCGCCCACGGAGTGCACTATACAATAGAAGAAGGATTTGGTGATAAAAGAAGTTGATTTCATGTTGATTGTAGGAAACTTGTACAATATGGGACCGAATGAAATAGTGCAAAGATACGTCCCAGAACATGAAAGTTAAAGTATTCTAGTAAAAGCTCATGGAGGAGTCGCAAGTGGACATTATGCCGGAAAGGAAATTGTGTAGGAAATATTGAAAGCTTGGTTATGGTGGGCCACAGTACATAAGGATGCAAAGGAATTTTTTCACGCATGTGACATATGTCAAAGGACAGGAAGGTCATCTAGAAGGGATAAAATGTCATTAAATCCATAGGTAACGTTGCAAGCATTTGAAAAGTGGACTATTGAATTTGTTGGACCTATTAACCCACCAAGAAAGAAGACCGATGCAAGATACATAATCACTACAACTGATTATTTGACAAGATGGGCTGAGGCACAACCAGTGAAGGATTGTAGCACAAATACCACCGCAAAGTTCATTTTTGAATACATTCTGTCCATATTTGGGTGTCCAAGAATATTGATGAGTGACCAAGGGTCATACTTCTTGAATAAGACCATTGAAGCATTAACTGAGGAATTTCAAGTACACCATCAAAAAATTACCCCATATCACCCTCAAGTGAATGGGATAGTCAAATATTTCAATAAAATTTTGGAGAACACACTCACAAAGGTGTGAAATGTGAACATGAATGACTGGGATCTAATAATTCTAGTGGTGTTGTGGGCATACAAGACAACATGCAAGAAATTAATAGGCCAGACACCTTTTAGGTTGGTATGTGGACAAGAAGAAATCATGCCTATGTAGTACATTGTGCCCAATTTAAGAATTGCAACCTTCACAGACATGGAAGATTCCAATATAATGGAGGAGAGGATGGCACAATTGCTTGCTTTGGAAGAGGACATGTTTATAACAGATTTTCATTAATAAGTACAAAAATCAAGGGAGAAATCCTAACATGATAGGCACATCAAGCGAAAGATATTCTGGGAAGGAGATCTTGTACTCTTGTATGATAGAAAATTCACGAAGTTCCTAGGAAAATTTAAGACATATTGGCTAGGACTGTATATCATTAAACATGTCTCTGACAGTGATGTAGTTCAACTCGCAAAGATTAATGGTTAGGTCATCCCAGGATGAGTGAATGGTAGAAGATTGAAGATATACAGGGATGACTTTGTCCCTGGAGCTTCACATTGAAGAATGAAAGGAGAAGAGTCTTAGTGCCACCTGTAGTTGAAATTGGGCACTGGACTATAAACTACACTACAGTATGGGACTTCACCAAAGAAGATTATTGCACGATATTTAGAAGTATGTCAAAATCCAAAAGAACCATGCCAAAGGAGGATTACTATGCGATATTTAGAAGTATGTTGAAGTTCAGAAGAACTGTGACAGAGGGTAGATTATTGCATGATTGTCGAAGATAACCAGAAAAATATGACCGTTGGAAGGAAAAAGCTACCATTAAAAGAAAGTTGTCGTTAAAAGGCGTGAGAGAAATGCATTTATGAGGAACATCTGGCCGAATCTAGCACCATACCTGCATTAAATGAGAAAAATCTAAGCTAATCATGTGTAGGTGTTAACCCCGTACATAAATTGTCTGCATGAAAATTCTAAAAACAAAAAATAAACAATGGAAAGAGCATAAAACATAAAACATATATACACAGAGATTTTTCCCTGGATCCCAAAACTAGGACTATAGGATTGATTTTTCATTATATTCCTTTCAATGTTTAAATACACATATATATATATATATACACGATGAAGCATCCGTAAACCCCAATCCATTAACCCTGGATTAGAACATAATCGTAGTTCTATTGATCGGATCTACAAATACCATGGACAGAAAACCATCAAAAATTCTCGGGGTGCTGCCCCCTGCAAACCCCCTGACAAGGGGGGCTACAACCCCCCTACTGCGCTCAACGCAATGTACATGTGAGGCTATTGCCCCCCTCTTGTCACCCCCCATCAAGTAGTTGTGGAAATAATATAACACACACCCAACATCTCCCACTTGTTGTTTTCTTTCCACAAGAGAGATCAGTCATTGGTCCAGCCCTGCAATGCCCATTGTTTCTCTACACCAAGGGAAATTCCTAGAGCTCACAGACTTTGTCAATGCATCTGTAGTATTCTTCAAAGGGTCCACCTTTACCAGCAACACATTTTTATCCTCAACCATATGCATCACAAAGTGATACTGAACATCAATGTGCTTTGTCTTTGAATGATAAGGAAGGTTCTTTGCCAATAAAAATTTTCTTTGGCTGTCACAATCTATCCTTATAGGTCGTTGTACCAACCCCATACTTTAAGACAATCTCTGCAACCAAATTTCTTCCTTGCTTGCATGAGTGGCTGTCATGTATTCTACCTTTGTAGTTGAAAGTGCCACTACATACTATCTCTTTCTCATCCAATTGACTGCACCTCCAAATAGGTTAAATACATACCCACTTGTATATCTTATTTGATCTAGATCTCTAGCACAGTCTACATCAACAAATCCATGGATTTCCAAAACTCTCTCCAATCCTTGTCTTCCTTGATAGCATAGGCCATAATCACTAGTGCCACACAAATACATGAAAACCCACTTCACTACTATCCAATGCTCCTTTCTTGGTTTTGACATAAACCTGCTCAATACTCCCACTGCATGTGTAATGTATGGTATAGTACATAGCATTGCATACTTCAGGCTACCGACTACACTTGCATATGGAACACGGGATATGTCATTTTCCTCTTCTTTTGTCTTGGGACAATGTTGAGAACATAAATTTACAACTACACGAATAGGAACCTTCACCAGTTTACTATCCTATATATTAAACCTATGTAGTGTTGTCTCAACATACTTCCTCTAGTTTAACTAGAGCTTCCTCTTTGCCCAATCTCATTTAATTTCCATGCCCAAAATATAGTTTGCAGCACCAGGATCTTTCATGTCGAATTTGGAGGACAATTGGGTCTTCAATCCTCAATAGTTTCTTTGTCATTTCCAACCAGAAACATATCATCCACATACAAGACCAAATAAATAACATGGTCACCAATTAATTTAAAATACACACAGTGATTTGCTTTGTTTCTAGTTAAGCCAAGGCCCCATATAAACGTATCAAATTTCTGATACCACATCCTTGGTGACTGTTTTAACCAATACAGAGACTTTTTTAACTTGAATACCAGTTCTTTCTTACCCTTCACCGCAAAGCCTTCAGGTTGCTCCATGTAGATCTCTTCTTCCAAATCCCTGTGAAGAAATGTTGTCTTCACATCCATTTGTTCTACCTCAAAATCAAAGCAGCAGAAAAATATAAAAGTAATTTAATAGAAGCTACCTTGGCAACAGGAGAAAAAATGTCACCAAAATCAATTCACAACACCTAGGAGTAACCTTTTTGCTACCAAACAAGCTTTGTATTTCTCCACCTATCCTTATGCATTCATCTTCTTCTTAAACACCCATTTGCTTCCAATGGTTTTCCTTCCAGCCATAAACTACACCAAATCCGAACCCTCATGTTTGTGCAAATATGCCATTTCATCAACCATGGCCTCTTTCCAGAGTTTTCCATCCTTTGAATCGATTGCTTCCCTCACAATCCCGAGATCATTATAAGTAATAGATAAAGAAAAAATTGAACAGAAAACAAATGGAAAATACCTTTCTTGGTTCCTTCTTTCTCTAATTGATCTCATAGCCGGAGTTTGTGGCTCTTCATCACCTAATTCCTCTTCTTCTATAGAGTCTTATTCTTCCTCCTTTAAATCAAACTCTATCTTCTCAGTTTCCTTTCGTAGGAATTCATGTCTAATAACATCTTTCACTTCTCTAAACACCACATCTCGGCTGTACACAACCTTCCTTGTTTTTGGGTTCCAAGGTTGGTAATCTTTTAAACCATCCTTATACCCAATAAAGATGCACCTTTCAGATTTACTATCCAACTTTGTTCTTTTCTCCTTTGGAACATGTACATATGCATCACATCCAAATACCCTCAGATGTGAGGGAGAGGGTTTCTTACTAGTCCATACCTCTTGTGGATTCATATCCTTCAACGCTGATGAAGGTGATCTATTGACCATGTAACATGCAGTCTCCACCACCTCTGCCCAAAATTCTTGTCCTAACCCGACGCCACTGAGCATGATTCTTGCCTTTTCCATCAACGTATTGTTCATTCATTCTGCAACTCCATTTTGCTGAGGTGTGTATGGAGTAGTATTCTATTGTGCTATATGACACTTCTTACAGAACTCTTAAAATTCCTTCTTGCAAAACTCTCCACTGTTGTCTGTCATCAACACCTTTATCTTTTTCTTTGTCTGGCTTTCCACCAGATCCTTAAATTCTTTAAACCTATCAAAGACTTCATATTTCTTCTTGAGGAAATATATCCATGTATTCCTTAAGACATCATCTATAAATAATACATAGTACATAGACCTACCCAATGATGGAACTGACATAGGTCCAAACACATCATTGTGAATAAGCTCTAATATGTGTTTTTCCCTGTTAACACCAGAGGGGAAACTCACCCGATTCTGCTTCCCATATACACAATTTTCACAGAACTAAAAATCCAGAGAGAAGTTAGACATACCTTCTACCATACCATTACCATGAAGTATTCGAAGGCCTTTCTCTACAATATGTCTAAGCCTTTGATATCATAGCATGGTCTTTTCTCCAAAGACCACTATATTTTCTGCTCCATTTTCAGGAACCACAGAATTTAACTATGGGAAAACTCCACAGTTAAGCGCGCTTGAGCCAGAGGAGTTCTGGGATGGGTGACCTCCTGGGAAGTCCTGGTTACCGGGTGCAAGCCCCGAAAGTGATGATTGATGCTATGTGATTCATTTTCACTAGTTTCAATCCCACTTCTTCACCCCTGTGAGCATCACCCGATGCAATGAGTGCTAAGTGAACTATTCAAAAATCATGAGAAATTAGTCAGTTACGACTACCTCTCATGGAAATGGTCATACATGAATGACTTACTTAACGCAGTTGAATCCCAAAATGATATCTAATAACCACAGAATTGTTGCACCCATCAATAATAGTGCTACCCTGAAGCTTGTACAAAGTTCCAATTTGAACTCCCCACATCAATACCAGTGCTCCTTGAACCATCTTGCAGGTATCTTTCGTAAACACTATGTTTACACCTGCATCATCTAGCTTGCTTATAGAAATCAGAAATTGGCCAATGCAAGAATATGCATAACACCCGGAAGTGATCTAATCCTTCCACCTTGAAAATTCAACTTGAATTTTCCACATCCGACAATTCTAGCCTTCCTATCCTCCCGTAAGAAGACATCAGCATCATCATACTTTGTGAGAGATTTTTCGGCGAAAATCACATGGGATACCATTTGTCGACGCGTTTCTGACGATGAACCACACTAGTTGGTTCGAAACACGTCGACAAATGGTATCCCATGTGATTTTCGCCGAAAAATCTCTCACAAACTTGATATGGATCACAGAAGCCTGAACTCTATAATCATCATACTTATCATACTCGGAGAACCATTCCCTGTGGGGAGTGAAGTGAAAGGATGCACCAGAGTCAATCAACCATGCCTCATGATCTACATGTGTACTTGAAGAAGAAATCAAGTACACATCCCTACCTTCATCTGAGGTGGTTTTTGCCTCTGCAGAAGGAGCATCATTAGATCCCTTTCTTTTTTCAGGATTTTTATATTTACAGTCCCTTTTGCAGTGCCCTTCCTTTCCGCATTTCCAGCATACCTTTACAGGTTTTCCTGGAGATTTAGATCTCCCTCTAGATTTAGATCTCCCATTCAAGGAGTTATTTTTTTTTCTATTCACCTTCTTTGTACAGACAAGGCATCACCATTCTGTCCCTCCATATTTTTCTGTCTCATCTCCTCAGACAGAAAGGATGTTTCATCAAACAACAAGGCAGTTACATTGATAACTATTGCAACAACCAGATTATCCCATGAATCTGGTAGAGAACACAACATACTGATGCACTTATCTTCATCTGAAACTTTAATATCAACATATAACAACTGACTTACCATGTATTAAAGGCGTTTAGATGCTCTATCACCAAGTTTCCATCCTTCATCCTCAGGTTATATAGCTTTTGCCATAGGAACAATTTATTCACCAGAGACTTCAATTGGTACAAAGTCCCTAACTTGTCCCACAAAGCCTTCATCGAAGCTCCCCCTGATACATTTAGAAATACTGAATCTGAGACACATAATCATATTGTTCTCTTTTCCTTATGATCCAACTTTGCCCAATATGTAGTTGACATTATTGTTGGTTTAGTACCTGGATCTTGCGCGATCCACTAATCTTAACCCACCAGCAAATCCTCCATCTTGAGTTTCCACAACTCAAAAATTTGACCATTAAATTTCTTGATCTTTATCTTTACAATGCTTATCATCTTCATTCACCACAAGAATCGATCCCACAGATCTCCCATGTAATGTCCCCTAATAATAATAATAATAATAATAATAATAATAATATAATATAATATAATATAATATAATATTAAAATATAATAAAATAAATAATAAATAATAGATAAATGATAATAATAGTAAATAGATAATAAATAATGAAGAAATATAATAATAACAAATAATAAAATAGTAAAGTTATGTGTGTGTGTGCGAAATATAAAATAGTAACAATAAGTAAAGTTAACAAAAAGTAAAACAAAATAAAAAATAATTAACCAAGAGAACTATAAAAATAGTAAAAATAAGTAAAGTTATCAAAAAGTAAAAAATGGATAAAATAAGAAAAAAATAAATTAAGAGAAAAATTAACTGAAGTAAACTTAAAATAAAAGTTGCATGTTGACACATGGAATGTGTGCATGCGGTTCTCTTTCCAATGTTTGCTCTATTTAATAGAGAATGAAGAAGATGAGAGATCATGCCATCATTCCATCATCCATTCTCTTGGGAGAAAAGTGTTGTGAGACAAAGGATTTCGTGGCAGTAGTACGTTGATTGAGAGCTCGGGGGTGGCCAGTTGTAGAAAGATTTTGTGCAACTGAGCCTATAGTTGGGTGGAGAGTTGTCCCCAAAACTTTGTTGCAGTTAGCAGAATTCAAATAGCGTTCAACTCGAAAATTACGAGTAAGGAATATCATCACTACAGGTAAGTTGTCTTTGCTCCTATTTCTCAAAATTCTATGTTAATTAGTTGAATAGGTTGTTTTGATTATTAATTGTATGAATTGTTAGATTTAATGCTTGTTTAATTTCAGGGTTGTTACATATGGTATCAGAGCGGATTTAACTCTGTGTGACATCTAGATAAAAATTATGAGAAAAACACTAAATCAAATTTTATCAATAATTTTGCTTGTAATAACAAGAAGAAATTTAATCAAATAAATTTGAAAAATAAAAACAAAATTTAATTTTAGTTTTTTAACAATATATACATTCAAAATAATATACAAAATTATATATATAGATATATATATATTCTAAAATAACATAATTATTAAATAAATAAATTTTCTAAAGTAAATAAACTTTTTATTATTAAATATAAATTTGTGGCTCTTTTTAATTTTTCCCATGTAATAAATAAACTCTCTATTATTAAATATATATTTATACACTTTTGATTTGCATATAATTATATACTAATATACTTTTAAATCTACTGTTATGATTTTAATTTAACATAATTTTATTAAAAATAACCTGCACGATATTGCATACATGCATATTTTATATATATTATAATATTTTGTTTCATTTAAACAAATATCTACTTTACTCACATGCATGATATTGCATACATGCATATTTTATATATATTATAATTTATTTATTTATTTCATTTAAACAAATATCTACTCTACTCTACTCTACTCAATTGTTCCCGGTTTATCTCGTCCTGTTTCCCTTCAATCTGGCTATTATAACTTAGTTCAATCCTGTTATTATAAATAGGAGTTAGCGTTTTTATAACTTAGTGCATGGCTCAGCAGACAGGGTAGTTGGCTAACTCGCTCCCCGTCTGTGTTCGAATTTCCATCGTGTTGCTGCGCTGTGGCGATTTGGCGATTCAGGATTTGGCGATTCAGGCTTGATGTGATGGATGTGTATGTGACCTTCCATCGTGCTGATGTGCTGTGGTGATTTGGCGATTCAGGCTTGATGTGATGGATGTGTATGTGACCGTTATCAGCTCTAGTCTGATATGATATGTAATAAAAAAAGCCTATAAATACTTATGTAGGGAACTAGCCTCTCCCATTTAAAAAAAAATAAGAATTAATGTTTTTCCTGGCTTATAAAATGAAAAAGCTCATAAATACTTATGTAGGGAACTAGCCTCTCCCATTTTAAAAGAAAAATAGGAATTAGCGTTTTTCCTAGCTTATAATATGACCGAGCCATTGTTTAGGGTTGTCATGGAGTTTTCCGTTGTTAGTCTAAATAAGCGGGTTTGACCGTGAGATTTCCGTTCAACTTAGCCAACAATTCACCCAACAGGCCATGGATCCCTATTTTCATTAAGCAATTAGAGTACAGTTAAATAATTCAATAAAATAGTTATTAGGCATGTAGCGCCTTCGTGGAGCATTCACTTATTGAGCATACGGTATTACAACATAAACTGAAATTTGAAAAAAAATACCATCAGGAGATTGCACAAACCTACGAATGGTGACATACAATTTTATCAGTCCAGTCCGTGCATTTTGGAATCACTTTGAAGGATTTTTTTTCGACCTTTATAAATCTCTTTCTTTGGGATAATATATTGCCACGATTTTGTCTGGTGTCAATGTATTTCCAAGTGGGATGTTTGTTATGCAATTTATAAATTATAATGGATATTTTTTAACAGTTATTTAATAATAAGCATACAACATCATAAATTTATGACCCAAGATGGTTATATATTATTTTAGTTTGAAGACTGATTTATATAGAGCTCTAAGACATTGTTTTATTTTAGATAAATTTATGAGGGCATAAATTAATTGATAAATAATTATTTAATCAAGAAACAAAAAAAGAAAAGTACTAACTTGTTTTTTTAGTAATTATATATATGTATATATATTATAGGTAAAATAAATATGTAGGTAAAAGGAAAATTTGAAATGATTTGTAGTATTGGTTTAAACAATTAAATTTAGATTAGGGATGGATTTGGAGTTATTAACTTCAAATTAGATGACTAACAATGTTTTTTAATAAGTATCATGAGACGTTGAATATATTAGATGATTAATTTATTTTATAAAATGTTTATTGCATTTTCGAGTTAAATTTAGTTATGGTATCATTTGCATGAATTGTTAGTGACATGAATAAAGTGGGAAGCTAGCCCTAGAAGGATAAACACATTATTAAAATGAGAAGTTGGAAATACGAGTATGTCCACAAGGGTTTAAGAAATGAAGAAAAGTTTCTATGATTGAAAACTAATGTTAACAATGAATAAAGTTATGTAGGGAGAAAGGGGAAATGAGAACCCTACAATATTTCTAATGATGAAATGAATGGTAGCCTGATAAGATGAACAAAGAGTTATTAAAATGATTGAGTGATATCTAAACCATGGGCATGCATATGTATGATTGAGAACTTATATTCCTTTAATGTATTCAAATAGTAAACGTTGAGTGGATTACTTTTGACAACCCACTTTATTGATTCTTTTATAGGGTTTGTTACCTAAATTGTGATATAGTAATAACATTTCAGGTGCAACCATGTTATGATTTTGAGAGAGGAAGAAAAGAAAAACTAAGTTGAATCATGATATTAAGTATGAAGATTGATTGGTTCCTTAGCTTTAAAATCATTGAGATTGAATTATACAAGTTTTGGCAGTTATGTAAAGGCCAAAAAATGTTTACCGACGAAGAACAAAAATATTACATCTATTTGGAATTACCTATAGAGAATTGTTGCTGTGGTGACATGTATGACGATATGTTATTGTTAAGATTGATATTGTTCTTTGTGGATTAAGGTTGACCTCTTAAGATTGGTGGGCTTGACAATTTTGATGAAAGTGTGGTCCATAGGTTGAGGATCTTGCATTAATGACGTATGGAATCAATGGAAGTCGTGAGGGATATGACCTTAGGACGAACATAGATTGAAAAGAATATCAATATCAATGAGTGTGTTGCTTTGTTATAGGGAGTTCTCCCATAAACTAGAAAGGGGACCTATAAACTAAAAATGTTGAGATCGAACTAGGATGGGATGTGTAAAAGGAAACCTAGTAATGATGACTGAATAGTTAGAGATGATTGAATGATGAATATTATATACCATGGAGTTAGAGGATTGCTAAGCTATAGTGTTTGAATTCATAATTAAAATCTATGGGGTTGTATTACTTTGAGTGTTCCTTCTCAGGAGAGGAAGAACACTAATAAGAGAATTATGTCAACCAACATTTACAAAACAAAAAAAAAGGGTCCCTGACAAGGGAAACCTTGATACACAACTTACAATACGATGGCACTATACTAAATGAACAACCTATAGGATGGAAACAAAGAGAAAATGGGGAAAAGAGAAAAAAACCTTAGCGCAAAATAAATAATCTCCTACCCAGTCAACTATCATTGATAGTAAAGTCAAGTGTCCCATTGAAAAACAACAATATGGAAATTCTTATAATGAAGAAGTTGATTAAAGTTGAGAAAAATTCCTTGGGGTGTATACCTAGTGAATAACATGGGAGTAATAGGTTGAACTGTGATAATGATCCTATGACCAACTTATGCGATGAAGTGAAGGATTTTCTCTCTTATTGGCATGTTCTCCTAAGGATATTGATGGGTGGGTTAAGCAACATAATTGGTACGGTTCACACTGATGAATTATATGATTTAAAAGGATTAAGATTGGAAGTTGTGAACACTTATAATTGGTTAGAAATGGCAAGTTATTAATGTAAGAAAATGTTTGAAGGATAATGATCGTTAAACTTATGGAAAAGGAAATAAACTATGTAGAATAACGAGAAAACATTGAGCATGAAGCATACAAACATATGTTGTTGGAAATTATATAATGAGACTTCAAGAAGAATTATGGATAAATTGACAAAAGAAGAGAGGTCAAGTGGTATTGAGATGAGAACCTGATGAGATAAGTAAGCCTTTTGAGGATGTGCAATGATAATTACACAATGATGGATAAATCACTATGGATCAACAAACCATCATGCAAGTTTATTAGGCACGATAACAAACTTAAACAAGGATGACCTAGTGTCTGTGTATCACTAAGTAGAATGGTACTAGAATGGATAAACAAAATATGTATAACAATCATGGAATTTTAATTTGATATCGATGATTATAATTTGTACATATAGTGATATCTTAAGGATGAATTTCACTAAATTTCCTTGGGGAAGGAGGAATACATGACTAGGGCTTAAATTTCAAGATGATGAGGTTTATTTGAAGGCTAAACATGTACTTAAATGATTATACCTACTATGAAAACTGCCAACTTCATAGTGGAAGGAAGTGGAAATGATTATTGAAAGGTAATTGGTACCTTGATGAAAACATGACATTAATAGTATTGATGAGATAACCTAGTTGAATAATCTTATTTCATCACTAGTATTCATTTTTTTTATATAAAAAAATGAAATTGATTTTTCTAATGAATCATGAAAAGAATTCTTATAGTGTATTATTGTTCTATATTTGATAAGCGTTGAGATGATTCTCATATTGATGATGTTTCATGATGTGATTATATGAGGACAATGATGCACATGTGGTTCTTATTCGTTCAATTTGATATGATAATGTTGTTGTATGCTCATCATGGATATGATATGCATAAGGATTATGATGTTATGATATGAGGTATAATGACATGTGGTTCATTTATTATGTGATGATATGTTCTTGATGTTGAATGATGATGTTATAGTTTAGGAGGATATTATTATGTCAAGCATGTGGTAATTGGATGTAGATATATAACATGAAGAATTTTGCTATAATAATTATGTTGTGTTCTCATGATGACATGCAATACTTGGCATGTGGATTAATTTCTATGACACTATGGTGTTATATCTAATGCATTGGATGTATGTTGAGATGTGGTGATGGACGGGAAATCCACAAATGGACCGAGAAGGCTAGTTTATTTGATGATATTCTAGGCGCCCATACCTGTGAGGGAGAATATGTAACACCATATGGGCAGGGGACATACTCAATCAACACTACATATGCCAGTGGTTCATTTGTCTTGTATAGCTCTTGAGGGGCCATGGGACCATCTTGAGAAGGCCAATTGCTTGATATTGTAGGCTAGGTGCCTAGTATTGGATTGGGATGTTGAATTCGGGTGGGGGTGTAAGGTCTTTGATGCCTGGGGTTGTGCGCCTTAGTAGTTGTGGAGGGAGTGTGCCAGCCTTGCGAGATGCCCGGAGTCATTGAGTATTGTACTGGATGCCTGCCTTGGGGCATATGAGGTTTGAGTCGGGTGTGAGCCTTGGAGCCAGCCTTGGACTAGGATACAGACCGATGAGGCTTATGCCGGGTTCCAAAAGTGGGAAAAAGGACAAAGATTCCTTGAGATTTCCTAGGTGTTGTGAAAACTTTCGATGCCTGCTGGTTATACTAGTTTAGCAGAGGATATAGGGCAAACATGAAGTAATCAATAACTAAATAAATAAAATGTTAAATGATTCAATTTAACTTTGGGGCGAAGTTCCTTAAAGAGGGGGAGTATGTAATGTCCCCTAATAATAATAATAATAATAATAATAATAATAATAATATTAAAATATAAGCAAATAAATAATAAACAATAAAGAAAAGATAATAATAGTAAATAGATAATAAATAATGAAGAAATATAATAATAACAAATAAATAAAATAGTAAAGCTATATATATATATATATATATATATATATATATATATATATATATATATATATATATATATATATATATATATATAGATATATATATATATATATAGTAACAATAAGTAAAGTTAAAAAATAAAAATAAAAATAAGAAAGAGTTAACTAAGAGAACTATAAAAATAGTAAAAATAAGTAAAGTTATCAAAAAGTAAAAAATGGATAAAATAAGAAAGAAATAAATTCAGAGAAAATTTAACTTAAGTAAAACTTAAAATAAAAGTTGCATGTTGACACATAGAATGTGTGCATGTGGTTCCCTTTCCAATGTTTGGTCTATTTCATAGACGATGAGGAATATGAGAGATCATGCCATCATTCCATCATCCATTCTCTTGGGAGAAAAGTGATCTAAGTGGACTTGGCAGGTGGCCACCAATATCCACCTGGATCATAATGATCCGGGTGGATATTGGTGGCTACCTACCAAGTCCACTTGGATCCCCACCATTGTTTTTTTCAGCTTTTCAGTTTCCTTAATTATAGCATAGTTTACTATTTTTAGCAGTTTTTCGGGTCCTGAACTTCCGGAGCCGTTTTGAGACCCTAAACGACTTTTTTTGGGAAAAATGGGAGAAATCTTCTCGAAGTTGTAGTCCTCAAATAGATCTTTCTAGAGATATATTGTGTGCATCAAACGGAGATCGTATGCCAAAATTACAACCCCGGGAAGTTGATATACCAATTTACCCAAACGAGGCCCACAGTTTGGTGTTTCATCTTCTAGGGTTAGGTTTTTGGATGTTTAGGGTTTTCCATTGTTTCTCAACAATAAATAGGCCTTCGAGCCTCATTGTAATGCAGTTCAGAGGCATGTAGCTACCACATCTCTTCTTAGAGATAAGCTACCATCGCCCTAGCTGGTTTATTTCCATTTCTGTTTGTAAGCTTATTTTTGTATTTTATATTGATGAAATGAGGTATTATTTCTGTGACATCTCTGTGTTTATGGTTATCTCTGTAATTTGTTGCGTTCCTGTTTAAATCCAGATCAGTGGTATCAAGGGGTTTGCTTTTTTCTCTGTTTTTCTTTGCATGTCCCCAATGAGGTTGGGATATAAAGAGTTAGGGCTTGAACTGGTCAAACCTTTGCAAGAACAACCTCGCAAATCCCAACGGCCTCCCATGGCAGATGAAAAGAAAGATGAGGGGGTAGGAGATCCTATCGAAATCTTGCTCGAAGAAGCCCTCAAGCGACAAAGGAACGCGATGATGGACAACTTTTCCCAAATCCTTCAACGGCTACCCAAGGGTGACGCATCGATTTCCAATAGCTACTCTGGAAATGCCACACCATTTAAGGTACAATAAAATTTTGAAATCCCCATATTCGAGGGTGAGATAGATGCAGATGTTGTCGATAAATGGCTAAATCTACTAGAGGGTTATTTTTCTATTCATGATTTTTCCAGTCGGGAAAAGATTATTTTCGCTCTTCTCAAAGCAACCCCCCACGTCAAGGACTGGTGGGAAACCTACTACGAGCAAAATGATGAAAGTATAGGCTCACTATTTTCAGCTGCACCCACTTGGAATTCATTCCAGGATGCCATCAAGGAGTAGTTTTACCCTATCAGAAGCTATGAGGATCAATACATAAAGTGGACCATGCTGCGGTAGGGAAGGGACCAAGACATGCAGGAGTTTACCAATATTTTCCATACCCTTCGCACAAAGTTGGGTATCAAGGATTCAGAGCAGCATTTGATACTCAAATACCATGGCTGCCTACACAAGTACATCCAGGAAGAAATAGAATTCCCGAACATCTCCTCTCTCAGAACGACATATCAATATGCCATCAAGGTTGAGCAAAAGTTTAAACAGAAGAAGCGAGAATTCTGATCTGCGAATCCGAAGCAAGGGAAAGGTGTCCCAAAATCGCAGAACAAAGGACAAAGACAAGGCGGGGCGGCCCAAGACAACCTGCCAAAGCTACAAGCAAAGACTAGTGCCGCGAAGCCGAAAAAGGACACAAGAAAGTGGTGTGAGTTCCATAAGAGCTCCACTCACAACGCAAGTGAGTATCGGGCCAAGCAGTCATTGGTGGCCGAGCTAAATGTTTCAGAATCAGATGCATATTCTGACTCTGAGTCGGAACCCAACAAGGGGAATGATAAAGGGAAGCAGATTATCGATATGGAGCCCAATGCCACCGTTGCCACCATGAAGATCCAGAAGGAGGAACCCGAAGATCCAGAGGAGGAGGATCATCTCTTCCACTCCTAGATGTGGGTAAAGGGCTCCCCGCTACAGTTCATTGTCGACTGCAGGAGCCAAAATAACCTCATTTCTGCAGAGGTCATGTGTAGCAATTTACAGGGTAAGTTCCTTAGACAGAACACCAAAGGACACCGCTCACAAACAGATCACAGATTAATACACCAGTACTTTTGACGTGCTTAAAACCCTCAAAGAGGGAAACAGTCCACGACCTGAGCTAACATGGCCACTTCAGGCAATTTATTAATAAAAGAATGAAAATTTACATAAGCTTCTCTCATGGACGGTTAACCTACAAATGACCCTCCATGCTCTTTAAATAGAGATCATGGACCAATCGGGTGTTAAGCCATGGATCAAGTGTCGGTAATACCAAGGAGAGAATGAACCGTTGGATCACTACATATCGTGACTGTCGGGTTGTAAGTTACAAAATGTACATAATAAAGAAACACACTTTACCTAACTCTATACTAGACCAAGTTATACTTAACTATTTCCTATGTGTCGGAATATCCTAACATCCCCCCTTAAGAACAACTTGGGATAGGATTGAAGGATTTACAAATATGACACAATAGGAGAAGGAAGGAGGCACTAGAGCATATCCCCCCTTGGTGACAACTTCCTGAACTCCAACCATAAATCGAAGTTTAGTGAACTTCGCCTCTGTGAGAGCCTTTGTAAAGATGTCTGCAACTTGATCATCTATTGAACAATATTGAACTTCAAGAACATGGTCGTGGATGAGCTTTTTGATGAAGTGCATGTGCAGTTAAATGTGTTTGCTGCGCTGATGTTGGACTGGATCTTTGCATAGTTGAATGGCACTTTGATTATCACACCAAAGTGTAGTCGGATGCTGCTACTGAAAGCCAAACTCTGACAGGATTTGACGAAGCCACAAGGCTTCCTTACTAGCTTCTACAGCACCACGATACTCTGCTTCTGCTGAAGAAAGAGAAATGGCACCTTGTTTCTTGCAAGCCCATGTAATAGCTCCAGAACCAAGAGTGAACACATAACCTGCAGTAGACTTCCGATCATCAGGGTCACCAACCCAATCAGAATTAGTGAAACCAACCAATAGAGGAGATACTTCGACACTATAATGAATCCCAAACTGAACTGTACCTCGAACATAACAAAGTATTATTTTAGCTACTTTCCAATGACTTTCATGTGGGTTTTGCATAAACCAAGCAACAAGGGCAACAACAAAGGAAAGGTCAGGACGAGTATGGGTTAGATACAAAAGTTTTCCTACAAGTTGACGATATAAGGTAGCATCAACTTTAGGAGAAGTACAAGTGACTGAAAGTTTGACTCCAGACTGAAAGGGAGAAGGGGCTGGCTTACAGTCTTCCATGTGAAAATGGCGTAGAATATCACAGGCATACTTGGACTGGGAAAGGGAAATACCTTCCTTGGATTGCAAGACTTGAAGACCAATAAAATAATGTAAGTGTCCTAAGTCTGTCATTTCAAACTTCCTTTTAAGGCTAGTCTTCACATGGTTTATAAGGTTTGGATCACTACCAGTCAGGATAAGATCATCAAAATAAAGAACAAGAATGATAAGAGACTTGCCCACTTTCTTGGTGTTGACAGTATTTTCAGAATGACACCTAGAAAAGCTAGATTCTAAAAGAAAGCTATCCATTTTGGCATACCAAGCTCGAGGAGCTTGCTTGAGACCATAAAGGGATTTCTTAAGCCGACATACAAGGCTGGAGTCTGTTTGTATAAAGCCAATCTAGGTTGTTCCATATAGATTTCTTCATGCAAGTCCCCATGCAAGAAGGCAGATTTAACATCCATCTGATGGACTTCCCATTTGAAAGAAGCAGCAAGGGAAAGAACAAGGCGGATAGAGTTCATTTTGGAAACAGGGGAGAAGGTTTCAGTGTAGTCAATGCCTTCAACTTGTGAAAAACCTTAGTAGCAAGACGTGCTTTATGTTTATCAAATTTCCCATCTGGTCCATACTTGGTTCTATAAACCCATTTGCATCTAACAAGTTTTCGTCCCTTTGGTAGAGGAACAAGATCCCATGTATCGTTTGCCAATAATGAATGATATTCTTCATTCATAACTTCATCCCAATCTGGATGGCCTGAAGCTTCTGCAAAGGTGTCAGTATCATAATTCGCTGATGCTTGAGCCAGTAGAGAAGAGGCTCTATCGAACTAAGAACGTGTACGTCGTTGATCTGTAGGATCACCGGCAAGATCACCTGCTGCATCCCGAGTAGCACGGACCCATTTTGGAAGTTGAGGAGCTAAAGGAGGATCTTGAGAAGGTGGAGGAGGATTGTCATCCTCGCTTTCATCATCTGAAGAGGAAATATTTTCAAAAGTAGAAGAGATAGGGAGAGGTGGCACATCCACCGAACTAGGCTCGTAGGCCGATATATTTTCAGCAAACTTTACATCTCTTCTAATGATAACATTATTGGACTTAAGTGGAATAAGTCTATATCCTTTGACATCTTCAGAATATCCAACAAAAATACATTTTTCACTCTTAGGTTCTAAAGCTTTATGCTTCTCATCTGGAATATGGGCCCATGCTTCACTTCCAAAAACACGAAAGTGACTTACATCTGGTTTAATTGAGCTCCATGCTTCTTCTGGAGTGATATTATTTAAAACCTTAGTAGGAGTGCGATTTATTATGTAATTTGCATAGTTAATTGCTTCTGCCCAACAAATTAAGACTAAGTCCTTTAGATTGAAGCATACAATTAGCCATTTCCTTTAAGGTGCGATTCTTCCTTTCAGCTACACCATTTTGTTGTGGAGTATATGGAACAGTGTGTTGCATTTGAATTCCATTCTCAGTGAAAAAGTTGATGAATGTGTTTTTAACATATTCTTCGCCATTATCAGATCTTAGCTTAAGAATTTGATGTCCAGATTGTTTTTCAACAAAGGCCTTAAAGGCCAAGAACATGTTAAATACTTCACTCTTGAGTTTTAAGAAGTATACCCAAGTGTGTCTAGAGAAATCATCAATGGAAGTTAAGAAATACTTGTAGCCAGAGAATGAAGCAACTGGAAGTGGACCACATAAATCACTATGCACAAGCTATAAAGGGGCTGAGGCGTGCCAAGAGGCACATTTTTCAAAACTGTCCCGATGATGTTTTCCGAGTACACATCCGGAACAAACACCATCTCTGCAAGATACCATTGGAAGGCCTGTCACCATATTTTCTTTACACAGATTCTGAAGAGAGCGATAGTTTAAGTGACCAAATCGCTCATGCCAAAGTTTGCTCACTTCATCATTATGAGCAACAAATACTGAGGGAAGATTTGATGACCCAAAGTTGTGAAACTTATACAACCTTGTAGAATCATCAGCAATGCCAGTAGCTAAAATCTGTCTAGGATCTCTTAGGTCCTTAATTACAACATCGTGAGGTGAAAATTCAATGATTTTACCTTCACCTGAATGAGTTATTTGATATACAGATAGAAGGTTGTAGGATAAGGTTGGAACACATAATACATCATTAAACTGACCATTGTCTATATAAACAGTTCCAGTCCCTACAACACTAATAGATCTATCATCACCAACATATATATTTTTGGTGTTACAATCATTTAAAGAAGAAAACATGGCTTTGTTTTTGGCCATGTGATAAGAAGCTCCAGAATCAATGATCCACTCATGAGAATGAGAAGAAGAAGATACATTTAGTGCATAGCCAGACCGAGATGCTTGACAACCACATGCAGAAAGTGCCATTCCTGAAGATGAAGTTGAAGTTGAAGAGTGCTCCAAATGGATGTTATGCTTCTTCATTGCTGCTTCCAAGGCTTCCATCTTCTTAAAGCATTTGGATTCTAAGTGGCCATTTTGATTACAAAAGTTGCAATGTCTATCAGTCTTCTTCCCTTTGTTTTTATTTGTCTTATCATTTTGTTGAAATGATTTTTCATTTTGAGGCTGAAATTGCTTAGGACCCTTGTTTGGTTTAGGACCATTCTTTTTAGGATACAACTTCTTAGGATTCTTTGGATTTGGTTGCTGCTATGCGGCTAATGCTTTCTTAGAAGAGTTTCCAAGATTAAGAAGACCAAGGTGTAAGAGTTTTTCTTGTTCTCTTATTAAAGAATCACAAAAAGAATCAAATGAAGGGGACTTGTAGTCTTGTCCTTGAGAAATGAAGGCTTCTCTTGTAGAATGGAAGGTGGAAACAAACACAGAGTAGGCTGGTCCCAACTTAGTAAGAATGGAATAGATAAGGTTACTATCTTCTTTCTTAACCTTAACACCTTCCAAGAGAAGTCTAAGGGTCTTGAACTTGGACAAAAGATCTTCAATGCAAGAAAAATTATTGGGGTCCAATGTAAGCAACTCATTTTCAAGTTGATGGGCTCTAAGTTCATTTTTAATTCCAAAGACTTTAGTAATCTGTTTCATTGCTTCATCAGGAGCATCAAGTTCTGCAATATGGAATCTAAGATCTGGAGAAATAGATATCCCTATCAACCCACGTGCTTGATCTTGCCTATTTTCCCATTTAGCTGCCTTATCTTCATCTTTCGGTTTGGTTTCTTGGCCTGTGGATATTCTGTAGAGACCTTTACTTCTAAGTAAATCCACAATGTAGGACCACCATTGGAAGTAGTTGGTGCTGTCAAGAATAACTTGGCATGGAATTTCCATTTTAACAGAAACTGAAGTTATAGATGCTGAAACTAAGTGTTGCAATGGAAAGATCTCGAAAAATTAGGCTATTTCAAAAAAACAGTTCTGAAAACGGCTTCCGGATGAAGTTATGGCTTTTGAAGAAAATTTGATGAAGTCGCCGACGAAGTGCGGGAATGTGCGGAAATGAAAAAATCCACCCCCACAAAAAGGAGACTTGAACTCAAGACCTCTACTCTCATAAATTAGCTTTGAACCAAGTGAGCTATACAAAACAAAAAACACAAAACCCAACACGGACATACAAAAAAAATGAAACTTGCGGCTCGAAGTTAGCTTTAGCCGGAAACTAAATATTTTTCTCAATGTTTTTGATTTTCCAAAATCACACAAAGGCGCAACGGAAAAGAGCATACGCATGAGAAAAATCCTTCCTTTCTGTTTCTGATTTGCCCAGATCGTACAGAGTCACGGGGCAAAGAGCATACGCAGAAATGAAAGGTATAGATCCGGTAATAAAAAATGCTAAATAAATCGAAACCGAAATAAACAGAGAGAAAATAACTGTAAACTGCAAGTAAACACTGTATGCCTCCAGATCTTAAAAATGATGCAACTAGGGCTACCGGAAATCTTTTCGCATGAAACGAAAGGGGTTCCTCACTGCAACAGATGCTCCCAACACAAAAGAGCAGTCCTCTCAGCCTGAAAGCAGTCAGAAATAGTAGATCTAGGAAATGGTAGTCGGATGCAGTTCTACCAGCTTCAGATTTGGATCACCAACGGACGCGGCCCTCAAATAATTTTGATACCATGTAGGAATTTACAGGGTAAGTTCCTCAGACAGAACACCAAAGGACACCGCTCAAAAACAGATCACATATCAATACACCAGTACTTTTGACGTGGTTAAAACCCTCAAAGAGGGAAACAGTCCACGGCCTGAGCCAACGCGGCCACTTCAGGCAATTTATTAATAAAAGAATGAAAATTTACATAAGCTTCTCTCATGGACGGTTAACCTACAAATGCCCCTCCATGCTATTTAAATAGAGATCATGGACCAATCGGGTGTTAAGCCACGGATCAAGTGTCGGTAATACTGAGGAGAGAATGACCCGTCAGATCACTACATATCGTGACCGTTGGATTGTAAGTTACAAAATGTACATAGTAAAGAAACACACTTTACCTAACTCTATACTAGACCAAGTTATACTTAACTATTTCCTATGTATCGGAATATCCTAACATCATGAAGCAGCTGGGCTTACTGACCACAACACATCCACAACTATACACCATCGGGTGGCTTCACCAAGGACAGGATCTTTGCATGAGTCAGCAGTGTTTCCTTCCATACAACATCAAGCCCTTCACAGATGAGGTATTATGGGACATTGCTCCCCTTGATGTTTGTGATGTATTATTAGGACAACCATACTTGTGGAAGTGACATGCTGTGTATGAATCAAGGCCTTGTGTTGTTATTGTTACTTTGGGAAATAAGTTGTACAAGATATCAGAGGTAGCATCGCCTACCAGCATCTCTTTGTTTACTGCAAAACAATGCAGTAAGCTCATTTCCAAAATCGGGAATTTTTTTTTGTTGATGATACACCCTCAAGAAAAGAAGAAGACGATGGCCATGACCTCCAGACAGGGCCCCTTCGCATGACAACTACAGATGGACAAGGTCGTGAAGGAGTACGAGGACATCTTCACCTCCCCCACAAGGGTTCCTCTACACTGTCAGGTCAAGCACTCCAATGATCTAACCCCAGTTGCACTGCTGCCGAACGAACCAATCTATTGGTGCTCTGTTATGGAGAATGATGAAATCAAGAGGCAAATTCAGGATCAGTTGCAGAAAGGTCACATTCGTCCGAGTTCATCGCCCCGTGGGAGCCTGATTGTGTTGGTATAGAAGAAGGACGGGACTTGGAGACTCTGTATTGACTATCGAGTGCTAAACAAGATCACTATCTGTAATAGGTACCCGATCCCATGGATTGATGACGTCCTGGACCAACTGAAGGGGGAAAAATATTTCAGCAAGATCAATTTGAAGTCAAGATATCACCAGCTACCAATTGAACCCTCCGATGTGTGGAAGAATTCCTTCAAAGCCAAGGAGGGCCTTTTCGAATGGTTGGTTATGCCTTTCAGATTGACGAATTCTCCTGCAACCTTCATGAGGCTAATGGATGACATCTTGCGGCCATTCACTAACTCATTTGTAGTGGTATACCTGAATGACATCCTGATCTTCAGCCAGAGTTGGTAGTAGCACCTCCACCACATCCGATAGGTTCTCCAAACACTACAACAACACAAGTTATGTGCCAATTTGGAGAAATGCACTTTTGGCATGACCCAGGTTCAATATCTGGGATAGATTATTGATGAACAGGGGGTTCATGTGGATCTAGCCAAGATCCAAGTCATTCGAGATTGGCCATCTCCAACCACTCTGACAATGCTCCGCAACTTTCTAGGTCTTTCCAACTTCTACCGCAGGTTCGTGTTGGGATTTTCTCATATCACTTGGCCCTTGATTCAAGTCACCAAGGGAGGAGTGAAAGAAAAATTCTTTTGGTCTGAATCTCAACAGAAGGCATTCACAGAGTTGAAAGATCGCCTCTGCTCGGCACTAGTGCTCACATTACCAGACTTGCAACAACAATTTGCGGTCGAGACAGATGCCTCTGACTATGATATTGGGGCAGTCCTTACTCAACACGGGCATCCAGTGGAATATCACAGTGAGACACCTTCAGACACAGTCCAGAAATATCCTACTTATGACAAAGAGATGTATTCCATTGTGTAGGCCTGCTGACAATGGAAGCATTACATTTTGGGGAAGGAAATAGTCATACACACAGACCACCAACCCCTGCAGTTCATATAGACCCAAGGAAAATTGTAGAATGATTGCCATCAGAAGTGGTCCACATACGTGCAACAATTCCATTTGAATATCAAGTATAAGAAGGGCAACACCAATAATGTTACAGATTGCCTCAGTCGACCACCGATCATGGCATTAACCACCGTGCTCAACTCTTGTGGGCACAAGACTTCTGATTGGCTGCTTCTCTACAAAAGTAACCCAGAATTTGGCCACACATACCAGACACTCTTGGAGGGTCAGCATGTTCCATATTTTCACCTCTAGGATGCCCTGTTATGCCACTTAGGTCACCTTTCTGTTCCTTCAAGCGAGCGGGCCAAGATGATTATGGGAACACACTATAGTCAGGCTATTGGGCATTTCGAGGTCGAGAAAATGGTGGCAGTACTACAAAAGTATTTCTATTGGTCGAATCTTTGACAAGATGTCGGGAAGTACATCAGATCATGCACTGCCTGCGCCATTTCCAAACTGACCATCAAGAAGCAAGGCCTCTATACTCTGTTGCCTACCCCTAGTCGACCTTGGGAATCCATCTCCATGGATTACATGTCAGGCCTTCCTTCCACTAAGCATGGAAACAAATGTATTTTTGTGGTTGTTGATAGGTTCTTGAAGATGGCCATTATGGTGGCCTGCAAGAAGAATATCACAGCAAAAGCCACTGCTAAACTCTTCTTTGAATGAGTGTGGGTACACTTTGGGATCCGATAGTTTATCATCTCAGATCGGGAGAGCAGGTTCCTCAGTACATTTTGGTCCAGTCTCTGGTGGATTCTGGACACCAAACTCACTAAGTCCACAACCTTCCATCCTCAAATTGATGGCCAGACAGAGGTTGTCAACAGGATGATCGTACACATTCTACGCATGTACAACTCAAAGCATACACGCACATGGGACGAGAGCCTCGCCTATGTTCAACACGGCTATAATTGGGCTCTCCATAGCTCGACTCACCATGGCATTTTTTAGGTGGGCTTGGGATTCTAGCCACTATGCCCCATTGATGTGGCCATTCCATTTGCAGCTACTCATGCAGATTCGGCTCATGTCCAGTCCGAAACAGATAAAGCAAACAACTTCATTGAGCACATCCAACATATTCACCAGCTATTCCATGACATTCTGGAGAATCATATGCCAAGTACAAGCAGCGACATGATCAACATCGGGTACCACACAAGTTTCAGGTGGGCGACAAATTCTGGTTGCATTTGCAAAAGGAATGCCTTACCGGAGCCTATCGGAAACTCAGACCACTCCAATATGGTCCTTACACCATTACCAAGGCTATGGGAGACAATGCATTTGAGCTCAAAATTCCCCCATTCCTTGGCCTGCACTTAGTGTTCAAAGTGGACCACCTTCGGCTATACTTTCTACCATTACTAGACACATTCGACATTGCAGAATAACTCACAACCACAAATTTAAATCCAGATTGCATGGAACAATATGAAACTGATCAGATCATGGACACATAGATCAAGCACACTCGCCAGTAGAATATCCAACTGTATCGAGTTGTCAAAGCAAGACAACTCCTTCACCAGGGCA
This sequence comes from Pinus tabuliformis, assembly GCA_031772625.1. Taxonomy (NCBI): domain Eukaryota; kingdom Viridiplantae; phylum Streptophyta; class Pinopsida; order Pinales; family Pinaceae; genus Pinus; species Pinus tabuliformis. The sequence continues at coordinate 272,068,585 of CM062817.1, read as the reverse complement.
AGTGGCTCAGCAGGGACCAAGTTCAACATAAGTTTCCTCATCTCATGGAGGAACTCAACACAATGGGGACCATTACTTCCTAACGGGGGAGGAATGATCCAAGTGGATATTGGTGATCACCCGCCAATTCCACTTAGACCCCCACCATTGTTTCTTTCAACTTTTCAGTTTCCTTAATTGTAGCACAGTTTACTATTTTTAGCAGTTTTTCAGGTCATGAACTTCTGGAGCCGTTTTGAGGCCCTAAACGACGTTTTTTGGGAGAACTAGGAGCAAGATGTGCCCATGGACCCATGGTTCTCTTCCCAAAGTTTTATTCCTTAGACAGATCTTTCTAACGAGATATTGTACATGTCAAACGGAGATCGTATGCCAAAGTTACAACCCCAGAAAGTTGATGTACCAATTTACCCAAACGGGGCCCACAATTTGGCGTTTCATCTTCTAGGGTTAGGTTTTTGAATGTTTAGGGTTTTCCATGTTTCTCAACAATAAATAGGCCTTTGAGCCTCATTGTAACACAGTTCAGAGGCATGTAGCCACCAAATCTCTTCTCAGAGATAAGTTACCATCGCCCTAGTTGGTTTATTTCCATTTCTGTTTGTAAGCTTATTTCAATATTTTACATTAAAGAATTGAAGTATTATTTCCGCTGCATCTCTGTATTTATGGTTATCTCTGTAATTTGTTGCGTTCATGTTTAAATTCAGATCAAAAAGTGTTGTGAGACAAAGGATTCCCTGGCAATAGTACGTTGATTGAGGGCTCAGGGGTGGCTAGTTGTAGAAATATTTTGTGCAACTGAGCCTACAATTGGGTGGAGAGTTGTCCCTAAAACTTTGTTGTGGTTAGCGGAATTCAAATAACGTTCAACTTCAAAATTACAAGTAAGGAATATCATCTCTACAGGTAAGTTGTCTTTGCTCCTATTTCCCAAAATTCTATGCTAAGTAGTTGAATAGGGTTGTTTTGATTACTAATCATATGAATTGTTAGATTTAATGCTTGTTTAATTTCAGGGTTGTTACATCCCACTGAATAGGGTCTACCGCAGGCCCGAGAAAAACCACTCAATAGCAAAGGCATCCCCTTGAAGCCAAAACAACTATGATACCAAATGTAGGTTTTGAACCCCATATAGAAATTGCCTGCATACGAATTCTAAAAGAAGAAAATAAACAATGGCGAGAGCATAAAACATAAAATAGATATACACAGATATTTTTCCGTGGATCCCAAAACCGAGCCTACTAGATTGATTTTTCACTATATTCCTTTCAATGTTACAATACATATATATACATGCCAAAGCATCCCTAAACCCCAATCCATTAATCCTGGATTAGAACATAACCACAGTTCCCTTGATCGGATCGACAAAATACCATGGACAGAAAACCATCATGACCAAAACCATGTGCAAAACCATGGACAAAACCATAGGTAGGTCCAACCACCTAATATAGGGTCCAATTTCTTTTTCCCAAGTCGCTGCCCCAGACCCGGTGCAAGGGGGCTACTGCCCCCCTACTACACTCAATGCAATGTACAAGGGGAGCTATCACCCCCCTTGTGACCCCCCACCCCCCCCCCCCCCCCCCACCCGCATGTGCGGTAATAGTGGAAAGAATATAACATACACCCAAGATCATGAGGTTTGAAATTCAAATTCACTATAAAGGCCATGTCTTGCACCACATTTTACACTTTTTTGTCTCAAGAATTCAGTTTGAGAATTTACAACTAAGTGTGAGAAAAGTGAGTTATTTTATGCCTTAGAGAATATTTGAGGAAATTCCTAAAGCATTTGCAAAGAAAGGGCTAGCAGGAGTCATGGAAGCCTAGGGTGGTCAAACCGGAGTAGCGAATGTACCCATGTCCCCAAGTCATGCGAGGTCACCGTGGAAACAAGTAGTTACATGAGAACATCCCAAGAAAAGACTTGAAATGAGGCCAGCTGAAGGGGTACAGCTTAGAACTTCCCCAAGGAAGAAGATAACAAAAGAGTAGCAGACGAAGCTCACGCAGGATAAGAAACCCAAGGAGAAGGAGAAGAAGTGGGTGATGTATGTCAAAGAATAGGGAAGCCATATAGGAGAGGTGAGATGCCACTACTACCACATGTAACTTTGCAGGCTTTTGACAAATGGGTTATTGACTTTGTTGGACCTATCAATCCATCAGGGAAAATCACTAGTGTGAGGTATATAATCACTACAACTAATTATTTGACAAGATGGGATGAAGCACAACCAGTGAAGGATTTTAATGCATAGACTCCTGTGAAGTTAATATTTAAATATATATTGTCCAGATTTGGCTTCCAAAGGATTTTGATGAGTGACCAAGGGACAAACTTCTTGAATAAGACCATTGAAGCATTGACTGAGGAATTTCAGGTTTACCATCATAAGAGCACTCCTTATCATCCTCAGGTAAATGGAACAATGGAAGCTTTCAATAAGATTCTAGAGAATGCATTGACCAAGGTACGCAATGTGAAAAGAGATGACTGGGATTTGAGGATTACGATGGTTTTATTGGCATGGATGACAAAATGCAAGAAATTGACAAGGAAGACACCTTTTAGGTTGGTATACAAGCAAGAGGAAATTATTCCTGTGGAGTACATTGTGCCAAGTTTGAAGATTGCAATTTTCCCCAATATGGCAAACCCTGACATTATGAAGGAAAGGATGTTTCAGTTACTGGTTCTAAAAGAAGATAGGTTCATAACAAGGTTTCATCTACAAGTGAAAAAACAAAGGGAGAAGGCATGAAATGACAGGCACATCAGGAAGAATACATTCAGGGAAGGAGATCTTGTAGTATTATATGACAACAAATTCATGAAGTTCTGAGGAAAATTTAAAACACATTGGTTACAACCATATATCATCAAGGAAATCTCTAATGGTGGTGCAATTTAGCTTGCGAAATTAAATGGTCAGTTGATTATAGGACTAGTGAATGGTATCATATTGAAAGTATACATGGGCGATTATGTCCCTAGAAATTCACACTAAAAAATGAAGGGAGGAAACTCTTAGTGTCACCTCCAGTTGAAAGTGGGCACAATACTATAAACTACTTTGCAGAAAGGGACTTCACCAGAGGAAGATTATTGCGTGACACTCAAGAGTATGAAGAAGTCTGAAGGAACTATGACGAAGAAAGGATGACTGTGCCACAAGGGAAGGTTCATCGAAGTTGGCCAGAAATATGACCATTGTGTTATAGACATATTTAGGCACTACAACCCCAATCAAATATGTCCATAAACCAAGGGCTTCTAAACCCCTAAAAGTGTTGTTTCATACCCTAAAGGAACAAGGTCAGTTGATCACACCATCTCCCAGAAGTTCTCCATGAAAAACTACTCAGAACTGGTCAAAACGGGACCCTACAGACTGCTCCATGCATAGGGTACGATGCATCTCACCTATTACACACGGGGGGTGCGATGCATACTGGAAATCCCTTCTGTAGGGTGTGATGAGCGAGACCAGACAAATGGCAGAAGCAGTGTGCTAGGTGGAAACCCAGAGAATCTTCTAGAAACTACTCATATGACACTTGCCTCTCTGAATTCGCCCGGGGATGAGTAAGAGATCTGAAATCTCCAAGTGGAACCAAGAACTATCAGTGAAATGACACTAATCAAAATCCCAGAAGATGAATCACTCTCCTATAAACATCTATATATGGATCCCTCATCCAAGAGATCCAAGAGGCTGGAATTTTGTAATTTGCAAGAAAGTGTTGTTGGTTTCTCTTTGAAGACATTGTTGGATGATCTTGCTTTGTATGAGGTGAAGAGGGCTTTCATGCTGGTAGGATGATGCTGAATCAGACAACCTGGTTGTAATCCTCTCTTCTAATACTTCTATCAATAAAGCTATTTTAGTTTTCCTCCATATGCTTGTATATCTCTGAATCTTGTTTGTTTATGCATTTATATGGTTAATGTACATCTGATCCTACATTATTTATGGTTATAGATCTCTATGCTTTGATGGTATTTTGCTACCTTGACTCTACAGGTGTTCTTTGGAGCGGGACAAGTGAGAAAGGAGTGGCGAAAGCTCTATCAAAGGAGAAGAGGAAACAAGCAAGGAGACTAGCGAAAGACTGAGGTTGGTGCTCTTTGCTTCTCTGTCATCTATCTCTCATAAAGGAAAACACAAGTAACTTTAATCTGTTTGTTTCTAAGATAGCTACCCATCTTAGTGAGACTAGCAGCTCTGAATGGACACTAGTTTTCCTGATAACAAAATGGCGACTCCGTTGGGGAGCGAATAGTTTGTTTGTTTCGTTACTGTTGTTTGCTTTATAAACCACAGACGAATCCTAAAGTTAAGCCAGCTAACCTTCGAACTGCTTTTTCTATGCAACTACAAAGTAAATCAACGCTGCTTCAGTCAATCTCCAAGTTGGTTTATGAATTGAACATCTAGCTTGTAAACATCCTAAGTTCCCTGGTGGTAGCTCAAATAACCTCATTAGATCAGCCCCTATACTTTGTGTTTACTGACTATCATTAGCTAAGCTTAAACCCCTGAACTTAGTTGCAAATTGTGAGTGAAAACCAAGCACAGTCTTATCCTTGGACCATCGCACTGTCTCTTCTTGGCAACCTGGATGCATCGCACCTCTCGTCTGTTGCAGGTGAGATGCATCCCTGTTTCTCTTTGTTACAAGTGCGATGATTGACTAAGACTGTTCTGCCTCCAGATTTTGGTTTTTTCTTCATTGTCTTCAGCTTTATTCAGTAGTTTTGTTATCTGTGATCAGTATATCTTTGTTGAAACCATCTTCCTTTGTATTATTCAGCCTCCATAAGAAGGAATTGTGAATGTTTTTTTTATGTATTTTTCATCATTTACAGTTCAACTTTGAAAATAGTAGCTTAATCGAACTGTCGTCTTTTGATTTGAAAGTGTCGCAAGTGTCGTTTTCAGTCTAGAACAAGAGTGTCACAAAGCATTCCTCTTTTAGATAGTCAATTACACTTTTTCCATTGCACTTGATTTGAATCATTAGCATTTCAAGTGTCAAAAGCAGTTTAAATTCAAAATCACAAAGTGTCATCTCGACCTTACTTTTGTTTTTTGAAAAGAAAATTGTTAGTACTGTCGCTTTGAAAGAGAATAGTTCAGATCTATACTTTTTTTTTCTTTTTTTCATTTTCACATTAAGGAAACTAAAAAAATAATACATGCATGTGCATTTGCATTAAGACTGCATGCTAAAGTTGATTTAGGAAAGGTGCATCTAGTGTGTGCTCTTTGCTCTATGTTGAAAGAATTTCATTTCTCTTTCCTTAGTAGCTAGGATTTTCATTGAAAAAAGAAAGTAAACGACTGTTTATCATCTTATATTGCACATTTAAGAATTGTATATCTACATCACACGGTGAACCTTAAAGGTAAACTTCTTAAGAAAGATCAACTGTAAAATAAATTTCAATGAACATAAAAACGCTTTGGAACCTAACGCACAACATTTAGAAGTCTAGGCTAGAGATGTATTCTGGCGTCGTAAAGCCTGGTAACTATCGCTTTCATCATAGGTTGGGTGATTCCTCCTCTTTGAGACAACAAGTGCCAGTATGGAATCGTGCTGTCACGTACCGTCAAGTATATATTGGGAGACCACAATAGGCTACATCCTTTATCCTTATGAAGCCGTGTCTGCAACCCTATCGATTGAAATGCACTGAACACAACATTCGGGAATATTGACTGCCGTAGTGTAAAAAGTATTCTGTAGTTTTGCGATTGGTTTGGTAATCCCTCTGTCTAGATTTCTAGAGTAGTCACTTTTGTTCCTTTTTAGACTCCTTAAAAGAAAAGGTCCATCTGAGCACTTGTCACTTCAAGCTCATTAAAAATCGAAGGCGACTAGAGTCATCTTTAGCTTTTTCTCAACTCTTAAAAATTGAAAAAGAAAGTTGTGTCAAAGCATCATAAAATTCATTTAATTCAAAATAACATTTTCCCCTTTTTTATTTTGAGTTGATCAAGTAATCCGTAATCGTGGAAGAAAGTCAATCAAAACGCCGTCGTTCGTGGAGACTAACGATTCAACCGTCTTTGACTCCAAAAATGAAACCATTCCGGGCTAAGCAATCTCGTTTAACTGGGTCGAAGTCTCCTGGTTTGTTTGAAACTTGTGTTTCAACATCCTCAGAAACTCCAGTTGCTCCAACTATTTCTGGTATCCCTGCCTCTGCAAAAGAAGTTCCACAGTTACAAGAGGATACTAGAACTAATCCTACTCTAATGGTAAACACATCTATTCCCGAACTAGTTCCATCTAGGACTGATTCAGAAGGTGTTAACCCTCCAACATCTGTCGCTACAGAGTGTGTACCTTCTTCAGCACCAAAAATATTTTACGGACCTGATGGTCTGCCTCTTCCACTTGGACTGATTGCAATAGAAGAGACTGTGGAGGATATTCCATCCAGTACCCCACTGCATTTTGGAACTAGGATCCACCTATATCCTTCTAATACAGAAGATAGTCAACCTTCATCGGTTCCTATAGAATCGCTAGGAAGTCTTTTGGATAGACTCAATATGTCTGAACAACCATCGACATCTAGGACTATGTCATCTGATATAGCAGTAGTAGAACTTCCTACCACTACTCCGACAATGTTCGCTGGTGCACCATCTATCCCAACTAACTCTCAACCGCTAGAAGGAGTCCACCCAAGGACTGTTTCGACAATATGGTCTGTTACCATTTGTTCGTCCAGAATAATATCTGGAATTTCTTATGTTGAGTTTTAGCAAATTGATCCTCCATAATAGTATCATTTTGGGCATTCTAGTCTACAAGGACCAATTTTTCCTTTTAACACTAGATTGCCGCCATATGGGGGGTAGTATACCTTTTCGTTGTTCCCTCCAGGAGAACAACCATATGAGAGTTCACAACAAAATTCGGGTCAAGCTGGAATTGCATCCAATGGTTAGGTGCCAACACTGCCTCAACAGCCAAAAGTTGTATATTCAATGCAACCAAATCTACCTGTGTCGAATATTCCCACTACACCAGCTATTGTAAGGGTGTCGCAAGTACAAGCGCTGCCTATTCTATGTCATCCTCAAGTCTCTCGGGTCGTAATACAATAGTCTCTTGTCTCAACGACGTAACCACAATTGTCGATTAGTGGCTCGTTAACTGAAGCAACTCAGGCTCAAACAGGTACTATCACCCCTCATCTTGGTCAAACATCCAGTATTGGACAACAGTAAATGGCTTCACAAGCTTGGCTAGTGCAATATCAACAACCAAAATTCCAGCCAGCTTACCGAGGACCTAAGAAACAAAGCTTTGTGGGTAATGGGCAACCGTATATTCAAAACGACCACCATCAATCATATCATAATGGTTATGCCCATCAACCTTATCAAAGTTATCAGCATCAAATACATTATGTTGGTATGCAAAGACCCACTGCTCAGGCAATCCCATCTTATCCTAGGTATGCTTCGCCAAACCTGAATCAACAGTTGCCTTTCATCACAACGTTGGAATTACCAGATCTAAATCGGCTAACAAATGATCCAATTGCTTACGCCCCTTGGTGGCCGACGATTCCTCACAAACTTGTGCCAGATATTCCTAAATTCAATGGAAATCTAAGTGAAGATCCGTCGAATCATGTGATGACCTTTAATCTGTGGTGTTCATCCAACACTCTCAATGATGATTCGATTAGGCTTCGCCTCTTTCAGCGAATGTTAACTGGTACAGTAGCAAATTGGTACATCGAATTGCCTAGAGCTTCATTCGATAACTTCAACGCCCTTGCCACAATGTTTTTAACCCATTTTTAGTTACCCATAAGGTACGAAACAGGAACAGAGCTTCTTACCAATTTTAATCAGACGACAACCACTCACATATCTGATCATATTCATGAGTGGCGACATTGTTGTTGAATGGTAAAAACATATGTTCCAGATCAGCTGCTAGCTGGATGGTTTATTAAGTCATTATTACCTTCTATTATAGAAGATGTGGAAAAAGGGGGGGCTGTCACTGAAGAGCAAGTCATTGCTCATGCGCAATATCTAGACTTGATCTATACTCAGTCTGGCACGCTTTATGACAAAATCCCTGATGCTCCTAGACCAGAGTTTTCTGTTCCTCCTCCTCCTAAATCAAGCAAAGATTCTCATGCCGACGATAGCGTGATAAGCACAACCAGCGTGAAAACTGCAAATGCTACATCTAAGAAAGCCGGTATGGTTTCTGGTCAAAATGCAAATGACGAACTTCTTGCCTCGGAAGTTAATGCCATGTCGACCGACAAATTCAGAGAACCGAAGCAACCAGAGGGCAAGAAAAAGGGGAAAAGTAAAAAGAAGAAACAAGATGATTTGTCTCCTAAAAAATCTTCTGCAAACCCTTCTGGGAAAAAGAAACCTAATCAGCCATGTCTCATATGTGATGAGGACCATTGGACGAGAGATTGTCCATATAAAGCTGAAGTTAAGAAAATCTTTAAGAGTTCAAGAACTTCAGTGGTATTGACTGACCCGTTTCCAAACCCAGAAACCAATCTGGTTGCTAGCGACAATGCTTCCCCATCCCAAGTGCTTATGTTGTCCATTTCGAAATAGAAAATGATGCTTTGATATCGACAAGGAATAAATATTACAGGAATCCACAGTTGTCAAACAACAAGGCTGCAGATCAACCTAGTAGTTCGACAACAACTTCAACCGAAGTTGTGCCAGCCATCATTCCTGAGCTAACAATAAAGCCGCCAAAGGGAGTAGTACACAAATTGAAATTTAATCCTCGTGCCCGAGCAACACAGAATTATAATATAGTAGAGGATCTGGCCCAATCGTCGTCCGCTATGTCGACACTTGAAGTACTTCAAAATTGCCCCTCCCAAAAGCAGGCTCTATTATCAACAATAGGTGGGATTGACCCAACGGATTCCAATCTCGTGGTCTTTAATCATAAAGGATTTGAACCTCAGTTACCAGCTCAACTCGCTTTCCTCATCCAAGTGAAAGCCCTCAACAAAATTGTTTATCAAACAATTATTGATGAGGGGGAATCTACCTACATTATGTCAATGAGTTTCTGGAAAACTTTAGGATCACCACCCTTTTCAAGATTATCAACGACATTAAAAGCATTCAATGGATGAACATACACCCCGTACGGGATTTTAAGTAACTTACAAGTTGAACTAGGGGGGAAAATAGTAGAAATTGATGTCGAAGTTATCAATGGAAACCTCGATTACAATATCTTACTGGGAAGGCCTTGGATTTATGCCATGGCTGCTGTTATATCAACTTACTTTAGAAAGATTGCATTTCCTTTCCAAGGAAGAATTACAATCATTGATCAACAAACCTTTCTCCCCAACAGTTCACAAGTTACAGGAAGCATTCCAATGATCCATGGAAGCTCTCATTCACTTCAAAATGTCGGAGTAGGCCTACTGAAAGACCCTACCTTGATGTGTACTTTTTCCCTACCGCCTTCGAATAATCTGGTGGAAGTGGCAACAATAGGAACCTGCAACATGATATCTTCCATTCAGAAGATTTCCGAACATTTTATTAACATGGATCATCAACAATTTTTGCCTTCAAGCCCAATAGAGATTTTGTAGCAACCAATTTTCTCAACCTAGGCGACAAACCCATATGAATGCTCATCAAGTGTTTGGGTAGATGGGTCAAAGGAATATGGCGCCTCTTCAGATCCTTGGTCACATGTACATTCTACAGATGAGGGAATTATTCAGTCGATGATGATAGGAGAGGCACCATGGGAAGATTACCACCATCGTTCCCATCTTCTGGATTACAACAAAGATTATTCCAATGACCTTGATCATCCTTTAGTTTTTTATTTTCTATCAAATACTGTAAATACAATGGATTCCGAGTGAAATCTGTCCAATATTGAAGAAACTATCACCATCAATATCTCGATCAAACTTAATGTTGTATAGAATATTCATGTCGGAAAATATTGTTCTTCTTCATAACTGGAAATACATTGCGCTCTCTTTCACGAATTCAGAGATGTCTGTGCATGGTCATACGAAGAAATGCCAGGAATTGACTCAAGTATCGTTGAACACGAAATAAAGATGTATCCAGATGTCAAACTAGTATGACAACGGCTTCACCAAGTGCACCCGAAGAAAGCCGCTGCCATTAAAGCAGAAGTTGAAAATTTTTTACATGATGGTTTTATTTACCCGGTTCCTCTAACTGATTGGGTATTGAATATTGTTCCTGTAATGAAAAAGCAAGGAACGATTAGAGTGTGTGTTGGTTACATGGATGTAAATCAAGATTGTCCAAAGGACAACTACCCTACACCCTTCATCGACCAGATAATTGATGAATGCGCCGGATGCGAAATCTTTTCATTTATGGATGGATTTTCTGGGTATAATCAAATAAATATCCGCCCACGGGACCAGTCAAAGAATGCATTTATATGTCTGCGGGGCACGTTCACGTACCACAAATCACCTTTCAGTTTAAATAACGCAGTGGAAACCTTTCAGAGGGCTATGAATTATGCCTTCCATGACATCAAGAACATCGTTCAACCATATCTCGACGATCTTCCAGCTCATTCGCGAAAATGGACTAATCATCCACAACATTTGAGAGCTATATTTCTACGTTTTCGACACTACAAGATATGACTCAATCCACACAAGTGTGTGTTTTGTGTCGGTTCTGGTCGTTTACTTGGCTTCGTGGTGTCTAAGGACAGAATTCGACTCGACCCATGTAAGGTTCAGGCAATCATCGATATGCCTCCACCTTCAAATTTGCTTCAGATTCAGAAACTCTTAAGGGAAAGCGAACTTTCTGAGGAGGTTCATTCCAAATTACGCCAAACTTGCTAAAGGTTATACAAATATTTTGAAAAAATAAGTACCCTTCAACTGGGATTAGGTTGCGCAAGCTTCCTTTGATTCTCTAAAAGAATCTCTGATAAAAGCATCATTAATGTACGCTCCTGATTATCAAAAAGACTTTAACATGTATCTAGTTGCAGCAGACACAACCATCACAATGGTTTTAGTTCAAGAAGAAAATGGAATTGAACATCCTATATATTATTTAAGCCGAAACTTAAATGATACAGAAAGAAAATACTCCTATGTTGAAAAGCTGGCTCTTGCAGTTGTTCAAGCAGTACAGAGATTTCGACACTATATTCTCTTTCGCAAAACTACCATTTTATTAGATTACAACCCAATGACTTACATTTTGTCGCGTTAGTTACTTGGGGGAAAATATTCAAAATGGATAGCTATTTTGCAATAGTTTGATCTGGAATTCGTAAAGTCCAAATCAAAGAAATCTCTAGTTTTCCTGGAGTTATTATGCGATTTCCCATCATCGTCTAACGATTCAACATCCAAAGAAACAATCATGGATGAATCTTTGTTTCTCATATCGTCATGCAATCCATGGTACGGAGACATAATCATCTATCTCCAGACCCAAACACACAGGCCTAATACCTCCCACTTTGAACAACGATGTACTCGATACCAAGCAAAATACTACATGATCTTCGGTGATATGCTTACCGTCGTGGTATCGATACAGTTCTGCGAAGGTGCCTCACCCATGAGGAGGTTGAAAAAGTCCTTAATGATTGTCATTCAGGCGCGTATGGGGGGCATCAATCTGGTTACGCTACGGCGCAACGGATTTTATGAGAAGGCTACTTTTGGCCAACAATGTTAAAAGATTGCATAACCGCAGTCAGAAGTTGCCATGCTTGTCAAATCTTCGACTTCAAAACTAGAATACCACACGCACCTTTGCAACCAGTAGTTTTTGTTGGGCCATTCGCCAAATGGGGCATAGATTACATGACATGTAACCCCACGTCAGCCGAGGAGCATGGGTATATCATAGTCGCAGTCGACTATTTTACAAAATGGGCCGAGGCGATGCCCACATTAAACAACAACGTGAAACAGCTGCTCTTTTCTTTTTCAATCATGTAGTCTCTAGGTTCGGTGTTCCACAGGCTATAGTCACAGATCATGGATTGTATTTTCGTAATCACATGATGGTCGAATTGGTTTCCAAACTAGGATTGTCCCATGACAGTTCTACTATGTATTATCCGCAAGCTAAAGGACGAGTTGAGGCCATCAATAAGTTCCTAAAGCGCATGGTGCAAAGGATGATTGGAGTCCACAAACGGAGTTGGCACTGTAAAAATTTCTGTTTTCCCACCCCGGTTTTCAGTTTCTCCTTATTTCTCCCATGTAGTTAAATTCCCATTCCCATAACCATACATTTAACAGACTGAAAAAAATAAATATTGCTGAAAACACAAATTCTGGAAATTTTTCAGAATGCTGGAAATTGCAGAATTAAAAATCAGCAATCAAAAACAGCCATTAAAACACATTAAAACACTGATATTTTTGGTCAACTTGATCCTGGAAAAACCCCCTACAACTCTTGGGGAAAACCAGTTTGAGAGCTCTTCTTTATTTCTGAAAATTGCCTTTTTACAGTGAGAATTATTCAGCAAAAAATCAGCAAGCAAATTTACAACTTATCTCCTTTCCTGTGCCTCACAGCAATCTGGAAATTATAGCAAACATGACAGCAATAAATGTTGTACGGCCTCCGTTTTGTGTGCAGAAAAATCAGCAAACTGCTCCTCGATTTTGGTGCAAAAATCTGCCTTTCAATATGTGCTGAATCAGCTGTGCAAATCTGCTCAACTGCTGCCTTGGAATGTGTGCCAAGCTGTTGTCTCCTTCTCCTCCCTGCTCAGAAATCTCTCTTGCTCTCTTGCTCTCCTTCTCCCAATCTACTCATGAAAGAATGAATGACCTTTTCCTCCTTTAATATAACTCCAAGTGACTTTTGGGTGATCCAAGTGACTTTTGGGTGATCTCTAAATCCAATGGCTGAAATAGATTTATATCAATGGCTGAGATTAAATGCTCATTTAAATCTCACTTTCTATTTTTTAATTCACCCCACTTTAATAAAGACCCACTTAGTCATTTATTTCCAAAGTCACTTTTCCTTTCTAATTTTTCATTTACTTTAAAATTAGACTTAGTAACTTTATCACTTAAAGTCACTTTTAAATTAGATTTAACTTTATAAAATTATAAAGTCACTTTAGGAGAAAAATTAAATTCTTTTGGACACTTTTCCCTAGGCCAAAGATCAAAGCCTAAGGGAACCACCTGTGCTCCGGTACCAAATTTCAACACTCCCTCTTACCGAGGAAGGTGTTCCTCACCACACCCATCTTATCTCTGAAGTAGACATGCTTGCCCCGTGGTAAGGCTTTGGTAAGGATATCTGCAACCTGCTCATTAGTGGAAATATACTCAAGCTTCACAACTCCCTTCTGAACATAGTCTCTGATGAAATGATATCTGATCCCGATATGCTTTGACCTGTCATGAAATACTGGATTCTCCATGAGTTTAATGCAACTCTGATTATCACAGTAAATCACTGAAGGTCTCAACGGCTGACCAAATAAGCCAATCAACATCTTGCGAAGCTAGATAGCCTCACAACTAGCTAGACTGGCTGCCATATACTCTACTTCCGCTGAACTCAGTGCTACTGACTGCTGCTTCCGGCTGAACCATGACACTACTGCTGAACCCAACCCAAAACAGCACCCTGAAGTGCTCTTCCTATCAGAAGCACAACCTGCCCAATCAGAATCAGTGTACCCTGCCAATCTCACTCCATCTCCCTGCCTGTAGTCCAGACCATAATCCACTGTCCCCTGCAAGTACCGCAAAATGTGTTTTGCAGCCACCCAGTGAACCTTCCTAGGCTCACACATAAACTGACTCATCGTGTTGACTGCAAAACAGATATCTGGTCTAGTGTTGACCAAATACATCAAGGAACCAATCAGCTGCCTGTACAATGTGGGATCCACCAACTCGGAATCCGAAGCATGAAGCTTCTTCCAGTTGGTGATCATCGGTGTCGACATGGGTCTACAATCCTCCATGTGGAATCTGCTAAGGATGTCCACAATATACTTCCCCTGCCCCAGGAATAAATGCCCCTCCTCCTACCACACCTCCAAACCCAAAAAGTAATGCATCAGGCTGATGTCCTTCATTTCAAACTCCGCCGCAAGATCTCTCTTGCAGTGCTCTATGAGTCTCTCTGCACCTGTAATGATCAAGTCATCCACATACAGCACTAGAATGAGAGGCTCCTCACCAATCACAATAAAGTAAACGTTCGGATTTGCCTCACTCTTTGTGAAACCCATCCCCTACAAGTATGCATCTATCCTGGAATACCAAGCTCTGGGAGCTTGCTTCAGGCCATAAAGGGCCTTCTTCAATCTGCACACATGGGACTCCTTCCCATGCACCTCAAAGCCCTGTGGCTGCTCAATGTATACCTCCTCCTGTATGAAGCCATTGAGAAATGCGGTCTTCACATCCATTTGGTGGATCTTCCAACCCATCTCTGCTGCTACCGATATAATGGAGCGGATTGAAGTATATCGAGCCACGGGAGCGAAGGTGTCCTCATAATCAACTCCCTCTACCTGGGAGAACCCTCTAGCCACAAACCTCGTTTTGAATTTCTCAATGCTGCCATCTGCAGCATGCTTTACCTTGTAAAGCCATCTGGAAGTAACCACGGATTTGCCCTCAGGCCTCAGCACCACCTCCCAAACATCATTCTTCATGATAGAAGAATACTCCTCTTGAATGGCCTCTCTCCAGACCTGCTGGCTAGCTGCCTCCTCATAGCTAGAAGGCTCAGAGTCAAGGATGCTGGTAACCATCACCATATAGCTACAAAACCTCTCAGGTGGTCTACTATCTCTGACCGGCCTCTTCGGCTCAGCAACAGATGTGGCATCTCTCAAGGTGTCCTGAAGCCACTTGGGCTTCCTCTTCCCTGAGCATGCTTCTCCCATAGGAGAATGAAACTCCTCCTCCTCATCATCATCAGTAGCCTGAACTCCTGACTGTCTGTCTGCTGTCCTCCTGCCTGCACCTGAACCTGTAGAAGCTGAGGTACCGTGTGAACTGTCCATCAGTGGACTCCCTAGTGAACTGCTCTGTGAACTGCTCTGGATGCTGCCTGGAGCACCACCCCTCTGGCTCGGCGAGCCACTGCTCACTGATGGACCTGACATCCTCATAGATGTACCTCCGGATCCTCCTGATCCCTGCCCACTGGATCCCTGCGACTGACTCAACTGCTGCTGAGGGTCTGGCTGATCCAAATACTCTAACTCCCGTGACCTCCTAAAGGCCCTGTCCTCCTCGAACTTCACATCCCGTCTGACAACAACTCTCCTCTGTGCAGGAATGTAAATCCGAAAGGCCTTTGAGGTCTCACTGTAGCCCACAAAGATACCCTTCTCTGCGGTGGGCTCTAGTTTGGTCCTCTTCTCTTTGGGTATATAGGAGTATGTAATGCATCCAAAGATATGAAGATGACCAAGATCAGGCTTCTTCCCAGAGAAAGCCTCCTTCGGAGTCATGTGCCCCAAGGCACGATGCAGACTCCTGTTCTGCAAGTAAACAGCTGTGTTGCAGGCCTCTGCCCACAAGAACAATGGTAACCCCTCATCATGTAACATGGCTTTGGCAGCCCCTATGATGGATCTGTTCTTCCTCTCCGCAACCCCGTTCTTCTGGGGGTTGTAAGGAACAGTGAACTCCCTCCTAATGCCTGCCTCTGCACAATAGTCAACAAACTCTCCAAGGGTGTACTCTCCTCCATTGTCCGACCTCAAGGACTTGATCTTTCGACCTGTCTAAGTCTCCACAAGAGCTATGAACTCCTGAAACCGCTTAAAGACCTCACTCTTGGTCTTCAAAAAATAAATCTAGGTCCTCCTGGAGTGTTCATCAATGAATAACACATAGTACTCATATCCACTCAAGGAAACATGAGACATCCGACCGCTCACATCGGAATGAATCAAATCAAGTATCCCAGTCGCTCTGCTGTCACTGCTAGGAAAAGGGGATTTGGCAAACTTGCCCATCGCACAACCTCTGCAAGTATCAAAGTGATCAGTACTGAAATCTGGCACACCTGTAGTGATCTCCCGCAATGTCCTCAAGGCTCCATGATACATATGTCCCATCCTGCGGTGCCAAATCTCACATAGCTGAGAACTGCTAGCTCTGCTGTCGGTACTACTGCTCAATGCCAAAAGGGGTTGAAATGCAAACTTGTACACTTTTGCATGGCGTACACCTATCACTCTAGCTGAATCAGCTGGAGTGCCCCTGGGATACATCAACACCTGTCCTCCCCTGAACAGTACCTCATATCCTCTGTCCTCCAAAGCTGATATGGATATGAGGTTCTTCCTCATCCCTGGCACATAAAGAACCTCTGACACCTTCAAGGGAGGTTTGGACTCCCTCTGAAATGTCACTGTCCCCACCCCGACTGCTCTAACAAATCTGTCATCACCTAGTACTACCTCAATATCAGTGCCACTCTCTGAAAGCTCTGAGAAATACTCACGGACTCCTGTCATATGACGTGAAGCCCCACTGTCCACATACCAGATACCTGAAGATGCTCCGCTAATCGAGGGAAAAGCATGCTCCCTCTGAACCTGTGTGGTAGGTGATCCTACACTAGAGGACTCACACGTAGTGAACGCAAACTCCCGGTCAAAACGACCTGCAAAGTCCTCAATCTCTGCTGAAGCTGCCACATCCTGGTTCTTCCCCTTCTTCTTCTTTTTCTCCGGACACACAACTGCATAGTGTCCCATCTTTTGACAATTCCAACACTTCACCTTGGAATAGTCCTTCTGTGTGTTCCCCTGTTTACCTTTACCTTTGCCTTTGCCCCCACCACTGCTTGTGGAAGCCTGCTTCTTCCCTTTACCTTTCTTGCCTCCTGCTACCAGTGCTACGTCCTCATCCTGCTCAACTGGCTTGGCTGCCCCAAGCTGTCCTTTCCTGATCTCTGTCTGAATACAATCATCCCAAAACCTCTCCCATGTGGGAAGGGTCTCACGTGCACAAACCCCATCAGCAAAGTTCAACCATGAACGAGGGAGGCCATTCACTGCAATCCACACCAACTCAGTGGGTGGAATGGCCTCTCCAATCGCTGCCAACTCATCTCTCACATTGGTAATCTTTGTGAGATATCCAGCTGCACTATCATTCCCCATCTTAATGTTCTTCAGCTTCTCCTTCAGGACCATCTTCCGGTTCTCATTGGTACTCTGGTAGAGATTGGACAATGATGTCTACATCTCATGGGCATTGCTCTTTCCTCTCACATGAGGAATGCAATGGTCTTTGATTCCGTCTAGAATCAGCCTCTTACCCTTATTGTTCTTCTTTTTATACTCAGCTAACTGAGTAACATCAGTGGGCACAACAACAGGGTTCTGTGCGGTATGCACCATGATATCCTAGACTTCTGCCTCCTCAAAGATACTCTGCATTCTCTCCTTCCAAACGTTGTAATTTATATGCCCATCCAGCCTATCCTCCACCCTCAATCCCAATGACATCCTGCTATCCTAAAACTGAAAAATAACACTGCTGTAGTAAAGATAAAACTGCTGTTTATGAAAAAATCAGCTTGCTGGAATTTTCTGAGTGAAAAATCAGCAACTGTAATTTTTCCTTTTGCTGTCCCAAACTGCCCTTCAGCACTCAAGCTCTGATACCATGTAAAAATTTCTCTTTTCCCACCCTGGTTTTCAGTTTCTCCTTATTTCTCCCATGTAGTTAAATGCCCATTCCCATAACCATACATTTAACAGACTGAAAAACATAAATATTGCTGAAAACACAAATTCTGGAAATTTTTCAGAATGCTGGAAATTGCAGAATTAAAAATCAGCAATCAAAAACAGCCATTAAAACACATTAAAACACTGATATTTTTGGTCAACTTGACCCTGGAAAAACCCCCTACAACTCTTGGGGAAAACCAGTTTGAGAGCTCTTCTTTATTTCTGAAAATTGCCTTTTTACAGTGAGAATTATTCAGCAAAAAATCAGCAAGCAAATTTACAACTTATCTCCTTTCCTGTGCCTCACAGCAATCTGGAAATTACAGCAAACAAGACAGCAATAAATGCTGTACGGCCTCCGTTTTGTGTGAAGAAAAATCAACAAACCGCTCCTCGATTTTTGTGCAAAAATCTGCCTTTCTCTATGTGCTGAATCAGCTGTAAAAATCTGCTCAACTGCTGCCTTGGAATGTGTGCCAAGCTGTTGTCTCCTTCTCCTCCTTGCTCAGAAATCTCTCTTGCTCTCCTTCTCCCAATCTGCTCATGAAAGAATGAATGACCTTTTCCTCCTTTTCCTCCTTTAATATAACTCCAAGTGACTTTTGGGTGATCCAAGTGACTTTTGGGTGATCTCTAAATCCAATGGCTGAAATAGATTTAGATCAATGGCTGAGATTAAATGCTCATTTAAATCTCACTTTCTATTTTTTAATTCACCCCACTTTAATAAAGACCCACTTAGTCATTTATTTCCAAAGTCACTTTTCCTTTCTAATTTTTCATTTACTTTAAAATTAGACTTAGTAACTTTATCACTTAAAGTCACTTTTAAATTAGATTTAACTTTATAAAATTATAAAGTCACTTTAGAAGAAAAATTAAATTCTTTTGGACACTTTTCCCTAGGCCAAAGATCAAAGCCTAAGGGAACCACCTGTCCTCCGGTACCAAATTTCAACAGGCACCTGATCCTATACTCAACCTTGTGGACATACAGAACCTCGGTACTAAATGCGACAGGGTTTACACCCTTTCAGCTGGTGTATGGCCTGGATGCCGTCTTACCCATTCAATGTAAGATTTCATCTCTCAAGCTCGCAATCGACCTTCTCCCCGGAACCTTAGAGGAAGAGGCTCGTTTCTTGGAACTAATCCAATTGGATGAAACCCATCGTGATGCCACCTTGGCTAAAGAAGCCCATAAGAAACAAGTTAAGGCGCAGTTTGACAAAAATGTCAAACCCCGTGTCTTCTTAGAAGGTGACCTAGTCTTGCTTTACGATCAGGAATCCGATAAATTTGGAGCAAGTAAGTTCCAATGTTTATGGATGGGTCCCTACACTGTTAAACAAGTGTTAGCAAAAGGAGCCTACGAGCTAGTATATTATGATGGAATTCCACTGACGCAACCCCGAAACGGGTTGTACCTTAAGTGTTACTATGCTTGAATAAGTGTAGTGACCTCTTCATATGCTTTTTTTACATTTTTGTTTTCTTCAAGAGCGATCATTTTGGTTAGGTAATCCATCTTTTTCATTTGTTGCAGATGTTGAAACTATTGGAATCATTTGTTGGATATGCCGACGGAACTATTTGTAGTACATGGAACCTATCTTCTGCGGCCTGGGCCATTTTTGATCTAAGCGGCAAGTTAGTGAGTTTCAGAGGAGTATGTATTGGTCGATCAATGAACAACATCACTGAGTATAGTGTGTTGATAGAACTTCTCTCTAATGCCATCGTGCATGGCATACGCCGACTTTTTTTCAGGCTAGACTCACAACTTGTCATCCTACAGCTTACTGGCATATATTCTATTCGGAATCTAGCTATCTATTGTATGTTCCTAAGGGTCAGGATTTTGGAAAGGCAGTTTGATTCTATTCAATATCAACACATTTCCATAAACTTAAACACATTAACTGATTCATTAGCAAATTATGTGTTAGATAGACATTTGTAGCATTTATAAAAGAAAGCATTTCAATCAACATTTGCATTAGGATCATATAACTTAAGCAAAATAAAGCTCCGAAAATAAAAAATATATAACTATTTATAGTTTGTCAAAATTTTCTGTGTCCAAGACAAAATCGGTCACATGACCCAAAAACTCAAAAATGCAGAGAAGCACCCTAGACTAATGGTGCTGGTGATAAAATGTCACCACCTGTGCGATCATACGTAAAAGCCTAGTCCATCGAATCGGCATACCAATAGTATGGCGCTATAATCTCAAAGGTAACTCATCAGTCCTCACATCCTAGATACCAAGGGTGAGACCCTCAACATGATCCTGCAAAACTGCAAGGGTCTCGGCTATGTCTAGATTGCGAAGGACAACCCTCCCTACAGCCTCTCGTACTGGAATGACAGCTGCTGCTCTCGGGCGCATTTTTGGTTGCACTGGTCCAATATATATATGAGTTTGATTAGTCTTGATAGCATTTAAAAGACATAAGTACATTATAAAAACAATAAACAGGGATATGGTCAGATCTTTTACCTATAACACCCCACTGCTCGCTAACTAGTAGCACCAAATTTAGGTCACCCCAGAAATCCATCCCATCATATGGGTACTTAGAAAAGACCATCTCCTGATGGTCGAACCACTCAAAGAAGGCATTAGAGAACAAAATTTCTAACTGACTAGCATGTCTGACCATAAGATCTACCCATCTCTGCATCCATGGTTCTGTCGGTACTGGCGGTTCGAGTGAGATGTACTGTGGTTGCATCAGTGGGATCTTCTCCAAGGTGAAGGCAATGCGAATAGAACCATAACCAAAGTTGTTAGATCTTCCGTTCTTCACCTTGGTGAGTTGTTCTTTTATAACCGGAAGTACTGCATCACACCAGTTAAATACCTTTGGTTCAAGGCATTCCAGAGCATACTGCATATAAGACTTGTTGGCCAAATGAAGAGCTGCGCTACTAGCCAATCTAGCAAAGGTGAATAAGATAGTCCTCAGGGACCTGTTAGTGACATCTCAAATACTGATCTTGCCGTCCCTGCTCGGATGAGATCCATCTCTATAGAATCGACGAATATAATCCCTCACGGATTCAATTCCATGAGCAGATCCTAATAGTGAGAGAGGGGCACCACGCCTCGATAAACCGGTTAAGAAGTAGATATCCTCAACTGTCAAAGGGATGGATTTACCTTGAATCTGGAATACTTGGTTGATACGATCCCATGCATCGAGAAAATATTGCAACAAATTGATTTGTTGCCTCATGCTAGATATGCGGAAGAATTTGAGAAAACCACAGTCCCGCAATGCAGTCACCATACCAAGATCATGTAAAGCAACCATGTCCTCTTCTTCATGCTCACGTTCATGCCATGTAATGACCATCTTCATCCAATGAATCTCTGAGAAACAAACAAGAGAATAATTAGGATCCTAATTCATGCAAAAATAGGCAAAATTTCCTTGAAAAACAGTGCATAAACTTTCCTTTTTGTGCCCATCGCACCCCAGCTGTGTACTGGGTGAGATACATCCTGACTGGCCAATGGCCAGCTCAGTATGCATCACACCTTTCGATGTACATTAGGTGTGATGGGGAGAGAACGAATTTTTCAAACCCCAGAGGCCTAGAAGAACAGGAAAGCATGCTCAAAATCAGAAAAGGAAAGAATGCAATTGAAGAGCTCAAGGTTAGCTCCTACCTGGTCCAAACGGCGCCGAAAATAGTCCACAGAATCTCCCGGAATCAGCTGGTGAAAATCAAAGGGGAAAACACCTCTAGAGCTCCAAAAATCCCAAATTTGAATGAAATGGTAAAAATGAGAGGTAAAAACTATTTTTATGTTACTATTCATGTAGTTCGAGTAAAATATGGTTGTTTAACTCATTTTTCAAGCATGTATTCACATTTCTAATCAATTTTATGGAGTAATTGAACAGGCAGCACGCCCATCAAAAGGATATAGTGTTAATGGTGAAATCAACGTCTCTGACTATTATCACGAGCAGTTTTACGCAAAGTTCAAGCTCGTTAAAAAATAAACCTAGCCATGAGCAGTTTTACATAAAGTTCAAGCTCGTTAAAAAATAAACCTAGCCACGAGCAGTTTTACGCAAAGTTCAAGCTCATTAAAAAATAAACCTAGCCATGAGCAATTTTACGTGATCTTCAAGCTCGTCAAAAAATAAACCTAGCAATGAGCAAGTGTTCCGATAAAGCTTAAGCTCATTAAAAAATGAACCCCACCTCTGGTAAATAACCATTTTGATCGCATGACTATCAACTTTTGAACCTTGGTCATGTTCTTACCGCCACCTCCACTCTTTTTTAGCCGATCATACGCCTCCATTTGATTGTTTACCCTTTTGAGGAACAACTGCAATGGGTGATTCTATTAGCCACCTTCTTTACACTGTCATGATGGAAAAAGTTCCAAAACTTACTTGGAACTAGTAGCTATCCAAAAAACATCACTCGTTCCTCAAAAAACGAGTCTCCTTTAAGCTCTTTTCATATGACTCATAAAATATGAAAATATTGTCGAGCAATTGGCCTCTCCAGCTCGTTAAAGCGACTGGAAGTGCCATCCCTCCTCTAGATTTTAATCTTTTTGGATCTAAGGTATTATTACACAAAAAGATCAAGCAGTTGTCTTGTTCGGCTCGTTAAAACTATCAAAAAGTCATCCCTTTCGTATTATTTTACACTTTTTCGGACTTAAGGGATTACATTACGAAAAAGGACCACTAGAGTTTCCTTTACGTCCCTTTTAGACTCTCTAAAATTGAAAAGGATCGAGTTATCTTTGTCGTTAAACTCGTTAAAACAATAGCGAAAAACTTGTCCATGCAGATAAGAGTGAGTTTCACTGTCGCTAGGCTCGTTAAAACATAGCGACAGGTTTCCCCGAAGGGAAAATTATAGAACAAGCATATGTTATCCTCGTCAAGCTTGACAAAAATAAAGAGGTACCGGTCAGCAATGACTAGGGAAAAAGGGAAGAAAACTTGAATAGCTTCATTGGTAGCAGGTCACTCTTGAATGTGACACTTTCACTCCGTCACCATGATTGAGTCGGGTTGGGTTATTCCATTCACCGGTCATTTCACCAGTGGTCCACCATACCATCCACCTTGAGGTTAACGCTACCCATCCATTTCAGTGTCGTTGGTATGTTCAAGAGAAGTCTCTTAGAGAATTCACCAACCTAGCTAACGTCTCATCTACTGCAATACCTTCAATGTCCATTTTTCATGACTGCTGTTCTGAACCTTATATCATCAGATCGTTTTCACCTCCACAAAATCATTTTCTCCATTCCGTGTTGTAGATGTGGGATTCATTAAGACCCTCCTACGACGGATCACTTATTATCGACATCAGCTCATTAGCCAAGAAGTTGACTTAGGAACAACCCTTTCAGTATTTTGAAGCTTGCATGCCTCAATGGCAAGTTTCTCACTTCCAGCAACATGTTTACATCAATGGCCTTCAACCAAAAGATTTTACGTGGTGTTCGACATCAACTCATGTATTCACACCACGTGAATTGTACTGCAGTACCTTGAGGGTCATCATCATTATTGGTGACTCCTCTCGCGCCTGTTAACAGCTTACAACATTGGTTGGTAATCAGGCGATGTCTTTCCATGTTCGACATCAGAACATCTTTTCACATGGATCGACTTGTACTTCGGGCGAAGATTGAACGAGTTTGAAGACGCCGTATCTAGTTTCATCCATCCGGGTTGCGATATATTTAGGAAAATAAAGACATAAAATATACATCACAGCTGCACAGATGATCATCCAAACTAAAGGATGATGGCTCTACCAGAATCATCAGTATGGCACATAGACGATTGTCTGTCTTATGTACATGAATATGAATTTATAAAGCTGAGCATGGGAATGCTCGCCCCAGCTAGATCATGAAAATATTGTGAAGATAATGTATTGTATTTTATCTTTTTATAGGTCACCTTCCAGTTCGAGAAACCTCGGATCCTCATTATAAAGCATTTCACTAGACATCAAAAGATTTATGACCTCATGCTTTAGGGGGCAACTATTATAGACATATTTGGGCACTGCAACCCGAATCACATATGTCCATAAACCAAGGGATTCTAAACCCCTAAGAGTGTTGTTTCATACCCTAAAGGAACAAGGTAAGCTAATTACATCATCTCCCAGAAGTTCTCCATTAAAACCTACTCAGAACTGGTCAAAACTGGACCCTACAGACTGCTCCATGCATAGGGTGTGATGCATCTCACCTATTACACACGGGGGATGCGATGCATACTGGAAAGCCCTTCTATAGGGTGCAATGAGTGAGAGTAGACAAATGGCAGAAGCAGTGTGCTAGGTGGAAACCCAGAGAATCTTCTAGAAACTGCTCATATGACACTTGCCTCTCTGAATTCACCTAGGGATGAGTAAGAGATCTGAAACCTCCAAGTGGAACCAAGAACTATCAATGAAATGACACTAATCAAAATCCCAGAAGCTAACTCACTCTCCTATAAATATCTGTATATGGATCCCTCATCCAAGAGATCCAAGAGGCTGGAATTTTGTAATTTGCAAGGAAGTGCTATTGGTTTCTCTTTGAAGACATTTTTGGGTGATCTTGCTTTGTATGAGGTGAAGAGGGCTTTCATGCTGGGAGGATGATGTTGGATCAGACAGCCTGGTTGTAATCCTCTCTTCTACTACTTCTATCAATAAAGCTATTTGAGTTTTCATCCATATGCTTGTATATCTCTGAATCTTGTTTGTGTATGCATTTATATGGTTAATGTACATCTGATCCTACATTATTTATGGTTATAGATCTCTATGCTTTGATGGTATTTTTCTGCCTTGACTCTACAGGTGTTCTTTGAAGCGGGACAAGCGAGAAAGGAGTGGTGAAATCTCTATTAAATGAGAAGTGGAAACAGGCAAGGAGACTAGCGAAAGACTGAGGTTGGTGCTCTTTTCTTCTCTCTCATTTATCTCTCATAAAGGAAAACACAAGTAACTTTAATATGTTTGTTTCTAAGATAGCTACCCGTCTTAGTGGGACTAGTAGCTCTAAATGGCCACTAGTTTTCTCGATAGCACATTGGAAGGAAAAAGCTACCATTAAGAGGAAGTTATCGTTAAAGGGAACGGGAGAAACGCATTTATGAAGCACAACTGACCGAATGTAGCACCATACCTACATTAAATGAGAAAGATCTTAGCCAATCATGGGGCTGGAAATTAAAATTCATCATAAAAAATCATATCCTGAACCACATTTTACACTTTATTGTCTAGAGAATTTGATAACTTGCAACTAAGTGTGAGAGAAGTAAGCTATTGTACGTCTGAGAGAAGTTTTGAAGAACTTTACAGAGGATTTGCAAAGAAAGGGCTAGCAAGAATCATGGAAGCCCAGGGTGGTCAAACCGCAACATCCAATATACACATTTCCACAAGGCACTCAAGTCGCCACAAAGAAGTTACCCACATAAGCATAGCCCAAAAGAAATAGGAAAAGAGGCCAGCTGAGGCCTTTAGGATAGAACTAAGGACATATTCGAGGAAGAAGACACAGAAGGAAGCGTGAATAAAGAACAAGGAGGACAAGGGGAAGAAACCTGCGTAGAAGGGAAAGAAACCAATATAGCAGAAGGAACCAAAGGAGGTTCATGATAGAGGAATATGCCAAGGTGCATTAGATGGAGATAGAGGGTGGCAAAATTCCCTCTGTGCTCCCACCTTACATGCCACTGAGAATACCACGTGCCAAGCCGGTCAAGGACCCAAAAGATGCAAAGTTTGGCACGTTCACTCCATTTTTACAAGAGGAAGTGTCATTTGATGGTGAAGTGTTGGGGAATATCCCACAACTAAATATGAAGGATTGGGATTTCAATGATCAGAGAAATACCCACAGTTTGAGCCGAACAGATACCTGTAGCAGGTATATTACCTAGAAAGTGGAGTTACAAGGTTGGAGCCGCACTAATGGGCTAGATGGTTATAGAGAGAAGGCTTGTTAAATATGCTACTTGAAGGAATTAAAATCAGCTTAGAAAGGCATCTCCGAGACAATGGTGGACTGTGGAAATTTACTAGCTGACACTATGCAAATTTTGGCCTCACTGCAAGAGGATCCAAACATTCAGAATTTTGAGGAGGAGATACAGCTAAAGCAGAAGAAGTGGGAAGATATCCTAGCAACTGTGAAGACCCTACCAGTCTCGCAGAGGCTTGCCATCATTACTGAAGGAAAGAACCTCTAGAAACAGATAGAAGATCTTCGGAGGAAGGAGAAAATCTTGCAAGTGAGGACTTAGCCATGGCAGGATGATACTCTACAAATTTCACAGACAGTTGATGGAAGGCTCAAGAAGTTAAAGGAAATGGAGAAATAAATAGTATGAAGTAAATCATCAGTGCTAAGTTATTTATGCATGCGAAGTTGTAAATAGGTCTATGACATAAGTAAACACATGGGTGCCACAACCTGCATATCCCTCTTGCTGCAGAAACCTGGTTCTGCAACCTCCCATAACCACTTCAGGTGAGACTTTTGTTTGCTTCCCAGTCATTGCCAAAAGGACCAATGGTTGAGGGTTTTGTTGTTGTGCAGTACACTTTGAACCTAGGTCCAAGCCCCTTGAGCCAACACAATTTATCAAAGCTATATCAAGAACCATAACTAGCTTACATAGATGAAGCCTCTTTGCAATCGATTCGTATATTCCATTAACAATAGACTTAGAAACATAAAACATGTACAAACGAAATACTTTGGAAACATTGACATGGTATTTTATGGTGATTTCTACTAAGCACAACCTATCTAGGAGCCTATAATTTTAAAAAAATATAGAACCAACAAACAATAATAACACAAGACTTCTGAAAGGATAATGTGAAGTGCTTCCAATTACATATGACTAAAAACATATGAAACATTCATATCAATTTTAAATAGAATCCTAAAAAATATTCAAACATGTGATGGTATAGAATATATTAATACAAATTGCATATCCCCTACACCAAATTATCTAACATTTCCTATATTTTTATAAAAACAAGGACATTTAATGCATAAAAAGAAAATGTTGTCGCTCGTGTGTGGAAATGAAATATGTATCTATGCAATTCATGAAGATGAAGAAAACCATGGAAAAATTCCAAACCATCAACACACAACTAATTTTCCTTCCCAACCTATCATAGAATTAAACGTGCTAGTTGAAATGTATGCTTGCAATTATGATGCACAAGATGGCCTAGTAAATGGTGCAAATGGAATAGTTAAAGTGTACACGAATATAAATAAGATCATTGTTCTATCTTTTAAGTTCCAAGACTCTTAAATTGGTCATTGCCAGTCTATAACACTATCTTATCTCTATATTTTAGACATACCACATGATTTCATACCAATACTATGAATATCAAAACCAATATCTATAACAACAAAGATAGGCCATTTGAAAATTCAAAAGAAATTCGAATTTAATTCACATGTGTACACACAATACATAGGCCATAGGGTTTAACATTGGATAGCCTTGTATTGGACCCTACTATAATATGAGTACACTGTTTAGTATACACAACTTTGTCATGTGTAAGAAACATACAATCATTGTCTTTGTTAAATTCTCTTACAAGAAATAATTTCAAGGTTACGCAAAAAGTAGCATGTGAAATGAAATGTTTATAGAGCATTGCAAAAAGGAAGTTAGAATATGATTTCACGTCAATTCAATCATTTTCATCCATATTCATTCTTTCACTGAACACACACAACCTTCATGCACATGTTAATGACATATCCAATGACTATGAAATGATGTAATCTCATATCCTCTGCTTACAAGTGATCCAGATCTTTTACTTCAAGGATGCATACAAAATTTCATTTAAAAGAGCATGTAACCAAATATCATAAACACATGAAAGAAGTAGAAAGCAAAAGAAACCATGAGGTCCAAGGCACAAGACAATTTGATAATGGAGTTCACCTAGTGTGGCCTATGTATTCGGGCCCTACTCAATGTGGAGAGGCCTCTTTCATAAAATGGAAGTAGAAATCACATTATAATCAATTACATAAATGACCCTTATACATTCATTTTCTGGAATGGTATTAAAATGCAAATCTCAGCTATAGAAACAAACATAATTGTTGAATTCGTGGCGCAAAATTGTGTCAAGTGACTATAAACTTGACCCTCTTTTGAGCAGGTGACTTCTAGAGCTCTAGGGAATATTTTAGATTCCTTCAAGATACCCAATAAAATATTCTCCCAAGATTCCCTAGGAATATTTCTCAAAAATCACGCTAGACTGGACGTAATTTCGTCTTGGGGCATTGTTCCAACTCCCATAGTCGACATTCTTGTTTCCCGCTCGGCCTCCTCCATCTAAATGGAAAAAGGTTCGAGGTTTAAATATTTTTTAGGTGCTTTGGTATTGATGGCCCACTTGGCCTAATGGAAACTGCTAGGCTGTCAGGCCATTGGTCCACTGACAGACCCAAGTTCAAGTGTCTGCGGGAGTGTTAGTTTTTAGGTTAGAGGTTTAACATGGCATTGGCAGTTAACATTTGGCACTGGACGTTATGGGTTAGCTAGTGGCTATTTTATTTTTGTACGTGAAGGTTATGGGGATATTGCTAGCGAGCCAACCCACCAGTCAGTGTGGGTTCAACACCCACTGATCCCACATTTCTCGACGGTCGATAGTTTATATATATAATATATATATATATATATATATATATATATATATATATATATATATATATATATATATATATATATATATATATAATATATGTTGTGGTTCGGTTGGTCGGGTTTGACTGCCGGCCAACCGGACCAAATCATTATTTTTTTATTTTTTGATTTTTAGACCTTAGAGTACAAAACCCATTCCACCGATCTTGGGGGTTACCAGACTTTTTAAAGGGGCAAAAACTTTTCCATCATCGGTGGTCGTATTCTAGTGACTGTTGTTGTGCAAATTCCTGCTCACTTAACTGACGACCCACCTGCTGATGTCACACCGAAGTCACTCTACCACATGGTGCTCTTTCATTGGTCTGTATTCCCCCATCATCTCGCTCACATCATCATCTGTATGCTAATGTCAACCCTGCAACATGTCAACCAACAATTGGTCATCTATATGACCACCTCACCCTACTAAGGTCAGCAGCCATAAAAATGATGTCAACATTTGTACTGTTGATGTCAACATGCCATGTGGCACTGTGGGCACTGCTTGCAAACATTTTAGCTGTTTTGGAGAAACTTTAGCCGGCCATAACTTTAACATACGTGTTCATTTTTGGTGTTGTTCGCACCATTGGATACAAAATAACGAGCTCTTCGATTTGAGATTGGTTTCGCTACATTTTGAGGACTTAAAAAATTGACCTTTTACGATCCTCCTAGATCATTCCTCTGTACTAAGGAGCTTTTGGTCTTCCAAAATCATGAACACATTCTGGAATCTATATGTGTCCTTGTCAAACCACAATTTCAAAATTTGCATTCCATGCAAATATGTGGTACATTATTTGCAATCAAATACAAAGCCAAACATGACTCGAACAACCTCATACTTGCCAAGAGTTTATAACACACACTCTTGGGTCAATTTTACATCATAATAGAAACCAATACCCTGACTATCAACAAAATGCCAAAACATCATCATTGTTGTTATAAGTGATGGAAAACATGTGATCACTTTTACAATTATATCACAACACATGATTTACAGAATGTGGCCATGAGAAGCTACTATATCTAGTAAAACATCTCTTACTCAACAAAGTGAATGGGTCATCTTGTTGTGCATGATTCGTTTGTTGAACATATACACCAGTTGGTTTCTTCATAGGTGCTTTCTGGGCATGGAGTATATGACATGTGAATCTCTAGTGTCCATTCTCGTTGCAATGACCACAATGATTTTTTTTCCTCAAAACTTTCTAGATCATCTTAGAACACTTACTTCGTGTGCACCTCTGAGAAGTGCCCATGGAATCCTCACTATCACTGGATTGTTATAAAGTTCTCTTGTCATTTGTCGTTGGTTGGTCACTGGCTGTCTTGGAGCATTCTCCAAACTCTCTTCTGACATACCCAAGTCCTACATAGCAAGGCAGTTCATCCACTTTAATGGGATTCACAATGCCTTGGCCATTAACGTTGAGGCCCTTTCCTTGATATCCCATTTTATTCAAAAATTTTGATCCAATTCTTGTGGTATGTTTCTCAAAAGTAGTGAAATCATCATCATAAAAATAAAATGAAATTGAAGAATAACTTTTTACCTCAGGCTTGGTATGCTACAACTTTTCCAAGGCCTCCTCCTCGATTTGTAACTAATGCTACAACCTTTGTTTCTCCTTCTCTGCTTCTTGTAGGAGTTTATTTAGTTCAACATTATCTGCCTGAGTTTTTTGGTTGATTTAGCCAAGTTCTTGGAGCCATGCATAATTTGGAGCCTTCTTTACTTTTGGCACAACATCTGCTGAAATCCTTGTCTCATCTCTCGAATCAAAACCCAAGTCGATAGGTCCATCTTCTGCAATCTTAGGAGTTGCAGTCTTCATTTCATCACCTGAGTCTAATCCTAGGTCAATTGGCCCAACTGTTATAGACATTTTTGTGCCTTACAACTCCAAGCATGAAATGTCCATAAACCAAGGGCTCCTAAGTCCCTAAAAGTGTTGTTCTAACCCCTAAAGGAACAAGGTCAACAAATTACAGCTTCTCCCAGAAGTTCTCCACCAGAAACTGCTCAGAATAAGTCAAAATAGGATCATTTCAGTTGCTCCACTGGCTAGGTGCGTTGCATAGCACCTAAATACACTGGCTAGGTGCGTTGCAACGCACCTAAATGCACTATGAGGGTGCGTTGGGTGAGAAATGACAAATGGCAGTGTCATTCCGCGAGGTGGAGAGACAATGGAAGCTTCCAGAATCTTCTCCTATGACACTTGCTTCACTGAATTTGACCAAGGATGAGTAAGAGGCCTTCAGTCTCCAAGTGGAAGCAAGAACTGACAAAGAGAAGACACTAATCAAATCACAAGCTGACTCATCCTCCTTACACATATCTATAAATGGATCCCTCATCCCAGAGATCCAGAGGTTGGAATTTTGCACATTGTAAGGAATTGCTGTTGGTTTTGAGACAAACATCAGGGTATTGGGTGATCTATGCTTTGTTGGAGGTGAAGAGGGGCTTCTTTGCTGGGAGGTTGATGTTGGGTCAGGAACCATCGGTTGTAACTCCTCCTGGATCTTCTTGTTTATCAATAAAAACTATTTGAGTTTTTCCTCCATGCTTTTGTATCATTGATGCTTGTTACATTTGTATAGTTAACTTAAATCTGATCCTAAGTTGTTTATGAATATAGATCCATGTCTTTGCATAGTTTTCTTCTTCTGTGATCTTACAGGTACTTGGTGAAGCTGGGCAAGTAAGGGAGCAGGTAGCTGGAAGCTGTCAAAGAAGAGAGGGATTGGATCAAAGGATTAGCGCAAGACACAGGTTGGTTCTTTCTATTCCTCTCTATCTATAGTTCATAAAGGAAATACAAAAGTAGTTTTTCTCTGTTTGTTTCTAAGGCAGATGTCACACCTTAGTGGGATAGAGCAGTTCTAAATAGACACTTTTCCCGGTAACAAAATGGTGACTCCGCTGGGGAGTGTCTAATTAGTTTGTTTGTGTATCTCTTGTTGTTTGTTTCATAAACTTATAAGTAGCATTTGAACTACATTTGCCATAACAAATGCAAAGTAGACATCTGCTGCTTCAATCCATTCACTGGATCTGTTTATGATTTGAACAGCTGATTCACAGACTATCTGATTGCCCTTGTGATAGCTCTTAGACCCTCCTTAGATCTACCCCTGATTGTGCATTACTGATTGCTTTTACTCGGCCAAAAACCAAAGACTAAACTGCAAACTGTGACCCAGAACCCGGACAGATTCTCGTTTTTGGCCCAGCGCAGGTACTGTGAAGAGATCCTGCATTTCAACGCACTTCCCGAAAGGGCAACCTGCACTGCAATGCAGTTTCTCTCTGTTATAGGTGCGCTGATCAGACTAGCCCTGTGCAGCTGAGGTTCTTGTGCTTCATTCTTTCCAGTTTTGTCTCTGAATTTTGCTGCCTGTGATCAGTATATGTCTGTTTAAAACCCCTTTTCCTTATTGTTATTCCGCCTCCTTTGTACAAAAGAACTGTAGATGTTTTTATGTG
The DNA here is from genome assembly GCA_031772625.1 of Pinus tabuliformis. NCBI lineage: Eukaryota > Viridiplantae > Streptophyta > Pinopsida > Pinales > Pinaceae > Pinus > Pinus tabuliformis. The sequence continues at coordinate 272,036,524 of CM062817.1, read as the reverse complement.
TTTGTTGAGTCATTTACAGTTTTCCATTGCAAAAGTAGAATAATTGTACTGTCGTCCTTTGATTTAGATCTGTCGCAAGTGTTGATCTCGATCATAGGAGAAATTTTGATTGCTATTGATGGATTATACTTTTACTATTGCCTTTGTTCTGAATTTGTGATTTTCTAGTGTCAAAAACGAGTGTTCATTTCAAAATCGTAAAGTGTCGTAATTGTCTCTATCTTTTGATTTCAAAAAGAAGCTTGTTTGTGTTTGTCGCTTGAAAGCAAATTCAGATTTGTACATAAACTTTCTTTTTAGCATCAATACTAAGAAAGTCGAAAACAAATACATGCATGTGCATTTGCATATAGACAGTCTGTTTGGCTTGATTTAGGAAAGTGCATTTACAGTGTGCTCTTTGCTCTTTGTGAAAAGATTGTGTCTTTCTTTTCCTCTAGTAGCTAGGATTTTCATTACACAAAAGAGATAAAAGTTTGTTTATCATCTTTAGATTGCATTTTAGGAATTAAATCTACATCTCGTGGTGAACCCAAAAGGCAAACTTCATAAGCAAGATCAACTTAAAATAAATTCAATGAATCTAACAACGCTTTGGAACTTAACGCACAACATTTAGAGGTCTAGGCTAGAGACGTATTCCGGCGTCGTAAAGCCTGGTAACTGTTGTCCTCACTGATGGTTGGGTCATTCCTCCACTTTGAGATGATAAGTGCCAGTACGGACTTGTGCTCCCACGTACTGTCGAGTGTATTTTGGGAGACCCCTATAGGCTTAAATCCTTTATCCATAGGAAGCCGTGTCTGCCGCCTTATCGATCGCAATGCACCGAACACAGCATTCGGGAAGATTGACTGCCGTACCGTAAAAAGTATTCTGCAGTTTTGCGATTGGTTTGGTACTCCCTCTACCTAGACCTCCAGAGCAGTCCCTTTCATTCCTTTTTAGACTCCTTAACGGAAAAGGTCCATCTGAGCACTTGTCACTTCAGGCTCATTAAAAATCAAAGGAGACTAGAGTCATCTTTTGTTTTTTCTCGACTCTTAAAAACTGAAAAAACAAGTTGTGTCAAAGCGTATAAAATTTATTTTAAATGGAATATTCATACCCCTTTCCTACGTTGATCTTGGGTTGAGAAAATGGAGCCTACCAACCAAGGAATTCCCCTTGGTGGAAATCCTAGTCCCTTCTCCTCTTGGGGAGATGTTGGTGCGCCCCATATGGCCACATTGTCGCTTCCAGGGCTGAAAATTGGTTTTCCTGTATGGCTCTTCTCAACCTCAGTCATTTAGAACACCACTATTCCTGAACAATCGAATCAGCAATTAGACGAGTCTAGAGTTGCCCACCAGCCTTCTACTTCCTCTAATTCTTCCTCTCCTCCTTCCTCTTCGCTTGATGGGGCTGGTAAAGCCAAAGGTCAAGTTCCTAAGGAGAAGAAGGAAAAGAAGAAGAAAGAGAAGAAGAAGAAGGAGCCAAAGGCAAATGGGGGAAAACGAGTCTCATCTAACAAAAATCCACACACTGCACTGACCAGGCCTAAATCGCCATGTGTCATTTGCAAAGGAGACCACTTTCACAGAGATTGTCCTTGCATCCCTCGGATATTAAGGGACTGGTCTCCTCGTTTGCACAACCCGGTGTCGTCAACCTCTGATGATCATATTGAAAGCACACCATCAACTAGTGAAAGTGAAGCCCCAGGACAAAAAGGGAAATGTAGATTTCCTTGTAAACTGTGCGAAGGCGATCATGCTATCCACCGTTGTCCCTTCTTAGACGAAGCTAAAAGAGTTTGGGATGATCGTTTGGTTTCACCGTTACGACTTCCTCCTGGATATAAAAAACTCTTGCCAAGTCCGTCATTAGTTGAAAATCCAGTTGGCCCGCTCAGGTGGTCGGCTGAAGCACCTATCGTTGAATATAAACCATCTGGATCCATACCAGACGAAAGTCAAAAGGTCGAGGCGGCAGTTGACCCGGTCTTGCCTTCAGAGGTTTTATCTTCAGATGATACAGTCACTGAAGAGAACAAGGATGACACCGTCCAAATTCTCTTCATAAACACAGACTCCGACGAACATGGGGGCAATTTACCCATTCCTTTACCGCAGGAAGGAAGTTTGTCAGAGCCGTACCCGGCCGTCTATTTGGTCCCACCTCCAAGCAACCTAGTTGTCTCCTTCGACTAGAATCAACTAGGCAGACCCCGTTTACCAGCAAGCGTACCATTCTGAATCATCGTTCAAATATATAGAATGGTTATGGCTGGTACCATCATAGATGAGGGGGCTTCTGTGAGTATCCTTTCCTCAACTGCTTGGAAAGCGCTTGGTTCGCCATCGCTTTTGCCTGAGATGAGAAATCTGACGGGCTTTGATAAGGGAACTAGTCGACCTTTAGGGATCCTTCCCGATGTGCCCATAACATTGAGAAGGAAAACAGTTCGCATGAACGTAATGGTAGTTCAAGGACCCCTAGATTACAATCTACTCCTTGGACGAGACTATATTTATTGCATAGAAGCAATTGTCTCCTCACTCTTTAGAGTAATGTGTTTTCCGCACGAAGGAAGAGTGGTCAAGCTTGTGGACCAGCTTTCATTTCTTGGATCATACAGAGCAAATAGTCATATACCGTCCCTGAATGGTCTTTTCACGCAAGAAATGTCTCAATCCCCAGTCCGTCCACCCGATGAGCGCGAGTGATCCGGGAGGACATGACTGAAACCCAGGGGGCATGCACCCTGGTCTGCTTCGGCAGGAAAACTTCGGGTATAGGGTAGGTTTCCGCGAGAGAACATGACTAGTCTGTACCCCATCCGTGAGTGGAAAAGAGGGTTATTCTAGAATAAGATTCTCTTGTCAAAATTATGTGAGTGGAGTAGCCTCCTTCACTCACCTTTGTTTATCTCAGTAGACATCGCCAGAGAAGTGTTTTGTTTGCGCTGTGAATAGAACAATCTTTGGGTAACCTGAAAGAGGTATACCCTTCCTGATAAAAAAAATGTTTTGTCAGCTCGAATAGAGGGTGACCTTGAAACTCTGTTTTATACCTGGGGGCATGCAAACCTTTTGGAGTGCAAGCAAAGGGAGACTATTTATTTTTTAAAAAAATTTAGGACCTTTAACCCTTTAAAATCGTAGGATTGGTCGTCTCCTAACTTGCATGAAGAAAGGATGTGGGGCAAAACTCTAAAAGTTGCCATTTTTATATGAGACATTCTTATCATACGACTGGATTAATCGAGCAGTGTTACCGCAAGGTTCAAGCTCGTTAAAAAATAAACCCACACCGAGCAAATGTTTCCACCCGTGTTTAAGCTCGTTAAAAAATGAACTATTCCCCGGTAAATAACCACTGTGAATGTAGCACTTTAGCCATTAAAGCCTTGGTCGTGTTTGCACCATCACCTCCACTTTTTCATTGGCCGATCATTCACCTCCTCTTGATTGTTTACCCATTTTGAGGAACAGCTGCGAAGAGTGATTTCACTAGCCATCCTTGTGACACTGCCGTGATTGGAAAATTCCAAACCTTACCTAGAATCAGCTGCTACCCATTTTATCACTCGTTCCTCAAAGGACGAGTCTTCTTTAAGCTCTTTTCAACTGACTCGTAAAATATGAAAAGATTGCCAAGTCCTTGGCCTTCCAGCTCGTTAAAGGGACAGGAAGTGCTATCCCTCATCTAGATTTTAATCTTTTTGGACCTGAGGGATTATTGCACAAAAAGATCGAGCGCTTGTTTTGTTCGGCTCGTTAAAACTATCGAAAATTCATCCCTTCTGTATTGTTTTATACTTTTTTGGACTTAAGGGATTAGATGATGAAAAAGGAATTTTGGAGTTACCTTTACGTACCTTTACAGACTCTCTAAAAATGAAAAGGACCGAGTTATCTTTGTCGTTAAACTCGTTAAAAAGATTAATAGCGACAAACTTGTCATTAGACGATAACGAGTTTCACTATCGCTAGGCTCGTTAAAACATAGCGATGGGTTTGCCCGAAGGGAAAATTATAGAACAAGCATATGTTATCCTCCTTTAAGCTTGAAAAAAATAAAGAGGTACTGGTCAACAATGACTGGGGAAAAATTGGGAAGAAAACTCAAAGAATCTTTATTGGTAGCAAGTCGCTCTTGAACATGACACTTCCACTCCGTGTCCGAGTCGGGTTGGGTTGTTTCATTCACCGGTCACATCGCCATGGTCACACCATACCATCCACATTTGGGGTTAATGCTACCAATCCATCACATCAGTGTCTCCGACATGTTCAAGAGAAGTCATCCAGAGAAGCCACCTGTGTCCCACCCACTACCATACATTATACTCCATTTTTTCATGACTGCCACCCTGAACCGTATATCATCAGATCATTTTCACCTCCATCAAAATCATTTGCTCCGTTCCGTGTCATTGATGTGGGATTCATTAAGGCCCTCCTATGATGGATCACTTCTTGTCGACATCAGCTCATTATCCAAGAAGTTGGTCTAGGAACACCCCATCCAGTACTTTGAAGCTTGCATGCCTCAATAGCAAGTTTCTCACTTCCGGCGACAAGTTTACATCAATGACCTTCGACCGAAAGATTTTGCGTGGTGTTCGACGCTAAGTCCTTTATTCACACCACGTGAATTGTACTGCAGTACCTTGAGGATCATTATCATTATCGGTGATTCCTCTCGCGCTTGTTAACAGTTTACATCATTGACTGGTAATCAAGCGATGTCTTTCCATGTTTGACTTCAGAACATTTCTCACATGGATCGACTTGTACTTCGAGTGAAGATCGGACGAGATTGAAGACCCCGGATCTAGTTTCATCCATCCGGGCTGCGATATATACCAGGGAAATAAAGACATTAAATGTACATCATTGCAGCACAGATAATCATCCTACCAAAAGGATGATGGCTCTATCAGAATCATCAGTCTACAATCAGACGATTGTCTATCCTATGTACATGAAAATGAATTTATAAAGCTGAGCATGGGAATGCTTGCCTCAGCTAGATCATGAAAACAGTATGAAGATAATGTATTGTATTGTATCTTATTACAGGTCTCCTCCCAGCATTGAAAGAACTTCAGATCCTCATAATAAAGCATTTCGCCCGACACCAAAAGGTTAACGGCCTCATACTTTAGGGGGCAAATGTTATAGACATTTTTGTGCCTTACAACTCCAAGCATGAAATGTCCATAAACCAAGGGTTCCTAAGTCCCTAAAAGTGTTGTTCTAACCCCTAAAGGAACAAGGTCAACAAATTACAGCTTCTCCCAGAAGTTCTCCACCAGAAACTGCTCAGAATAAGTCAAAACAGGATCATTTCAGCTGCTCCACTGGCTAGGTGCGTTGCATAGCACCTAAATACACTGGCTAGGTGCGTTGCATAGCACCTAAATACACTGGCTAGGTGCGTTGCAATGCACCTAAATGCACTATGAGGGTGCCTTGGGTGAGAAATGACAAATGGCAGTGTCATTCCGCGAGGTGGAGAGACAATCGAAGCTTCCAGAATCTTCTCCTATGACACGTGCCTCACTGAATTCGACCAAGGATGAGTAAGAGGCCTTCAGTCTCCAAGTGGAAGCAAGAACTGACAAAGAGAAGACACTAATCAAATCACAAGCTGACTCATCCTCCTTACACATATCTATAAATGGATCCCTCATCCCAGAGATCCAGAGGCTGGAATTTTGCACATTGTAAGGAATTGCTGTTGGTTTTGAGACAAACATCAGGGTATTGGGTGATCTATGCTTTGTTGGAGGTGAAGAGGGGCTTCTTTGCTGGGAGGTTGATGCTGGGTCAGGAACCATCGGTTGTAACTCCTCCTGGATCTTCTTGTTTATCAATAAAAACTATTTGAGTTTTTCCTCCATGCTTTTGTATCATTGATGCTTGTTACATTTGTATGGTTAACTTAAATCTGATCCTAAGTTGTTTATGAATATAGATCCATGTCTTTGCATAGTGTTCTTCTTCTGTGATCTTACAGGTACTTGGTGAAGCTACGCAAGTAAGGGAGCAGGTAGCTGGAAGATGTCAAAGAAGAGAGGGATTGGATCAAAGGATTAGCGCAAGACACAGGTTGGTTCTTTCTATTCCTCTCTATCTATAGTTCATAAAGGAAATACAAAAGTAGTTTTTCTCTGTTTGTTTCTAAGGCAGCTGTCACACCTTAGTGGGATAGAGCAGTTCTAAATAGACACTTTTCCCGGTAATACCAACACCTGCAAAGGTCGCAACTGTGATATTCTCATCATCCTCTGATTTAGATTCTTGGTCTTAATGCATAGTTGCAACTGTCTTCTACTTCCCTTTTCTGTTGTTCCTTTTTGGCCTAAATTCTGGATGCAATTTCCAGCAATGCTCCTCATCGTGCCCTTCTTTCTTATAGTGAGTGTAAGAGGGCTTTGCTTCCTTTATTTTATTTGTTGTTGTACTCTTTGGGTGGTATTATTTCTCATGATCCCCCTTGCTTTCAAGATGTACAACCTTAACACTAACTCCATCAAGGGTTGTAGGTTCAAATAATAACAATGAATGATGCAGATAATTATGCAAAGAGTCAATATATTTCATCAACGTCTCAGAAGTGTCTAGTGGAACATTCAATGTTAATGGTTGTTTCCAAAACTCCTCAGTAAAATTCTGAAGAGTTTGACCTTTACTTTGTTTCAAATGTTGTCATTCCATCATGGCCTTCTATCTATAACCGAAAGGGTAAAATTGTCCTCTAAAAGCATAAACAAACACAAACCAAGATGAAAGAAGTTTACGACTACTCTTACCAAATTTTTGTAGTTTTCCTTCCCACCACACAAGAACAATGCCACTCATTCAAATGGATGCTAGCTAGATATTGGCTTCATCCTCTTTGATACATTGTATGCGACAATACACTTCAACTTGTCTGATCGAGTTATCTAGCTTTTATACATTAGATTCTCCACTATACATAGGAAAATCAAACTTTACATCAAATGGCTTCTTAGGTGCATTCCTATGATCCCTATTAGAATGATGAGAAGAGGAAGAAGAAGAAATTTCACTTGAGGAAGGAGAGGAAGGGGGTTCTTCTCCTCAACCTTCATGATTTACCAAGGCATGATCATCTGGTTCATTCTTCTTACATTTGATTGTCTTCTCATATTCTGCAAACAACTTGTCAACTTTATCTGCCATGGTGAAGAAGATCTTGTGATAATTTCACTCTTCCTCCTTTTGAGCTTCCACATCTGCCATCTCTCATCTTCGTGCTGCATGCTCCACTTTGGGATCAAAGGATTTGAGTTTTCCTTCTCCTCTTTGGAGCTTTTCCTTGGTTATCATTCACTCATGTAACTCGCATCAAGAAGACCTTCTCTAATACCAAAATTGATCCAAATATTTTACTTCAAGGATGTGTACAAAATTGCATTTAAAGGAGCATGTAACCAAATAGCATAAACACACGAAATAAGTGGAAAGAAAAAGAAACCATGAGATCCAAGGCAAAAGACAATTTGATAATGGAGTTCACCCAGTGTGGGATACGTCTACGGGCCCTATTTTCCACCACCATATTTTCCACCAAGAAAATTGAGCGCCCAACTAGTCAAAGATCCAAAAGATGCAAATTTCGGCACATTCACACCGTTGCTACTAGAGAAAGTTCCATTTGAAGACAAAGTGTTGGGGAAAATCCCGCAACTGAAAATGGAGGATTGGGACTTTAATGACAAAAGAAAATATTTGTAGTTTGAACCAAGCAAGTACCTACACTAGGTATATTATCCAGAGAGTGGAGTTACGAGGTTGGAGCTGCACCGATGGGTTACAGGATTGCAGAGATCAGGCTTGTTAAACATGCTATATGTGCCACACTTTGGTAGAAGCACATCAAACACAACATGTGTGAAAAAATTACCATCATTTGTGCATGATGGATGCCTCCGGTTGGGGATGAGGATCCCAATCAACGAAATGTTGATCAGGAGGATTACTAAGCTACCTCACCAAGGAAAAGACCTCGTTGAAGATTTCATTGGTAAGAACCAAGATAAGGTAATGGCACAAATCATGAAGGAAAAGTTCGAGATTATCAAGAAGTCACGTGGTTATGATATCAACTCTATCAGCGACCAAGGGGTATGCTTTGCCACACATATTTTAGCAGGGAAAATAATGAGGAAGTGCAGAGTGAATGAAGTTCTCACATCCATGGTTTCTTTGGTTGTATAATGCAGTGATCGGGTTCTGTTAAACTGGGTCGGGTACTTATGTAGGGAGTTTTTGGAGGATTTTCAGGAAGCACAGGAGGAAGGAAAAGCATTTCACTACGAGTGGTTGATCTTGATCATCGCGCTGATCGCATGGAAGGAGTCGGAGGACTCACAGTTTCCTCCTATTGAAATAGATGTATGTGAAGTCATGCGGTATGCCTCACTGTGGCATACTAAGGAGTCGTTGCGCGCGCAGGAAAACATAATTTTCTTTGTGCTATTAAACATGGATTTTCACATGGTGGTGAACTAGTATCCCAGGTTTTCACCTAGTTTGTATGGGCAGTATTGCAACATCGCAACATTCAAGATTGATTTTCACAGAGCCGACATCAAGGCACAGAAGGATCCAATGGAGACATGGCACCCTCTGCCATACTTGGTCACTAAAGACGACCTGTGCATAGTTATACATCAATGGTCATCCAAATGGATGACCCCAACCATAGACGACACTGAAACAATAGGGGGAACTGCGCAACACATTGGTCCAAGTAGGAGAGACAAAGGAAAAGAAGCAGAGGATATAGAGCCAGAGACATAACAAGATATGCAACACCCTCTCAGTGATTTAGATCCAATAGAGGAATCGCCATCCATCATCAAAAAGAGGGTACCTACAGTAACTATGTCGGACCCAAGGAAGAAATAGAAGGCGAGAAAATCTAAGGGAGTGATACCACTTATCCTCATTGATGGGGACATCCATGAGATTAGGGAGAAGGTCCAGGAAGTAATGATTGAGACTTGGGACAAGGACGATGATCGCTACAAAATAATTTTGAAAGAGGTACTGCAAGGCATCGTGGAGTTAAAAGTATTGGCACAGATAGCCAAAAAACCACCACAGATAGGTCAGCTACCACAGCCAGAGTGATGAATAGAAACAATGGTTGGAGTAAAGAATTTGTAGGTACCAGCTGGAGCATTGCAATTTGAATCACTAAAGGATAGAGAACGAGTAAAATTTGAGGACAACGTCAACATGAACATTGTCGTGATTCTGATTCAAATATTACATGAACTCCATCAAAGTATTACAAATGAACAAAAGGAGCGTGAAAAATTTGCTTCATTGTTAATAATTTAGGTGGAGAAGGACAGAGCTTCGCTGAAGAAGGAGCTCGATAAATTGATTAAGGAAAGGTATGGAGCACACTAGCAACAACGACAGCTAGAAAAAGTCGTTGCATATACTTGTAGCTTAGTTCCAGATGTGAAGGTCCGTGAAGAGGAGTCACTAGCAGAGAAGGTAACGAAGCTTGCCCTCACAATAAGAGACTCAAAGAACAAGCTTGTAGAGATGAATTCAAGATTACTGAGCTGCAAATGAGGTTTCATCCAGTCACGTCACTGTAAGTACAAGAGCAGAGGGAAAAGGATTTGAAATCTAGATTGAAAGGCATTGTTGACAGAGTGGAGGACTGTGCCATATTACTAGATAAAACCATGCAGATTTGGATCTCATTGTAGGAGGATCCAGATATTCAATGGATTGATGATAGGGAAAATTTTAAAAACCACCCTAAATTTATATGTATAATAAATGGGCTAATCCCCATGATACATAGGAAAAATGGGAGGTGATTTTATTAATAATATAATATGTATATATAATTTTTTTGGCGAATCTCTCACCAGATTATATTATCTTGTACAGTGATGGAGAATCTTTCACTAAATTATAAAATCTTGTAAGATCTTGGCAAATCTTTTACTTAATAATAAAACATTGTGAAGTCTTGGCGAATGTTTTGTTAAAGTATGAAACCATATATGATAATAAGAAAACATATTCATTAAGTTGTAATATACTAACATACAAAAATGAAAAAGTAATACCATTCCTTGGTAAAACTTATTCCCTCTATTTTATTAATTTTACATCCACTAAATATAACCATGCATGGGTGAGGATGGCGACAATCGTTCGTGCGGGATTAGGGTAAAACCCTAAGGGTTTTTTACTGCAATTTACTATAGACTGCATGAACCCTGTACCGACATCGTCTTCTGCTGCCCGTCGTTTACCATTTCTACCTTGCCCGTCGCTTTCCACTGTCACTTTCTGGCTAGGATTATGGGGGAGACTATGGAGGTTGAAGAAGTTGATTATTCCGAGGAGCCCTTTCTGGACCGGGTTATATTCAGAAACCCCTGTTTCTCATCGACGGTTTCTGCATCAGTTCCGGTTCCTGAACCACCATCGCCCTTACCCTCGACTGTGGTCACTTTCCCTTAGCATTGTTCTGTGCCTCCTCCCTCAGGGTCACTCTCACTTGATTCACCAGCTTTGGATATCCCCCCTCTCACTGGGCACCCTACACTTTCTAACAACGAACACCCCCCTTTGCCATCCTTTGACCCTCACCCGCCTTTTTCTACTTTCTTCTATGTTCCCCCTGTGGACACCCCGATCTCTCTGGCGGTAAAACCTCCTTCTTCAGCCCATTATTCGTCGGGTTGTTTTGAAACCCCAGTGGTGAGGGTAAAATCTGCAAAACATACCCCCCCAGTTGGCTACCCAAACGCTCTGGTCAACCACCCTTCTGCACCTCGCTCGGGTAAAAGAAAGACCAAGTGCGTCAAGGCTACTACAAAGGATATCACCATTAGGTTCGGCGAGACCTCTGCTATTGGGGAGGTTGCTATTATGGCTAACACAATGCTTGTTGGACATGTTTGAGGTAGGGTGTAATCGGCCAACAAACTGACTCAATGGGTCAATGAGATTTGGGGAGGAATTCTAAAGGAATTGCCAGAGGTTCATTCCTGCCCAGGGGATGGTTCTCATTACACTTTGCGAAGGAAAACTACACTGACTTGGTGCTTGCCAGGTGCTGGCATATTGAGATGGCCCCAGTGCTACTCAAGAGGTGGAGCCCTTTGTTTGACCCTGAGCGAGAAAAAATCAGGGCAGGACCCCTTTGGGTCCGATTGCAAGGACTCCCATTACATTACTGGTGCGAGGAAGTATTTATCCGGATTGGAAATGCACTAGGCACATATTTGGACCATGATCGCACCTTTGTTGAATCAAAAAACAGAACCCTAGCTCACATTCTGGTCCATTTGGACACTCGTGAGGGTCTGGAGGAGAAGATTATGCTTCAGTGGGGGAAATATAGCAGGGTACAGATCTTGGATTATGAAGGGGTTCCTTTTTGCTAGAAACGTTGCCACAAGGTGGGACACCTCTTCAAAGATTGTCCACTCAACAGGAAATTAGAGGATTCCCAAAGACGACACCTACTCCCTCTAGAGTAAACTCACTAGTGGGTACTCGTCCCCCTACTACGGAACCTGCCCCCTTGGTGATCTTTCCCTCACACAAGACAGTGGAGTCGGGGCACAGGCCACCATCACCGTCGATGACCAAGGCTCGGGCTGCTACTGGGGCCGCGAAAGTCTTCGGTAATTCTCTGATCTCTCCTACTTTATCTATTGTTTATAGCACATCTGTTTTTGCATCATCAGTCCAAACATCCATGGCACATTGCATCATGACGACCCCTCCCCTTATCGCCACTACTGCCCCCTCTATCCTATCACCCTCCACATCCTCCATCTCGCCATCACCATCTAGGTTTTCATCTTCACATCAGTATTTCCTCTGCTCCAGAACTCCCGCAAATGGTACCCTGGTTAGTTAATCTGGTTTAGGACTTACCATCCCTATCTCTGTGCCTTTGTCAACCCAGGATAGGAAGTCTGATCTCTCCAAAGTTATCAAGCGAGCTGGGGCAGAGGTAGCCTCTGGCCGCCAATCCACACTTGATGGGGTTCTTAAAGCAGTGAATACCCCGAGAGGAGTTCCCCCATGAAGTGTCTGTCTTTTAATTGTAGAGGCATGGCTAGTGCCTCCAAGAAACTAGCCCTGCAGAGACTTTTTGAGGCAAACCCGATTGATATTATTTTTCTACAAGAAACTCTTGGCATGGCTGATCACATCACCCGTGCCTTACAATCTCTGGCCCCGAGATGGTCTTTTGTGGCTATGGATGTTGTAGGGAGATCTGGGGGACTGGCCATTGGATACAACCCTTGCTCCATCAGGGTGGATGCCTCTTGGGGAGGCTCAGGTTTCAAGGGCATAGATATATTCTCAACTGAGCTCAAGAAAAATTTGAGGATCGTGAATGTATACGGGCCCTGTCATCAGAGGGAACATTTTTGGCAACATATTCTTACCCTCTCAATCCTTGCTGCTGATCACATCATCATCGGAGGGGACCTAAACTTTTCCTTGGGTTTCAGGGAATCTTGGGGGTCTTCAGCTCAGGTGGATGCTATCTTGGGGTACATGACAAATCTATTGGAACAAAAATTTTTTGTAGATGTCCACGTGCACAAACCCCTACCCACTTGGAGAAACAGAAGGGTGGGAGAAGCTGCTCTAGCCCGCAGACTTGATCAATTTTTAATGAAGAGCCCACTCATACAACATCTCCACCACTATAAACAATGGGTGGGCTCAGGAGGCTTATCGAATAACTCTCCTATATATCTGGAAATTCTAGCACCGCATCATAAGCCTAAAGCCCTGTTAAAATTCAACCATGTCTAGTTGCAGGAGACTGCATACATCAGTTTAGTTACGGGATTCTGGTCTGCCAACCCCATCAATCAAGCAGAATCCTTGGCGAAAGGTTTTTGTAATAACCTTTCCAAGCTTAAACATATCTCTATAACCTGGGCTAGAGAGAATTTAATTCGGGAGAACTCTCAGCTGACCCAAATTGAATCTGAGCTGAGCACTTTACTTGATGAAAGAAGTCTGGGGTTCAACTCTGCAACAAATAAAGCACATTTGATAGAAATGAAAATCAGAAGGCTCACATCCTAAAGGAGCACGCGGAGTCCTTGAGACTAAGGAGCAGAGCCACATGGCTAAAAGCTGGCGATGAGAACACCAGATTCTATCAAAATTTTGCAAAGGGGAGAAAGGTATCAAATACCATATGGAAACTTCCTTTACCTAACGGAGGATTTGCTGACTCTTTCAACAAGCTCTCTCACTTGGGCATTAATCACTTCTAGAATCTATACAAGAGTCCTCCTAGAGAAAATCTTGCTAATATTATCAATGTGGCTAGTCACTTTCCAAGATTTGTCAACGATGAAGAAGCTGAAGAGCTTTATGCACCGGTCACCTCTGGGGAACTTGAAGGCATGTTAAAATGGTTCAAGAAGGATAAGAGTCCTGGGCCAGATGGCTGGACTATTGAATTCTATCTTGCTTTCTATGAGATCTTGGGGCAGGATCTATTGAAAGTGGTGGAGGAGAGCAGAACTACGGGATCACTATACCATGCCATCAACTCGACCTTCATTGCTCTCATCCCAAAGTCCGATTCTCCATCCTCTTTTGATGATTATAGGCCTATTTCCTTGTGCAATTGCCTTTACAAAAGTATATCTAAGATCATCGCTAACAGACTCAGGCCTATACTATCCCAGCATATTGCCCCTCAACAATTTTCCTTCCTCTATTCTTGACAGATTCACGAAGCCATTGGATCGGCACAGGAAGCAATCCACTCTATTTGGACCAGACAATTGAAGGGAATCATTCTCAAAATTGACCTGTCAAAAACCTTTGATAGGGTCAGCTGGCTATACATTAAGATGTTGCTCATCCATTTGGGTTTTCCACTTAATTACATCACCTGGATCATGGCCTCTATTACCACTCCCACCTTCAGTGTCCTCATAAACAGCTCGGCATCTCATTTCTTTCATTCTGAAAGAGGGCTTAAACAAGGATGCCCTCTCCCTCCTCTCCTCTTTCTTATTGTCATGGAAGGGCTCAGTAGACTCATCGCATCGGCTAAAAGGGCAGGAGACCTGTGCAGCCTCAAGATTTCTGATGATTGTTTTCTCACTCATCTCCTTTTTGTAGATGATGTGCTTATCCTACTGGATGGAAGCATCCACGATTCCCTCACTTTCTCCAATATTCTGTTCCTTTTCTCATGCGCCACTAGGATGCTTGCCAATCAAACAAAGTCCACCATCACTTTTGCCCGTACTTCTGTCCATGAATCCCATTTTTCCCATCAACTTTTTCCTTATAGTATTCACCCCTTGGATAGAGGTCTAAAATATCTGGGCTTTTGGCTAAAACCTACCTGTCAAAGGGTTGCTGATTGGGTCTGGTTTATCACTAAGTTGGAGAAGAAACTGTCCATCTGGAGTCATAGATACTTATCTAGGGCAGGCAGACTTGTCCTCATCAAATCAGTTTTGGAAGCTACACATGTATTTTGGATGGCACTAGCATGGATCCCCAGGAATATCCTATCCCGTCTGCAACAACTGTGCAATCGATATCTATGGAATGGGAATCAAGACAAAAGAATCTTTGCCTGGATTAGTTCAGAAAAAGATCGCATTGCCAAAGAAGTGGGGTGGGTGGGGTTTAAAATATCTCCCTCTATTTGCGCAAGCCCTCGTTACAAAAATGGGATGGACCCTGCTGACAGGACAGAACTTATGGACCCACATTACATATCATAAATACATCTGGCCACAGGACATCATGGACCGAGTTCATCTGCTTAGGTGGCTAATGACAGGCATCTCATTGATGTGGAAGGCATTGCTTCACTCCCTCCCTCACATTTGAGACAATCTGGTGTGGAGAATAAATGACAGATCCCGGGCTCGGATTGGCATAGACCCATGGACTGGAGGTGGAGGAAGGCATCTGCTCTCTAGAGACCTTATTCAGTATCTCCATTCTCATGAGATCAGGGTTATTTCACACATTGCTAATCCACAAAACACAGGTATTTTCTCACAAGCTTGGAAATCTACTCGTCTTCTAGGTCTACCCCCACACTGGCACTAGGAATGGTAGGATTACATATCAGCGCTCACCGAATCTCACATCAGGATTAAGGAAGAACCGAACGAACTTATATGGATCCAGGCGGAGAATGGCAGATACTCTCCAAAGTCTGGATATATTTCCTTGATCCATCACAGAAGACCTAAACAGGTTACAAGTTGGTGGAGAAACATATGGAAGCTCATTCCACCGCTGCACATCAGATTATTCTTCTGGTGCATCCTCAGAGATAAATTACCCACAGGGGAACACCTCCTTCTCTGATCCTTTACCAGCCCAACATGGTGTATATTATGCAAATGTGCATCTGAATCGACCAAGCACCTTTTTTTACATTGCAGCATCATACACTCTCTTTGGCAAGATATATCACTCTCTATTCAATTTACTGGGCAGTGGGCAGGAACTAACCTTGGTACTGCCTGGGATGACTGGTCTTCTCGCCATAAGGGATCAAAATTATAATCCCTTCCTCTAATTGTCAGTTGGTACACCTGGCTGGCCCGCAATCGCTGCATATTTGAAAACAGACCAGCAAAAGGCCTCACATTGTGGCGGGTATAATCTCTGCATATAATGAACTGACTGACCCACCACCACCCAAGAACGCAGAACTCATGCCTCGCCAATCATTGACAAAAGCACCCCTTGGGCATTCTTTGATGGCGCTGCAAATCAATGGGGCTGCGGGGGAGGTTTCTTATTACACATTAATGAACAACATTTCTACAAGGTCAATATGGCATTAGGAGAGGGAACAAATAACTTTGCGGAACTCATTACCCTCCGTCACTTACTTCATTTCTCTCTAGGGCATCATTACATCAATTTAAACATCTTTGGGGACTCAAAGATCATCATAGACTGGTTCAATGGCATTACTGCATGTCACATACACACACTCAGTAACATTTTGAATGAAGTGAATATGTACAAGGCTGAATTTAACAATATCTCTTGCAAACATATCTACAGGGAGCATAACTGCAGTGCTGGCCAACTATCCAAGGAGGTCGTAGCATTATCGAGAGGAGAGTGGTTGATACACGAGCAAAGGGGGACAGATGAATACCGCTATTTTCATTGGCCATACATAGACCAGCGATATCAGAGGGACATTAGTCCCTGAATTTTTTGCTGTTATTTTGCACATTACTGTAAAAACAACAAATTTTTGTAATGTATATAGGCTTATATATATAGTTACATAATCTGAACAGGCCCTGCGTGGCTCTTATACGAACTTATACAGGCATAAAGAAAGGAAATTTACAATGAAAATTATGACAAGTCACCCTGCGTGTTGTATCTGGACAAATAGTAGTACAAAAGTTTGTGGCGGTCCGTGGTGACTCAGTTATATCATATGCTCTACCATCTACAATATGTAATTTTTCTATATATAATGAAAAATTACGGATTTTTCCAGTGGAAAAAATATACTAACATACATGTTTGGAAAAAAGAAACATAATTTTCTCTTCCTACAAACAATGTGCCATGTTTCAGTGGCCATGTTTGTCAAGGTTCTTACAATACACTCTTTCATATCCTTCTATTAGTTTTGATAATATTCCACAACAAAGTTTTTGTAGGTGTTGATATTGACAAAGAGTTCTGTCAAGGTAGGAGAGATTAATCTTTTCTCTACAACTTTTGTCAAGCTACCAATTTTTCAAGTTATCAAATTTCTTTCTTATTCCATAGACTCCAACTACGAGATAAAAAAAAAAAACACATCAAGTTTGTTTACCCCAACACACCAACAAGTAGCAAGCCCCAACTATATTATATAAGAAAGTATTAGGTATCCCAAAGGCTGAAGGGGATCTAATTGAAAGAAGTGACCATTGTGAGAATCCTTCCAATCAATATATGAATATATAAATGTAGATTTATTATTATTTTAATTGGAAATCTTCAATTAAATAATAAAATTTAATTACGTCTCTCCCAATCGAAATTGCTTATTATCATAATTCACTACCTTCATAGGTCTCACATTTTTTAACAGTGTTGTAACATGTAGATTAATTTCCTTTTTGGTGAACACTCTCCACCTTTTAGGAAAATATGGTGCAGTGGCTCCAACCCCTACAGATCATTAGGACAAACTAAGAATAGCACATAAGATGAAAGGTTGTCCAAACTAGCTTATTTTTCAAACAACTAATCTAACATCAATACCTAAAGTTTTTCATGAAGATATCATATTGAGAATGTTTGAAAAATGGTGAGAAATCTTCTGCAAGTGAGATGCGGAAAGAGTGATAAGGTTTCATTGTTTTGAATTTTTTTTGTTAAATAAGAAAAAGTTAAAAACCAATATTAATGGAGATATTGGTATTTTTTACTAAATTTTGTGAAGTGACTAAATGTAGCTTTAACCATTCACCTTAAGATGTTTTTACAATATAATTTTCTAAGTCTATTTAATATCTTCATTATCATAAAAACCAAACTATATCCACCTTAACTCCACATCTACCACACTTAGGGGGATGAAATCTATTTATCCCTCTGAGCACTTGGTAGACCCATAATTAAGATGGATCTAAGATGATAGAATTTCCCTTTTAAATACTCTATGCTCACATGAATACCATGGTATTACCTTGGGTCAATACGATGGGTTAACATAAACCTGGACCTTAAAAATTACTATTAGTAATTTATAAAAATTAATAAAATTAATAATTGATTTTTATTTTAACCAAGTTAAAATGTTTTACATTAAATTACAACATCCATTTTTACTCTTGATCCACCAAGCCCTGAGAAGGATCAAATATTTTTTCACTCTATGCTAGTTTGCATATCACGATATTTGATCCCTCTCGGGGCTTGGTAGATCCAGAGTAAAGATGGATCTATGCTGGTTTAATTCCCCCATTTAAATAGGCTACATTCCATGTGAATACCATGGGTCAATACCATGTGCCATTTTATTTTTATTGATACTAATATTAGGGTTAATAATGTTTTTTTGCATGGTATTAATAATAATCTAGCCCATGGTATTTGGCCCATAGTATTTTGCCCATAGGTTTCACCTAAATATAATGCATTTTTTGAATGTCTGTAAATATAAGGTGACTTATGGAGTAAATATTAAAAAATGTTTTATTTGTTTACCATACCTCTCATTTATTTATATTTTTATTAATTTACCATACCTCTTTTACAAATATGGTATTTGGCCCATAGGATTCACTTAAATAAAACCTTTTTTTTAGCCATCATAAATAGAATGAGGGTTATGGACTAAATATAAAAAGAGGTTTTATTTATTTACCATACGTCTAGTTTATTTATATTTTTATTTATTTACCATACCTTTTGAGTAAGTATAAAAAGAGGTTTTATTTATTTACCATACCTCCACTTTATTTATATTTTTATTTGTTTACACCCTTGCATGTATATAAGGTGACTTATGGAGTAAATAAAAAAAATGTTTTATTTATTTACCATACCTCTCATTTATTTATATTTTTATTAATTTACCATACCTCTTTTATAAATATGGTATTTGGCCCAAGGGCTAAATTTACCTTTTTTACCCTCTCCCTTAAAATAAGGTGGGCTATTTGAGGTGATTTGTAAAAATGTACTATGATACAAAATATTCGCCCATTAAAAATTTAAAACCCCTTAATTTTGCCTAAGGGCGAAATTTTGCCTCTAAAATTTTCCATGATTGATGAGGAGTTCTAGACGAAACAGAAGTAGTTGGACAAAATTTGGCCAACTGCAAAGACCTTACCAGTCCCACAAAGGCTCACAAGGATCGCGGAAGGAAAGACTCTTCAAAAGCAAATTGAAGATCTTTGGTGAAAGGAAAAGATTTTAACAGAAAGGACTCAACTGTGGCAGGATGAGGCCTTCAAGCTGTTGCATGCAATCGACGATAAGCTAACAAAACTACAATGGAGGGAGAAATAAGTGTTGCATAAGACTGCTAGACCAACCATAGAGGCATTGCTAGAAGAAGCAGGTAGCAGAAAGACTTCAGTAGTATAATTTCGCCAACATGAGCATCGTAACAAATATTCATGACACAACAACTGAGTGACTCGGGACGAGTCACATGTGAGTGTTGGGGGCCTACTGGGTGCGACCCAACTTGGTCTAGTTTTGGTCAAAGACTCCACATTTTGAGGAGCAGAGCTCCCGGAG
This sequence comes from Pinus tabuliformis, assembly GCA_031772625.1. Lineage (NCBI taxonomy): Eukaryota > Viridiplantae > Streptophyta > Pinopsida > Pinales > Pinaceae > Pinus > Pinus tabuliformis. The sequence continues at coordinate 272,017,214 of CM062817.1, read as the reverse complement.
TCCGCAAAGTTCTATTTATCACACAATGTCTAGGGGCTTTGGGGTGGGTCAAAGCCCCTCATTTTGTAATGGGTATTGGGGTTTTAGCTCATTGTCTTTTCAAATCCTAGTATCTGTACCATGATTTTTTAGTAATGAAATATATATAAGGAGATGTAATTCTTTGTCAAAAGAAGGGAGTCATAGATGTATTGATCATACTTTTTGTCTTTATTTTGTATTTTGGGTCTAAAAGAGAAGGCTCCGTAGCTGAGTGTGCAGATGATCCAGGTGGATATTGGTGGCCACCTGCCAGGTCCAACTGGACCCCCACCATTGTCTTTCTCAGCATTTTCAGTGTCCTTAATTGTAGCACAGTTTACTATTTTTAGCAGTTTTTCGGGTCCTGAACTTCCGGAGCCGTTTTGAGGCCCTAAACGACGTTTTTTTGGAATTCTGGGGCGACCGAGCCCTATGTTGCCTCCCAAAGTGGTAGTACTCGGATAGATCTTTCTAACGAGCTATCGTACGCGTCAAACGGAGATCGTATGCCAAAGTTACGACCCCGGGAAATTGATGTACCAATTTACCCAAACGGGGCCCACAATTTGTCGTTTCATCTTCTAGGGTTAGGTTTCGGTATGTGAAGGGTTTTCCATTGTTTCTCAACAATAAATAGGCCTTCGAGCCTCATTGTAATACAGTTCGGAACAGTTCAGAGGCATGTAGCCGCACATCTCTTCTCAGAGATAGCTACCATCGCCCTAGCTGGTTTATATCCATTTCTGGTTGTATTCAGTATTTTCCATTAATGAAATGAATCATTATTTCCGCTGCATCTATGTGTTTATGGTTATTGCATCTCTGTATTTATGGTTATCTCTGTAATCTATTGCGTTCCCATTTAAATCCGGATCAGTGGTATCAGAGCGGTCTGCTTTTTCTCTGTTTTTCTTTGCATGTCCCCAACGAGGTCGGGATATAAGGAGTTAGGGCTTGAACTGGTCGAACCTTTACAAGACCAGCCTCGCAAATCCCGACGGCCTCCCATGGCGGATGAGAAGAAAGACGAGGGGGCAGGAGATCCCATCAAAATCTTGCTCGAAGAAGCGCTCGAGCGGCAAAGGAATGCGATGATGGATAGCTTTGTGCAGATCCTTCAGCGGCTACCCAGAGGCGACGCATCGGTTTCCAACAGCGACTCTGGAAACGCCACGCCGTTTAAGGTACAAGTTAATTTTGAAATCCCCATCTTCGAGGGTCAAATAGACGCAGATGCCGTAGATAAATGGTTAAATCTGCTAGATGGGTATTTTTCTGTTCATGAATTTTCAAGTCGGGAAAAGATTGTTTTCGCTCTTCTCAAAGCAGCCCCCCATGTCAAGGACTGGTGGGAAACCTACTGCGAGCAGAAGGATGAAAGTACAGGCTCACTATTTTCATCCGCACCCACTTGGAATGACTTCCGGGATGCCATCAAGGAGCAGTACTACCCTGTCGGAAGCTATGAGGACAAATACATCAAATGGACCACACTGCGGCAGGGACGAGACCAAGATGTGCCGGAGTTCACAAACATTTTTCATACCCTTCGCACACAGTTGGGTATCAAAGATTCTGAGCTGCATCTGGTACTCAAATACCGTGGCTGCCTACACAGATACATCCAGGAAGAGATGGTGTTCTTGAACATCTCCTCACTCGGCACAGCGTACCGATACGCTGTCAAAATCGAGCAAAAGTTCAAACAGAAGAAGCGAGACTTTGGATCTGCAAATCCGAAGCCCAAAGGACAAAGCCAAGGCGGGGTGACCCAAGACAACCCGTCGAAGCCGCAAGAAAAGAACAACACCACGAAGCCGAAGAAGGACACAGGGAAGTGGTGTGAGTTCCACAAGAGTCCCACTCATAACACAAGTGAGTGTCGGACCAAGCAATCGCTGGTGGCCGAGTTGAAGGCTTCCGAATCAGATGCATGTTCCGATCCTGAGCCAGAACCCGACAAGGGGAATGGTAAAGGGAAGCAGATCATTGATGCGGATCCCAGTGCCACTGTTGCCACCGCCAAGATCAAGAAAAATGAGCCCGAAGATCCAGAGGAGGGGGAGCGTCTTTTCCACTCACAGATGTGGGTGAAGGGTTCACCGCTGCGATTCATTGTCGACAGTGGTAGCCAAAAGAACCTGGTTTCAGCAGAGGTCGTGAAGCGGTTGGGCCTACCGACTACACCGCACCCGCAGCCGTACAGTATCGGGTGGCTTCACGAAGGACGAGATCTCAAAGTTCGCCAGCAGTGCCGCCTTCCCTACAGCATCAAGCCCTTCACAGACGAGGTATTATGTGATGTTACACCTCTAGATGTTTGTGATGTATTACTAGGCCAACCATACTTGTGGAGGCGACATGCTGTGTATGAGTCAAGGCCTCGTGCTGTCATTATTTCTTTAAATAATTCATTATACAGGATACGGGAGGTAGCCCCACCTACCGCCACATCTTTGATCACTACTAAGAAAGGCAGCAAGCTCATATCACAGACCAGGAAATTCATCTGTCTGGTTCACTCCCAAAATAAGGGGAAGATCGTTGCTACATCCATGACCCCTGCAAAGGGTTCCTCTACACAGCAGCAGCAGCAAAGGAATACGGTCATGACAGAACACAGGAACAACTTCTCCTCATCCACAGGGGTACCACATAAGCTTCAAGTGGGCAACAAAGTCTGGTTGCATCTGCAGAGAGAACGCCTTACCAGAACCCATCAGAAGCTCAGACCACTCCGACATGGTCCTTACAGCAGTACCAAGGCTATGGGGAACAATGCTTTGGAGCACATCATTCCTCCATTCCTTCGCCTGCACCAAATGTTCAATGTGGACCATCGTCGACCATGCTTCCCACCATCACTGGACACATCAGAGATTGCAGGACAAGTTCAGCAAATGGAGGAACTCAACGCAATGGGGACCATTGCTTCCTAAGGGGGGAGGAATGATCCAGGTGGATATTGGTGGCCACCTGCCAGGTCCAACTGGACCCCCACCATTGTCTTTCTCAGCATTTTTAGTGTCCTTAATTGTAGCACAGTTTACTATTTTTAGCAGTTTTTCGGGTCCTGAACTTCCGGAGCCGTTTTGAGGCCCTAAACGACGTTTTTTTGGAATTCTGGGGCGACCGAGCCCTATGTTGCCTCCCAAAGTGGTAGTACTCGGATAGATCTTTCTAACGAGCTATCGTACGCGTCAAACGGAGATCGTATGCCAAAGTTACGACCCCGGGAAATTGATGTACCAATTTACCCAAACGGGGCCTACAATTTGGCGTTTCATCTTCTAGGGTTAGGTTTCGGTATGTGAAGGGTTTTCCATTGTTTCTCAACAATAAATAGGCCTTCGAGCCTCATTGTAATACAGTTCGGAACAGTTCAGAGGCATGTAGCCGCACCTCCCAAAGTGGTAGTACTCGGATAGATCTTTCTAACGAGCTATCGTACGCGTCAAACGGAGATCGTATGCCAAAGTTACGACCCCGGGAAATTGATGTACCAATTTACCCAAACGGGGCCTACAATTTGGCGTTTCATCTTCTAGGGTTAGGTTTCGGTATGTGAAGGGTTTTCCATTGTTTCTCAACAATAAATAGGCCTTCGAGCCTCATTGTAATACAGTTCGGAACAGTTCAGAGGCATGTAGCCGCACATCTCTTCTCAGAGATAGCTACCATCGCCCTAGCTGGTTTATTTCCATTTCTGGTTGTATTCAGTATTTTCCATTAATGAAATGAATCATTATTTCCGCTGCATCTATGTGTTTATGGTTATTGCATCTCTGTATTTATGGTTATCTCTGTAATCTATTGCGTTCCCATTTAAATCCGGATCAGCAGACCGCCTATAGCTAGGTGTGCAAGTCTAGAAGTTGTATGTATTAAAAGATCTATCTTAATAAAGAATAAGAAGTTTTGGCAAAATCTTGTGTATCTGTATTCATAATCTATATTCATATGTATTGATATACATGCTTTTTACTTATTTATGTACATGTTATATTATTCTATGAAATGTTTGTGTAATAAGCACAAATCTATGAAGTGAAGCATCAATGCGAAGTCTTTTATGTATGCAAAGTTGTAGATCAGTATAAAATATAAAAAAACACATCGGGTGCCACAATGCAATATCCCTCTGGTTGCAGAAACTTGGTTTTGCAACCTGGCATAACTGCTTTGGGTGAAACTGTGATGTTCTTGTAGGTCGTTGCCAAAAAGGCCCATGGTTGAGGGTTTTGTTTGTGCGCAACACACTTTGAACCTGGGTCTAAGCCCCTTGAGCAAACATATATACATAATTTTTTTTTAAATGATATATAATATATACTTAATTTACATTAAAATATTTTACATCACATGTACACTGAGACACTTTATCACACAAACAAAAATGGTCTTTTATTATTAATATATTTTTAAGTATATGTTAATATTAATTCTTATTAAAATATTTTATTTATAACCCACATTGAATATTTTTTATATATAGCATTGAATATTTTATATTTTAACATTTTTTTTCTATATATAGATATATATGAAGTTGATACCAACATAAATTAGTTAACATAGATCTTCAAATAGTTCATTTAAATCTCTTGTTGATATATTTTTGAAAAGTATAAGATTTAAACATCTTACTCATACATTTTTTTATTTCTATTCATTTTTATTATTATAGTTGACATTATTTTTCTATTTAGAAAATAAATTTCATTTTTATTTTTTATTTTAAAGGGGAGCAGAAGGACAGACAAACTTACACATCCCCCTCATATTAGGTTGTAGAATGAGCCTCCCAGCTCAATAAGAGACATCAACAATAAATGACTCAACTAGAACTCAACCGAACTAGACTAAATTCAAATTGACTATAACACTTGGTTTCATAGTTATGACACCTAGCATGTGGTTGGAATTAGTTTCTACAACATCCCCCCTTAATTACAATGATAAAAAATATAAACTAGGATGCATGCTAGTCTAAGTCTCAATTCGGCTTACAATTTAAAAATTTTGACATCAGCTAGGTTTCCTTTTCTTCCAAATCCTATATCCTCTAAATTGTTTCAACTTTGTCTCTTTGTTTGACGCTTCAAACTTTAGTTTCTTCATTTGTTGGTGCAACTCTTCCATTGTTTCTTTGGGTTGTCCATGGATGCCATCTATTTCTTCAAAAAATTTCTTATATGTGGTTTGCTGCCACATGTTATCTTCTATAGTGTGCTCTTCATCATTAGTGTTTTGAACATCAATTTTCTGCAACATAAGATGAGAATAAAATTTTATCTCTTCAGGACTCCAATACATGAATATTTCATTAATGCTTTCATCATCCAAGTTATCTTCAACATTCATCTATGCAGTTTCAATGCAGACTTTATCAAAACATGGTGTTGCAAGCCATGCTTCAAGGAACCTTAATTCATCTTCAAATTTTGTTGCTTCTTCTTGGTTGTTGCTAACATCTACACATTCAAAATCAAGGTTAAGTTTAAAAATATTTGTAAAACCATATTATTTTTGCTTTGCAATGAGAGCTTTCTCTTCTTGTGTTTCCTTCTCTACCTCTATCGCTTCCACTTCTTTACTAACCTATTTTGCTCCAAACAGGTTGTCTTACACTTGGTTTTCAAACCTAAGTGGGCTTCTCTCACTGAATAACATCATGTGAATAAGATGTTTTTGTTGCATCATCTGCAACCATTCATCATTAGCCAACTCGTCTTCATCAAACTGAACATCAACAAATTGAATTGTTGGATTCACCATAACACTGGTTGCTCCAATAGGAACTTCATTGTCATCTGCAAACACTATTTCTGGATTCACCAAATCGTCATCTACTTATGGTTGTGCACAATGGGATGCAAGAGCCTCCGTGTGCTCTTTCTCTGCTTCTTCTGCAAATTGTTTACATTTATCATCCACTTGTGGTTGAGCATAGTGGGATTCACGAGCATTTTTGTGCTCTTTTTTTGCTTCTAGTAAGAGACAATCATCATTCAAGATTGCAGGTTCAGGAAGAGCCATACCACTCTGAAAATGGTACATCTCAACAATGATTCATCATCTCCATAAGACAATCAGAAAACTAGAAGCATTAGAGAAATATATGAGCATAAGCATGACTTTGATTAATAGAATTTGTTTGTCTTTCTTTCTTTTCAATGAACCCATTTTGAAGAGGTAGTAAAAGAGAAACACTGGGTTGATGCAATGAATCAAGAAATTTCTACCATAGAGAAGAACGAGACTTGAGAACTGGTTGATCTCTTAAGAGATCAAACCAACATTGGTGTAAAGTGGGATACACCAAATTCTTCATTTTGTTGTATATCTACTGTTATAGATCCACCTTCATCTTCAACTTCAACCCCCCTTCTCCCCCCTGCCAACCCCCCGCCTCCCTACACCAAAGCTCCTCTTAAGGGCATCCCAAGACTCCTTCGTTGTCTTTGCATCTGCAATGAGAGGAAAAATGTTATCATCTACACATTCTTTTATGCGTTTTAATGCGAATGTATTAATTTGCCTTTTGTCTTCCAACTCGTTTAAATATATCGGAAACAACTCTTGTTGTTGATTTGACAATCTTAACCTCTTAACTTTTCCCATTTATTGAATATTAGTTGACTGTGAATCAACAAACAAATTGAATCACAAACAATAGCAACTACATATCAAAAATCGCAAATAAATTCACCTTCAAATCTTTATCAAAATCAACTATAGATTGAAACTCTTTTCAGGACGAATAGATTGAAACTCTTTACTTTAACCTCTCACCGAAACATTGAAAACATAAACATTTAAAAGCTTTCTCATAATGGAAATGCTCCCCAATAAATTTTTTATTTTTTTTTAATAATAAGAAAAAGCTTTTACAACCATATGAATAGCAACACCCATTTTTTTTGAATACGATTTTCCTTCTGTTAATAAAAAGGAAACTTCAAGGCAGCCATTAAAAATCATGTGAGCCTTTTAACACAATATTATTGGAGCCACGTAAAATGAAACCCTTTTAAGAATTATACTTTTAAAAATAGCCCGTGAGAATTTGAAAAAGGTAAATAACCTTGTCGTTTTTAAAAAATCTTTGAAGTGTTCCCAACTTCGTAAATACCTTTATTTGAAAAAAAAAAAAAAAAACACCCCTAGAAGTCTCTCAAACTTTGTGGTCTGTCCTTCAAACATCATACTTCATGGTCTCCTACCCTATACCTCCCTCCGCTTCAAATTTGACACTCATCTTTTCTGGTTGAAACCTCGTCATCACTAACACTTTGGGGAATGGTGGCTAAGCATCACCTGTATTCTATTCATTCATTCATGGATTATATTTATTTTGGCCAGGGTTTATTACTTGGGTTCGAATCCAAATGTTTATCTATTTTTATCTTTTTTAATTATTGGTTATATCATGTTGTTGTCAAGGATCCATAATTTGGTTCAAATTTTATTGATTATAACTAAAATAAGATCATATTTATTTTGGTCAAATGTTTATTACTAGTCCAAATGTTTATCTATGTTCATCTTTTTTATCTTTTCCTACATGAAGGTTTTTATTGCAAATTTATATAATTTTCTAAAATTATTAGAAATTATCGCATTAAAATGAATTTTCTTGAGATTAAAATAATTTTTAAAATTTTTGAAATTCAAAAATTGCATTTTTTATATTTAGTGTAAATTATTGAAAAAAATAATTTAAATATAAAATTAAAAAAATGTGTGAAAATGACATATCTCTTATAATTATGAAGCGACGAATAAAATATTAAAAATTAAAAACAAAAAAAAACCTTATACAACCAAGTGTCCAAAAAATTAATTCTTCAAATTGATGTGATGTTTGCACAAATTTTATGTTTTAATTTTTTGGTATTGTCTTTCGTATTTCGCCTACAGTCCCAAATCCTGATCTTATGAGATTCACACAAAAATGTATATTGTCTCGTTAACTGGCAAGGAGATTGCAATGTACGTAAACATGAATGAATCCAAAATAAAAGAAATAAATAACAGTGGTGTGAAGCCCTGCTCTTCACTTGCCGGGAAAGTCCTCACGACGAACATCCCAAAGATTCGGTGGACTGATTGAGATTTATTATATCCTTAGGCTTTTAATGTCAGTGATTTAAAGTAAATGAACAAGGTTACGAAAGATAGTATTGTGAGGAGCGTTTTAATTTCAAACTTATTCAAGTTAAGATTGTGGAAATTGAATTTGATTTCACATAATATTTATGTGTGACATAATTTGGATTTTTATTATAATCAGATATGAATTTTTGTTAAGTCAAGCTTTGGTTAAGAACTCGTATTTATAAATAAAATAAAATAAATCTAAAAATAATGAAGATTATTTTTCATGTGTTATAATATTTTACTTTAAGATTATTTTTCATGTGTTATAATATTTTACTTTAGGTTTCTTATAATATCATGGATCAATATAATACTTTGTTATATTGTTACACTATCATGCTTTCGACATGTCAAAAAATTATAACTCATTTCAAAATTAAAATATTATATATATAAATCATTTTTATTTATATTATATTTAAATAACATATTACAAATCGAAACGTGTCTCACAGAAGTAACAAGGTTAGGGAAACTAACTGAGAATAAAGGAAGGTTGATCCAAATAAAGGTGAGCTCTACTGATCATAAGTATGACATACTTAGTAAAACCTCAAGTCTAAAAGGGACGGGAATATTTATAAACGAAGATCTCATTCCAAAAGATCAAGAAGAATTGAGAAAGGAAGTTCAAAAGGTATAGGAAGCTAAGAAGGAAGGAAAATGGGCAATAATCAGAAATAGAAAAGCCATTATTTGAGATAGAAACCAAAAAGATAATAATAAATAGCAATTCAACATGCTCCGGATTCTTTCTTGGAACTGTCGAGGCTTTCCATGGAACAAAGGTCCCAAGCTAAGTTGGATCTCGAATGATGTTAATATTATTTTGCTTGTTGAAACACGGGAACGCGAAGAATCTAAGGTCCCTAACATAGATGGCTCTACATTAGGGTTTACCTGGAATAAGCAATCCTCCCGTAGAGGCATTGGGGGTATAGCTTGTTACATTAAGAAGAACATCTCTCCCCATATTAGGATTTATTAAAATGACCCTTACAACCAATATAGTTGGATAGAAATTACTGACATTTATGATAAAAAGACCTACATAGAAATCTGTTATTTCCCCCCATCAATTCTAACTTCTATAAGAAAAAGAATCTAGATAAAAATAGTCCTTACAATGGTTTAGAGAATGATATTTCTAGCCTAAGGAATGAAGGCAATATCCTTTTAATGGGTGACTTTAATGCTCGAACTTCAAGCAACCAAGCTATTATTCTAAGTAATCATTCCAACTTAATCCTCTTTGGTTAGACGAAGACCTTCTTCTAGCTAGCTGTTACGAAAGGAGCTCTCAAGACCTCGGGGAGAATTTGTTTGGGTTGGAGCTAGTCAAGCTCTGTAGTGCCCAGGATCTCATAATTTGCAACGATCTAAAGAAGTGGCCCAATTCTAGCGAGATGACCTGCATCCATGGGCTTGGCAGCAACATGGTAGACTATGTTATCTTTGATCTCCCTCTATATAATTAAATAACAAATTTTTACATCTTAAACGACCATGAGCCTGACTCTGGTCATAGGCCTTTACTTATAACTCTCAATTTTGCCATGCATAGAGATCCCATAGAAGATAATCCTTATAGCCAAAAGAAGTTAATCTTTGATAGAAATAAAAAGATCTCTTTCTAAATGAATTAAAAACTAATTTGCTTCCTTTATCTAATATAGACAACATAGAAGATCTCTATCATAATTTTACTACAACCCTCTCATATTCTATTAACAAGTTCTCAATTGAAGTTTCAAGTAATAAAAGAAATATCAAAACCAATCCATGGTATGACAAAGATTGTAAAAGTGCAAGGAGAGCAATTAAGGAAGTTGTTGATGAATCTCTTAAAATTGGCAAGATAAAAATATACAAAGCCCTAACTAAAAGGAAAAAATGGCAGTATATTCGTAAAAGACAAGAGAATCTCCTACACCTCTCTAAGGTAGCTCCTAAGAAATTATGGAGGCAGATTCTAACTAGGAAAACTAAAGATAATAATAAAATTGCATTACACGAAAGAAGTTTTCTCATTAGAAGACATTGATTTTTGGTTTAATTGCTTGGCTAAAGGGAAAGCTAAGGACATTGAAGGTTACTAGGCCGAAATCTTAAAAATTGGAGGTCCTATCCTCATCCCCCATATTCACAAGCTTTTCAATCAAGTGGTCAAGCAAGGGTTCCCTAAACCATGGACTGAAAGCCTCATTATCCCTATTTTTAAAAGTGGGGATACAAATAACCCCTCTAATTATCGAACAATTATGATCATCCCTCTCCTATTGTTGTTGGGAAAAGTATCCAATTCGGAATGCCCCTATCCCACTCTAAGATGTGATAGTGCCTTAGCAACAAACAAGGTAAACTAATTGAGTATTCTTCTTTATGGAATGTAAATGAGGTAGAAGGATGTAACTAACCTGTGTCTTCCGCTAGTTCGTCAATCCAATCATGCCTCTCTTCAGTGGCTCTCAGCTCTTTGCTCCTTCACCGGCCCAGCTTCACCGAATTCCTGCAAGATCACAAGAGAGAGAAACTACACGAAGATACAGATATACATTCATAAAAAGCTCAAGATCAGATTAAGCTAAACATGTAAGCATAACAAAACATCATTGGTACACAACATGTAGGAGAAACTCAAATAGTTTATTGATAGAATAAGAAAGTCCAAGAGGAGATACAACCAAGTGAGTTCCGATCCAGCATCTACCTCCCAGCAAAGGAATCCCTTCCTCTCCTCCAACAAAGCATAAATCACCCAATGTACTAATCTCAATCTCAAACCAACAGCAATTCTCTGCAAAGTACAAAATTCCAGCCTCCAGAACCTCTGGGTGAGAGATCCATATATAGATGTAAGCAGAGAGGATGAGTCAGCTTATGTTTTGACTTGTGGCTTCTCTCTGTCAGTTCTTGCTTCCACTTGGAGGTTGAGAGCCTCTTACTCATCACTAGTCGAATTCATTGAGGCAAGTGTCATTGGAGAAGATTATGAAAGCTTCCAGGGTCTTTCCACCTCGTTGAATGAGCTTGCCATTTGTCATTTCCCGCTCAGCGCTCCCTGGTAGTGCTTCCACCTGCGTTGCAGTGCACCTAGCCAGTGTAGTCTATGCATTTCAACGCAGGCAGCTAGAAGAGCTTCTGAATTGATCCTGAATTGACTGTTTTTGAGTTGTTTTTGGTGGAGAACTTCTGGGAGAAGTTGTCATTGGTTGACCTTGTTCCTTTAGTGGCAGGAACAACTCTTTTAGGGACTTTGGATCCCTTGGATTATGGACATTTCATGCTCAATGCTGTAAGGCACAAAAATGTCTATAACAGTTTCCCCCTAAAGTATGAGGCCATTTATCGGGTGAAATGCTTTATTAGGAGGATCCGAAGTTCATTCAATGCTGGGAGGAGACCTGTAATAAGATACAATACAATACATTATTTTTCATACTGTTTTCATGATCTAGCTGAGGCGGGCATTCCCATGCTCAGCTTTATAAATTCATTTTTATGTACATAGGACAGACAATTGTCTGATGGTAGAATGATGATCCTGCTGAAATCATCATCCTTTGGTAGGATGATTTTCTGTGCTGCAATGCTGTACATGTCAATGTCTTTATTTTTCCTGAATATATATTGCAACCCGGATGGATGAAACTAGATCCGGGGTCTTCAATCTCATCCAATCGTCACTCTAAGTACAAGTTGATCCATGTGAGAAATGTTCTGAAGTCGAACATGGAAAGACATCGCTTGATTACCAGTCAATGATGTAAATTGTTAACAAGCGCGAGAAGAATCACCGATAATGATAATGACCCTCAAGGTACTGCAGTACAATTCACGTGGTGTGAATAAAGGACTTGGCGTCGAACACCACGCAAAATCTTTCGGTCGAAGGTCATTGATGTATACCTGTCACCGGAAGTGAGAAACTTGCCATTGAGGCATGCAAGCTTCAAAGTACTGAAGGGGGTGTCCCTAGATCAACTTCTTGGATAATGAGCTGATGTCGACAAGAAGCGATCCGTCAAAGGAGGGCCTTAATGTATCCCACATTAGTGACACGGAACAGAGCAAATGATTTTGATGGAGGTGAAAACGATCTGATGATATATGGTTTAGGGTGGCGGTCATGAAAAAATGAAGGATAATGTATGGTAGTGGATGGGACACGGTTGACTTCTCTAGATGACTTCTCTTGAACATATCGATGACACTTATGTGATGGATTGGTAGCATTTACCCCGAAGATGGATGGTATGGCGAGACCATGGCGATGTGACCGGTGAATGAAACAACCCAACCCGACTCAGGCAAGGAGTGGAAGTGTCATGTTCAAGAGCGACTTGCTACCAATAAAGTTCTTTGAGTTTCTTCCCAATTTTTCCCCAGTCATTGCTGACCAGTACCTCTTTATTTTTTTCAAGCTTGAGGAGGATAACATATGCTTGTTCTATAATTTGCCCTTCGGGCAAACCCATCGCTATGTTTTAACGAGCCTAGCGATAGTGAAACTCGTTCTCGTCTAAAGACAAGTTTGTCGCTATTTTAATGTTTTTAAAGAGTCTAACAACAAATATAACTTGGTCCTTTTCATTTTTAGAGAGTCTGAAAAGGTACGTAAAGTTAACTCCGAATGTCCTTTTTTCGTCATCTAATCCCTTAAGTCCGAAAAAGTATAAAACAATACAGAAGGGATGAGTTTTCGATAGTTTTAACGAGCCGAACAAAACAAGCGCTCGATCTTTTTGTGCAATAATCCCTCAGGTCCAAAAAGATTAAAATCTAAAGGAGGGATAGCACTTCCGGTCGCTTTATCGAGCTGGAAGGCCAAAACTCGGCAATCTTTTCATATTTTATGAGTCAAATTAAAAGAGCTTAAAGAAGACTCGTCTTTTGAGGAACGAGTGATAAAACGGGTTAGCAGCTGATTCCAGGTAAGGGTTGGAATTTTCCAATCACGGCAGTGTCACAAGGATGGCTAGTGAAATCACTCTTCGCAGCTGTTCCTCAAAATGGGTAAACAATCAAATGGAGGTGAATTGATCGGCCAATGGAAAAGTGGAGGTGACGGTGCAAACACGACCAAGGCTTTAATGGCTGATAATGTTACATTCACGGTGGTTATTTATCGGAGGGTAGTTCATTTTTTAATGAGCTTAAACGCGGAAAAACACTGCTCGGTCTTATGTTTATTTTTTAACGAGCATGAACTATGTGCTATAACTGCTCGATTTTCCAGTCATATGATAAGAATGTCTCATGTAAGATTCCATTTTTTATGGAGCTTGCGCCTTACCAAAGTTATGCCCCGCATCCTTTCTTTATGCAAGTTAGGAAACGATTAACCCAAAAAATAGATAAATAACCGCTCTTTTCTTGCACTCCAAAAGGTTTGCATGCCCCCAGGTACAAAACAGAGTTTCAAGGTTACCTCTACTTCACTTCCGCTAAAACAATTGTTTAATCGAGAGAGACCTACCTCTTTCAGGTTACCCAAAGATTGTCCTGTTAATCTTTCAAACAAAACACTTCTTCGGCGATATCTACCGAGATAGACAAAGGTGAGTGACAACGAGTGCCAAACACATAACTTTAACAAGAGAATATTATTCCAGAACAACCCCACTTCCAACCACGGATGGGGTACGGACTAGTCATATTCTCTCGCGGAAACCTACCTTATACCCAAAGTTTTCCTGCTGAAGCAGACCAGGATGCATGCCCCCTGGGTTCCAGTCATATCCTTCCGAATTACTCGCACTCATCGGGAGGACGGACCGTGGGTTGAGACATTTCTTGTGCGAAGAGACCATTTATGGATGGTATGTGACTATTTGCGATGCGTGATCCGGGAAATGAAAGCTGGTCCACGAGCTTGACCACTCTTCCTTCGTGCGGAAAACACATTACTCTAAAGAGTGAGGAGACGATGGCTCCCATGCAATAAATATAGTCTCGTCCAAGGAGTAGGTTATAATCCAAGGGTCCTTGAACGACCATCACATTCATTTGAATGGTCTTCCCTTTCAATGTGATAGGCACATTGGGGAGGATCTCTAAAGGTCGACTGGTTCCTTTATCAAAGCCTGTCAGATTTCTCATTTTAGGCAAAAGCGCTGGCGAACCAAGCGCTTTCCAAGCAATAGAGGAAAGGATACTCACAGATGCCCCTTCATCAATGATGGTGCCAGCCATGACCATTCTGTATATTTGGACGATAATTCTGAATGGTATGCTTGCTGGCAAACGGGGTCTGCCTAGTTGGTTCCAGTCGAAGGAGACAACTAGGTTGCTTGGTGGTGGGACCGAGTAGACGGCCAGGTATCGCTCTGATGAACTTCCTTCCTGCGATAAAGGAATGGGGGGATTGCCCCCGTCTTCGTCGGAGTCTGTGTTGATGAAGAGAATTTGGATGGTGTCATCTTTATCCTCTTCAGTGACTGTATCATTCGAAGACAAAACCTCTGAAGGCAAGACCGGGTCAACTGCCGCCTCGACCTTTTGACTTTCGTCGGGTATGGATTCAGCTGGTTTATCTTCAATGATCGGCGCTTCAGCTGACCACTTGAGCGGGCCAGCTGGATTTTCAACTAACGAAGGACTCAGCAAGAGTTTTTTATATCCAGGAGGAAGTCGTAACGGTGAAACCAGACGATCATCCAAAAATCTTTTCGCTTCGTCTAAGAAGGGACAACGGTGGATGGCATCATTGCCTTCGCACAGTCTACAGGGGGATCTAGCTCTCCCTTTTTGTCCAAGGACTTCACTTTCGCTAGTTGAAGGTATGCATTCAACTTGGCTATCAGAGGTTGATGCCACCAGATTGTGCAAACGGGGAGACCAATCCCTTAGTATCCGAGGGATGCAGGGACAATCTCTGTGGAAGTGGTCTCCCTTGCATATGACACATGGCGATTTAGGCCTAGTCAGTGCTGTGTGTGGATTTTTGTTAGACGACACTTGTTTGCCCCCAGTCGCTTTTGGCTCCTTCTTATTCTTCTCTTTCTTCTTCTTTTCCTTCTTCTCCTTAGGAACTTGGTTTTTTGTTTTACCAGTTTCGTCATGCAAAGAGGAAGGAGGAGAGGAATAATTAGAGGAATTAGAAGGCTGGTGAGCAACTCTGGACTGGTCTAACTGTTGATTCGACTGTTCAGGAATAGTGGTGTTCTGAACGACATTGGTTGAGAAGAGCCAGACCGGCAAGCCAATTGTCAGTCCTGGAAGCGACAATGTGGCCATATGGGGTGCACCAACATCTCCCCAAGAGGAGAAGGGACTAGGATTTCCACCAAGGGGAATTCCTTGGTTGGTGGGCTCCATTTTCTCAACCTAAAGATCAACGCAGGAAAAAGGGGTGATTGTTCCGTTTAAAATAAATTTTAACGACGCTTTAGACACAACTTGCTTTTTCAATTTTAAAGAGTCGAGAAAAAGCTAAATATGACTCTAGTCTCCTTCGATGTTTTAACGAGCCCGAAGTGACAAATGCTCGGATGGACTTTTTCCGTTATAGAGTCTGAAAAAGGCCAAAAGGAACTGCTTTGGAGTTCTAGGTAGAGGGTGTGCCAAACTTTTCGCAAAACCGCAGAATACTTTTTAAGGTACGGGCGGTCAATCTTCCCGAATGCTGTGTTCAGTGCATTGCGATCAGTAGGGCGGCTGACACGGCTTCCTAAGGATAAAGGTTTTATGCCTATAGGGGTCTCCCAATATATACTCGACGGTACGTGGGAGCACAATCCGTACTGGCGCTATCGTCTCTCAGGAGGAATCACCCAACCATCAGCGAGATCGACAGTCACCAGGTTTTACGACGCCGGAACACGTCTCTAGCCTAGACCTCTATGTTGTGCGTTAAGTTACAAAGCGTTGTTAAGTTCATTCAATTTATTTTAGGTTGATCTTTCTTATAATTTTTCCTTTTTGGATCACCACGAGATGTATGATACAATTCCTAAATGCAGTCTAAAGATGATAAGCAAGCTTTTATATCTTTTCAACAATGAAAATCCTAGCTACAAGGGGAAAAGGAAGACACAAACTTTTCTCAAAGAGCATAGAGCACACTGTAAATGCACTTTTCCTAAATCAAAGCATGCAAATTATCAAAATGCAAATGCACATATGCATGTATTTGTTTTCGCTTTCTTAATATTGATGCCTAAAAATAAAGCTGTTGTACAAATTTGAATTCGATTTCAAGTGAAAACATAAACAAGTTCCTTTTTCGAAATCAAAAAGACGATTACGACACTTTATGATTTACTTGTTTCGACACTAGAAATGCATAAATTCAAACCAAACGACAAAAGTAAAAGCTCAATCAACTATGAACAGCAAACAAACTCACTCCTAAGATCAAAACGACACTTACGACAGGTCTAGATCTAAGGGCGACAGTATGACTAGTTTAATTTTCTAATGAGAAACTGCAAATGATGTAACAAATACACAAAGAACAAATACAGTTTCTTTATACAACTGAGGCGGAATTGAGGCAAAGAAAAGGGGTTTCAGATAGGCACACTGACTGATAACAGGCTGCAAAAACAGAGATGAAACTGAGCAAAAGGAAGCACGGCACCACAGCTGCACAAGGCAAGGGCTGATCAGCGCACCCTCAGCACAGAGAAACTGAACTTCAGCGCAGGTATCCTTCACGGGACCTGCGTTGAAATGCAGAACCTCTTCACAGAGTCTGCGCTAAAGCAAAAACGAGAATTGTCTCTGGGTTCTGGGTCACGGTTTGCAGTTTAATCTACAGTTTTTGGTCGGATAAAAGCTATCAATTAGGTACAATTAGGAGGATGATTTAAAGGAGGACTAAGATCTATCACAAAGGGCTGTTAGAGCACTTGTGGATCAGTTGTTCAGATCATAAAAACAGGCCCATTGAGTGGACTAGAGTGGCAGATCTCTACTTTGCATTTGAAAATGGAAAATGCATTTCGATTCGGCACTCTTGAGTTTATGAGAAGAACAACAATAGAAACACAAATAAACTAACAAGATACGATCCCCAGTGGAGTCGCCAATTTGTTGTTGGGAAAAGTATCCAATTCGGAATGCCCCTATCCCACTCTAAGGTGTGATAGTGCCTTAGCAACAAACAAGGTAAACTAATTGAGTATTCTTCTTTATGGAATGTAAATGAGGAAGAAGGATGTAACTAACCTGTGTCTTCCGCTAGTTCGTCGATCCAATCACTCCTCTCTTCAGTGGCTCTCAGCTCTTTGCTCCTTCACCGGCCCAGCTTCACTGAATTCCTGCAAGATCACAAGAGAAAGAAACTACACAAAGATACAGATATACATTCATAAAAAGCTCAAGATCAGATTAAGCTAAACATGTAAGCATAACAAAACATCATTGGTACACAACATGTAGGAGAAAATCAAATATTTTATTGATAGAATAAGAAAGTCCAAGAGGAGATACAACCAAGTGAGTTCCGATCCAACATCTACCTCCCAGCAAAGGAATCCCTTCCTCTCCTCCAACAAAGCATAAATCACCCAATGTACTAATCTCAATCTCAAACCAACAACGATTCTCTGCAAAGTACAAAATTCCAGCCTCCAGAACCTCTGGGTGAGAGATCCATATATAGATGTAAGCAGAGAGGATGAGTCAGCTTATGTTTTGACTTGTGGCTTCTCTTTTTCAGTTCTTGCTTCCACTTGGAGGTTGAGAGCCTCTTACTCATCACTAGTCGAATTCATTGAGGCAAGTGTCATTGGAGAAGATTCTGGAAGCTTCCAGGGTCTTTCCAACTCGTTGAATGAGCTTGCCATTTGTCATTTCCTGCTCAGCGCACCCTGGTAGTGCTTCCACCTGCATTGCAGTGCACCTAGCCAGTGTAGTCTCTACATTTCAACACAAGCAGCTAGAAGAGCTTCTGAATTGATCCTGAATTTACTGTTTTTGAGTTTTTTTTGGTGGAGAACTTCTGGGAGAAGCTATCATTGGTTGACCTTGTTCCTTTAGGGGCAGGAACAACTCTTTTAGGGACTTTGGATCCCTTGGATTATGGACATTTCATGCTCAATGCTGTGAGGCACAAAAATGTCTATAACACCTAGCCAAGTTAAATGGTATTATTTTGGAAAGGAAGTTGAGCATATGACTTGAAAGTGAAGGTAAGTGGGCTAAAGGCCAAGCAGGTTTTAAAAAGCAGCACTCAACAACAGACCACCTCATTATGCTTAGGATCATTGTGGAGGAATGCCGCAATGATAAATGCAATCTCTTTTGTTGCTTTGTGGACTTTGGAAAGGCTTTCAATACGGTTCCTAGAAACAACCTTTGGAACAGATTAGAAGAGCTAAAGGTTCCTTTTGAGTTGAGAGCTGTCACTATAAGGTTATACGAGAATGTAATTACTAAGTTAAAGAGCAATAAGGGGTGGTCGAAAGATATTAAGTGCAACATCGGAGTTAAACAAGGTTTCCCCCTCTCCCCTACCCTATTTGGCATTTACATCGATAAGCTAGAAGATTGTTTAGAGGAAGCGGGATGTGCTCGCACGATCTTAGCTGGGATAGTAATCATCCTTCTTCTCTATGCTGACGATATTGTTCTTCTCTCAAGGCGCCCATCTGATCTTGATAAGCAAATTATACTTCTTAAGGATTTCTGCTCTACCATGGGTATGATTTGTTAGAGTCAGTCTGGTCATCCCTCCGTCAGAGATCAAAACTCTTTTTTGCATTTCATGTTTAGGTGTCCCATCATTTTCGATCAGTTCCATTTTGTTAGGAGCATACCATAAATCTGACGGAAGGGCTTGTGTCACTCATTCCCCTCATGCTTGGCACTGCTGGTTCAGGTCTGTTCATAAAAATCAAGTCTTGAAAAGTCATTTGTAGTCCTGTTTCAATTCCTAGGTCATAACAGTTATTTTAGTCATTAGGTCTAGGGTTAGTCAATTTGGTCTTTGAAAAAGTCTAATAAAGCCAGAAGGCCTGAGGGAGGTCCTTGATAAGTTGTTATTTCAAATATTTTTATCGTCATATAGATGGATTCTGACTTCTCTTCAAAAATCTGTTTTGAAGATAAGTCGAAATTTTGTTTTTGTAATAAGTTTTCAAAAATTTCAGTTCTTGAATTGTCCAGGCGTAGCCCTAGTCTCCTTTGCCAGACCATATGTCAGCTATCCCTGCAAAAAATTGTCAAAGAAATTCATTATTTCAACCGAAATTAAGGAGGAAACAAAAAGGTCAAAATTCTATTAATTTTGAAAAAGTGTCAATTGCAAAACATAACAAATTGGGTTATTGAAGAGGCAAAAATCAAACCAGTGTCTATATAAAGATTTTTCAATGAAGATTCAAGCCATTTTGCATGCCAAGGCTGAAGAAAATCGTTTCAAGTCGAGTTTGTGTGTTTTGGAGAAGATTGGCTCACAGTTCACCTGCGTGGTACATATAATAGGCAGCGCGGCGCACATAGAACTTCCGCCCAGTGTTAAGTTGAACCAGCGCAATGCACTGGGTAATGAGCGCGACGCTTATAGATTTGAGCCAGAAACTTGCTTGGAAACTCATCAAATCGCCCAAACTTTGCATCAATTTTCCAGGTAGGCTCTAATCCAATGCTGTGGCTTTGTATTTAGTGATGAATGTGATTGGTTTATGGATGATGGCCATTGAAACAAGAATTTGAACCCTCACTTTGAAAGTAAGGAAATTTGCTGTAGGTTTTGAAACATTGTTTTGTCACCAAGGGTTTTTCCCTTTCCCCATTTTCCTTTGTTTCCTCATTTCCAAAAATCCCCTCATCAATCCTGCACTACATTCAAATCCCTAAATTCCTAATCCCTTACCCTTGTAAAAAACTCCTGAACCCTATTCACTATCCCAAACCCTAAAAACCCTATTTTCATATATAGATTTCCCTCCTCTCCCTAATTAAATTTTATGTCAATATTCCCTAATTCCCTAATATTTTCCCCTTCCTAATATTCCCTGGTTACATTTGTTTTCCCCTTGGTTACAACATTGTTTATATCAAAGAGAGCAGTCCACCTTCAGTTGTATACAAAAGATTCATACATCAGCGTTCATTCAAGGCAGTTTGTGTATCAACAGTGATGTCGTCTGGTCATTCATCTGAATATGAGGCAGAAACCCAAAGTGATTCTCCCTTGGGAGAACAGGAACCCTGGAGGCCTCGTAAAAGTGGCAAACATGTCAGGGAAGAACCAATCACCCTTATAGAATTGCATGCCTGTCCTCTTGCTATGCAGTGTTTTGAGCATCAGTCATGCTATGAGTTTTGTCAAAAGGTGGCTGAGGTCCAATTTCATCATGAGTTGGCTCATCTTTTTGCCTTGCACTTGCACGGAGATCAAGCTATCTTGGCTGGTGTCACCTTCACACTTACACCAGAATCTGTCTCATTAGCAACAGGTATACCGAATATTGGTGAACTATGGCACAAGAAACAACAGATTGACCGGCAGCGTTATGAGCCATACATCAAAACCAATTTCTTGAGGCAACTCAAGAGAGTGTTCCCGTTCCGATACCTGAAAGATGAATATGCTCCACTCATGAGATTGATTATGAAATATTTCAGTTGTGAGGGACAGTTCTCTCGTCTTTATGCTTATCACATCAGGTTGCTCATGCATTTCACCAGGGTGCGGATGATGAACATTTCGTATTTCATTTGCCGGAACATAGAGAGGATGACCACCTTTATACAGCATAGAACCCCTCAGCAGCAACTTAACAGTGTCTATCATTTTGCTCTTATAAAGATTTTGGTGGTTCATCAGCTTGGATTGCAGGGCATCACTTGGGATGATTTCATCTCTCGTGATTTCTTCAGAGCTTCACGAAGAGTATCAGAGGTGAAACACGAAGGTGAACCTTCTCAGCAGTATGAGCGTCATGAGACCATGCCAGTATTCATTACATATCAGAAAGGCTATCCGAAAGGCACTAGACCTTTATTTGCAGCAACAAAGCGAGTGTTATCTCCACCTGGCGTGGAAGGGGCCTCGCTTTCGACATCAGCACCACAGGTACAGGACAAGGCCAAGAAGCCCAAGCATAAGAAGTGGCCTTCAGGTGAGCCATTAGGTTTTGTTCTTGTTCATGATGATGAGACAAATACATATTCAGAGAATGCCAAATATAGAAGGATCATCGAGGAGCAAGAAACAGACATTCAAGCCTTGGAAATCCAGTTGGAGATGGCCAAATGGAACATCAGGTATCTAGAGCAGAGAAATAAGCAGCTTGAAGGCCAGAATGTGATCATGGAGCTGTAGAACATCCATGAGAATCACCAAGCTGCCCGACATAGGAGGATTGAGTTCACTTCTCTAGAGCGATAGATCAATGAGGATCGAGAGTCTAATCTCGAGAGAGTCAACATTTACGTGGAGAAGTGGATGAACAAGGCCAATAGAGATAATGCATTGCTGAGACACATGGCTGTCCACTACAGGGCATGAAACAAAGTTTGCAAGGCACGGATAAGGAATCTAAAGGCGAATTTGAAGAAGGCAGTCAAGAAGAAAAATAGGCAAAGGGAGCTCGATCGTCTTCAAATTTTGGCCGAGGCCTCTTTAGCCCAACATCACACTTGATAAGAAATCTCCAGCCCAAATTTCAAGAAATTTGGGGCATTTTTGGTGATTTTGGAAATTTTTGTGTTAAAAAACAGGCTTTTTCCCTATATGCGCCGCGCACCTTGCGCGACGCATAGGATTGGGAGCTCCAAATTACAAATGGTTTGCAGTTTTGGATTTTTCATGGGAAATCATGAATTTTTTTACTTAGACAAGAAACTTGGGCAAGTTCTGGGTCCCCAAAAGGTCAAAAAACATGCAAAAAATAACCTCACTGCCCCTATTTTGACACACAGGAAGCAACCTTGGGAGAATGCACTTTTGGAGGGGCAAATGGACACCAAATTGGAAAATTCCACTTGGGTTGGAAAGTGGATAGGCAGGGATTTCCAACAAGCCAACTTGAGTTCAATTTGGACTCCTACAAGTGCCTCAAAATCAGAAGCAAAGTAGCGCGGTGCATATAGATTTTTTGCCCAATTTTTCATCTTTCAGCTCAGAAATTCGGCCAGTTTGATTAGTTTTGATTTGTGATGTAATTTTTGACTTCTCTTGATGTAATTGATTGAAAATTATGTAATTTTGACACTTATTTACTTGTTCTAGAAGATTCATTCACCAAAGAGTGAAAATTTAATGAATGAATTAGTTTCCTATCTTATAGAGGCAAGTTGTTTTGACTGCCTAGATTGTAGTGCTTTGTTTAGAATTGGTTGAAACAGCTCCTAGAATGATGAGCTCGACCCCTAGAGGAAAGGGAATAGGTTGGCTTGCCTATATTATGTAATTTATAAGTCATTTTTAGGGTTGGACTCTTCAGAAAAGCTTGACACTCTATTGTACATTCACTTCTGCATTTTTGGCAAAGGAAAGACCAAGGTTTTGCAGCACTGTTTGGGATCCATGTGGCTTTATGTGTTGATGGTGTGCTTCTTTCAGTATTTGTAAGTTGTTATGTGTATCATTTTCCTTCTCTCATCTTCTGTAATTGAACAAATGAAGTGTTAAGGTAGAATCCATAGTTTGTTATGCTCTGCCTTTGAATTTTTTTGATTTTTCATGTTTTCATCTATTTAAGGAGAATCCTTGATAGCTTCTTGCTCTCCTTAGCTTCTCACCAGTCAAATCTAGCCATAATTCTCTTTAAAAGCATTAGGACAATCGCCTACCCTTCCCCAAGTAGACCTCTGCAAAAACTGTGCCTCATCCCCGCACCCAAAATTGCCTTTCCCTTTGATTCAACAAAAAACCTCAAAAATCAACTTCAAACTCTTTGTACTTCATACCTAGCCTAAGATCAATTGCCAATTTAGTCATCTCGAGCCTCATCGATTACCTTTTGCAGAGATTGACTCGGAGAGAGCCTTCTCCTGTCCTCGTAGGGCTAGCTACGAGGCTGAGCGTGGTTTGATGTGGACCTAGAACCTTGTCTTTTCAGCCTGAGACAAATATAGGCTCTAACATAGTGGTGACCATACTAGGGAGAAAATGGTTTGCTTGTTGATTTCATTTCTTTTATAAGCTACAGACGGAGCCTGAAGATTAGCCAAGTAGCCTTCGAAACGCTTTTGCTTTGCATTAGCGCAAGTAGATAAACGCTACTTCAGTCAATCTCCGGTCTAGCTTGTAATCGTGACGCTTGAAACACCCCAGTACATCTGCAAATTCTAAGCTTCTGGATGATAAGTTTAGGGTTTGACAGGCTGAAAAATTTGTTTATGTTCCTTTGATTTCTTGAAAATAACACGCTGGCTTCAAAGAGATATACCAGAGCTAATCCAGATCCTAATCCTCCTCCTGTATACGGAAATCCCAATTTGATTCCGAGACTCCTTCGTCAAGAGAGCTCTATGACTCCCATGTTTAAATCTCATTCATGTCCTGCAATTTTTAAGTATCTTGAAGAACTTGATTTTGATGAGAAGTTTGAATTGTCGTTGTTTAAAACCAAATCCGAAAGTGCTCTTGGTTCTCTAGTTCCAGATCCTGACTTTGCTGCAGCTCTTGAAGTTGAAAGAAACAATAAATTAATTGAAAATTTTATCTTGAGGCACCTTCAGAGAGAAATTTAGTTTTCAAATCTTGCTGATTTCCTAGAAGCTGCATCTACAAATATGGGATCTTCTATCACGGCTTCCGCCTTGAAAATTCCCACCGAACCACCTTTCATTCCCACTATTCCCCTGCAACCTATAATCACATATCAAAAGTCTGCAGTAAATTCTCCTTCTTCATCCCACATTGCTTCTCCTCCGCATACACCTCCTCATACTCCTCATACTTTAGTTACACCCACTCCTCCAACAACCCCCGGACCAAATCCGCCAAGAACAATGGCCGCTCAGTTTGCACCTCTCGCTCTGCCTGAAGTTTTGAATGACATGCCCGCAGATTATCAAAGAAAAATTCCTTTGTTTGATGGCACACCTCAGAATATCACAGCTCAGCAACATGTCGACAAAATGATGGATTTCTTCGATCTCCATGAGATTGATGAAGAGAATGTGACCATGAGGTTATTCGTGCAGACCTTTGGTGGTGAGGTAAGGAAATGGTTCAGAGCTTTGCCGTCCAGAAGTGTTCCTACATTAGAAGATCTTAAGAGACAGTTTCTGGAATGTTGGGAAGTAAAGAAAGATCCGCTGCAAATCAAATCTGAATACACTAAGATCAAACGAAATGCTGGAGAGTCCGTTCAAGACTATTGCATTAGATTTAATGCGGTGTATAATGCAATTCCAGATGATTTAAAACCAACTAGAAAATCAGCGTTGCTTAAGTTCCCGGATGGTTTTGATCCAGACATGGCTTATCAATTAAGGGAGAGAGATCCAGCTACCTTAGAAGAAATGCAGAAAATTGCCGTTAGTGTTGAGGCAAATTTGAATGATAAGAGAGCCAGAATGAAAGCCGAGAAGAAAGTCTCAATAACAGAAGAAGCCTCTACATCAGATCAAGTTCTTCGCAAGGTAGAAAAGATGATTGAAAGGTTAGCACTTGATAAGCCGGAACTGTAGATTTGCTATCCCAATTTCCATGGCCAGCAGCAGCCACAATTTAGGATCAAACAGCGTGAGCAGCGAACACAAGAAACGGCATCACAATAGAAGCAAGTAAAGACACCTCTTCAACAGAATTTTGTTGGTCACGAATCAGATGATGAAGATAATGTAGTTGGAGAAGAAAATCACTTCTTTACTCCTGATGATATGCCCACATTTATCACTGAAGATGATGAAAATGCAGCAAGTTCAGCAGTGCAGCATGATGCAGATTTTATCTTGGCAAACGATACAGTTCTCGAGGAAGAGTCGGATGAGTATCAGAGAGGTTATATGCATGCTTTGTCCGCCTAGCAGCGTTAGTATTCACTTAGAAACAGAAATGTTCCCATCAATCCAGTCCAGAAAAGAAAGGAAGTTCCAGCATCTAAAGATGAAACACCGGTTGCACCAAAGAAAGGAAAAGGGAGTGCTGATCCTATTACTAGCAAGCCTCCACCAGCAAATGAAAAGGTAAATCAACCCATTGTATCAAAGGATAAACCTGAAAAGAAAGATGTTCCAGCCAAAGAGGTAGAAAAGACTTCTGCTTTTAGTTTAGAAAATGAAATTTCTAAATTGAAGGTATCCATTCCCTTGACTGAGCTCATGAAGAACAGCAGCTATAGAGGTCAAGTCTCCAAAATTCTGAATTTTGACCCAATGTCAGATATGGTGAGTGTGGAGGATGATCAACCGGAATTGATATTTGGACCAGCATTGAGTGGTGAGTCTGAAGTGCCTCCTTTTTATATCAGTTTGAGAGTGCATGAGTTTGTGTTGCATAATGCTATGTTTGATTCCGGCGCCTCCCACAATCTTATGCCAAAAGCTATCATGGAGAAGTTGGGTTTGGACATCACGAGGAAATACCATGATCTTTATTCATTTGATTCTAGCAGGGTGAGATGTATAGGGCTTATTAAAGACTTGTTTGTAAGTTTGGATCAGATCCCCGCAAAGAATGTCTTGATGGATGTTGTCGTGGCTGACATTCCTCCCCACTTTGGTATGCTCCTTTCTAGATCTTGGGGAGAAAAATTGCAAGGAACAATACAGCTTGATTTCTCCTATGCAACGATTCCTGTGTTTGGCCAAATGAGAAAGTTGTACCAGGAACAGAAAATGAAATACATGATCATCAGCGAGGAGAAACCAATTAATCATCCGGTTAATTATGTACATACAGATCTAGAGTCTTTTGTTTTGTATTTAGATAGTTTCAATGATATTGATAGTCAGTTAATTGTAGCAGATGATATTCCAGAAATAGCAGAGAATTTCAGAGAAGTTTTGAAGAAAGAACGACAAGAACAACGAAACACCATTGAGCAATTAGCTGAAGGTAATGGACAGAAAGCAGAAAAAACACAGCAAACAGTATTTCAGCACTTGGTAGAAGAGGAAGATGGTTTGTGGACCATGGATTTTGATGGAGCAGTGGGCAATGATGGTGCTGGGATTGGTATTTGGGTACGTAGTCCTTTTTCTGCTTCAGACAAAGTGCCTAGTAATGTGTGGGTATGTTCTTACAAGCTTGCTTTTGATTGTTCAAACAATGAAGCTGAATACGAAGCTTTGATCGCTGGCCTGAAAATTCTAAGAAAGCTAAATGCTAAGAGGATTGCAGTATATGGTGACTCTGAATTGGTGATCAAGCAAGTTAAAGGCGAATATCAAACAAAACATCCTCGGATGCGGGCATACCGGAATGTTGTTCTAGATATCCTGAAGGTGTTTTCAGATTATACATTGACGTGTGTGCCTCGTATTCAAAATAGCATTGCAGATGCACTTGCTAAGGCAGCCAGTAATTTGAAGATTCCTATGAACTCAAGCAATAAATTTTAAATTGATGTAAAGCACCGTCCGACTGTCCCAGACAATCAGAGACATTGGCAAGTTTTCCAAGATGATGAGGAGATTAATGATTTTCTGCAAAACAAAGGTAAGTTCAAGGATACCTCAATGGATGTAGAACATGATGATGGTAAAGATGATGTGCAGATAAATCAAATGGAAGTGTTGCAGATCAAGAATGATGTGATTCCTAAAGGCTTGATACCTTTAGAGGAGCTCTTTGATCATGATGACGTAGCCCGCAAACCGACATTGCAGCCAACAGAAAAGGGAGTTGAAGACGTGAACCTTGGAACAGCTGAGCATCCGAAGATGGTAAAGCTCTCCAAAGCATTGCCACCGAAGGTAAAGGCCAAATATATCAGTTTGTTGTCATCTTTTGCCAATGTGTATGCTTGGTACTATTCTGATTTGAAGACATATGATACAAATATAATTCAGAATACCATTCCTATTAAGCCTAATCAAAAACCTTTCAGACAGAAGTTAAGAAGGCTTAATCCAAAATTGTTGCCATCAATTGAGAAGGAGATAAATAGGTTGTACAAATCAGGAATCATTGTTCCCATCCGTTTTTCTGATTGGATATCTAATTTGGTGCCTGTGCGAAAGAAGACCGGTGAGATTTGTTTGTGCATTGATTTCCGGAATCTCAACAAAGTTTCATTGAAGGATAATTATCCGCTGCCCAAAATGGATCACATACTACAGCGAGTAGTTGGAGCATCACACATGTCACTACTCGATGGTTATTCCAGATATAACCAAATTTTAGTCCATGAAGATGACCGAGACAAAACAACGTTCACCACTCCGTGGGGAACCTTTCATTATGTGAAAATGCCTTTCGGTTTGAAGAATGTGGGTGCTACTTTTTAGTGGGCAATGGACTTGGCTTTCGCTAATGAGAAAGATGTCTTCTTGGTGGTGTACCTTGATGATTTGACCGTGTTTTCCAAATCAGATGATGAACACATGCTTCATTTGAAAATTGTCTTTGAAAAGTGCAGAAAATATGGTGTGTCGCTGAATCCTAAGAAGAGTTTGTTTGCCATGGATGAAGGCAAACTACTTGGGCACATTATTTCAAAAGATGGCATCCGTATCGATCCAGAACATGTGGAAGCGATTCAGCAAATCGACTTGCCCCGGAATAAGAAGGAGATTCAATCGTTCAATGGTAAGATGAATTTTTTGCGCCGTTTTGTTCCTAATCTTGCTGAGCATCTTAGGGAGATTACAAACATGCTTAAGAAGGACAGCCAAGTGTCATGGATGGAAGAGGCTATAAAATATTTCAATTTAGTTAAATTGGTTCTTTCCTCAGCTCCTGTTTTAATCAGCCCAAATTATACTCAGGATTTTATATTGTTTTCATTTGCTTCGGAGCATACTATGGCAGCTATGTTAATGTAGAAAAAAGATGAGCATGAAAGACCCATTGCTTTCTTCATCCGGACCATAAGAGATTCTGCCTTGAAATACAACATTATCAAGAAACAAGCCCTTGCACTTGTAAAAGCACTAAAAGATTTCCGTGTGTACATTCTGCATTCTCATATTTTAGCTTATGTTCCTAATGCCGTTGTCAAAGATTTTTTGGTTCAGACCGGCCGGGAGGGAAGGCGTGGCAAATGGATAGCAGCTTTGCTGGAGTATGATGTGGAGATAAGGCCCACAAAGCTTGTTAAAGGACAGGGATTGGAGAAATTGATGGTTGAATCAAATCTGCACGTCTTAGACATAAATCTGATCGCTGCCTTGTCTAATGTAAATGAGGAAATTTCTTCGCTTTAGGTATCAGAAATGTTTGTTCTTTCTCCATGGTATTCGGATATCATATATGTACTTCAAAATTTGTCTGCACCACCTGGTATGGCTAGAAACAAAGCGAGAACTCTTAAGTTGAAGGCTGCTAAGTTTTGTGTTTTGAATTCTGCACTTTATTGGAAAGATCCTGGTGGCGTTTTGTTAAATTGTTTGGTGGAAGAAGAAGCGAAGCAGGTCATAGAAGATTTCCATAAAGGGGATTGTGGCGGTCACCTTTTTTGGAAAACAACGGCAAATAAAATTTTGAGGGCTGGATACTATTGGCCGACATTGTTTGCTGATGTGTTTAAGGCTGTCAAGAGCTATCATAATTGCCAGATTTTTGAAGGGAAACAAAAATTACAGCCTTTGCCACTTAGGCCCATTGAGGTGAGTGCCCCTTTTCAGCAATGGGGGTTGGATTTTATTGGTGAAATTCATCCTTCTTCTTCAGGTCAGCATAGATGGATCCTCACGGGAACGGATTACTTCACGAAATGGATCGAAGCAATTCCCACCAGGAAAGCTACGAATGCGGTAATAGTTTCATTCCTTGAGAATAATATTTTGTCTCGTTTTGGTTGCCCGAATAAGTTAATAATTGATAATGCAGCGGCTTTCAAGTCAAAGAGGATGGTTGAGTTTTGTAGTGAATATCATATTACTTTGGGACACTCAACCGCCTATCATCCGCAAGGCAATGGATTGGCGGAGTCTTCCAATAAATCTTTGGTTAATATCATTAAGAAAATGATCGAAATGAACAAGAAAAGTTGGCATAAGAAGCTGGTCCATGCACTTTGGGCAGATCGAGTGAGTCAAAATAAATCCATTGGCATGTCCCCCTTTGAGTTAGTTTATGGAGTTGATATAGTGTTCCCTACCTCTCTTGCAGCTTCGGCAGTCAAACTTCTTCAAGAGGCTGGTAGTGAAGAGGATCCAATGTAGAGAAGGCTAAATCAAATGATCCACTTGCAGCAGACATGGGAAGATGTTTTTCAGAACACATTCAAGTTGCAGGAGCGCATTAAAAAGATTTTTGACAGAAAAGAAAAGGCGGATACATTTCAGTTGGATGATGTGGTATTAAAGTGGGATGCAAGAAATGAAGAAAAGGGTAAGCACGACAAGTTTGAAAATCTCTGGAAAGGTCCTTTTAAAATTGCAGCATATCGGGGTCAGAATGCCTTTCTTCTTAAGGAGATGAATGGGGAAGATTGTCCAGGAGGGCCGGTCAATGGTTGGCTGCTCAAGCGGTACATTTTCTGAGTTTTTCTGCTGTTCCATTATCATTGTAAATACCATTTTATTTTAGTTTCGCTGCAAGTGTGTGCTGTGAATCTTTTCTTTAGTCTGGGGCCCGAAGTGAAGGCTATAATTCTGAAGAAAGATTTCAGTTTTGAGTTCAGTTTGTCGAGTCAGTTTGTTAGTCATATTATCGAGTCATTTTCAAGTTAATTTTCAGTCAAATAAATTGAGTCAACATCTTGAATTGTTTGTCGAAATAATGATTCCATAGCCCAATGGATGAAGGCAATGTCTAGCTCTTACAGATATTTGCTGTTCTTGGAACCTACGAGGAGCTACCATCCCCATAGGAGCCAATGTTAGAGTCGGTCTGGTCATCCCTCCGTCAGAGATCAAAACTCTTTTTTGCATTTCATGTTTAGGTGTCCCATCATTTTCGATCAGTTGCATTTCGTTAGGAGCATGCCATAAATCTGACGGAAGGGCTTGTGTCACTCATTCCCCTCATGCTTGGCACTACTGGCTCAGGTCTGTTCATAAAATTCAAGTCTTGAAAAGTCATTTGCAGTCTTGTTTCAATTTCTAGGTCATAATAGTTATTTTAGTCATTAGGTCTAGGGTTAGTCAATTTGGTCTTTGACAAAGTCTAATAAAGCCAGCAGGCCCGAGGGAGGTCCTTGATAAGTTGTTATTTCAAAGATTTTTATCGTCATATAGATGGATTCTGACTTCTCTTCAAAACTCTGTTTTGAAGATAAGTCGACATTTCGTTTTTGTAATAATTTTTCAAAAATTTCAGTTCTTGAATTGTCCAGGCGCAGCCCTGGTCTCCTTTGCCAGACCATATGTCAGCTATCCCTGCAAAAAATTGTCAAAGAAATTCATTATTTCAACCGAAATTAAGGAGGAAACAAAAAGGTCAAAATTCTATTAATTTTGAAAAAGTGTCAATTGCAAAACATAACAAATTGGGTTATTAAAGAGGCAAAAATCAAACCGGTGTCTATATAAAGATTTTTCAATGAATATTCAAGCGATTTTGCATGCCAAGGTTGGAGAAAATCGTTTCAAGTCGAGTTTGTGTGTTTTGGAGAAGATTGGCTCACAGTTCACCTGTGCGGCGCATATACCAGGCAGCGCAGTGCATATAGTGCGCGCGTCGCACATAGAACTTCCGCCCAGTGTTAAGTTGAACCAGCACGGCACATATAGTGCACGCGGCGCATTGGGTAATGAGCGCGGCGCTTATAGATTTGAGCTCGAAACTTGCTTGGAAACTCATCAAATCGCCCAAACTTTGCATCAATTTGACAGGTAGGCTCTCATCCAATGTTGTGGCTTTGTATTTAGTGATGAATGTCATTGGTTTATGGATGATGGCCGTTGAAACAAGAATTTGAACCCTCCCTTTGAAAGTAAGGAATTTTGTTGTAGGTTTTGAAACACTGTTTTGTCACCAAGGATTTTTCCCTTTCCCCATTTTCCTTTGTTTCCTCATTTCCAAAAATCCCCTCATCAATCCTACACTACATTCAAATCCCTAAATTCCTAATCCCTTACCCTTGTAAAAAACTCCTTAACCCTATTCACTATCCCAAACCCTAAAACCCTATTTTCATATATAGATTTCCCCTCCTCTCCCTAATTAAATTTTATGTCAACCCTAATTCCGTAATATTTTCCCCTTCCTAATGTTCCCTGGTTACATTTTTTTCCCCTTGGTTATAGCATTGTTTATATCAAAAAGAGCAGTCCACCTTCAGTTGTATACAGAAGATTCATACATCAACATTCATTCAAGGCAGTTTGTGTATCAGCAGTGATGTCGTCTGGTCATTCATCTGAATATGAGGCAGAAACCCAAAGTGATTCTCCCTTGGGAGAACAGGAACCCCGGAGGCCTCGTAAAAGTGGCAAACATGTCAGGGAAGAACCAATCACCCTTATAGAATTGCATGTCTGTCCTCTTGCTATGCAGTGTTTTTAGCATCAGTCATGCTATGAGTTTTGTCAAAAGGTGGCTGAGGTCCAATTTCATCATGAGTTGGCTCATCTTTTTGTCTTGCACTTGCACGGAGATCAAGCTATCTTGGCTGGTGTCACCTTCACACTTACACCAGAATCTGTCTCATTAGCAACAGGTATACCGAATATTGGTGAACTATGGCACAAGAAACAACA
Organism: Pinus tabuliformis; assembly: GCA_031772625.1. NCBI lineage: Eukaryota > Viridiplantae > Streptophyta > Pinopsida > Pinales > Pinaceae > Pinus > Pinus tabuliformis. The sequence goes on along the minus strand of CM062817.1, from coordinate 271,985,309 downwards.
GATTGACCGGCAGCATTATGAGCCATACATCAAAACCAATTTCTTGAGGCAGCTCAAGAGAGTGTTCCCGTTCCGATACCTGAAAGATGAATATGCTCCACTCATGAGATTGATTATGAAATATTTCAGTTGTGAGGGACGGTTCTCTCGTCTTTATGCTTATCACATCAGGTTGCTCATGCATTTCACCAAGGTGCGGATGATGAACATTCCGTATTTCATTTGCCGAAACATAGAGAGGATGACCACCTTTATACAGCATATAACCCCTCAGCAGCAACTTAACAGTGTTTATCATTTTGCTCTTATAAAGATTTTGGTGGTTCATCAGCTTGGATTACAGGGCATCACTTGGGATGATTTCATCTCTCGTGATTTCTTCAGAGCTTCACGAAGAGTATCAGAGGTGAAACACGAAGGTGAACCTTCTCAGCAGTATGAGCATCATGAGACCATGCCAGTATTCATTACATATCAGAAAGGCTATCTGAAAGAACCAAACCTTTATTTGCAGTAGCAAAGTGAGTGTTATCTCCACCTGGCATGGAAGGGGCCTCGCTTCCGACATTAGCACCACAGGTACAGGACAAGGGCAAGAAGCCCAAGCATAAGAAGGGGCCTTCAGGTGAGCCATCAGGTTTCGTTCTCGTTCATGATGATGAGACAAATACAGATTCAGAGAATGCCAAATATAGAAGGATCATCGAGGAGCAAGAAACAGACATTCAAGCCTTGGAAATCCAGTTGGAGATGGCCAAATGGAACATCAGGTATCTGGAGCAGAGAAATAAGCAGCTTGAAGACCAGCATGCGATCATGGAGCTGCAGAACATCTGTGAGAATCGCCAAGCTGCCCGACATAGGAGGATTGAGTTCACTTCTCTAGAGCGACAGATCAATGAGGATCGAGAGTCTAATCTCGAGAGAGTCAACATTTACTTGGAAGAGCGGCTGAATAAGGCCAATAGAGATAATGCATTGTTGAGACACATGGTTGTCCACTACAGGGCACGGAACAAAGTTTGCAAGGCACGGATAAGGAATCTAAAGGCGAATTTGAAGAAGGTAATCAAGAAGAAAAAGAGGCAAAGGGAGCTCGAAGGTCTTCAGATTTTGGCCGAGGCCTCTTTAGCCCAGCATCACACTTGATAAGAAAGCTCCAACCCAAATTTCAAGAAATTTGGGGCATTTTTGGTGATTTTGGAATTTTTTGTGTTAAAAAACAGGCTTTTTCCCTATATGCGCCGCACACCTTGCGCGACGCATAGGATTGGGAGCTCCAAATTACAAATGGTTTACAGTTTTGGATTTTTCATGGGAAATCATGAATTTTGGTACTTGGACAAGAAACTTGGGCAAGTTCTGGGTCCCCAAAAGGTCAAAAAACATGCAAAAAATGACCTCACTGCCCCTATTTCGACACACAGGAAGCAGTCTTGGGAGAATGAACTTTTGGAGGGGAAAATGGACACCCAATTGGAAAATTCCACTTGGGTTGGAAAGTGGACAGGCAGGGCTTTCCAACAAGCCAACCTGAGCTCAATTTGGACTCCTACAAGTGCCTCAAAATCAGCAGCAAAGTAGTGCGGCGCATATAGAAATCAGCGCGGCGCATATAGATTTTTTGCCCAATTTTTCATCTTTCAGCTCAGAAATTCGGCCAGTTTGACTAGTTTTGATTTGTGATGTAATTTTTGACTTCTCTTGATGTAATTGATTGAACATGATGTAATTTTGACACTTAGTTACTTGTTCTAGAAGATTTATTCACCAAAGAGTGAAACTTTAATGAATGAATCAGTTTCCTATCTTATAGAGGCAAGTTGTTTTGACTGCCTAGATTGTAGTGCTTTGTTCAGAATTGGTTGAAATAGCTCCTAGAATGATGAGCTTGACCCCTAGAGGCAAGGCAATAGGTTGGCTTGCCTATATTATGTAATTTCTAAGTCATTTTCAGGGTTAGACTCTTGGGAAAAGCTTGACACTCTATTGTACATTCACTTCTGCATTTTTGGCAAAGGAAAGACCAGGGTTTTGCAGCACTGTTTGGGATCCATGTGGCTTTATGTGTTGATGGTGTGCTTCTTTCAGTATTTGTAAGTTGTTATGTGTATCATTTTCCTTCTCTCATCTTCTGCAATTGAACAAATGAAGTGTTAAGGTAGAATCCATAGTTTGTTATGCTCTGCCTTTGAATTTGTTTGATTTTTCATGTTTTCATATGTTTAAGGAGAATCCTTGAAAGCTTCTTGCTCTCCTTAGATTCTCACCAGTCAGATCTAGCCATTCATTCTCTTTAAAAGCATCAGGACAATCGCCTACCTTGCCCCAAGTAGACCTCTGCAAAAACTATGTCTGATCCCCGCACCCAAAATTTCCTTTCCCTTTGATTCAACAAAAAACCTCAAAAATAAACTTCAAACTCTTTGTACTTCATACCTAGCCTAAGATCAATTGCCAATTTAGTCATCTCGAGCCTCATCAATTACCTTTTGCCGAGATTGACCCGGAGATAGCCCTTTCCTGTCCTCGTAGGGCTAGCTACGAGGCTGAACGTGGTTTGATGTGGACCTAGAACCTTGTCTTTTCAGCCTGAGACAAATCTAGGCTCTAACATGATTGTTAATACTGAAAAACAAAAGTTATGATTATCAAATCCAAGAAGGACACTTACGCTAATTTTATGTATGACAATAGTAACTTGGAGGAAGTATCTTCCTACAAGTACTTAGGAATTGATATTCATCACAAGCTCAACTGGAACTATAGCATTGAGAAAATGATTAATGGGGGATGGAAAGCTTATTTTGGTCTTGAAAATAATTGTAAAACAACAAACCTTGTAATGTGTGATAGAGAGAAGTTCCTCTTTGAAACTTTAGTCACTCCGGTTATCTTATATGGATGTGAGGTTTGGGGTTGTAGCATCTCTAGAGAATCCTAGAGAAAGATTGAGCAACTCTAGAAGCATTTTATAATATGTAACCTCAAAAGTAAAAGCAACACACCATATCCTATTCTCCTTATAGAAGTGGGTCTTTCCCCTATTGAGAGCCTAGCTATGACTAGGCTTCTATTGTACAACCACAAACTCAATAACATAAGAGACCATAAACTTCCTAAGCTAGCTTTATATTCCAGCCAAAACCACCTAAGGCTCAAACGAGGTTGGTATAAAGACATCATGGCCTAGTTAAACCATTGGGAGATCGACGAGAATGTTGCATTGCAAAACATTAATAACATTAAAAATATTGTTACTTCTAAGTTCAAAGAAAAAATGTGGTGTGAGAAAGATTTAGCAGCTAAAAGAAAATTAAGATATTATAAGGAGGTCACCAACCCCACCCTAGAAGATCAAAAATATCTCTATGTTTTAACTAGCTCAAAGAAGAAAATTAATATAGCCAAGATTAGAACGAACTCTCATGAGCTCCATAGTGAAACGGGTCGTTGGGCAGTTCCTAAAACACCATGGATGGAAAGGTTCTGTCATCTTTGTGAGAATATGAACATCTAGGATGAAAATTTACTTTCTCTTAGAGTGACCCGTGTACAACCACATTAGATCTCAGTTTCAAAATCTTTGTTGGAATACGACCTTCCTAGCCTTTTACGTTGTTTTACGTTGTCAAAATTACTGTGAGCTCGGAAGGCTTCTCTCCTAGCTTTTTGAGCATAGGAACAAAATCTTAAATCAAACTAAATAATTCATTTCTTTAGGTCCAATAAACCAAAATTTGATCTCAGTAGACATTAACTACCATCATCATCATATATTGTATTGTACATTAACTACCATCATCATCATCATATATTATATTATATTGTTTATATAATGATGCATATTAGTTTTATTTATATTATTATTCTTATTTAAAATTAAAATAAAAAAAAGAAGTACTAAACACAACGGAAGTATTAAATATTCATAATAATAATTAAAAGAGGAAATTACTACACACTTTTTAATTAGATCAAATTCTTACCAAAGAAATTAGTTCATATTTTATGATAAAATAATATAAATAATAAATTATTTTAAATAAATTAATGTAAAATTATATAAATTAAATAATTGAATTGACTGATGATAACATTTCATATAGCTTTCCTTATTACTATAACACAAAAATATTTAATTTATTTTTTATAATATTTTTTAATTAAAAAAATACCTTTTAATTATATGTTAATCTTAACGTTTTTTGAAAAGCTTCTCTTTATTGGATCTTCTATTTATCACTGCCATACATATGTATATTAAATAAAACATTTCATATAGCTTTCCTTATTACTATAACACAAAAATATTTGATTTATTTTTTATAATATTTAAATACCTTTTAATTATATGTTAATCTTAACCTTTTTTGAAAAGCTTCTCTTTATTGGATCTTCTATTTATCACTGCCATACATATGTATATTAAATAAATTTCTATTACCCATTTATTAGTTATTAAAGATTAAAATATATATATATATATATATATATATATATATATATATATATATATATATATATATATCTTAACCCTTTTTTGAAAAGGGTGAAAGATAATTTTCTGGATCTATACTTTTCTGGATCTTCTATTTATCACTGCCATCCATATATATTGAAATAAATTTCTATTACATATATATATATATAGATATATATATATATATATATTACCCCATTTATTAGTTATTAAAGATTAAATTATAGAAACCTAAATTACTATTGATTAAAATTACAGAAAATAAACATTATTAAATTAAAATGGTGTGGAAACGCTATTTAAAAAAAAAACAATATAAACAATATTATAATTCATATAATTATATTATAATTCTTTATTCCACCTATAAAAGAAATTGTAAACATATATAATGATTTAATACGAAAATTTCCAACATATATTAATTATTTATAATGATTGAATTTATAATGATTCAGTATCCTCAATATAGCTAGTCATGCCGTTATTGGTGGTTTTGCTTTGTATATGTGAACTGCATAGATCATGTCAAACGCATGATGTAATTTCCAAATATGCCATCGTTTTTCACAACTTCCATTGAGTAGTGATCCTAATATAATCACAAAAAGTTTTATTTTCATGTACACTGTCCAAATATGCCAATCGTTTTTCACTTCCATTGAGTGGTAATCCTAATATAATTCCAAGAAGTTTTATTTTCATGTACACTTTTTATTTTCATGTACACTTTCTATTATGGCCAATACCCTCATGACAATACCCCTGACAAAGTTGAGGAAGATTTGGCCAATACCCTCATGACAATACCCCTGACAAAGTTGAGGAAGATTTTGCCATGAGATTGTTACAAAAACAAAAGAAACATTAAATTTCATCATATAGATTGCCTTCCTCTACCACGAATTCTCGCATTTTTACTTATCATCGCATTTCTATATAATCACTGTTTATACATGCACTTTGCAGTATCCTGGATTTCTGTGATTTCTGTTTGCAGAAACCTTGTTCAGAGGAAAAAAAGTTACATATAACAGAGAGTGAGCATTCGAAGTAATCTTGTTCAGATTATTACTTTGTACAGAGGCACCAGATAGTTGGTAGACTAGATAACAGAAGCGAACTGAAGCTTCTTTATATGAGATATCTGCTTTGCGGGATTTAAGCCCTTTGGGCAGCAATTAGTGCAATTCATGATGGTGTGGCAGCGGTATAGCTTATCCTCGTCAGCCAGTGCCTCCACCCGTTCTTCAGTGTATTCATCACGGCTGTCGCATATCCACCTGCACTTTAAACAAAAATATATGATGTGGTGATACCTGACCCAAGTTGTCTGGAGTGATCCTTTTAACTTTAAGAATAGAATAGGGTTGATAACCTAACTGGGATGACCCTTCGGTTAAAGCAGTGAAATGATAACCTCTTTCAACTCTATCTTTGTTTGAGTTATTTAGGAATGAATTTGCAAACCAAAAAAGACACAACCATGATAATATTATTAAAAGTATCTAATAAAATAAAGGAGTTTAGAACCTATAACCATTGAGGAATTGAGCAAGAGGTGTCTAATGCTGAGACTTAACTGGCGCCCGCCCTAATGGCCAGGGCCAATGTTGAATGGATGCACCATTGGTTCACCTGTGAATTGCTGTCATGCTGTCAGGGGATTTATGCTGGATGCAAGTCAAGTAGTTAATAACATCATACTTTTATTTTAAGTAGTTAATGACCTCGTTCTTTCATTTTTTTTTAATTCTAACTGTTAAGGGCTGGGACTTGCTGGGACTTACAAGTGTTACTCCTTGTACTTACTGGGCTATGTTCCAACCATGACGCAGGACATCTGCACTACAAATATCCACCAAAGAGGCTGGTCAGCTGGCAAGGTTCCATTTTGGGCCCTTGCAAAAAAAAAACTAGCAAGTTCATCTCTTGGATTTCGAAGAAATCCTGCCGGACAACAGGAAAGAAGAAACAAATGGAGGCACTTTTGTGCATGCTTACTCTTACTACTTATTTGAGTCCTTATATTATAAATACTTCAACCGAAACAAATTGGAGGCACTTTTGTACATGCTCACTGTTACTACTTCTTTGAGTCCTTATATTGTATGCCCATATATTGTAAATTCTTCAGCTTTTCTGATTGCCCTTTTCAGTCTATTGCCTGGCCATGGCATTCTTCTTTCAGGAGAAAGAAAGCTTACCGTTCTTTGAAGTTGCTTAATTAGTATTCTACTTCATGACAAATTGGGAATCATATTTGGAATTAAGATAATCTGCTTCGAATTAAGATAATCTACTCCATGATGCCAGAATGGAATCCGGTGGGCTTAACCATGGCATAAGCTTCTATCAACCTTACTATTAAAACAATACCTGAAAAATTTTCAGTGTGAAGAATATTAATCAACTTGTTCATAAAGCATTTCTGAGTAGAACCTATGGAATCACACGACCATACATGCCCTCCACAAAAAACCCACTGGATTCTAGCCCTGAATTAATCCTTAACCAGCCCCATCCGAATTCATGAAGTACAACATGCAAGGCATTGACAACTACATCATATTAATCTGTAACAAGACAGAATCTTCGATAGTGTAATAGTGCAAAAAGAAACTTTATCAGGTGGTAGAAGCACAAGCAAAATGACTAAGGACAGCTCCATCAAATGGAAAAAACTCATTAACAACATTTTCTAAGCAAGGCCAACACCATGGACATACAACATTATGTAGAGTTACGCAGAATAACAGTAATCCATGTAATCCTTTATATAGATTGATGATCAATTCAAATGAGGTTGTATAATTTGAATTGAGTTAGAATTGAAATCTAATTAACATAAATCCATTTTAGCACATGAAATGAAATAGTAAATATATATGGAATGAAATAGTGAATATATGGTTATATAGAAAGTTTAGAAAAGGAAAAGAGCTTTTGTAATCATATAACTCTAGCCTTGTAGTCATATAACTCTAGATTCTAAAGGAAAGGAAACAGATTTAGTCCTAATAAATGTTATTCTAAGATTTAGCTATCCAGGCTAAGATTTCAATTATGTAATAGGAGAAGACAGGGAATCAAAGTGATTCTATTAACATTTTATCATTTTATCTTCACACATGTTGTATGATGAGAGTGTGACAGAGACGAGGGGCAGAAAAAGGAAGGAGAGAAGTCTGATCATACATAAGTATGAGATAATTAATTAAATAGATAAAACAACCAGTTAATTTGGAAATCATTAAAACGTTTATGTTAATAAAAGAGTTACCTAGCTACACACCATCATTATTGCATATTTCACCCAAACAGCCTCACTCAAATGTAACACCATCATGATGCATATTTCACTCAAACAGCCTCACTCAAATGTAACACCATCAGTATGCATATTTCACTCGGCCATCCTCACCGAAATGTAAATGGATTGAAGCAATATACACTTCAAATTGGCACAAATTCTAAAGAGGCAAATTTTGGCTTTCTCCCTTTGTTTTAAATCAAGTGACATCATAAAGTTTTTTCAAGTTGTATAGAAAAGAAATAGAATAGACCCAGGACAGTTATCCAAGAATACTTATCCAAGTATATATACCCTAAGCAATGAGTTATGATAATATAACATAAGCAAGGAGAGACATATAGTCTTTAATGTGCTACGGCTGGGTGCATAAGCACCACCGACTTGTGCTAGGTACAGCAACTATACATGTGCTAGGTGTAATATGTATACCTGTTAGCCTGAAGCAGAGCAGCAGGTCCCAGAAACCGTTCAGGGTTCCACCAATAACTGGGGCAGGAAGTAGTACAACAAGCACAGAGAATACACTCGTACATCCCATCCAGCTTAGCCCTGTCATTCTTGCTCTGCAAGAACTCCTTCCCATCTAGCGTGGGAGTCTTCCTCTTCAACCAGGGCTCAACAGCTTTATACTGATTGTAGAAATTGGTCATATCAACCACCAGATCCTTCACTACCCACATGTGGGGCAACGGGGTAATAGTCGAAGCCTTATTAGACGTTGTATTGATCTTAGTAAGGCAGGCTAACCTGTTAACCCCGTCGATGTTCATGGAACACGAGCCGCATATTCCTTCTCTGCAAGAGCGCCTGAAGGCGAGAGTGGGATCGATTTCGTTCTTGATTTTGATCAACGCGTCCAGCACCATGGGGCCGCTCTCGTTCGTGTTTATCTCGTAATCTTGGAGGCGGGGCTTTTCTGGGCGTTCTGGATTCCATTTGTAGATGGAGAACGTTTTTGTTTTCTCAGGCTTGGGCTCAGTAAAAAGGTGGCGGGGTCTAACCCTGTAAGCTGCGCTTAAGGGTTTGATATTTTTTCTGGAGATTGAATATGCGGCCATTGTTCTGGTTGCGGTTGCTATCTACAAAACATATGCGTGGCTCCTAAGATGAAATAGGTGATTTCATGGCGGTATCTGCCTCTGTTTCAGAATCGACACGAATGTTTCTTGCTCTCCACGTGCATTATGCATGCAAGTAAATGCATCGACGTGCCATCTCAAAGTAAGGTCTCGCCATTCAACAATGGCAGTTTTGCATTCACATTTTGAGGAATGGAATTTACTTTGTTTCTCTTTTATCTATAAAATGGCGTTTCTGTCATGGGTCTCTCCACTTTTAATTGCAAGATGTATTGTGGTATTCCCAACATCCAATGTTGATGGTTTAAACGATCAGTATGTTGGTGATAGATACAATGAATGGTAAAGAACTCTTCATTTTAACGAATATTTATTCTCGTGTATCATGTTGATAGTATTAAATATTTGATGATGTTTATGGTCTACATGATATGAAATTAAATGCAAAGGTAAAGCATGTTTAGAAGTTAAGAAATCAAAGTTGTAGAGAATCTTTTTCAAGTAAATATATGGTTATGGTAGTAGGTAGAGGTAATTTTGGTTATGGTAGTAGGTAGAGGTAATTTTGAGTGGGTCTTTAGAATTTGGTATTTTAAGTGGATTCAACACCATTAAAAATATTTGGGCATCCAAAATCTTAAAGCAATTCATATTTCTCAAAATTTCTATTAGATTTTGGTCAAAATTTTGTCAAAATTTCCACTATTTTCTAGAAAAAATTCTGGCCTCATTAGTATACTCTATCCAAAAAAATTGTGACCTCATTAAAATACTCTATCCAAAAATAAAATATGGTATTTTAAATGGATTCAACACCATCAAAAATATTTGGGCACCCAAAATCCTAAAGCAACCCATATTTCCAAAATTTCTATTAGATTTTGGTCAAAATTTTGACTATTTTCTAGGAAAAATTCTAGCCTCATTAGAATACTCTATCCAAAAATTTGTGGCCTCATTAAAATACTCTATCCAAAAATATGAAGACCATTGCAAATAGATTTGAAGATCTAAATGAACATTGTCTCTACATTGCTCTCTATTTAAGCCTTTGCCATGGTCTGCCTCTTTATTTGGCCCTGATGATGAACCACACTAGTTGGTTCGAAAAGTGTCGGCCAAAAATTTCTCTTATGTGATTTTTACCAAAAGACTTTGCTCAATTCATTATAGATCACAGAAACTTGAATAAAAAAAAACCAAACCAAAACAAAACAAAACAAAACAAAACAAAAAACTTATAACTTCCATACCAAAAAACAATAAATATTCATAGAAAAAGATAATACCATTTTATTGATCAAAATTGTGAGAGAAAAAAAAAATAAAAAAAACCAAAACAAAACAAAAAAAACAAAACAAAACAAAAAAAACTTATAACTTCTGTACAAAAAACAATAAATATTTATAGAAGAAGATAATACCATTTTATTGATCAAAATTGTCAAAGAAAAAAAAATAAAAAACAAAATAAAATTAGAACGAAAACAAAAATTATAAATACATTCTATAAAAAAACCATAAAACAAAAAGAAAATTACCCTCTTGATATTTCAAAACGTGAAGTTTACATTTCTCTTATGTGTGAAGATGCATCAACAAAATAAAACATGGAAATACTTCAACATTAGGTAAAAAACAGAACATGGGAAAATAGCAGAAAGCTAAATACTCACAACAACTACTATATTATTTGAAGCACATACCAAAAGCTAAGTCACAACAACCATGTTATTTGGAGTACTTACCAAAAGTTGAATCATAGAAATGAAATGAAATTTTATTGATGTTCAATAATGATTAAAATAAATTGGAGGTTAGTGGGGGCCAAGCATGGCAAGTCACATGTAGGATAGCAAGTAGATATTTATTTTTCAAGTTTTTATTTTGGATATGAAAACCTCATCGCAATTCTATTACTATTGATTTAACAATATATAAAAACATCCTACTTCTTACTTGGACTTGGTGCTGTTTGGCTAAATGGTTTACAATAGTTATTGAAATCATAGGATTTCTTGTCTTAGATTCTCAAATCAATCATATCCTAATCATATGTCTAATTATGTTAAAGTCAATATACATAATATCCTTTAGAGTTTTTGGCACACCTAAGTGAAATTATCAATGCACCTTATTTTACTTCTTCTCAATCATATTGGAGAAGTTCTACTTCTGGGTTCATAGTTTTTTTTGTTCATAATGCCCCTCCTTGTTAGAGTAGTAAGAAATAACTTCCTTCCCTCAAGATTTTTCTAGAAAATATGAATTTCCTCCTTTTGAATTCCATTTTCCAAATTTCCTTCCTCAATCTCTCTTCTTCATTATATATTCATAGAAAGCACTTTATCCAAAATAAAAAATAAAAAAAATAAAAAAATATTAAGGCACTAATCTTTTGAAAGAGCATATCACTAAGATTTTCAAGTGAAACCGTGCAATTTTATTTGGATGGTGAAATACCTCAATCAAGCAATCACTTGTGAAAGCAACCAAATCCTTTATATCTCAATCTCAATTAATTATCAAAGCATCCAATTCCTTTGAGTCCATAATACTAACAACAACAAGAAGTTGGTTGAAAATTGTTTTCTATGGGTCATATAATCAACAACAATCTCATTATCACTAGGTTTCAAATCCTACAATTGTTTACAAAAGTAGATAAAATAAGGTAAATTTTTAACATGCAAATGTGCAATAAAGGACAAACCTGTTGGTCAATGGGATTCAAAAAGTATAACTATAAAAGATATGTGGTATATTTTCATATGGTGAATTATTATTAGAAGCCATAGCAAATGTAGTGTGAGAAGTCTTGACATTGATTGAAACCCAAACTTTGGCTCTTCCTATGTTGGAATGTGTTATGAACTTGCTTCTAAATGAATCCCCATTCTTCATCCTTCAAAAGGCTCTATAAGAGAAGTCATAATGCATAGGTTCTAGTGTGGCCTAGAGAATAGGCAATAGCCACCATTCTAGCTCTTGAAGAAAGGAATCTCAGTGACCTAGGAAAATTTTTAATTTCCTAGAAGTTAGCCTGCAAAACTAGATTGTGTTTCTTTGAATTTACAAAACAAGAAAAGAGAAATAGATCTCAAAGAAACCCTAGGTAGTTCAAATTGACATTTAAATAGATGGTACTAATTTACAAAATAACCTTAAATTCGATATTTGTTTCAAGGCTTCTTAAGATTGAAGCTTGTGGGGAAATTGGTTCTATCATTATGCTACCAAATTGAAAGGGAAATTCCAATTTTCTACATGTGGGAGTTACTTTAACACTTCAACAAAAGGATATCTTCTGCCCTTCGAATTGATCATGATTTTAACAAAATACTCAACTTATGAAAGGGTTGGCTCAATCTTTACACCATAAAATGGCTTCAGTATCAAACACATATTTAAGGTTGGCCATAATATTTCCATGCATAGGTCAGTCCCATCACAACTCTACTTCATAGCTACACACACATATAACCTTTATTCATATCGAAATCATCTTTGTTTGTTGGGGTATTCTATTTCAAACCTAGATTGCACTTCTAGTCATTTTTAGCCTAGTTTTGATTTGGTTTGGGACATCAAAACAAGTATGAAGCGGTGCTACAAGAATTATCCTTTATGATATTTTTCTATAGGAGATCCTATTATAGGAATAGCCTCCAGCACACCTGTTACACAGTAATTTGTCACCGTTGGTCATCGTCCCTATCGCCCCGATTCCAGTACATTGGAGGATGCATTTCGAGACCTGTGAGCAGCGACATAGCCTAAAAACACTTGCACTATGTTCCCCTGAGTATGTACTTCATGTTCCCTCAAGACACCTTCTGAAAATTATCCCTAAAAAGTGCCCTTTTCCCATTGGCGCAGGTACCCAATGTCTGACCCGCGCCAATAACTCAGATCCTCAAAAAGGGGCGCGCCCATTGGCGCTCTGTCTTAGAACAATGCCCGCGCTAGTCGAGTTTAGTAATGTTTTTTGCCAAAAGCACGACTGTATGATTTTTTCCTCCCAGATCATGAAGTCCTTTGAGGGAAAAATCCATCTGATAAAGCTCAAGAGTCATCATATCTATCCGCAGTAGCTTTTCATGGATGTTGCCATTCTATAATGGGTGTCCTGGTGCATTGAATCTTTCTCCCTTCTTCATCTATAAAAGCCTGTCCTCATGCATTAGACAAGATAGTTCCAAGTTTATGAGTTCCAAAGTGCTGTAGTTTTGAGTTCTTGAGTTGTTGGAGTAATGCTAGAAAGGTTATGCTGCCGGGGAGTCCGAGAGAGAGGAAGTCTACTGCAAGGCATATAGCTGCTCGCCCAGCCAGAGGAAAGGTTCAACGTCAGAACCTTGGTTGTAACTTTTCCTGTCTATTATTAATTAATGAACGACTGTTATTATAGTTCCAATCTCATTGTCTATTATAGTGATGTTGATTTATTTCCTTTCTGACTGAAATATAGTTGTGCCTTGGTGGATTTTATGCTTGTATATGTTTCTTCCTTTGCATGTGCAGGTGTCCGTTTGCAAGGATCGCAAGGATTGTGACCTACCAGAGCGAGGGAGCGGGAACACCATTCGACTATAGCGTTGGATTCCAGGTTGGTCTTCTTAATTCACCTTTAATGTACAACTAGGAACTTGCGTGGCAGCGTGGAGTGATTGTGGCTAGTTCTGTTTTAAGCTAGTGGGATCGCCTCTGTCCGTAGAGGGGATTTACCTAACCAACAATTTGGCGACTCCACTGGGGAGAAGCTATTTGGAGTTTGTCTTGCATGATTAGTTTTCTCTCGTTTGCCTGAGTTAATGAACTTTCTGGGTCAGTCTTGAAATTTCTATCTGTTGGGCACTGTCAATCAGACCCTGGGTTGTTATATTTATTTTTTGGGTCAGTAAACGCAGCTGGCGCGTTTTTTCTTTTGACAGTCGCGCCACTTGGCGCATGTTTCTCCATAAAGACCCGCGCCAATTGACTGTTAGCGCGAGTTGCAGATTCACAGTCACGCCAGCTCTGTGAATTTTGCGAGTTTGGTACTTGAAAGCTCATTAAACTCGGATTTTTTGTTTTTCCATATCTTTTGCTGCTTCTGGGAGTGTCTTGGACCTCTGTGTGACTGGTTGTTACCTTCATCCTTCAGTTGTTTGCTTATTTCTATCAATTTTGTATCCCAGCCCTAGAGTACCTAGTGGCTTTGCATGTCGAGCCTTCTGTGGGACCTTGTGGTTTGATTATCCAGTCAGCTTGTTGGTTGTTTTCCGCACTCATCTAGTGGTTGTTAAAAGTTGGTATTCTATGCTTCGAGTGATTCACTTCTAGCTTGCTTGGATCTGGCTTGACTTCATTCGAACTTAGATCACATGGTTCATTGAACGTCTTCGTGTTTTCCTTTGCTTTGACAGTTCATCTTCATGTTTCTAAATTGGTTCTATGTCCATTGAGTGAATTGTGTTTGTACTCGTGGATATCTCTTGAGGTTTGTTTACATGCATTATGCCATTTTAAAAAATCAAAAAACAAAAGAGCTTTTTGCATTATATTAGTTAGCATTTATTGCTATTTGTCGCTTTTAAAAAGAAAAGGAAAAAACTTTTATTTTTTGTTATTAGCTGCATTAGGATCTTTGTTACTTGCTTGATGATCATTTTATTTGTGTAAAAAAAAAAAATCTCTACTCTTCTGTAGGTAGAATTCATCGAATGAAACGATATAATTTTGGCATATAGAGTGCATTTAGGAAGTTTGGAGAGACCACATACGGTAGGACCAAAAAACTGAAACATAATTGAAGATAAACTATAAAATAAACTCAATGAACCTAACAACGCATTGGAACATAACGCAAACATTCTAGAGGTCTAGGTTAGAGACGTGTTCCAGCGTCGTTAAACCTGGTAGCTTACCGTCGAGTGGTTGGGTGATTCCTCCACGGTGAAACGATAGGTGCCAATACGGACTGTGCTCCCACGTACCGTCGCGTATACATTGGGAGACCCCTATAGGAATAAAGCTTTTATCCATAGGAAGCCGTGTCGACCGCCCTACGATTCGCAATGCAGTGAACACATCATTCACGAAGATCGACCACCCGTACCCTAAAAAGTATTCTGTGGTTTTGCGAAAAGTTTGGCACACCCTCTACCTAGAATTCCAGAGCAGTCACTTTTGATCCTTTTCAGACTCCTTAAACGAAAAGGTGCCTGTGAGCGTCTTGTCACTTCGTGCTCATTAAATATTCGAAGGAGACTAGAGTCATCTTTTCGTCCTTTTCTCGACTCTTAAAAAGTGAAAAGGTCAAGTTCAAAGGTCAGTGTCTTAAAATTTATTTGACCACGATCACATATAACCCGGTTAAATTTTGCCTGCGTTAGCTTGAGTAGGGTTCTTTCTCGCTCAAATGGCATCCTTCCCTGAGCCCACCGGCCAAGGTGGTCCCCCGGCTGGTCCGATTCCTTCTGTCGGAAATGTTTGTGTTCAGTATATAGCAACTTTGTCTTTACCTGGGTTCACCATCGGTTTACCCGTATGGGTGTTCTCAAACTCAGTGGTCTCGAGTGTGATAACTCCTGTTCCACCACCACCTCCTCCACCCGAGCAACATCAGTTTGATTCCAAGGTGGACCCCTGCCCTTCTTCACCTACTGCTGTGTCCTCATCTTCTACTTCGCCTGGTGAAACTCTGGATTTAAGTAACCAGGTGGCTAAGAAGAAGAAGAAGAAGACCAAAAAGAAGAAGTCTCCCAAAAGAAAGGTCCCATCTACCCCGAATATACTTGAAGTAAAGTCTCCTCCTGCTCCGTCGCGGAAGGCTAAATTTCCTTGTAGATTATGCAGGGAAGACCATCTTCTTCGCGATTGTCCTGGCATCCCCAGGGTCTTAGAAGTATGGGCTCACGATCGGGACTGCCCTGCATCGTCCTCTGGAGATCATGGTGATGCTACCCTATCAGCTGGAAATGTTAAGGGAAAAGGGAAGATTCGAATTCCCTGTAGACTTTCTGAAGGCAATCATCCCCTTCACCTTTGTCCATTCATGGATAGAGCCTCTATTGTATTGGAAAGTCTTACAACTCCCTCAACTCAACTTCCTGCTGGTTATCAACGTCTCTCTGCAATTGCAGAATGTTCCCCTGCTGACCAAGCAATCAAGCATGATTCCTCTTTGGTCTAGCTTTCTCTTCCCGAACCTAGCTGTGTACAGCCTGTTCCAGACCAGTCCCTGGTCGGAAAGAGTGTTGCTTTACAACCTGTCCCAGACCAGTCCCTGGTCGGAAAGAGTGTTTCTTTACAGCCTGTTCCAGACCAGTCCTTGGTCGGAAAGAGTGTTGATTTTCAGCCTGTTCCAGACCAGCCCCTGGTCGGAAACGCTGTTGATTTACCTTCGTCGTCTACAAACCACTCTGTTCCGGAAACGTTTGTCATTAAAGATGAACCACCTGAATCCCAAATAGATGAAAGTCCAAAGGTCCAGATGACAAGTGACCCGGTCTTTCCAAAGGTCCAGATAATAGTTGACCCGGTTTTGACTTCAGAAGTTCCAATCTCAGATGATATTATCACTGTAAAGGATGAAGATCACACCGTCCAAATTCTATACATAAACATAGACTCCAATGATCAAGTGAGTATCCCCCTCATTCCTTCACAGCAGGAAGGAAGTCCATTAGAGTCATACCCGGTCGTTTATCCGGTCCCACCTCCAAGCGACCTAGTTGTTTCCTTCAATTGGGATCAACTAGGCAATTCCCGGTTACCAGCTTCCGGACCATTTCAAATTATAGTCCAACTCTACCGAATGGTTATGGCCGGTACCATTATTGATGAGGGATCTCCTGTGAGCATCCTTTCTTCCACAGCTTGGGAAGCACTTGGTTCACCACTGCTTCTGCCTGAGATGAGAAACCTTACAGGTTTTCATCGAGAAACCAGTCGACCTTTAGGAATTCTTCCCCATGTACCTATCACATTAGAAGGGAAGACCGTTCAAATAGGCGTCATGGTAGTCCAAGGCCCGTTAGATTACAATTTACTCCTTGGGCGAGACTATATTTATCGCATACGTGCAATTGTGTCCTCACTCTTCGGAGTGATGTGTTTTCCGCACGAAAGAAGAACGATCAAGATCGTAGACCAACTTTCGTTCCCCAGTTCACACTTTACATATAGTCATCTACCATTCCTAAATGGTCTTATTTCCACAGGAAATGCCTCAACATCTAGTCCGTCATTCTGATGACAGCAGCTGACCCGGGCGCGTGACTGAAGCCCGGGGGGCATGCATCCTCCTTTTCAAAATCGAGTCTTTCCAAGTAAATCTTCATTCCATCCACTCCGTGAATGCCATGAAGCTTGGGGGGCATGTACCTCGATTTGCATTATCATGCTGGGGGTATGCAAATTTATAACAAGTATAGTTTTTTTGTTTCAAGCTTGTGTAAACATGAAACCGAATCCAAGCAGAGTTCTTCATGGTTCAAGCTTGTGTAAAAATGAACCCATACCTGATTTACATCCCGTGATTGCCATTTATCTGCTAAATTCTGCTAAATGAGCCTTGGTTGTTTCATTCCATCGCCACCATCTCTTTGGCCGATCATATGCTTTCACTTGGTTGTTTTCCTTTCCTGAGGAACCGCAGTGATGAGTGGTTTTATTAGCCAGCCTCTTGACCATTACATGTTTTAAGCAGTTCCACCACTACCGGAACCAGTTGCTACCCTTTATACCACTCGTTCCTCTAGGACGAGTCGCCTTTAAGCTCTTTTCTGACTCGTAAAATATGAAAAGATTGCCGAGTATTTTTTCCTTTTTGACTTGTTAAAGAGAATAAAATTGAAGATCTTTTTTCAGCTCTCTTCCGACCATTTAAAGAGGAAAAGATTACCGAGTTACTCCCCTTGACTCGTTAAACGTAAATAAGGGGCGGTCGTTTTAAGTTCTTTTTGTCGACCGTTAAAACTTAAAAAGATTACTGGGTTTTTGTCGTTTCAAACTCATTAATGGTTACGAAACGACGTGGTTTTGATCACTTTTTTACTTTTTCCGGTCGAAATCACTAATTATAAAAAGTACTCCTCGATCGTAATAGTCGGGTGGTTCTTTCGGGTATTATTTTATACTTTTTCGGGCCCGAGAGACACAACTTTACGAAAAAGGACATCCCTGGAGTTTCCTTTTCGCTGTCTTTTCAAATTCTCTAAATATGAAAAGACGCTGAGTTCTTCCTTTGTCAGACTCGTTAAAACCTAATGACATCGGATTTTGTCGAAATGACGCACCACAAGCATATGCTATCCCCATCAAGCTTGTTAAAAATAATTGGGGTACTCGCCAGAAATGGTGGAGAAAAAAAAAATTGGAACCATAATTATTGTTGTGTCGGCAGTATGTCGCTCTTGAACATGGCACTCCTCTGCTTTCGTGTCTGGGTGGGGACATCTCATCTTATTTTTCACTTGCCTCCGTGGGATTGGGTAATCCTATTTGACCTCTCATCTGCTCATTGCCTCGTCACTATGACCTCTGATCCATCGATGTCAAATACTGCCAACTCCACTCTAGTGTCGCCGATATGTTCAAGAGAAGTTGACCTCTGCAAAGAAACAACCTCCCTCTGATAGCTCATACAATTTTGATTCACAACATCATCTCTCTGTCTCGTGTCGATGATGTGGGAAACATTATGGCCCACCTTCGATCAAGGTCACTTCCTGTCGACTTCAGCTCATTATCCAGGAATTTGATCTAGAGACTCCCTTCCGGTGCCTTGGAGCCTGCATGCCTCAATGGCAGGTTCTTCGTGTTCGACGCGAGGTTTTCATCATTGGCCTCCGATCGAATGATTCTACGGGTGTTCGACGTCAAATCACTAATTCGCACGCCGTAGATTGTACCGATAGTACCTTGAGGGCCATTGTCATTATTGGTGGTACCTCTCGCGTCTGTTAACAGTTCCAAATATTGACTGGTAATCAGACGATGTTCATGCATGTTCGACTTCAGCTCACATATTCGCATGCTTGAACTTGTACTTCTGTTCGGGTCGAGATGGAGCGCAAGACCCTGGATTGTGTCTGTTGTAATCCAGGCGTGATTCTTGATACATGACTTATTCACTGGATGGCTGTGACCATACCTGAGTCAATTCATTGATCCTACCCAGATGGCTGTGTCCATACTATGGATATAAATTATCATGTACTCTCTTATGGATGGCTGCGACCATACCACGTACATCATGTATTTGAGCTATCAATAGTATCTCTCAATGCAGGTTCTCGGCAGCGGCTATATGTGTTCTTGCAAAGCATTTCACCCCTCTCTCTCGCTCGGGCCTCATGCTTTGGGGGGCATCTGTTACAAAGTAATTTGTCACCGTTGGTCACCGTCCCTATCGCCCCAATTCCAGTACATTGGAGGATGCATTTCGGGACCTGTGAGCAGTGACATAGCCTAAAAACACTTGCACTATGTTCCCCTGAGTATGTACTTCATGTTCCCTCAAGACACCTTCTACAAATTATCCCTGAAAAGTGCCCTTTTCCCATTGGCGCAGGTACCCAATGTCTGACCCGCGCCAATAACTCAGATCCTCAAAAAGGGGCACGCCCATTGGCGCTCTGTCTTAGAACAATGCCCGTGCCAGTCGAGTTTAGTAATGTTTTTTGCCAAAAGCACGACTGTATGATTTTTTCCTCCCAGATCATGAAGTCCTTTGAGGGAAAAATCCATCTGATAAAGCTCGAGAGTCATCATATCTATCTGCAGTAGCTTTTCATGGATGTTTCCATTCTATAATGGGTGTCCTGGTGCATTGAATCTTTCTCCCTTCTTCATCTATAAAAGCCTGTCCTCATGCATTAGACAAGCTAGTTCCAAGTTTATGAGTTCCGAAGTGCTGTAGCTTTGAGTTCTTGAGTTGTTGGAGTAATGCTAGAAAGGTTATGCTGCCGGGGATTCCGAGAGAGAGGAAGTCTACTGCAAGGCATATAGCTGCTCGCCCAGCCAGAGGAAAGGTTCAACGTCAGAACCTTGGTTGTAACTTTTCCTGTCTATTATTAATTAATGAACGACTGTTATTATAGTTCCAATCTCATTGTCTATTATAGTGATGTTGATTTATTTCCTTTCTGACTGAAATATAGTTGTGCCTTGGTGGATTTTATGCTTGTATATGTTTCTTCCTTTGCATGTGCAGGTGTCCGTTTGCAAGGATCACAAGGATTGTGACCTGCTGGAGCGAGGGAGCGGGAACACCATTCGACTATAGAGTTGGATTCCAGGTTGGTCTTCTTAATTCACCTTTAATGTACAACTAGGAACTTGCGTGGCAGCGTGGAGTGATTGTGGCTAGTTCTGTTTTAAGCTAGTGGTATCGCCTCTGTCCGCAGAGGGGATTTACCTAACCAACAACACCAATCACAATTTTCACTACCCAAAAACTAATTTTATCCTAGGGAAAAGAATAACTATTTAATTGAAAGGTCAAGGTAACCAAAATTACTCCCATGACGCAAGTTAATTCATGAGGCTTTCTGAATCCACTTTTAAGATAAAAATGAAATGCATGCAAGATCATCATTAGAACCATCATACTTGTTGAACATTGATGGATTGATTAGATTAACCAACCAAAGTTAACTTGGGTCATTAGGTTCACATTTGCACCTAATATGTTTGAACTCTCACACATTTTCTACATACAATTAGGATCCATTAAACCACCATTATCTTGGAAAAAAAAGAGTTGGATTATTGTCCATAGGTTTCTGAATTTTTTCCTTCCAGATTCAAAACTTTTAGTGTCTCATCTTTCAATCATGTGATTAGTCCTCATAAGATATGTAAATAACCACAACTACAACTAATAGCCCTATGTGAAAATACAGAGATGACAGAAGATGTGGCACAAAATCTCTATAGAAAAAGAGAGAATTTCAAAATTGAATGTTGATTACTATGTAATTTAATTGCAATTATTTTAATATGAATTTGAGTTTGATATGACAAAGTTGAAGGCTCAAACATAAGTACATGGTTATAATGCACCCATGTTCTCACTATGATTTAGGAGGTTTGCACATGCCACTTATAATTTTTTGAACATCATATTCGTTTTTTGACACCCCCTTTTCATTTCCCCAAAATTTGTGATCTCATTAAAAAATTGTAATGTTAGGTTACCAACATTTATATTATGTACTAAAATTTATTATGTGATGTACTATTCTATTTTATTATTAAAAATTCTAGAGTTGATAGAAAGGAGTAGCCCATAGATCATGGTGCCTTCGGGAGGGAGAAAAACTTGACTATGGAGGAAAAGATTCAAGGGGGAGGAGATACTCTAGCCTTGATTGAATACATATTATTTTCATTTGATGTGATGGTTGGTATTCCCAAGAAACTTTTAGCAAAAGATCTGTAAGATGAAGGGTTGAGCTATGATTATAAAAATAAGAAGGAGAAATCATCAAGGGGGATCTTGGTTCTTATTTTCCCATCATATTTTCTCTCATACTCTCTCACTCATAAAATGTATTTTACAAGAGAGATGGTGGTATAACCCATATAAGTTCATATCTTATGACTGATTAAAAGCTATGAGTGACAACCTATGTGACAAACACTGAGTTTTTTTGTGTGTGAAGGAGAGTGGCCTTCACTTTTATGTTAAATTTGGTCTAAAAACTATGTGCTAAATCCTTGAGTTTATTTTTACCTCAAGGAATCAAGATATGGCATGGGGTTGGTTAACCATGAGAGAAATTGTATCACAATTGAGCCTAAGGTGGGGCGGAATGTGGCTCACCCCACTTCAGTTCCATTATTTTTTTGTTACAATAGATATATGTTTATTTCTGCGTTATTCATATTTCTTGCATGAATGAGTTAGTGATATGTAGGAATTGTTGTTGTTGTTATATTATTTTATTTATGATCATTGTGTTGGTTATGATAGTAAAGTCTAGAGCAATAGGTTTGAGTTCACTTGGTTGTGGAATTTAAATGAATTGGGATGCATGGGAAATGCATGGTAGTTTTAGGTAATTAGATTTATTTCCTATTCATTACATGCCTTATCTATTAACTGCATGTTGCATTCTATTTAATTTCCTCCACAAGATGTAAGTGATTTCATCGAGTTTAATGGTGGAAGCCCAAAATGCAATTTATGGGATAAATAGGTCATCTTGATATTTTTACTATAACTTTTCTTCTGGGAGGTTCGAGAGCTTCAAACTTGGACCATAGTGATGGAAAATTTCATTGATTATCTAATTCAATTTTCAGATCTTGTTCACTATATTTTTGAATATATTATCTAAGGAAGTCCGAGCTTCTTTAAATAGGTCATCTTGGCATTTTCGTTATAATTTTTCTTCTAGGAGGTTCCAGAAGCTAAAACTTCGACTATACAGAGGTGAAATCCCATTTATCATCTTGTTCAATTTTTAGATCTTGATTCATTATATTTTCAAAGTTATGTTGTAAAAATTCAAGCTTCCCGAATTATCCTTAAATAAGGTTAGTTTGAAATTTTTGTTATAACTTTTCTTCTACATGGTTTCAGAGACTGAAACCTTGACCATACTTGGGGAAAATCCTACGAAATTTTGGTAGATATTTCAGAACTTGGTTCACTATAATTTTGGAGATATGCCCTAAGGAAGTTAGGTCTATTGAATTATGTTGAATTCATACCTCAAAATAGGTCAATTTAGAATTATTTCCATAACTTTCTTTTTGAGAAGTTCCAAACTATGAAACTTGGAGGAGAAAGGGAAAATATATTAAGGTACTTGTGGTAGAAAATTTATATTTTGGTCCTATATAATTTCTAAAACATACTCTATGAAATATTGTGGTTTTAGATAAATAAATAATGAACATAAACTATTTGAAGGAATGCCCCAAAAAAATGTGGTTTTTTGGATGGTGATTAGAAAATGTCAGGGAACTTTTTGATAAAATACTTTAGACAAAATGTAATGTGCCAAATCACTAATGAAGGATTAGCGGGTTAGGTGTGTTATAAAGAGGTATTAGAGCTTATTATTAAGCTCATGAAGAAGAAAAAAAATTGATAACATATATCCTTAATCGAGCATTGAGGCGTTGGGTATGTTACACTATCTACTTACAATTTTTCTCATAATTGTCATCTCAATGACTTGAGGCACCCTTGAAATCACCTTCCTCCTCAAAAATATCCAACAAAATTGGTTGGAAAATGGAGAAAAATATATGCCAAAGTTGCTTGGAAGGTATTAGGATAGGAATGAATGATGAATTCCCATTACATGCCCTAAATAGAGGGAACACCCTGCTGATAAAAGTGTAAGCCCACTAATTGAAGTTAACCTACTCCAATGCCTAGCAAATCTAGTTGAGATAACTCTAAACCTAAATATGATCTACTTATCCCATTGCAAATAAATATCTAGACAACTTATAAAAAATCTACTAAATATAATAGTAATCCTGTTGAACACAACCTTCACAATATATAGCTTCAATATAAGATATATAATATTATTGAGGACAACAAAAAATTGTTTGTTCAAAACTAAATGAAGATACAATAATAGAAGCTACTCATCATACGTTTGAAACTATTGAAGCCTTGAGATCCAATGCTTAACACAATTTACAAACACAATGTTGCACACCACGACTACAAAAATAGTACATATTTTTCCATAGATAATTAGGAATATACCTTAAATGTCAAAAAATGCAAACAATCCAAAAAAAAGGATACCATATCCTACCTTGGATTAGTATAAACTCTAAATATTTTACCATGTTTGATAGTAAAAAGGAAAATATTCTCATCAAGTTTGACAAAATCCAAGTACAGGGACATGAAATATTAGATTAAACACTATGTTGATTCTTAAAAAGATGCATGAGCATATATTTGATTGTAAATCCAAGGTAAGCTTAAGCTTAGCTCAAGTGGGAGCCCTAATAACTCACCAAATATTTCATGTGGCTTTGTGATTCTAGCAATTAACATATCGAATAAAGGACATTGAGCTTCTAGCGTTTTTTTTGTAGTGTTGCATCAGACACAAAGTAGAATACTCATTGTAGTTTGATATTATCCAAATAGAAACTTTATGAAAAAATATCAAAATAGAAATGTTGAAGATATTATTTTTGGGGATATATCAAGAAGGGTATGGAAATAAACTCCTAAAAAATTTCATGAAAATATTATATATTATAAAAAAAGTATCGATAAGCATAAAATTGGAATGGGAAAACTTAGAAAATATGAGAAACATAAACGACTTGAAAACTCACAAATGTTTGAAGAAATCATAGATATTTGAAACACTTTAAAATATATATAGTAATAAAGGATGAGTACTTCATGTGAACATTAAATATTAAAACAAATTAAGGGAAAACATAGGATAGTTATAGTCTATAAATATATCAACATAAAATACATTAGTTTTCAAATTCAACCTTCAAATGTAAGTTCAGGACTAAGAACCATGTGTTGTTTTACTAAAGTGAATCAATGATATCATTATTTCGACAAATTTACCTTTTGGGAAAACACTATACTTCCACACGATGTTGACAAGATGGACATGGTTTAGGATAAATGTAGGGAGTAGAGCATGATTTTTTGTTTTCCATATTGAAAGTGGGCACAACAGAGGTCACACAAACACCTTAACCCTAAACAATGTATGTGAAAGGTGGATAACTACAAAGCACATCAAAATATTTTATCATGGTTAATCTCATGAAAATAGAAATTATATCTGGAAGACTACCAACTCCCCAATCCATTTCATCAAGAAAAACCAAACTCGAAGAGTCTTCTTTAGTACACAACCTATATCAAAATTCTTGATAACAAATATAAATTTACTCCACAAAAAGATTTTCCAACCATCAAGTTGAATCTTAAAGCACATGTTTTCTCTAGGCTATTTTTCAATACTAAATTTAATTCCATATTTGTGTAGGTTATATTCCAAAATTAGTTTAAAGGGTTGAATATTGGAACTGCTAGAAATAACACCCAGGACCTGCCTTGCAAGTGAGTTGTGCTATCAGTGAAACACATGTTCCCTTACACTAACTACAAATGAACCAAAACACATGGATCAAATAATACAATATTAAAAATTGGATATTCCAGCAATCAAACACAAGAGATACCCTACAGGTGGGCTAGTTTACCACAAACTACAGGAACCTTCTTGAGAAATAATTTACAACAAAATATGTTCAATGGTTATGACTATGTACAATGATTATATACAAAAAGGAAAATATACACAAAGTGTAGTAAATGGTCTTTGTGATATGCAAAAGAAAAATACACAATTGTCCAAATATATAAGGACTATAAAGAGAAGCATGTCCTCCCTAAATCATGTTTTCGTTGTGGCCTTATTTAAGTGATATTAAGGATGTACATGGACTAATTTTAAAATTTAAGGTTTAATGCTAAGTTTAATCCAAGATTACTTACGTGGGGATAATTTTCATAGCATGCATCCTCAAACAACACAACAAATATAGGTGGCAGCACAAGTATCAAATCATCATGCAACAGGTAATCAATTCATGCAATGGGTTGCTCTAGACTAGAAATTGCACCTACACTGAATATGTCAAGCCAATATATTACAAATCTACATCTTCAATGTTGATAGGCAATGAATCGAATGTTATGATATCTAAATTAATTGATAGATTATTATCAAGTTCAATGAGAATACCAATATAGATGAATCTTACAACTCTCAGATCACTATGGTGTCATTTGGACTGGTGATAATAATAGGAAGTCTACAACTACTTATTAATTTATAATTGGAAGATAAACAGAATCAGGAAGTAGAAAATGAAAGTCAAATGTGGTTATGTTTAGAACAGAAGCAAAGCATATAATAGAAGCATAAGCAAATAAAGAAACAGTGTGACTCAAAATATTTCTTACAAATATTGTAAAAGGACAAAATTGCTCAATGCTCTAGGGTCAAAAAAATTAGATGCATCTCAGAATGGGTAATTTGAGCTTGGATGGAAATAGATGTTTCTCCATACAGGGGGTAAAAGATCAAACATGATCATGGAAGGGTATATTCATAATCAACTAGTTAGTTATTGAGGGGATCCCTAGTGTCCTATCTCTAATTTCAAATATGGAACAAGATCATAAATGGGGATAAAGGATGTTGATATAAGGAACTATTGAGAAATGCTCTCAGTCCTTATCTCAAAAGAGTGTAATAGGAAGAAAATATAGTATATATAGATATATTCTTCAGGCTCTTACGAATGCACAAGAAATTAGGAAATTACTAATTTAGGCTCATAGCAATTAACAAGCAATTAGGAAATTGACAATTCAAAGGGAGCCTCGAAGTTTCAACCCCTACATGTAGGCCGAATACCTTTGTAGTTGTCAATATTTTATTTACATGGATTACCCCATTTTCCTTCTCTAACTAGTAAGAAGAGAACTAAGGGCCCAAACTATTTTTACTTTTTAAAAGACTCCCTAACATGGCTCTTCATTTCCTTTGTGAATTGAAATTGTTGTACCAAAGCTCAAATATTTTAGTGAGTTTTTGTAGCTACAAACATCACAAAATGAAATTAATTAAAGAAATGCATAAAAAGAAAAGAAAGCTCCAAATATAAATAATGCAATATAATGACTAGAGGGGTGCCATTTTTTACTACCAAAAGCATAAATTCTTTGATGTAGAAGATATGAAAAATGTTGAATGTGACTATTAAAATTGTTGTTGGAAAGGTCTATACTTTCGTTCACTGGAAAATGCCTTAAAGCTAGATGTATGGTACCAAAAATATTGTTTTTTGAGACTAAGATAGTTCAAAGTAGTTTATCATCAAGCGATAAAAAATGCATAGCTCCCCAAAAATGACAGATAACAATTCGCATAAGAAAATGTAATGAAAAACAAGAATATTCATTCACTAATATAGGTGATTAAGGTCCTAGTTGATAATTAAATGCAACTCACAAAGATTAAAGGAAACCAGTAAACAAGAGTTGAGTTTAGACAAGAAACCATCAAGAAAATAGGAAGATTGTTCTTAACCCATCTCATCAATCATAACAATAGTGAAAAGAAATTGTTCCATACAACGATTATTAAAAATTATTGTGCAAGATTAGAGGAAATTTGGTTTTGAAATGTTAACATTGAATTTCCATGTCATAATGTGTAAGCCAATGAAAATCCTTTAAAATCTAAAAGAGATACATGTGTGACTAGGCACCCATATTTTTTTTAATAATACAATTTACCTAACTTAAGCATGAATGGGGTCCAAGTGACCTAAATCTATATTAAATATTAAAAATAAAATTAATGTCTTAATCTACAAATGTTATAATATTGGGAATATTTTTAATGAAGGGTAAACATGGGTTGAGTGTGTTTTTAATGAAGCATAAATCATTGGTTGAGCATTAGAAATTTATTCTTTCTTTTTATGTTTTAGAAATTTATATTTTTAAATCTCGTGTTAAATAAATTAAAAAATGATTTAAAATCGTAAATTTAAATTTAATTTAAATTTAAATTTACTTTTTAATTTAAATTTTATTAAATCTTGCGTTAATAAATTAATTTAAATATAAAATATATAAACAATTATTTCCATCAACATGACATTTATTTGGGTAATTTTGATAAAAGTAAAATAATAATAAAAATATATTAAAACATTGTCTACATGGCATTATTTTATTAATTTCTTAACTTTTTCTTAGGTGGCTATTTTTGAGTTGAAATTTCATATAATTTCAGTATTTCTCATAAACACATTTTTATTGGTAAATGTGAAAATAAGCTTGCATGTTAAATAATCCTATTAACATAACATTGTTGGGATAAGTTTTGAGTTGACAAGATGGCAGCTATTCTAAGGAAGCTTTGGAAATGTGCACAAAAGGATGGATCAAGAACAACACAATAGAGTGTTGCATAGTTTTATTTGAACACTCAGAATTGGCACAAAATGGAGTCAACATAGAAAGGAGAATTGCATAGCCAGCAATAACACAAAAATGAAGGAGAGGGAATGATTAAGTTTGGATTTGTTGTCGAGTATGTGTTTTGATTTTGTCTAGCTTAGAAACTATGGTGTAGTTGCCCATGGTAATTGCATACCTAGGTATTTCCCATGGTACCTTGTTTTATGTAATCGTTTATAAATAAATAAAAAATTTGAAGGGATTGAGGTTGGATCATTCATTGTTTCATTCTTGGTAGTGCACTATTTGGTCTTTCATTGTATCAACATAATGTTGAATACAAGATGGTGAGTTGAGGATAGACATTATGGTAAGGTTGTATGTGTTGTAACTAGATGTCTTTTCGGTAATAATAAAATATGGTTGGAGTTATGGCTACTCACATTTTCCTATGTGTTGTAACTTGACTACATAATGGTTGATTATGTTTCTTTCTAAAGATATTAATGAGTGTTTGAATCGATGCTAGTGGTCAAGACAACCCATTTAAAATTTTGTTTCTGATTAGCAATGCCACTGCAAATGTCATGGATGCATGTTATCAGGGTTAGTGTCTAAATGAGAGGTTTAGTACCATAGAATTTTTGCTCATTGTGGATTCCCCTTCCCCTCATTATTGTGAAATCCTTGTTCTGGAAGCTCTGAATGGTGCCTCAAGTTAGTCTTTGCATGTTTTCACAGGTGATGCTAAAAGAGACAGTACCAATAAGGGTTCTTTTGGTTGCACATTGTGCTATTATGAAGGTCAAATAAAAAAAAAGCACAAACAAGCACCTTAATACAAGGAAACAAATCGAGTTGGGTTTTTCAAATTCTTACATCTATTGTATGTGTAGGTGAAGGCACCTAAATAGCAATGAATAAGCTATTTAATTTGAACAACTACATCTTGTTTGTTTTTAGTGATTTGTGTAGCAAAAAATAATCTTAGAAAATGATACATAATAGAGGACATCTTTGAAAGGAAACATTTTAAGTCATATGGTAATGTAACTTTCATTTATCAATCAAGATGTAGAACCAAGTTATCTTCATTGAGTATGAACCTGCCATGAATTTAAAGATCACATAATATGTAGATAGTGGAAACTTTTTTTACAAGTATGATTCGTATTTCATGTGTTTTAAATCAGGTATTAAATCATGTAATATAGGCTCCTTGATAGTGTAATGCACAATGTTGTTGGTGATGGATCGTATTGTAGCATTTAGCCAATGTTTGTATAAAAAAGGGTATGTATTGTTGCATTTTAGGCAATGAATTGTTCTATTTTTAATCAACGTGGATGAACTAATATTAGAATTACATATGGAACAAACAAGTTGAAATGGATTTTAATGTGCATTTGATACATTCAACACAACTTTGACCTATTTGTAAGATTTTAGATTTCATATTTCTATGATTGTTATCTTGTTTCACATTTCTTTCCAGATCCATCGCATTTATGGTGGTTAGATGATCGACGTTTCGAACCCACAGCTGTGGTTCATCTTTAGGATGTACAGATATGTGGAAAACTAATCAAACCAAGGTTGATAATAAATATGGAAAATATGGTTGAAAAAATGGTCGACACTGAAAACCCTAAGAGAGAAAAGATTATATTAATATATTATAAAATGTGTGTTATAATGTGTTTATTAATGAAATTATTAAAGATTATCTAATTATGTTATGTTATGTTATTGATAATTTTTTTAAGGTTTATATGAATGTGTTATGTATTACATTATTTAATGGTAATTAATTATCATGTTTTATGGAGATGATTGGATTATTTATTAAATGTTATTAATATGTTAGTGATATAAAATTTATTAATGTATTTTTATTTAATTATGAATATTGAGTTAAGTATGATAAAGAATAATATTAAATAATAAATTCTAGGGGGAGGTTATTAATTAATGGGACTTTTAAGGGGAGGGGGTTTGAGAAGATATTGCCTTAGAAGTTAAGGTACGAATCCAATTATTACATATAATCCATCCTTCATCCCTATTGAGGTTTATCGGATGCTTATTGATTTATAAGGCCTCTCCAAATTTTCTGTGGAAGTAGTGGTCAATTTTAGCAAGGATGAGAGCCTTTTCAATGAAAATTTTATGTTTGGCCTTATTGAAATGTTTCACAAGAGCAAAGTTTTTTGAGTGATTATTTTTAATGTCAGCAGAATGTTCTTGGATTCTAGTTTTGATAGATCGACGAGTCTCCCCAACATAAGGAACTCCACATGAACATGCAATTGAATATATTCCTTGGGTCAATGGGATCTTTAGCTGACTTGAGACAAATACGAATGGTTTTTAAAGGTTTGAAGGTGGTTAAAATATTATGTCTTTTAGGATGTGGGCAATCTTCTGAGTAGTCCCAAGGATGTATAGAAGGTTCACTTTTCTAGCAAAGTTTTCTTTTTATAACAAGTTTGTTTGTTAGCATTATTAATAGCCTTGATAGCTTGATGTCCTTTGTATCCATTTTTCAAGAATACATTTATGAGATGCAATTTTTCCATTTCCAAGTGTTCTTTATGAGAGATTCATACAACTCTTCTTGCTAGAGTGCTTAGAATTCCAAATTTTTGGGTTGGATGATGGTGAGAGGTGGCATGAAGATATTTCTTTGTATGGGTCTTTTTATGGTATACTTGGTGGGATAGGAACCATCTTGGTTTGTGGTGATGAGGATGTCCAAGAAAGGGAGGTTGTCATTGAATTATACTTCCATGGTAAATTTTATGGATGAATAAAGGTTATTCAAACGTTGTTTAAAATTTCTAATGTCGCACACCCATAGGCCATATGATGAAAGTGTCATCTACAAATATTTTCCATAATTTAGGTTTTAAGAGGGCATATTTTAAGTCTTTGGTTTCAAAGTATTCCATGAATAAATTTCCAATAATAGGTGATAGAGGAGATCCCATCGCCTCTCCATAGGTTTGTTCATATATATCACCATGAAACTAAACAAAGTAGACCTAAGGCATAATTCAATTAGTTTGGATGTGTCATGATCAATGTTATGAAACCATCTCAAGAAAAGATAGAAAAGATAGATCAAAGCCTTAGAATTTAGCCTCTTCAAGGGGGCAACCTCCTTTACATTACATAAATGAACAATTCTTGGATGATTCAAATGACAAAACCTCCTTTCTATATATAGGAGTCTAAGGAGTCACAATATAACCAGCCGACCTAACAATAATAATATAAAGCCACAAAAATAACAATAGAGGGATTCTATGGGGCACAGTAATAACAATATGGGGATAATAGGGGCACAACAATATTAATAAGGGATGCAACTACAATAGTAATAGGGTAATTACTAGTATTATAAGGACCCAACATGCCCCTCTCCTTCAAAACAAGTGTTGTCCTCAACACTTGAGTAGTTCTAGATGCTTCTGTATAAAATTCTCATCCTCCCATGTGGAATCCTCAGCGGATAAGTTCTTCCACTTGATAAGATACTCTGAAATTGATTGATTTCGTAGCTGTCGAGTTCTTGTTTCTGTGACTACTTCCAGTTCCAATATAATTTTTCCTTCCTCGTCAAGTTTTGGCAATATTGTTTGAGCTGGGAGCTTGTTGCCTATAACCTTATTTAAACATGAAACATGGAAAACTGGGTGCAATCGAGAAGCTACCGGAAGCTCCAATTTGTATGCCATAGCACCAATCTTTTACAACACCTTGTACGGACTATAATACTTTGGTGATAATTTATTATCCTTCTTAGCTTGCTTGAGGGAAATTTTCTTATATGGTTGTAGCCGTAGGAATACCCAATCACCTACATCAAAACTTCTTTCCCTGCGATGTTGATCTGCCTGTTGTTTCATTCTATTTTGTGCCAACACGAGTTTATCCTTTAAGAGTTGGAGGAATTGTTGTTGATGTTTGATGTGATGTTACGCTGCTTGAACCTTAGAATTTTCTCTTAAATATGATGTGATGGATGGTGGTTGATATCCATAAAGTGCCATAAATGGGGTCATTTTTGTTGTTGTATGGAAGGAAGTGTTAAACCACCATTCAGCCAGAGGTAACCATTTGACCCATTATTTCTGTTTATCAGATACAAAGCAACGAAGATATCCTTCCAAACATTTGTTTACTATCTCAGTTTTCCCATCAGATTGAGGATGATAAGATCAGCTATGAGCTAACTGAGTACCAAGACAAGAAGATAATTCTGTCCAAAAATTTCCAGTGAAAATAGGATCTCTGTCGCTTACAATAATCTTTGGGTTTCCATGTAGCTTTTGAATTGTTTCCATAAATGCAGTAGAAATTGTACTGGCTTTAAATGTATGTGATAATGCACAAAAGTGTGCATACTTGGTAAGTCTGTCAACTACCACCATGATGACACTCTTTCCCTCATACTTGGGTAAACCTGTGATAAAATCCATTGAAACCTCCTCCCAACATTGGCTTGGAATGGATAAAGGTTGTAATAGACCCGATGTCTTAATTGTTTCAACTTTATTTTGTTGGCAAACCAAACATTCTGCCACAAATTTTTGAATATCTGATTTAAGGCCATCCCAAAAAAATTCCTTCTTAACCCTGTGGTAAGTTTTTAAAAATCCTGAGTGCCCTCCTAAGGGAGAAGTGTGCAATTCCATAAGAATATTTTGTTTTGGTTGGGAATTCTTATAGAGGTATAAGCGATCTTTGTACCATAAAGAATCATTTTTCCAGCTAAATGTATCAGATGTACTGGAATCTTGTTGTAACTTTCGAATAAGTGCCCATACTTCTTCGTCATTCTTCCATTCCTCCCTTGCTTCGTTTATCCAATCTGGTTGGATAATAGAAATGGCGCATAACAATGCTTCCACATCCTCATCCTTTCTTGAGAGTGCATCTGCCACCACATTTTGCCTCCCTTTTTTGTAGATGATTTCAAAGTCATAACCCAACATCTTTGTGACCCACTTTTGTTGCTCTTCAGAGGATAATCTTTGTTCTAAAAAGTATTTAAGGCTATCATGATCCGTTTTTACCTTGAAGTGTCTTCCCATTAGGTAGGGTCGCCATTTCTTAAGTGCATGGAGTATTGCCAACATTTCCTTCTCATAAATAGCTTTGTGTAAAAACTTTCTCGTGATTGGACGACTTTCAAAAGCAATGGGTCTTTCATCTTGCATTAAAACAGCACCAAAATTCCATTTCCTGAAGCATCGCATTCCACAATAAAGGTTTTTGTGAAGTCCAATGTAGCTAAGACCGATGCTTGGCACATTTCCTCTTTAAGATTTTCGAAGGCCTTTGTTGCTTCTGGAGTCCATGAAAATGCATCTTTCTTCAATAATGTTGTTAGAGGTGCTTCTATTCTCCCATAATTCTTAAAAAACTTGCGATAATACCCTGTCAACCTGAGAAATCCTCGCAGATGCTTTATGGATGTGGGGATTTTTCATTCTTTAATGGCTTTAATTTTGCTAGGGTCTACCTTAACTCCTTCATGAGATACAATATGACCCAGATATTCCACCTCTTGTACTCCAAAGAAACATTTGGATATTTTTGCATATAATTGTTTCTCCTCCAATAGTTGTAGCACCCTGTCAACATGTTCAACATGATCCTTCCAAGACTTGCTGTAGATTAGTATATCATCAAAAAATACTAACAAAAAATTTCTAAGGAATGGTTTGAAAATGGAATTCATTAAACCTTGAAATGTTGAAGGTGCATTGGTAAGGCCAAAAGGCATGACCAAAAATTCATAATGACCCTCATGAGTTCTAAATGTTGTTTTCGGAATGTCTTCAGTCTTCATTATGATTTGATGATATCCTGAACGAATATCCAACTTGGTGAAGTAAATTGATCCATGCAATTCATCCAGTAATTCATCAATGATGGGAATGGGAAACTTATCTTTAATAGTGAGCTTGTTGAGCTCCCTATAATCCGGACACATGCGCCATGATCCATCCTTCTTGTGCACTAATACAACTAGAGCAGAGAAAGAACTTTGACTCGGTTGAATTATACCAGCCTCTAGAATTTCTACAACCGTACGTTCAATTTCACTCTTTTGGGCATAGGGATATCTATACGGCTTGATGTTTGGAGGAACACTTCCTGGAATCAAATGAATAGCATGATCATGATCACGAATAGGTGGGAGACCTTTGGGAGTCTCAAATACCTTGGAATGATTGTCCAAGACTTTTTGGAGATCTGGAGAAATAGATGATTGCAATGTGGAAACATCTAGCGAACATAATTGTGCAATTACACCCCTTTGTTCCTTTTTTAGAAGCTTTGTCATACCATTAGAGCTAATTATCTTTCCCGGTTTCCCTGCAATACCCCTTAATTCAACTTCCTTTCCTTCCATGGAAAATTTCATGAAAAGTTCTTGAAAATTGAAAGCTATTGTACCCAAGGATTGTAGCCATTGTACTCCTAGTACAATATCAACACCTCCCATTGGAATGGAAAGAATTGGGTTAGTCAATACATATTCTCCCATCAATAGCTTGATATTATGGCACTTTCCAGAGCAATTTATTGTTCCTCCATTTGCAGCCATCACTTGAAACTCTGGTGCTGGGTATAAGAAGCAATTCAATTCTTTTGCTACCTTACAATGAATAAAATTGGGGGTACTTCCTGAATCAATCAACACTAGTACCTTTTTCTTCTTGATTTCTCCTTTTATCTTGATGGTTTGAGGAGTGGTAATTCCCACCAATGCATTACAAGATATGGTTGGATCCATTTCTTCTTTATCTAGGCTTTGTTCCTGGAGTATATCCTCTTCTTTTGACCTTTCTTGCTCCTTTTCTTCTTCCTCTTCACAATCAATGTAGAATAATTTCTTCTCAGCACACTTATGACCTTTAGTGTATTTGCTATCACAACTATAACAAAGCCCTTTTGCTCTTTTTTCTTCCAATTGTTGTGGTGTCAACCTTATAGGTTGTGGAAGAATAGGAGCAACCACATTTCCATCTTTATAGTTGTGAGTGGTATGCTTCCTGGTTGCCATAATTTTGCTTTCCATTTTTCTCGCTAACCTGAATGCCTTCTCTAATGAATCAGGTTCCCAAAGGTGAACATCATGTTGGATATTATCCTTTAAAGTCCCTATGAACACATCAATCCTATGCTCCTCTGGAATATCTTTTACCCTTATGTTCAATTTTTGGAACTCGTCAATGTGCTCGATTATTGAACCCTTTTGTTTGAGACTTATCAATTGGCTAAAAAAATGTTGCTTTTTGTATCTTCATAATGTGCTATGAATTCTTCCATAAAAATTGCCTAAGTGATAATTTGTTTACAAGAGCAAAGCCATTGATACCATACAAATTGATTTGGTTCCAAATATAAAGTTGCAATACATACCTTTTGTGTGTTTTGCACATTATTGAGATCGAAAAATTGCTCCATTTGTAATATCCATGTTGCGGGATCCTTGCCATCAAACTTCCTCATATCGATTTTTGGAATATGGTGGGTTTTCGATCCCACATTAGAGTCTAAGAAATCATGATTAACATTTCTTTTGTTTGCATCATGAGTTTCCTTTACTACCTTTTCACCATTGGTAAGTATTTCTTGTAGAAAATTTGTCAAATCTGTCTTCAAATCTGTCATGCTTGTCTTCAAATTTGTGTTCAAATCTATCTTCAAGTTGTCCATCTTAACTTCCATGCCATTCATCTTAGCTTCCACGCCATTTATCTTAGCTTCTGTTAGCTTTTGTGATAGCGACATTTGTTGTACTTGTTCTTGTAATTTTGATATATCATGTAGCATTTCTTCCTCTTCTTCATGAGTCATGCTAGAGCTTTCAGGTTCCTTACTAGGTGTTTGCATTTTTTTTCCTCAGGGCATTAGTTACAGATAATAATTCTCTACTATGCCCTTGGAATTCCTTCGAAATAAATTTTCAAACCAACCTTAAGCAAAAATTTAAGAAAATCTACACACCTTTTTTCACTTTGTAGGAGCTCGATATTTCCTCTGATGTATCTATGTACTTTCGGATCATCTAGTTCTAAATTTGTGACCTGCAGTAGCCCTCTCTTATAAATCCAATCCAAAAATATATGAGAATAGAGAATAACCCAAGAATAACAAGATCGAAATAGATAGAAATGATTCACTTTATTGATCCAAAACCCTTAAGGTAGGGCAACACCATACATTCACTCCTTAAGGAAGGAGAACACTCCACAAGCCATATGCCTGTACATACAATAATCCTTGACACCATTCCTTCACATGGAGTCTCTAGCTTGTATATAGGCCTCATACATACAATACCATGGGTCATTACCATGGTTCCCTCATACCATCAAACTAATACCATGGGCCCATTACATTATTACCAACTACTTGTGGTCCCTTACATGATATGGGTTAACCACCTTATTTATTACTATGGCCCATCCCATTATTACATTATTACCTTAGGTACCTCCCTTGGTACCCCATATTATCCCCCCTAGGTATATAACATTCCACCCCCCTTAGCATGTTTTGTCCCTGAAACATGGGAAGAACACAAATAATAAGATCTACTCAAAAGAGTAGTCCACTGGTACCATGCACGTGAACCTAGCCATCCAAGAGAAAGGTGAACCCTCGGTCTCGCTGGTGCCTCACTCGCTTGAGATGGAAGTTGACTGTGGTAGCTCTTCTGTGTTGATATGTAGTAGGTGGATCTTCGCTCCTCTCTATATGTCCTGCGGGGGTTGTTGTCTGTGTGGCTAATTAGTTGCCATCTTGATGGTTGTCTTGCGGGGTGATGTGGGTGATGATATGTTGAAGTTTTAACCCACGATAGCTTTTTCTTTAATTAACCCCGTTGTGGTACCTGTTGTGGTGTCTTCTTTTCTAATATGACTTCAACCACTGAGCCCTCATCTGATGTATCAGCACCTGTGATGAAAAGGAGTCTTGGTATTACCCAAAATTCCCCTTTTCCACAAATAATTTCAAATCTTGGACTTACGGTTAAGAACCACAAAATCTAAACGGAAGCGTTCTTAGGCCTTAAGCCTTTCAACCATGGATTTACAGCCTATCGGAGCCTTTTCCCTATCGGAAGCCACCACCCATGCCACACATTATATTATACACCGAAACCATATATATACAACCCCCTTTTTCAAAACCGCGCCCACATACATAAATTATATGGAAAACAATACAAACCCCGCTTTATTTAAAACGCCCGGACTTATAAATATATATATGCGCCTTTATAATTTATCGGCGGGTCCGATATCGCCCGTCGCAACAATACATATTATACCATGGACCCGATGACCTCCGATCAGGTTGCGGACCCGATCTACACTTCACCACAGTTTAATGTTTCTGTCGCATCCGCCTCTGCCCAATAGTGTTTCGTCGGCGATCGGCGATCGCTCGACGCGCTATACACATATATGCATCCGCCAATATAGAACCGGACCCGACTTGGGAAGTCAACCCGATATATAAAATATCGTGTCCGCTTTCATTACTAAGGTTCCCGATGCGATATCGTTCTGCTATCGCCAGTGTCCCGATGCGATATCGTTCTGCTATCGCCAATGTCCCGATGCGATATCGTTCTGCTATCGCCAATGTCCCGATGCGATAGAAGTTCGCCGATGCTCCGATGCAATGGGATTTCGCCGAAGTTCCGATGCAATGGAACTACACGGACCCGATGAGTTCCCAAGGTAACCTTAATATTATTTCAAGTCCGTTCAGTGCTCTGCTAAGGGGTTTTGGCGTCGATTCTCTATATAAATGGACTTTTCCGTTCACAGGCTTTAGCTATGCCAGACTTGCCTTAAGCACAAGCATTCTTATGTTTATGAATAAAAACACAAACAGATCGAACTGCATAAAGTTAAAAAGGCAATCAAACACACAAGGCCTCCACGGGCCGCATAAACAAAGCACTGCACAAAATACTGGATTTATTCATGAATAAAATACAGGGTCTCGGCCTTGGCCAAATTACACCATAAAATGACCTCTGTTACCAAATACAGTCCAAAATACACTTTGAGCTCTCGCTCCACTCCAAGCCTCTCTCCTCCCTCTCACTCATCACATTTTTTCTTCCTTTTCTAACTCAATAATTTCTCTAACAAATATCTAACAATAATATTCTATTTCTAAGAGATCTAACAGCAATCTTCTATCTCTTAGCTCTCATGCACACCTAAGCTAACAAATCTTATCCCTAATATAAATAAAACAATGCCTTATTTATTACAATAACTAACAATTTGAGAAGTCATCCTTCTCAGTAATAGTCCATGAAATTTACTGTGATTAGCCACAACATGTGGACAATCCTCCACATTGCTGGCTAATGTCGATCCTCCTACATCAACCTGTAACCTTTTCTACTTCAGCCTCTGTTTGTGTTTGATTGTCGACCATCAACTACTCATAATCTGATATGTCAATCCCAGGAACATCTTCTGCGTCAACCTGCTTATTGATGGAAATATCCTGTAACGTAATTTTCTTCTTTTTATACCATAGCTTTAGGAATTTCTTCTGCATGTTAATATTTATAGTACCTGCAGATTCCATCCAAGGATATCCCAAAACAACATCCATATTATCCATCTCTGAAGTATAAAAATCACCATGCAACACATACTTATCCATAGAAAGCTTCAAATCCTTATAAATTTGAACGTCCTCATCATCAACCTGTGTATTTTCAATTTGTTTTGTTGGAACTTGCAATTTTTTTGCGAAATTAACATTGATGAAATTATGCTTGCAACTAGGATTTATAGAAACAATGATCTTCTCTTTCTGAATCAATCCATGAACCTGCAATAAGGATATACTAGTATGAAATAGCCCCACATGTTTCTCCTTATCTTGTTTTCTGGCATGAGACCATCTGTCTAAAAGTAATTTTTCAAATTCTTCATCGGGCAGGTTGTAACACTTCGTTTTGTTAAGTAATCCCCACCATGTGGCTGCCTCCTCTCTAAATAGCTCCACTACCCACCATTTCTAATTTTTTTTCCATAATGATTTCTGTTCTTTTATGTATTCTTCAATAGTAGGACCATTATCTTTCCCTCTAAAAAATTCCTTGTTAGAAGCCATGAAGGTTTGGAAACTTTTCACTTACTCGGCGAAAATTTGAAATTGTCACAGT
Organism: Pinus tabuliformis; assembly: GCA_031772625.1. Taxonomy (NCBI): domain Eukaryota; kingdom Viridiplantae; phylum Streptophyta; class Pinopsida; order Pinales; family Pinaceae; genus Pinus; species Pinus tabuliformis. The sequence continues at coordinate 271,946,210 of CM062817.1, read as the reverse complement.
TTAGTCAATATTGCTCAAAATTCGTATTATGACCTATTTTTAGAAATGGAACAATCATTCTGCATTTGCCCATGTGATAGAAATCTTGATACAGGCACTAGAATTTCAGATCTGTGCTGCAACTCTCCCACCGTCACCAACATTTCTGCAAAAACCGCTGATTTTAAATCAGCGATATCTCCCTCATCCGGACTCCGATTCAACTGATTGTTTTTTGAAATTAGGCATTTTTTCACAAAGATTCCAGATCTATCATTAGATTTGGCAGATCTTGCACCAGGACGTCCAGATCTGCACCGCAAACTCTCTGTCCTGAAAAATTGTCTGCAACCCCACTGATTTTTAGATCAGCGATATCTCCTTCATCCGGACTCCGATTCAACTGATTTTTTTTTTAAATCGGCTATTTTTTCACAAAGAATCCAAATCCGCAATTAAATTTTGCAGATCTTGTACCAAAACATATAGATCTGATCTGCAAACTCGCCGCCCCCGAAATCCTGCAAAAATAAAAAAACATTCTCCACTTTTGTGCCCAAGAAAGTGCTCTGATACCACTTGTTATAAATCCAATCCAAAAATATATGAGAATAGAGAATAACCCAAGAATAAAAAGATCAAAATTGATATAAATGATTCACTTTATTGATCCAAAACCCTTAAGGTAGGGCAACACCATACATTCACTCCTTAAGGAAGGAGAACACTCCACAAGCCATATGCTTGTACATACAATAATCCTTGACATCATTCCTTCACATGGAGTCTCTAGCCTCTGTATAGACCTCATACATACAATACCATGGGTCATTACCATGGTTCCCTCATACCATCAAACTAATACCATGGGCCCATTACATTATTACCAACTAGTTATGGTCCCTTACATGATATGGGTTAACCACCTTATTTATTACTATGGCCCATCCCATTATTACATTATTACCTTGGGTACCTCCCTTGGTACCCCATATTATCCCCCTAGGTATATAAAACCCTATGTTTCCTCTTTCCAATGCCACAAGTTTGACCCAAATTGGATTCTCCAAGGAAGAATTATGTGAAATCTCCCACAGTGACCTGATTATAGACTAGTTCAGTAGAACGAACTTGTACGATGTGCCACGAGTCACTATTTTGACCTTTGGATCTGAAAAATGCATACAAGAAACTACAGTCCGTCCTATTTTTGTACCTTCTTACAAAATTTCAATCGAATCCCGAGAGAGAAAGTTATGACGATTTTCCCCAGGTCACCTGTTTGGAATGTAATTCAGGAGTCTGCAAAAATACCAACTTCCTCAGATCATATCTCCACAAATATAGCGTGAAAAGCTCTAAAATTCGGACCCGAGGTTCAGCGCGATTTCTTCTCAAATGGTTTTTTTTTGTAACTTCTGAAACATCGCAGAAAAAAGTTATAGCGAAAATGCCACGATGACCTATTTAGAGTAGTGAAACCATAGAATCCAAAGCTCTGATACGAAATGTTATGAAACTAGCTCAAGAATAGATAGAAAAGATAGATCAACGCCTTAGAATTTAGCCTCTTCGAAGGGGAAACCTCCTTTACATTACATAAATGAACAATTCTTGGATGATTCAAATGAAAAAACCTCCTTTCTATGTATAGGATCTAAGGAGTCAAAATATAACCCAGCCGACCTAACAATAATAATATAAAGCCACAAAAATAACAATAGAGGGATTCTATGGGGCACAGTAATAACAATATGGGGATAATAGGGGCACAAAAATATTAATAAGGGATGCAACTACAGTAGTAATGGGGTAATTACTAGTATTATAGGGACCCAACAATCAATTATTTTGTGAACCACTTCCATGGCTCCATCAATAGGTATATTGGTATATAGTGATGTGACATCAAAACTGACTAGAATGTCATTTTATCAAGACTGATATTCTAAATCTCAATCATGAAATGGGTGGAATCTTTTACAAATGATTCAGTGCTTCCAACTAAGGGTTTCAGTTTTTTGGCTAGATATTTTACAAGATGATAAGTAGGTCCAACAATAGTATTCACTATAGATATAATTGGAATCCCTTCTTTGTGAACCCTAGGGGCACCATAAATTCTAGGGGTGTAAGGACAACTTGTTGGGTTGTGTTATATTCTTTGCACGACTAACATATGTAGTGAACCGGGGGGTTAGAGGGGTGGTGGAGCCCCCCCTTTGTTGCGCCAATTACGCAACAGGGGGCAGGTAACCCCCCTCTATGGTGTCCAAGGCAGTGCCTCGGGAAAAAAAAAAATTGGACCCTATATTAGGTTGGGTGAAACTACCTATGGTTTTCGGTCCATGGTTTTGGACGCGATGGTTTTCGGTCCATGGTATTGGATGCTTTGGCATTTATAAATATGTATTGTAACATTGAAAGGAATATAATGAAAAATCAAGCTGGTAGTCCTGATTTTGGGATCCAGGGGAAGATCTTTGTGTATATGTGTTTTATGTGTTATGCTCTCGCATTGTTTATTTTCTATGTTGAAGAAATCGTATGCAGGTAATTCCTGTACGGGGTCAAAACCTACATTTGGTATTAGAGTTGTTTTGGCTTCAAGGGGACACCTTTGTTGCTAAGGGGTTTCACTCGAGCCTGTGGTAGACCCTGTTCAATGGGAGATCTGCGAGATCAATTATGGTGGTGAAAGAATATGGTGAGCAGTGGAAAGATAGAGATCAAGAAATTTAATGGTCAAAGTTTCGAGTTGTGGAAACTCAAGATGGAGGATCTGTTGGTGGATAAAGATCAGTGGATCATGGTAGATCCAGGTACTAAACCAACGAGAGTGTCCGATGAAGAATGGAAGAAGTTGGATTGGAAGGAAAAGAGCACAATATGATTGTGTGTCTCAGATTCAGTATTGCTGAATGTATCAGGAGAAGCTACGGCACAGGCTTTGTGGGACAAGTTAGGGACTTTGTACCAATCTAAGTCTCTGGTGAATAAACTGTTCTTGCGGAAAAAGCTATATAACCTGAGGATGAAAGATGGAGACTCGGTGACAGAACATATGAATGCATTTAATACTGTGGTAAGTCAATTAGCATCTATTGATATTAAAATTTCAGATGAAGATAAGTGCTTCAGTTTGTTGTGTTCTCTACCAAATTCGTGGAATAGTTTGGTTATTGCAATAGGTAGCAATGCAACTGCCTTGCATTGTGATGAAATAATTTGATCCTTGCTGATGGAGGAGATGAGATGGAAAAATATGGAGAGCAAGAATGGTGATGCCTTGCCTGTACGAGGACGATCCTAGAACAGAAACAAAAATAAGTCATCGAGTGCGAGATCTAAATCTAGAGGGAGATCTAAATCTCTAGGAAAACCTGTAAAGGTGGTGTGTTTGAAATGTGGAAAGGAAGGGTACTACAAAAGGGACTGTAAATCTAAAGCTCCTGATAAAGGAAAGGGATCTGATGATGCTCCTTCTGAAGAGGCGAAAACCACCTCAGATGAAGGTGGGAATGTGTACTTGACCTCTTCAAGTACACATGTAGATCATGAGGCATGGTTGATTGACTCAAGTGCATCCTTTCACTTCACTCCCCATAGAGAGTGGTTCTACAAGTATGAGAAACACGATGGTGGTGATGTCTTCTTAAGGGATGATAGGAAGGCTAGAATCATTGGTCGTGGAAAAGTAAAGTTGAATTTGCAAGGTGGAAGGGTTAGAACACTTATGGGTGTTCTACATATTCCTGCATTGGCCAGAAATCTGATTTATATAAGTAAGTTGGATGATGTAGGTGTAAAAATAGTGTTCGAGAAGGATACCTGCAAGATGGTTTGGGAAGCAATGGTATTGATGTGGGGAGTTTAGACTGGAACTCTATACAAGTTGCAAGGTAGCACTTTTGTTGATGGGTGCAACAATTTTGTGGTTCCTGAAAGTGGAGCAAAAAAACTAGTGGTCTCTGGAGAGAAGACCATGCTGTGGCATCAAAGGATTGGACATATTGGAGAGAAGGGCCTTTGAATACTTCATGGCAAAGGTGTGGTAGAAGGTATGAGTAATAGCTCTCTGGATTTTGATTTCTGTGAAAACTGTGTATATGGGAAGCAGAATCGTGTGAGTTTCCCCTCTGGTGGTAAGAGGGAGAAACAGATATTAGAGCTTGTGCACAGTGATGTGTTTGGACCTGTGAAGGTTCCATCACTAGGTAAGTCTTTGTACTATGTATCATTTATATATGACTTCTCAACGAATACATGGATATATTTCCTTAAGAAAATCTGAAGTCTTTGACAGGTTTAAAGAATTTAAGGCTCTGGTGGAAAACTAGACAGAGAAGAAGATAAAGGTGTTGAGGATAGATAATGGTGGAGAGTTTTGCAGTAAGGAATTTGAAGATTTCTTTAAGAAGTGTGGTATAGCACGATAGAAGACTACTCCATATACACCTCAAAAAAATGGAGTTGCAGAAAGAATGAACAAGACGTTGATGGAAAGGGCAAGAAGCATGCTCGGGTTAGGATAAGAATTTTGGGCAGAGGCAGTGGAGACAGCATGTTACCTGGTCAACAGATCACCTTCATCAACGTTGGAGGATAAAACTCCATAAGAGGTATGTACTGGTAAGAAACCCTCTCTTTCACATTTGAGGGTATTTGGATGTGATGCATATGTACATGTTCCAAAGGAGAAATGAACCAAGCTGGATAGTAAATCTAAAAAGTGCATCTTTATTGGGTATAAGGATGGTTTAAAGGGTTATAAGCTTTGGAACCCAGCAACAAGGAAGGTTGTGTACAGTTGAGATGTGGTGTTCAGAGAGGTGAAAGATGTTATTAAACATGAAGTCAAATCAAAGGAACCTAAGAAGATAGAGTTTGAGCTAAAGGAGGAAGAATCAGACTCTACAACAAAGGAGGAATCAGAAGATGAAGAGCCACAAACTCCAGGTGTAAGAATATCAGTTTGAGAAAGAAGGCAGCTAGAAAGGTATAGTCCATCTACTTTTTGTTCAAATTTTGCTTTATCTATTACTGATGATGATCCCAGAACTGTGAAGGAAGAAGATTCAAAGGATGGAAAACTCTGGAAAGAGGCCATGGTTAATGAAATGGCATATTTGCACAAAAATGAGGCTTGGGATCTGGTGGAGTTGTCGGCTACAAGGAAACCCATTGGCAACAAATGGGTGTTCAAGAAGAAGACAAATGCAAAAGGAAAGGTGGATAAATACAAAGCTCGGTTGGTAGAAAAAGGTTATTCCCAAGTGTCGGGAATTGATTTTGGTGATATTTTTTCTCCTGTTGCCAAGGTAACTTCTATTAGATTACTTTTATCTGTTGCTTCTGCTTTTGATTTTGAGGTAGAACAAATGAATGTGAAGATAGCATTTCTTCACGGGGATCTAGAAGAGGAGATCTACATGAAGCAACCTGAAGGCTTTACAGTGAAGGGTAAGAAAGAACTGGTATGCAAGTTAAAGAAGTCTTTGTATGGGTTAAAACAGTCACCAAGGATGTGGTATTAGGATTTCGATACATTTATACGAGGACTTGGCTTCACCAGTAGCAAAGCGGGTCATTGTGTGTATTTTAAATTAATTGGTGACCATGTTATTTATCTGGTCTTGTATGTGGATGATATGTTGCTATTTGGAAATGGCAAAGAAATTATCTAGTATTTGAAGACCCAATTGTCCTCCAAATTTGACATGAAAGATCTTGGTACTGTAAACTATATTTTGAGCATGGAAATTAAAAGAGATCGGGCAAAGAGGAAGCTCTGGTTAAACCAAAGGAAGTATGTCGAGACAATACTGCAGAGGCTTAATATGCAGAATAGTAAACCGATGAAGGTTCCTATTCTTGTAGGTGTAAATTTATCTGTTGAACAGTGTCACAAGACACAAGAAGAGGAAGAGGATATGTCCCATGTTCCATATGCAAGTGTAGTTGGTATCCTGATGTATGCAATGGTCTGTAGTAGACCAGACATTGCACATGCAGTGGGAGTATTGAGTAAGTTTATGTCAAAACCAAGGAAGGAACATTGGACTGCAGTGAAGCGAGTTTTCAGGTATTTGCATGGCACTAGTGATTATGATCTGTGCTACTAGGGAAGACCAGGATTGGACAGAGTTTTGGATATTCGTGGCTTTTTTGATGCAGAATGGTCTGGAGATTTAGATCAGAGACGATCTACAAGTGGGTATGTGTTTAACTTATTTGGAGGTGCAGTCAGTTGGATGAGTAAGAAACAATCTGTAGTGGAACTATCAACTACTGAGGCAGAATAGATGGCAGCCACTCATGCAAGCAAGGAAGCAATTTGGTTGCAAAGATTGTGTTCAAGTATGGCGTTAGTACAGGAAGCTATAAGGATAGACTGTGACAGCCAAAGTGCAATTTTCTTGGCAAAGAACCCTGCATATCATTCAAAGACAAAGCACATTGATGTTCAATATCACTTTGTGAGGGATATGATAGAAGACAAAAAGGTGTTGCTGGTAAAGGTGGACTCTTTGAAGAATACTGCAGATGCATTGAAAAAATCTGTGAGCTTTGAGAAGTTCTCTTGGTGTAGAGAAAAAATGGGCATTTCAGGGCTGGAAAAATGACTAAGCTCTCTTATGGCCCCCTGTGGAAAGAAAACATCAAGTGGGAGAATGTTGGGTTGTGTTATATTCTTTCCATGACTAACCTATGTAGTGAACTGGGGGTTAGAGGGGTGGTGGATCCCCCCCTTCGTTGCGCCGCTTGTGCAACGGGGGGGGGGGGGTATCCCCCCTCTACGGGGTCCGGGGCAGTGCCCCGGGAAATTTATTTTTTGGACGCTATATTAGGTTGGGCGAACCTACCTTTCGTTTTCGGTCCATGGTTTTGGATGCGATGGTTTTCGGTCCATGGTATTGGATGGTTCGACATGTATAAATATGTATTGTAACATTGAAAGGAATATAATGAAAAATCAAGCTGGTGGTCCCGGTTTTGGGATCTAGGGAAAAATCTTTGTGTATATGTGTTTTATGTGTTATGCTCTCGCATTGTTTCTTTTTTGTGTTGAAGAATTCGTATGCAGGTAATTTCTGTATAGGGTTAAAACCTACACAACTTTCTATCATATTCTTTTTCTCATGAATATTGTTGCCTTTGACTGTGCTGCAAACTTCCTTAGCAGTTTTCTTTAAATGATTTTTTTTTAACCTTTTATAGCATCCACTATTGTTGAGATACAACATCTAAATGCCAATTTACAATATTACATATCGAATACATTGGCAGGAAGACCATTATTACTATAGTTACAACATTAGTGATGTGGTTATTCTCTTGAGGTTGTCTACTATAGTTGTGTTAAGTTCCATTATGAAGTTTGATTTTGTTTTTCATAATATTATTTCTTAGACACCATTTCTTTTTGTTATGTTTTTTAAAATAATTAAGGAAGCTCTCCTTTTTTCATTTTTTTTTACATTGATATAAAGTAATGTGTGTATGTTTTGAAAAAATGCAACTACAAGGGAGAGATTACAATAGTCATGTAATGTGAACTAATGCATATTATCTTTTGAAAATTAAAAATAAGTGGTATGAAAATACATATTATTGTTTTGTTATCATCAGAGTCTCCATATTTTATTTGTAATATGTTTTGCAATCCAATCTTTTTGGAAAGTGTCACAATTGCACCAATTGTGCCAATTAGGCGCATTTACTCATTATAGTATTTAGATTTGTATGATTGGGAATGTTGATCAATGGAAAAAGATGCATAGATTAAAGGATGTGAATCGGTGTTTTAGAAACACTAGCCAGCTCCATATTCAAGACACAGGGAAAGGTGAATAACACAAGTTGAAACATCGAATTAAATCCTTAAAAAATGTGTATCTTCCTCCATTAGTAAAAATTTATTTGTTGTCTGCAAAGTGCTTAAATGTTGCATTTCAGATGAAATTGTAATCTTTGAAAACTATAGGCATAATTTCTATGATGCTTGATTCATCAAGATAAAATATTTTATTATAGTCATGTTGATGTTGTTGGAAATAATACTGAGGGGGGCGTGAATCAATATTATCAAATCAATAAAACTTTTTCATTTCCATATTCAGATTCATATACGCTACTTCAGTAAAGGAAAACTGCGTGTATACACAACCGTGTGTGATGCAACAAGCGTATATCCAAAAAAATTATAATTCAATTAGTTGCTTCTTAATGAGTGCATCAGATTATTATTAAAAATAAACAGGAGCAGTAAATCACAACAAATCAACACACATAAGTACTACACATGTACACCAAGATGTAAGGTGGAAACCCAATGTGGGTGAAAACCACCTGCTGCAATTCGTCTCTATATTCTTTTAATTAGAAACTTCTTTTTACAATGTTTCTGTACTGGTGCAGTCTTATACCAGTATGCAGGCTGCTACCTGCAGAAGGTTAAAACCCTCTCTCATTCTCGAGCTTCTCCTGGAAGGGAACTACAACCCCCTTAGCTCTTGTACTAGCTGAGATACTAATACGTAGGTGTTGACCTACAGAAGGCTACAACCTTCTCTTTTCTTCCAGGGACCACGTTTCATAAATTTTCAGACTGGATCCATGAATAACATCAATCAAACATCAAATCTATCTGCATCAACCAACCTCCTTTGTACCAAACAAAATGAATCAAATAATCACTTCTCTGAATGTTGTACCCAGAAAACAGTAACAGTAACCAGACACCAATTCTGAACCCAGAACACTACAGCAATAAACAGAAGTAACTAAAACATATTTCAAGAGACGTATGCTACTTCAATGTGTACAACCTACGTACATACGCTTCTGAATTAAGGCCAACCAGCGTATATGGTTTTGACTAACTTAACTGGCGTGTATACGCGCCTCTGATGAGTCGAACCTTCGTACAGATCTATAAAAGATAATTCACTTCTTTCAAATATTCAGACATCATTTATACCCAGATTATCAGATTTATAGATCAAGTCATGCACCTAATATAATAGATCAAGAACACACAAAGATACTACTATTCAAGTCTTGAGTTTTGACCCATCAATAGAACTTATCTATCTTCTTGCGCTCAGGTTCCTTCTTGATTCAGATTCAGCTATGCACCATAAACCAATTACCGGTGTTCCAAATCTTGCTCTTCATAAGATATTCAATACTTTAGTCAATGCCTTTGCCAAATGATCTCCTTACCTTTTTATAGTATTAGGCCTTACTCAACCATGGTCCAAAACCATTGAGAACCAATACTAGGGACCCAATACCTGGGTTCAACACTTCGGATGCAATACCAAGGTCCAAAACCATAGGTCCATATATAACGGACTAAATACCAAGGACCAAAAATAAGTTTTCCCATACGTACATGCTTTTCCTTGCATGAAAGTGCGTGCATATGTATACGCACCTTTTGATCATCTAACCCATGTGTACATGCTACTTTGTTAAGAGTAACCTGCGTATACCTCATTTTCTTTCATTCTGAGAGCCTGAACTGTGATCTGCCCTTTGAGAGAGTTGCCATCAAAGACAACACCTATGCCATAGTGCCAAACTTGTGTCATAGTGCCAACGGATGCCTCGAAAATCACTACATCAACATCGGGGAAAACCACCCAGTCCGGACCTTAAAGGCAGCTCCTTTTCCATTTGGTGTGGTGGATCCGACTGGAAATAATGGGACCAGTTTCCTAATGGTTTGTAAATAGGATGGATAAGTGGTTGATTTTCTATTTCTAATGATAATGGATGGATGATTTAATCTAAAAAGTAAAATTATAAACAACTAAACTATCCTGGGAAATTGCTGCTTTAGTGTAATTTTTGATGATCTTTATCTACAAACAGGCATATAGATGACTCTATTGGTAAACAAAGACATTTATTCATATGATAATTACTTTGTTCAAGTAGTTGAACAAAGTAATCATTAAAACATTGTTACACTATTCTTCATATATCATTAACATAAATATGATTGAAAGAATAACACTCCTTAAACATTCAATAGTGATAAGTATAAGGATTGCTGTTAAAACACATACATATATCCAATTATAGCAAGATTAAATAAATGTTTATTCATATGAAAGAATGGAGCAAAAGCATAGATAATAGTACCATATGTTATTTGGATCACTCCTGATATCAATCGCATTCAAATTCCTTCTTCTAACTTAGAAACACTTCCACAAAAAGCAATAGTGCATATCTCATCAAAGCATTCTTCATTAAAATTTAGAATATTGGCCCAATCTTCATAAAAAAATATATCAAAAGCACAATAGTGTGACTTCCTGATCCAAGTTTATACAAAAATTGAGGACCCTTTCTAAAGACATGAAAGGGTCTATAAATACTATCTAAGCTAACTAATTATGAAATAAAAATGCTATTAGGTGGTATAACCAAATCATGAAGATCTCCTTGAAATAGGTCTGTTTGCAGTCGGTAGCATGATTCATTGTTTCGGCCGATCATCCTTTGGCTTGAGCTGGCAGATAGCAAGCATTGGTTGCAATTCTGGAGGGTGACTTAGACGAGAATGCAGTTGGGCTGAATATGTAGCATCATGAATTTTAGGAATCATGTAACCGATTGCATCGGTTAAAAATTTGAGTGCTTCTCTTTGACTGTATGGTTTAACTAGGAAGAACCAAAAGGTATCCCAAGTTAAACATTGGATGCTGGCGATTAATTTTTCCTTGTTTTCCAATTCTTGATTGCATGTTTGTTCTAATGCTTTGGCTGGAAATTTACCTGGAGTGCACTGTGAAATCAAATTAGATAGATAAAGAGTATCATTGATTAACTCAATCAAATTACTGGTTGTTGATCTACATCTTGAAGTTTCCCTTTCTGCCTTCATCAGTTGCAACTGCCATTCTAGGAAAAGGATCTCCTTGTGTGATTCTAGAATTTTAGGCAGATTTGCGGCTTGCCCTTCACTGGTTTCTTGCCAAGCAAGAAATTTGGTTAAAGACTCATTGGCCTGTTCCAAATTCTGCCTGGCGTCAACTGATTTGTCAATCATTGATGAAGTAATCTCACAGAGGGGCTCAGCAAGGGAAATATTATGACATAGTAAATTTAGCTGCTTAATCAATGCTTTATTAATCTGGAGAGCCTCGGACCTGAACTCTGTTGGTTGAGGAATACTTTTGAACCTTTCTATATGTTGTGATAATTGAGCGATTTGCTCATCTTTTGTTTTACTCGTCTGTTCATTCATTGTCTTCAGCTTGGACAATGTTGTGGATAATTCCTTTTGTTTCTGAACTGCGCTTTGGTCTATCTTATGTTTCTCCTTGAGAAATTTCTCATTTAGTTGGTTGTTTACTTGTTGCTGAGCTGCTAATTGCTATTCTAATTGATCTACTCTCTGTTGTTTTTCAGACACCTGTGCCTCCAATGAAACAATTGTCTAATCTTTTTCTTTTAATAAATTGCTAACTTCTGATGCTTTACCCATAGTGGCTGTCAAATAGGCCCCAGCATATTGAGAGAGTTTTGCGAGGTCTTTGGAGGGATTGAATTCTTCTTTCCATACCACATTAGCCATCTCTGTTTGTACAGGTAAAAGGGAAGATTGATCAAGCCTTCTCCTTTTCCTTTGTCTTTTTACTACAGCCCTATGTTTAGGACTGTAAAAGACATCTAATGGTGGTATGTCTTCTATCTGCAAAACAATTTCATCTGATGGATCCTTAATAATTATTTCTACATCTTTGCTGGTGGGTAGGCCACTGGTTCCTTCAATTGGAACCGTACTTGTCGCTGTCTTGTGACCAACTATTACTTCAGGTGTGCTGAAACCCTGTGAACTTTCAAGATTTCTTATAATGGAATCGAATTGTTGCCATTCTTTAAGGAGATTGGGATCAATCTGAGTATCTATATCGATGTGTTCACTGCCCTTTTCCTATTTTTTCTCCTGTTCTGACTCTTTTCCTTTCTCGAGAATCTTCTCCACAGCAGGAGGATTTTGTTGTTCAGGCTCGCTTGATTGGATTGCTGGCGTGGTAGCTAATAAGTCTAGAGGCAGTGTTTGCAACCTCTGTTCTCTGAGCCTATTGAACACTTCAAGCCCTTCATCTTTATGTTTGATCCTCGCCAATGTTTTTACCTGAAATAATGATTCTGCTGAGGAAAATAGGTCATCAAAGTCATCCTTCTCATGATCAAACTTTGCAAGTTTGGCTTGCTCAAGAACATTATAGACAATTTTTCTTGGATCGTATTGTCTGTTTGGAATTGTTGCAAGATTAAGCATTTTATTTTTTTCTGTCTCCTTTTCTGCATGTTTTTAATCATGGAGAGTGTAAACAACGCATCTGAAAGGAAATGTAGGCCATACCTGTTTCTTGGAATTTTTAAGGGTTTTGGATGTCCCTTATGTTGTTATCTGATAGGCCAATTCCCGAGCTAACAGCGTATCAGGCACATATAAGGGGAGAACATGGGGTTTTGTAAGGCTACCAAAAAGCTTTATATAGGTGAACTTGTCTTCTTTGAACCAATTCCCTACTGCATTCAAGTCAATCCCTGCTTCCTCGGAAATCCTAAGTGCGGGTTTATCAAAAATGGCATAGTAGATAGGCAACATAAAACCATTACAGATTTTGTACAAATTATCTTTGTAATGAGCTTTCCATAATATCTGATGATAAATGTGGATTGGCTTAGGATCTTCGAGAGTCCATCTCCATCCGAGTATCGGATATTGGAAATTAAAATAGAGAGTATCCATAATATAAGCACTATAATAAAAAGGGGGAATGGTCCTGGTATTTTTGGGTGAATTTGATCTAAATTCAAGAATTTCTATGGCTAATTTTTCGGACAATATGTTTGCCCGATCCATCACATAACTATTGACCCTTGCTTCCATTAAAGGGATCATTTCAATAGTAAATTTAGTAGAGTCATGTATCCCCCACATTCTACACATCATAGCCCCAGCATAACAGTAAGGAGAAGCTAATGAGTCCACGAAGTACTTACCAGATGATTCATGCTTGTGTTTCTCAGGATTATGTCTCCACTACTTAATCAGGGCCGATTCTGTCTCGTTCTCATTTGCAAATTTTTCCAGGAAGGCTTTGTTGTACCTCTTTTCAAGCTCAGGCAAGTGATGCATTTTCCTTATATCTTCAGGTTGAAACGAGCCAAAAATCCTTTCGTCAATTATGCAAAATGTTCTATTTGACACTGGAATTTCCTCTACCACCCATCTCACTACGTCAGTGTATGGAAGAATCTTTTCTCATGCTGTTATTCTGTGCAAATATGAACAAGCTAAATCCTTGACGGACGCTTCCGATTTGCTAGTTGAGTCAACCGTGGCTTCTTCTGATATTTCCTCGGGCTCCTCTGCTTCAATTAAATTGTAAATACTCTCCCAACTGGTATTTCCAAGGCCGAAGGATTGTAGTGTCTGAAATTAACCCTTTTTTGCTTGGCCCTGGATCCTTGGTTGGCTGCACTGTTGCTGTAGGAGCCGCTACTACTGTGGATTTCTTTGATCTCTTTCCCATTTGTTTCAAATTCCTTATTTCAGTGGAGTTCTGCACAAGCGATGAGAAAAACGTGATACAAAGAAATGCTACTATAGACTAATATGAAAGAATTACGTCGATCAGCAGGTGATAATTGATTATAGTGAAATTGCCGCGGATAAAATCTAAAGGAAAATATTCCCTTAACTGCTTCATTTATTAGCCGTTTTAACCTGTCAATTATGGTAAAGGAGGTATTAAATGCCCATCACATCGTTTATATGCCAAATGATTCATTGAAGCGTGGCTTAGATTTCTTTGACAGATAATCAGAAGTAAATTCTAATCGGCGATCGGTAACGTGAAAGGAAAGGCTTTGATATTGGTCTTAAACATCTTCCGATCACCGAAAGGTGATACAATGCATGCAAGCCTTTCAAATACGTTTTTGAACTATGCGCCTCATTTAATGCATCGCAATCGAGGAAATGGATTCGGGTCTTATTGTTGTGTCAATGTGATTTCACCGATCACCGATTGTGATATGCTTTATCACATCGGAGGATTCGAGTGTGCGTTTAATCATGTGTTGGCTTGTTATTGCCGATTGTCGATGGCGATACACTTTATCGCATCAGAGAAATGAGGGAGGCTCTTTTACTTTGTGTTATGTCATTTGCTTTTCCCGATATCAGATTGTGATTACCTTTTTGGATCGGAGTGAATGAATGTGTCTTTATATATGTTTCGCTTGTTATTGCGATATGCGATCTTGCGATCGCTTGATCACAATAACGAAGAACTTTACAATTTTTTAAAGACCCACTTTATTCCTATTCAAAAGGATTTTTAAAGTATTTCATTTACATTAATCCTTTTGATAAGGGATTTTCTTATGATGGGTTAATACCAATTTATTCACACATCTAAGTTTATTTTAAAAGGGACCCATTTCATATTATGATTTTGTATAAAATTTCTATGAAATGGGGGGTTTGTTGTATAGCACAACAAGTCACCATAATCATATCCAATTTTAGGTAGTATTTTGATGTTTGTAATTGACATATTGCTACATTTTGAAAAACAAATGTTCATGTCTCTCACTGTAAGTGTCCAGGAATAGTTAATGTTACAGTCATCATTCCTTCATCATCTATTAAAAAAACATGTAGTATTTGGTGTGCTCTGTCTTCTTTGTCAAAATATGTGTTCTATACACCCATTATATAAATGATAAAGAGTTGTCCAATTCTATGAAATTTCAAGTGTTCTATGAATATTTTAGGTGGAGGTATATACCTTTTCCTGTATACATTGTTTATATAGACATTTCTACTAAAATTCCTAAAATTCTATGTTTGTTATATAAAACTTTGAAGGTTAAATAAATTACATTGTTTAGAATTTCATATGTGTACATTTTTAATGGGTCATTTCATAGTGCAATAACTATTTCGCTTGATTCTACTTCTATTTCATTTGAACTAAAAGTAGTATTTGTATATTTCAATATAATTTAGATAGAGATGGATATGTATTTTTCATATTTAATGAGTGGATAGTTTATGATGAATAACATGTACATATATGGTTGTTGCATTTTTTTGGGAGGATTGACTGCTAGTGCTTTTTCCACTTGTCCAACATTTCCTAGTTTATATACATTTACTTGTACACATGTATTAATTAATTGTTGTAGAGAATGCATACATAACAAGCATCAATATTGTTAATATAAATATGCATATTTGTATAGTTTTTATGAGCATACCTTTTGGGATCTTCTCATTGATTTTCTTCGCTTGTTTGACATTATCCTTTTTACTTATTCATTAGTTGTTTCCCTATTGCAATTAGACAATAGAGATATATAATTAGTTTGATTTCATAAATGTGAATATATATGTCGTGTTTATATGAATTTTATATAATATTTCATTCTAATTAGTGATATAGAATCTTTTAATTGTATCTTTTTGCAAAATTATATTTAAGTAATATGTGACAAGTGAAGTTGAAGTAAGTACAAGAGCTGGTGGGGATGATTATGGACATAGATTTTGGTTGCTTGTTATTGATTTTCTTCTCATGTTTGACCTATTACTTTTTCTTCTTCCTTAGTGACTACCCTATTGCAATTATACATACCAACATATCTTTAATTTAGTTTCACAAATGTGGGGATATACATCATCCATATTTGAAATATTTGGTCAAAACACATTCTAAGTAGCTATATAGAATATTTTAATTGTAATTATTTGTGAAATTGTAGATGCACCTAATATAAGGTAAAAAAGATTGTAATAACTACATAAAAGGAAAAGTGAAAAGTTTATACCTTCTTGTTTTTTGTTCCATGTTTTCTTTATTTTCCCCCTTTTGGTATTTTTTTTTACAATGAATTTATTAATATAATCAGCATTGAAGAATATATCAAGTCATACATGCAAATGTACAACTAGATGCATAATATATATGGTCACATTATTTGGTAAAATGTATATGGAAATATGTTGATATGCTTTGGTTGAATAAAGATGGAAAAAACAATGTGTACATATTTCAAAAGGCATATAAAATTTGCAATTTTATAATATGCTTCATATGCGATTTAGGAACATCTACCAATGAAGTTCATCTTTGA
Organism: Pinus tabuliformis; assembly: GCA_031772625.1. Classification (NCBI taxonomy): domain Eukaryota; kingdom Viridiplantae; phylum Streptophyta; class Pinopsida; order Pinales; family Pinaceae; genus Pinus; species Pinus tabuliformis. The sequence continues at coordinate 271,930,049 of CM062817.1, read as the reverse complement.
CCTCCTTAGGTCAAAATCCCATTTAACAAGCGAGTTTGTTCCCTAGTTTATTTTATTTTGTAATATTTTCTAACTATATATAGAAGAATTTTTATTGTTAAGTAATTATCATGAGGTTTCATTAATTAGCTATGTAAAAGATAGGATTAGCTAAGATAAGAGGATGTTGGAAAAATAGACTCAATTTGTTTGGATTTAGTTAAGAAATATATCTTGGTATGTTATGGAAAACAAAAGAAAATATTAAAGAGAAGAGAAGTAGAGAGAGCATATAGAGTGAAAGGGAAACCCTATGTAATCCTCCTTTGTTGAAGTAATTTTTCCCTCTTCCATCTGGCTTGACTAAGGTGCATGGGATGAAGGATATAACTAAACCCCAAATGGGTATATTAACGTTGGTTTTAATGATATCCAATGTAGGTGTCACATCTAGGACACCGCATAATGATCCAGCCTAAAGCTTCATCTAAGTTTTTGAAGAGTTTGAAACTCCAAGAGTAATATGGATCTTGGACCATCAAATCCATGATCCACCTCCAACAAATATATATTTGACATGAACCTCACCTTGTAGCGTAAAAGTGATATCTACCATCTCTTCGTGCCAAGGAGCAAACATTTTGGGAACATCCAAATCCTTCAAATCTTGGACACGAGTGCTAATGGAGGAGACAATTTGGTCAAGAGGTGTATTTGACCTCGGGAAAGTGTGATAACCCCAGATCAACCTGAAACCCACTATTTATGGAAATTCGATTATAATGGGAAAGTATTAGCTAAAATGCGTGCCAGTCCTTAACACGTTAAGAGATAAACCCTCGATTCTAACCACAATCATATGGTGAATTTGAATTTTTGTGGAGCTAAAGGGACAATAAAGATTTCAGGTTCATGTTCAAACTTTTATGGAATTTTGAGGCTTCCTCCTTGAACCAACAAGGGGATTTTTGTTGAGTTAAGAGAATTTTTAGCACTAAACACTAGTTCACTATGAGAGACCCTCAAACGAATCATACGTAGGAAGAAATTGAATTAGTAAGGCTATTTGGCATCCATTTTTGGTATCAAAGTAGAGCATATTTTTTCTTTGATAAATGGAAGAAAGGAATAGAGGAGGAGCTTACAGTGTAGGAAAAGGAAGACTTGTATCCAATGTATCCTTGCAAGCAGATATGAGATGATATCAATAGATAATAACAATGCTTGAAATTGCCCAAAGGAGAGCAATTGACATGGGAAATGTCAGTGAGGTAGATGAAGCGAAAGAATCTTCCAGTAAGGTAGAAGGAGAACCATTTGTAGAAGAAAGAATGTCGAAGATGATAACAAAAATGTATACCAAACTAAATATGGAAGTACCTATCTATGAAGGTAACTTGAATGTTCATGAATTGATGAACTGAATTAATGCTATGGATAAGTACTTTGACTATGAAGATGTTAAGTATAAAAAGGTGAAGTTTGCAATCACAAGTTTGAAAGGACATGCAACACTATGTTGGGATGAAGTATAGGTAGAATGAAAGAGGAAAGAAAAATTCATAATTAGACAGGGAAAGAATGGTGGAAAAATTGAAAGGTAAATTTATGCCCAGCTATTATCAGCTCAATCTTTTTAGATAAATGAAAAACCTAGAATATAAATATTTCAAATTAAAAAAAAAATGAAAATTTTTATAGGTTGAATATTAGAATTGGGCATGTAGAGGATGATGCTAAAAAATTTGTAAGATACATTAATGGTATGATATTTGAGATTCGAGATGAGGTTAGTATCTTATCATCGAGGACATTAGCGGATGCCCTACTTTAAAATAACCAATAAATATCACCATGAGATAGAATCAAATAATTAGAGGAAGAATCCCTACAAGAGGCAAAGGACAAGCATGCAATAAAGGGAGATTTCAATATCAAACAGAAGAGAGTGGAAGTTCTAGTGGAATTTCACCAACAGGAAGTGATTTTAGTGGAATAAGATCTTTCTCCAAAGGTAGATACCACCAACCAAGATGTTATAGATGTCATGTCTTGGGAATGTCCATAAAATAATCCAATAGATCAGAGAATTGCACATGTTGTAGAATCCAGAGAAGAAGGTGAAAATGTAGTATCAAATGAAGAAATTCATGAGGTAGGAGAATCGTTGCTAATGAAGAGAGTTTTGATTAAACAAAAAAAAAGAAACTAAGGAGCCAACTCAAAGGAAAATCTTGTTTAAGACCACATGCAAGTAAAAAGGTAAGTGTTACAAGCTTGTAATTGATAGTGGTAGTATAGATAATCTTGTTTCTATAGATATGGTTGAGAAACTACACTTAAAGAGGACAAAACACCCTTCTCCTTATAAAGTTTCTTTGTTGCAAAATGGTCATCAAATCTTAGTGAATGAATAATGTAAAGTAGAGTTTTAGATTGGGAGATATAAATATTAAATATTATGTGATGTGATTCCCATGGATGTTTGTCATTGTTTCTTGGGGAGGCTGTTGCAGTTGGATTGGAAAATTATCCATGACAGTAGAAGGAACACATATACCCTAGGAAAATATGGTTGGAAACACACACTGTTATCTTTTCCAGATGGAGTCAAAGGAAATTTGTTCCTAGTGTATTGTTGATGATTGGAAATGAGTTATAACATGAGGTTAAAATTGAGGAATTGCTTTTTTCCTTAATTGATAAACCTAAGGTAATTCTTACTTATACTGGTCTAAATGATTTTTTGGATAAAATCTAGGTTATGATGGATGTTTTTTCTAATATAATTATGGATGAAGGACTAAGAAAATTATTATCCCCTTACTGAAAGTATCAAACATAATATAGATTTAATTCCTGGAGAAAATATTCGAAACAAGGTTTCCTACATAATGATTCCTCAAGAAAATGGGGATAAAAACGTAAGTGCAAGAACTATTAAACAAGGGTCTTATCAAAGAAATTTTAAGTCTATATGTTGTTCCAACAATTCTTAGTCCGAACAAGAATTATGGATGGACGATGTGAACTTATTCAAGAGACATCAATAAAATAACAACCAGGTACAAATATTCTCTCCCACACCTTTATGACTTGATTGATTGCTTGAGTGGTGCTAGAAAATTTTCTAAAATATGTTTAAAGAGTGGGTACCTGTTATAGACATATTTGGGCACTTCAACCCCAAAATTATATGTCGATAAACTAGGGCTCATCAACCCCTAAAAGAGTTGTTTCATACCCTAAAAGAACATGGTCATCTGATTACATTATTCCCCAAAAGTTACTCCTGGAAAACCATCTAGAAATGGCCTAAACTGAACCATACTTACTGTTACACTAGCTAGGTGCGATGCATACTAAGTGATACACTGCTTAGGTGTGATGCATACTGATTAGGCCTTATATAGGGTGTGATGGGCGAGGATGGACAAATGTCCGAGACAGTTTTCTAAGTGGAAGCTCATGGAATCTTCTAGAAACTTCTCCTATGACACTTGCCTCTCTGAATTCGCCCAAGGATGAGTAAGGGATCTAAACTTTAGTTTTCTCTTCTCTTGTGGAACCAAATGTAACAAGTGGAATGACGCTAATCAAAACCCAGAGATGACTCACACCCTTGCACACATCTATAAATGGATCCCTCATCTAAGAGATCCAGAGGCTGGAATATTGTGAATTGCAAGGAAGTGTTGATAGTTTGTAATTAAGGAATGAGCATTGTATTGTTGGTGTGATCTTGCTATTTTATGAGGTGAAGAGGGATTGATGTTGGGAGGATGATGTTGGATCAGACAACTGGGTTGTAATTCTCCCTTCTATTTAATAAAGTTCTTCAAGTTTTCTTCCATATGATTGTGCAATTATGAATGTTATCATTTGTGAATGCTATTATATGCTCATTATATATCTGATTCTGTAATGTTTATGATATAATAGATCAAGATGCTTTGACAGTTCTTTGTTACTATGTTTCTACGGGTACTCTCTAAGTGGGATAAGTACGAGGAGGAGTTGCAAGCTCTGTCAAGGGGGAGAGAGATCAAGCAAGGGATTTAGTGGAAGTTCGAAGTTGGTTCCATTGCCTTTCTCTTATCTATTATACATAGAAGAAATCGTGAATTGCTTTAAACTGTTGTTTCTAGGGTAGCTGCCAAACCTAGAGGGCTAGTCGTTCAAAAAGACACTAGTTTTCCCATAAACAAATTGGCGACTCCAATGGGGAATGAATAGATTTTTGTTTGTTGTTATTGTTTGTTTTATGTTCAATTTTATAAGCTATAGATAGAGCCTGAAGTCAGCCAGATAGCCTTCGAATTTCTCTTGCTTTGCAATTGTATAGTAGATGAATGTTGCTTCACTCAATCTCTGGTTTGGTTTATGAATTGAACATTTGACTTAAAAGCATTCTAAATGCCCTTTGGTAGCTCAATAACCTCTTAAGACATTCCTCTGTACTTTTCTCTTTACTGTCCATCATAGCTCAGCTTAACTCACTAAAAACAGCTACACATCTGAGCCAAAACCCACTTCAGTTGCGCTCCCTGGCCCATCGCACTATCTGTCACTATAAACCAGTATGCATTGCACCTCCCAAGTGTGTAAAGTGCAATGCATCCCTATTTCTGTGAAGCCCAGGTGCGATGACTGACTGAACCTTTTTCCATTCTAGAAATTGGGGGTTTTTGTCCTTGTTTTCAGTTTTGTTTAGTTGTTTTGCTGCTTATGAACAGTGCCTCCTTACTAAAGCCTGCTTGCATCACATAGATCAGCCTCCATTGATTAGGATTAGTAGATGTTTTTATGTATTTTTTCATCATTTACAATCCTTTGTCGAAAAGTTGCTTAAATCGATCTGTCGCTTTGGTACAAAAAGTGTCGTAACTGTCATTTTGTGTCGAAAAGAGAAGTGTTGTGGATTCTTCCTTCCCTTGATAGTCGATTGAACTTTTCTTCATGTATTTGATTTGATTTTTTTTTATTTGAAGTGTTGAAAGCATTTTTTATTCAAAATTGAAAAGTGTCATTTAGTCTTCCTTTCTCTTTTGAAAAAGAAATTTTCGAAAATGTCGCTTTGAAAGAAATATTTCAGATCTTTGTTGCATTCAATTTTCCATTTTGGCATTTTCACATTAAGGAGAACGACAAACAAATACATGCATTTGCATTTGCATTTAATTTTTGTGCGAAAAGTGATTTAGGAAAATGCACTAGTGTGTGCTCTTTGCTCTTTGTTTGAAAGAATTGTAATCTTATTTCCCTAGTAGCTAAGATTTTCATTGATCAAAATAAACAAAGATTGTTTATCATTGTAGATTTCATTTTAGGAATTTCAAAATCATCATCACGTGGTGAACCATTGAAAGGCAAACTTTAAACAAGATCAACTCTAAAATAAATTTCAATGAACCTAACAACGCTTTGGAACTTAACACAACACATCTAGAGGTCTGGGCTAGAGATGTCTTCTGGCGTCATAAAACTAGTAACTATCATTTTCATCGAAGGTTGGGTGATTCCTCCTCCTTGATACGACAAGTGCTAGCACGAACTTGTGCTCCCTGTACCGTCGCGTATATATTGGGAGACGACAATAGGCTTATATCCTTTATCCATAGGAAGCTGAGTCTGCCGCCTTATTGATCGCAATGTACTGAACACAACATTCGGGAGGATTGACTGTCATACATAAGTCCTTGGTAATTTGTCCTTAATTTATCACCAAGGTGTATTTTGCAGTTTTGTGATCGATTTGGTAATCCCTCTGTCTAGATTTTCCAGAGTAGTCACTTTCGTTTCTTTTCAACTCTTTAAAAGAAAAGGTCCATCTGAGCACTTGTCACTTTAGGCTCATTAAAAATTGAAGGAGACTAGAGTCATATTTAGTTTTTCTCAACTCTTAAAAACTAAAAAAGCAAAGTTGTTTCAAAGAGTCATTAAAATTAATTGAATTCAGAATAACATCATTTTCCCCTTAATTTTGAGTTGATCAAGTAATCTGCAATCATGGAAGAAATTCAATCAAAACCTTGACGTTCACGGAGACTAGCGAGTCAACCATCTTTGACTCCGGAAACGAAGCCATTCTAGGCAAAACAGTCTCATTTAACTAAGTCCAATTCATCTGGTTTATTTGAAATTTTTTTTCAACATCGTCAGAGACAACATTTATTCCGATCATTTCTGGTACATCTGCCTTTAGAGAAGAAGTTCCCCAGTTACAAGAGGACATTAGAATTGATCCTAGTGTAACAGTAAACACTTCTATACCTAAAACAACTCCATCTAGAGTTAATCCAGAGACTGAAGTTCACTTACCTGAACATCTGGAAGTTGAGTTCCAGAATTCAGAAGGTGTCACCCCTCCAGTATTTGTCACTATAGAAGCTATACCTTCTTTGACTCCAGAAATCTTTTATAGACCTGACGGTCTACCTCTTCCACCTGGTCTGATTGTTATAGAGGAGATAGTAGAGGATCCTCCATCCAGTACCCCATTACATTTTGGAACCAGGATTCATTTATATCCTTCTACTCCTGAGTTTGGTTCTTTTGATCATCTTCATACAAGTTCCCGTCAAGTCACTAGGAAATATTTTGGATAGAATAAACATGTCTGAGAAACCATCAACATCTAGGACTGTGTCATCTGATACAGCTATGGCAGAACTTCCTACTGCCATCCCTACAATGTTTACTGGTATACCATCTGTTCCAGCTGGTTATCAATCACTAGTGGGAGTCAACTTAGAGGCTGCCTCAGCAACATGGTCTCCTCCTATTTATTCATCCGGAGTCCCATCTGGTATTTCTTATGTTGAAACTCAACAAATTGATCTTGAATCCCAATATCAATTTGGGTAGACCAAACTTCAAAGACCAATATATCCTTTGAACATTAGACTACCGCCATATGGAGGGCAGTATGCTTTTTCATTTTTCCCTCCTGGGGAACAACCATATGATATTTTACAACAAAATTCAGGTCAAACTGGAATTACATCCAGTGGTTGGGTACCAATACCGCCACAGCAACCAAGGGTTGTATATTCAATGCAACCAATCCAACATGTGTCGAATATTCCCACTAACACCTCTTATTGTGACTGTGTCGCAGTAGAAGAACTGCTTGTTGTGTCTCAACCTCAAGTCTCTCAAGTTGCAATACAACATCCTCTATCCTCTACGGCTCAATCGCAACCTCAGGTTAGTGCTTCCTTACTTGGAACGACTCAGGCTCAAATGGGTATTATCACTCCGCATCTTGGTCAATCTTCCAGTATTGGGCAACAACAAATGGTCCAACAACCATGGCTGGTACAATACCAACAACTGCAATTCCAGCAAACCCAACCTCAGTTTGGGCTTGGTCAATATCAAACCTACCGAGGACCTGAGCAACAAGGCTTTGTAGGTAATGGACAGCCGCATTTTCAAAATGGTTATCAACAACCACACTATATTGGTTATGTCCAACAACCTTATCAAAGTTACCAGCATCAGATACATTATGTTGGTATGCAAAGACCTACTGCTCAGGCGATTCCATCTTATCCTGGGTATGCTTCACCTAACCTAAATTAGCAGTTTCCTTTCGTAGTAACTCTAGAATTACCAGATTTGTACTGGCTGATGAATGATCCAATTACATATGCCCTTTAGTGGCCATCGATTCTTCATAAACTTCCCTCCGATATTCCTAAATTCAATCGAAATCCAGGTGAAGATCCATCAAATCACGTAATGAATTTTCATTTGTGGTGCTCATCTAACACCCTGAATGATGATTCGATTAGGCTTCGCCTTTTTTAGAGAACGCTCACTAGTCTGGCAGCGAAATGGTATATTGAATTTCCTAGAGCTTTGTTTGATAACTTCAACACCCTTGCCACTACTTTTCTAACCCACTTTCAGTTACCCATTAGGTACGAAACGGGAACATAACTCCTTACCAACTTTAAAAAGACCACGGCCACTCACATATCTTATCATATTCATGAGTGTTGACGTCGTCGTCGGATGGTAAAGATGTATGTTCCTAATCAGCATTTAGCTGAGTGGTTTATTAAGTCCTTATTGCCATCTATCACTGAGGACGTGGCGAAAGGAGCAATTGTCACTGAAGATCAAGTCATTGCTCATGCCCAATATTTAGACTTGACCTATACTCAATCTGGCACACTCTACAACAAAATCCCCAACACTCCTAGAACATAATTTTCCATTCCATCCCCTCCTAAATCAAATAGGTACTCTCATGCTGGTGACGGCATGATTGGTGCCTCAACCACGCAAACCAAAAGGGCTCCATCTGGTAAAGCTCTTGTTGTTTCTAGTCAGAATGCAAATGACAAACCTCTTGCCTCGAAGATTAATGTTGTGTCATCTAACAAGGGCAAGAATCCAAAGCAACCAGGGGGCAAGAAGAAAGGGAAAAATAATAAGAAGAAACAGGAGAATTCAACTCCTGAAAAATATTCTGAAAACCCTGCTGGGCCAAAGAAACCTCCTCGTTTTCCATGTTACATATGTAACGAGGAGCATTATACAAGAGATTGTCCACATCGAGTTGAGGTTGCAAAATTTTTAAAGACTTCAAATACCTCAGTAGTGTTGACTGATCCGTTTCCAAACCCAGAAACTAATCTAGTTGCTATCGATAATGCTTCCACATCCCAAGTGCTTATGCTATCCATCTCAAAAAAACAAAATGATGCTTTGATATCGACAAGGAATAAATATTATGGGAATCCATCGTCGTCAAACAACCAGGCTACAGATCAACCTAGTGGTTTGACAATGACTTCACAAGAAGCTATTCCACCCATTATTCCTGAATTAACGATAAAGCCACCAAAGGGAGTCATACATAAATCGACATTTAATCCTCATGCTCGAGCTGCTCAGAATTATAATATAGTGGAGGATCTTGCTCAATCGCCATCCGCTATGTCGACACTTGAGGTATTGCAAAATTGTCCCTCCCAAAAACAGGCTTTGTTATCAGCAATAGGTGGGATTGATCCAGCGGATTCCAATCTTGTGGCCTTTAATCATAAAGGATATACACCTCAGTTACTGGCCCAACTCACTTTCCTTATACAGGTAAAAGCCCTCAATAAAACTGTTCATCAAACTATCATTGATGAGGGGGCATCTACCTATATTATGTCAATGAATTGCTGGAAAAATCTTGCTTCACCACCCTTGTCGCGATCATTAGCAACATTAAAAGAATTCGATGGAAGAACATACACTCCGTATGGGATTTTAAGTGGCTTGCAAGTTGAACTGGGGGAAAAGATGATAGAAATTGAAGTCGAGGTCATTGATGGAAACCTTGATTACAATATTTTACTGGGAAGGCCCTAGATTTATGCTATGGCTACCGTTGTGTCTACATATTTTAGAAAGATTGCATTTCCCTTCCAAGGTGGAATCACAATCGTTGACCAACTAGCCTTTTTTCCTAACAATTCACAAGCTACTGGAAGAATTCCATTGATCCATGGAAGTTCTCAATCGCTTCAAAATGTCAGAGTAGGTCTCCTAAAAGACCCTTCCTTAATGGGTACTTTTGCCCTCCCGCCTCCATCTGGTCTTGCGGAAGTGGCCACAGTGGAAACCTGTCATATGATCTCTTCTACATCATTTGAGTTTAAGAAGAGCTCTGACCATTCTGATAGTGAGGATCATCGCAAGGTGTTGCCACCAAGCCCCATCGAATCTTTGTAGCAATCAATTTTCTGGGCTTGGGCGGTAAACCCAAATCAATGCTCGACGAGTGTTTAGGTAGATAGGTCTTTAGAATATGGTACCTCTTCTAATCCTTGGTCTCGTATACATTCTACAGATGAAGGAATCATTTAATCAATGATGATAGGAGAGACGCCGTGGGAATATTACCACCACCGTTCCCACCTTCGAGATGACAGTGAAGATTATTCAAATGACCTCAACCATCCTTCAGTTTTTGATTTTTTATTAAATACTGTAAATACAGTAGATTCTGAGCGAAATCTGTCCAACGTTGAAGAAACTATCGCCATTAATATTTCGACCAAACCTAATGTAGTAGAAAATATTCACGTTGGCAAATCTTGTTCTCCATCGGAACTAGAAATTCACTGCGCCTTTTTTCGCAAATTCAGAGATGTATTTGCATGATCATATGAAGAAATGCCAGGCATCGACTCGAGAATTGTTGAACATGAAATAAAAATGTTTCCAGATGTCAAACTAGTATGACAATAGCTTCGGCCTGTCCATCCGAAGAAAGCCACTACTATTAAAGCAAAATTTGAAAAACTTTTGCATGCTGGCTTCATTTACCCTATTCCTCTCACTGATTGGGTATCAAATATTGTTCCTGTAATGAAAAAACAAGGAATGATTAGAGTGTGCGTCGATTATAGGGATGTAAATCAAGCATGTCCGAAGGACAACTATTATACACCCTTTATCGACTAGATAATTGATGAATGTGTCGGGTGTGAAATATTTTCATTCATGGATGGATTTTCTGGATACAATCAAATCAATATCTGCCCACAAGACTAGTAAAAAATTGTGTTCATATGTCTGTGGGGCACATTCGCATATCGTAAATTACCTTTCGGTTTGAAGAACGTAGGGGCAACATTTCAGAGGGTAATGAATTACGCCTTCCATGACATCAAACACATCGTTCAACCATATCTCGATGATCTGCCTGCTCATTCACGAAAACAGACTGATCATCGACAACATTTGAGAGCCATATTTCTACGTTGCCAACACTACAAGATACGACTCAATCCACACAAGTGTGTCTTTTGTGTTGGTTCTGGTCGATTGCTTGGTTTTGTAGATTCTAAGGACAGAATTCAACTTGACCCATTTAGGGTTTAGGCAATCCTTGACATGCCTCCACCTTCAAATTTGCTTTAGATTCAGAGACTCCAAGGGAAAGCTAACTTTTTGTGGAGGTTCATTCCACATTATGCTGAGCTCGCTAAAGGTTATACACGTCTTTTGAAAAAAGGAGTACCCTTCCACTGGGATCAGGTTGCACAAGCTTCCTTTGATGCTTTAAACTATTCCCTAATAAAAGCATCATTAATGTACGCTCCTGAATATCAAAAATACTTTGACCTGTATCTCGCCGCTGCAGATACAACCATCGCCTTGGTTTTAGTGCAAGAAGATAATGGAATAGAACATCCTATATGTTATTTAAGTTGCAATCTTAATGATACAGAAATCAAGTACTCTTATGTTGAAAAATTGGCTTTAGTGGCCGTTCAAGCAGTACAGAGATTTCGACACTATGTACTCTTTCGCAAAACTACCATTGTGTCAGATTGCAACCCTATGACCTAAATTTTGTCGCGTCAATTGCTGGGGGGAAATATTCCAAATGGATAGCCATTTTGCAGGAGTTTGATCTGGAATTTACCAAATCCAAATCAAAGAAATCTCTCGTCTTTGTGGAGTTACTTTGTGACCTTCCCTCATCATCCAACGATTTAACATCCCAAGCATTAATCATGGATGAGACTCTATTTATGATATCGTCAAGCGATCCATGGTACGGAGATATACTGATCTATCTCCAAACCCAAACTTTTAGGCCTAACACCTCTCACTCTGAACAATGGCGTACTCGATACCAAACCAAAGACTATCTAATCGTTGGTGATATGCTTTACCTTCGTGGTGTCGATACAATTTTGTGAAGATGCCTCACACATGAGGAGGCCAAAAAAGTTTTGAATGATTGTCATTCAAGTGCTTGTGCAGGGCATCTATCTGGTTACACTACTGCACAAAAGATCTTATGAGCAGGTTACTTCTGGCCCACTATATTTAGAGATTGCATAACTGCAGTCAGAAGTTGCCATGCTTGTCAGATTTTTTATCACAAAACCAGATTACCACCTGCACCACTGCATCTAGTAGTTATTGTTGGGCCATTCGCTAAATGGGGCATTGATTTCATGAAATGTAACCCCACCTTGGCCAGGGGGCATGGGTATATTATAGTCGCTATCGACTATTTTACAAAATGGGCTGAGGCGATGCCTACATTAAATAGCAATGACGAAATAGCTGCTCTTTTCTCTTTTAATCATGTAGTTTCTATATTTGGTGTACCACAGGCTATAGTCACAGATCATGGATTGCAATTTCACAATCACGTGATGATCGAATTGACTGCCAAATTAGGACTATCCCATGATAGTTCTACTCCATATTACTAGCAGGCTAAAGGACAAGTTGAGGTGATCAACAAAGTCCTTAAGCGCATGCTACAGAGAATGATCGGAGTCCACAAACGGAATTCGCATTTAATCTTGTACTCAACTCTATGGGCATATATGACTTCAGTGAGAAATGCAACCGCATTTACGCCCTTGCAGTTGGTGTATGGTCTGGAAGCTGTCTTACTAATTTAGTGCGAAATCTCATCCCTAAAGCTTGCAATTGATCTGCTTCCTGAAACTTCTAAAGAAGAGGCTCGTTTCTTGGAACTAATCCATCTGGATGAAACCCATCGTGATGCCGTGTTGGCTAATGAAGCACATAAGAAACGCGTCAAGGCGCAATATGACAAAAATGTCAAGCCTCGTGTCTTCTTAGAAGGTGACCTGGTCTTGCTTTATGATCAGGACTCTGACAAATTAGGAGCAGGTAAATTCAAACCATTATGGATGGGCCCCTACATTGTTAAACGAGTATTGACAAAAGGAGCCTATGAGCTGGTCGATTATGATGGGATTCCACTGTCGCAGCCCCGAAACGGGTTGTATCTTAAATGTTACTATGCTTGATTGAGCATAGTAAACTCATTGTGCGTATGCTTTTATTGCAATTATGTGTGTTTTCTTTTTGGAGTTGTCATTTTGGTTGAGTAATCCACTTCACATTTGTTGCAGATGTCAAACTTTTTGGAACCATTTGTTGGGTACGTCGACGGAGCTAGTCATAGTAAGCAGAACCTATCTTCTGCGGCCTGGGCCATTTTCGCTCCAGTAAGCGAGTTAGTGAGTTTCAAGGGCATATGTATTGGTCGATCGACTAACAACATCGGTGAGTATAGCGCATTGATTGAACTCCTCTCTGATTCCATTTCACATGGCATACGGCGACTCATTGTCAGGCTAGATTCACAACTCGTCATTCTACAGCTTACTGGCGTTTATTCCGTTCGAAACCCAGCTATTTATCGCATGTTCCTAAGAGTCAGGATTTTGGAAAGATAGTTTGATCCCATTCAATATCAACACATTTCCAAAAGCTTAAACACATTGACTGATTCATTAGCAAACTATGTGTTAGATAGACATTTGCAGCATTTGTAAAGAAAGCATTTCACATCAGCATTTGCATCAGAATTGCATAGCTTAACCAAAATAAAGCTCCAAAAATAAAAAATAGATAATTGTTTATAGCTTTTACAAAATGTTTTGTGTCCAAGACAAAATCGGTCATCTGACCAAGAAACTCAAAATGAATGCAGAAAAACATCCTAGACTAGTGATGCTGGTGATAGCATGTCATTGCCCGCGCTATCATGCGCAAGAGCCTGGTCCATCGACTCGGCACGCCAGTAGTATGGCGTTGTAACCTCAAAGGTAGCTCATCAATCCTGACATCCTGAATACCTAGAGTGAGGCCCTCGATCTGATCCTGCAAAACTGCCAGGGTCTCCGATATGTCCAGATCCTGAAGAACGACTCTCCCTATAGCCTCTCCCAATAGAGCGTCATCTGCCACCCATGGGCGTGCCATTGGGTGCACTGGTCCAATTTCTGCAAACACATATGAGTTTGATTAATCTTGGTAACACAAAAACATTGAAAAACTGAAAAATGAAGATGTGGTCAAATCATTTTACCTATAGCACTCCATTGCTCGCCAGCTGGTAATGCCAAATCTGGATCACCTCAGAAATCCATCCCGACGTATGGATACTCTGCAAATACCATCTCCTGGCAGTTGAACCACTCGAAAAAGGCATTAGAGAAGGAAATTTGTGACTGGCTGGCATGTCTAGCCATAAGATCAACCCATCTTTGCATCAGTGGTTCCATTGGTGCTGGCAATCCCAGTGAAATGTTCTGAGGTTGCATCAGTGGAATCCTCTCCAAAGAAAAAGCAGTCAATATGGATCCATAGCCAAAATTCTTTGTTCTTCCATTCTTTACTTTGGAGAGTTTTTCTTTTATGACAGGAAGTATCGCCTCACACCAGTTGAACACCTTCGATTCCAGGCATTCCAGGGTATACTGCATGTAAGATCTGTTTGCCAAGTGTAAGGTTGCGCTGCTAGCCAATCTAGCAAAGGTAAATAAAATGGTCCTCAAGGGCTGATCAATGACATCCCAGATATTGATCTTGCCATCTCTACTGGGCTGAGATCCATCCCTACAAAACTAACGAATGTAATATTTCACGGATTCACCCCCACGAGCGAATCCTAATAATGAAAGAGGGGCACCATGCCTCGACAATCCCGTCAGAAAGTAAATGTCCTTGACTGTCAAAGGAATAGATTTACCTCTAATCTAGAATACCTGGTCAATCAGATCCCAAGCATTGAGAAAATACTGCAACAAACTGATCTGTTGCCTCATGCTGGATATGCGAAAGAACTTCAGCAAGCCACAGTTTCTTAATGCATCAACTGTGCCCTGGTCATGTAAAGCAATCATGTCCTCCTCTTCATGTTCTCGTTCACACCATGTGACGACCATCTTGATCCAACAAATATCTGAAATGTAGACAAAAGATGAGTTAGGATCCAAATTTGAGCAAAAACAGGCAAAAATTTGATGAAAAATCACTGTGTAAAGTTGTCTTTCTGCGCCCATCGCACCTTTCCTTTGAGTAAGGTTGGATACATACTGACTGGACTATTGGCAGCTCAGTATGAATCACACCTTTCAATACAGGCTAGGTGCAGTGATTGGGGAACGAGATCTTCAAACCCCAGGGGCCCAGAAAAGTGGAAAAACTGGCTCAGAATCAAGAAAATATGGAATGAAAATGAAGAGCTCAAGGATAGCTCCTACCTAGTCCTAACGGCATGAAAAATGGTCCACAGGATCTCCCGAAATCGATTGGTGAAATTTGAGGAGGAAAATCGCTCCAGAGCTCTAAAATCCCAAATTTGAAATGAAATGATGAAAGTGAAAGGTAAAACTACTTTTTATGGTTACTATTCATATACTTCAAGTAAATGGTCTGTTTTAGTTCATTTTTCATCCATATATATGTATTTCTAATCAACTTGATGGAGTTTTGAGCAGGTTGAATGATTGATGAAAGAACATGATGTGCTGAATAGTAAATCAAACATTTTTGGAAACCGAGCATAATTCCCCCATGGTTCAAGCTCATTAAAAAATGAACCCACCTTCGGGTAATTAACCTTTGTGATTGCCATTCTATCAACCTTTTGAGCCTTGGTTGTGTACCTCTTATCACCTCCATTCTTTTGGCCGATCATTCGCTTCCTCTTGGTTGTTTACCCTTTTTGAGGAACAGTTGCCATGAGTGGTCTTGTTAGCCAACCTCTTCCCAAAAACGACCATGTTTTGAGAAGTTCCAATCTTGCCCGAAACTAGTTGCTACCTTAGACACCACTCGTTCCCCAAAACCAAGTCTCCTTAAACCCTTTTCAGACTCGTTAAATATGAAAATATTGTCGAACAATTGGCCTTTCCAGCTCGTTAAAGTGATTGGAAGTGCCATCGCTCCTGTATATTTTAATATTTTTCGAACCAGAGGGATTATCTCACAAAAAAGTTAGAGCGCTTGTCTTTTTCAGCTCGTTAAAGTGATTGAAAAGTCATCCCTTTTGTATTATTTTAATCTTTTTCAGACCTAAGGGATTATTCTATGAAAAAGAACCTCTAGAGTTTCCTTTTTGTACCTTTTCAAACTCTCTAAATATGAAAGGGACCAAGTTATACTTGTTGTTAAACTTGCTAAAACAATAGCGACAAACTTGTCCATTCTAGACAAGATAGAGTTCCCTTTTCGTCCCATTTCAAACTCTCTAAACATGAAAAGGACCGAGTTATCCTTGTCGTTAAACTCATTAAAACAATAGTGACAAAATTGTCCATTCTAGACAGGAATGAGTTTCACTGTCTCTAGACTCGTTAAAACATAGCGACAAGTTTGCCCGCAGGGAAAATTATAGAACAATCATATGTTATCCTCCTCAAGCTTGACAAAAATAAAGAGGTACTAGTCAGCAATGACTAGGGGAAAAGGGAAGAAAACTTGAAGAATTTATGGTAGTAGGTCGCTCTTGAACATGACACTTTCACTTCATCTCCGTGATTGAGTTCGGTTGGGTTATTCTGTTCACCAGTCGTCTCACCATTGGTCTTTCACACCATCCATCTTTTGGGGTTAACGCTACCAATTCATCTCAGTGTCACTGATATGTTCAAGAGAAGTCATTTAGTCAAGAATTCACCATCCAGTTAATGTCTCATCCATTGCAATAGCTTCATCTTTCATCACCGCCATTCCTGAACCTTGTGTCGTCAGATTGTTTTCACCTCCAGAAAATCATTTGCTTCATTTCATGTTGTAGATGTGGGATATATCAAGGCCCTCCTATGACGAGTCACTTCTTGTCAACATTAGCTCATTATCCAAGAAGTTGACTTAGAAACACCCCTTTCAGTTCTTTGAAGGTTGCATGCCTCAATGGCAAGTTTCGCACTTCCGGCGACAGGTTGACATCAATGACCTTCGACCATAAGATTTTGCATGGTGTTCGACATCAGATCATATATTCACACCACATGAATTGTACTATAGTACCTTGAGGGTCATCATCATTATCGATGATTCCTCTCACGTCTGTTAACAACTCACATTATTGGCTGGTAATCAGACGATGTCTTTCCATGTTCGATTTCAGAACATATTTTCACATGGATCGACTTGTACATCAGGTGAAGATTGAACGAGTTTGAATACCCCAGATCTAGTTTCATCCATCCGGGCTGCGATATAATCCGGTGTATAAAAACATCAAATGTACAAAAGCACTACACAAATGGTCATCCTAACCAAGGATGATGACTCTACATCTGAAGAATCATCGGTCGGCATCTGCCGATGACTATCTGATCTATGTACATGAAATGAATTTATAAAGCTGAGCATGGGAATGCCCGCCTTAGCTAGATCATGAAAATTATATTATTATGATGTATTGTATTGTATCTTGTATAGGTCACCTTCCAGTTCGAAACCTTGGATCCTCATGATAAAGCATTTCACCCGACATCAAAATTTACGACTTCATGCTTTAGGGGGAAACTGTTATAGACATATTTGGGCACTTCAACCCCAAACTTATATGTTGATAAACTAGGGCTCATCAACCCCTAAAAGATTTGTTTCATACCCTAAAAGAACATGGTCATCTGATTACATCATTCCCTAAAAGTTCCACCTGAAAAACCATCCAGAAATGCCCTAAACTAAACCATACTAACTGCTACATTGGCCAAGTGCGATGCATACTGAGTGATACACTGCTCAGGTGCGATGTATACTGATTAGGCCTTCTATAGGGTGCGATGGGTGAGGATGGACAAATGTCCGAGACAGTTCGCTAAGTGGAGGCTCATGGAATCTTCTAGAAACTTCTCCTATGACACTTGCCTCTCTGAATTCGCCCAAGGATGAGTAAGGGATATAAACTTCAGTTATCTCTTCTCTTATGGAACCAAATGTAACAAGTGGAATGACACTAATCAAAACCCAGAGATGACTCACACCCTTGTACACATCTATAAATGGATCCCTCATCTAAGAGATCCGGAGGCTAGAATATTGTGAATTGCAA
This sequence comes from Pinus tabuliformis, assembly GCA_031772625.1. Taxonomy (NCBI): domain Eukaryota; kingdom Viridiplantae; phylum Streptophyta; class Pinopsida; order Pinales; family Pinaceae; genus Pinus; species Pinus tabuliformis. The sequence goes on along the minus strand of CM062817.1, from coordinate 271,912,204 downwards.
GGAAGTGTTGATAGTTTGTAATTGAGGAAGGAGCATTGTATTTTTGGTGTGATCTTGCTATTTCATGAGGTGAAGAGCGATTGATGCTAGGCGGATGGTGCTGGATCAGACAACTGGGTTGTAATTCTCCCTTCTATTTAATAAAGTTCTTCAAGTTTTCTTCCATATGATTGTGCAATTGTGAATGTTATCATTTGTGAATGCTATTATATGTTCATTATATATCTGATTCTGTAATGTTTATGATATAATAGATCAAGATGCTTTGACGGTTCGTTGTTACTGTGTTTCTACAAGTACTCTTCAAGCGGGATAAGTACGAGGAGGAGTTGCAAGCTCTGTCAAAGGGGAGAGAGATCAAGCAAGGGATTTAGCGGAAGTTCCAGGTTGGTTCCATTGCCTTTCTCTTATCTATTATACATAGAAGAAATCGTGAATTGCTTTAGACTGTTGTTTCTAGGGTGGCTGCCAAACCTAGAGGGCTAGTCGTTCGAAAAGACACTAGTTTTCCCAGAAACAGTACCACCAAATTAGAATAAGAGAAAGGGATGAGTGGAAAACAATCTTTAAGACCAATAATGTAATGTATGAGTAGTTAGTGATGCATTTGGTCTTACTAATGCACCCAACACTTTCATGAGACTAATGAACAAAGTATTGAAGGATTTTGAAGGTAAGGTTTTCATTATTTATTTGGATGAAATTCTACTGTATACCCAAACAATATAAGTGTACCTCATACATATTAGATTGGTTTTAGAAGCCTTGTAGCAAAAACCATTGTTGATTAATTTGAAGAAGTGTACTTTTATGAAAAGGGAATTAGTATACTTAGGCTTGGACATTTCTAAAGATGGTTTAAAAATGGATCCATAAAAGGTTGAATTAAATGTTGAGTGGTGTACTCCAAAGAATATTTTTGAAGTAAGAATGTTCCAAGGTATTGCAAACTTTTATAGAAAATGCATTAATAATTTTAGTAGTATTTATGCATCCATTATGTAAACCATAAAAAAAAAAAAAAAAAACGCAACCAACCATACAAGTAGAGTGAATCAACAGACATAAATTTTAGGTTGTTGAAGCAAAAGATCACAAAGCTACATATTTTGGCCCTGCCAATTAATAAAATCTTCGTGGTTGAAACAAATGCAAGTAGAGTTACTATTGGAGCAATTTTAAGTCAAGAAGGGCACCCAATTTCTTATTTCAGAGAGAAATTATATTAAGAAAAATATAGGTACTCTTCCTATGATAATGAATTTTATGATATAGTTCGAGCTTTGAATAAATGGGGACACTATCTTGATTCTATATAATTTATTTTATACATCAATAACCATGATCTACCATTTTTTAATATCCAACCAAAAGTTAAATCACAGGAATATAAATTGGATTGCATTTCTATAGAATTTTAATTTTGTAATCAAACATACTAGTGATTCATCGAATTAAATAGTTGATTCCTTAAGTATAATTAATTTACTCCTACAATATTTTCAAGTGAATGTTTTGGGATTTGATGAACTAGGAGATGTACAAGAATGATGCAAATTTCAAGGAAGTATATGGAGCTTGTGAGAATCTAGTTAGTGTAAAATTAACTCAATGTTAAAGCTATATGATTCAAGAATATTTGATGTTCAAAAAAATTAAGATTTGCATACCCAATTTCTCAATGAGAACCAATTTGATAAACAAGAAACACAATGGAGGATAGTAAGGAAACTTTCTGACTGACAAAACTTTTTCTCTATTAAATAATTTTATTATTGGCTAGGTACGCAAACTCAAGTAAAGAATTTTGTTAAAAGGTGTAGATTGTGTCGGCATGCTAAAGAAAGAAGTAAAAATACATGATTGAACCAACCACTGCTCATTCTAAGCATGCCTTTCGATTCTATTAGCATGGATTTTTTCTTAGGATTACCTCAAACACAAAGAAGTAATGATTCTATTTTGTGGTTGTGGATAGGTTTTCTAAAATGGCTGATGTGAACCATTGATGTAATCAATGTTGAAAATTTGTTTGTTAAAGAAGTTGTAAGTTTGTGTGGTTTTCCTAGAAACATTTTTTTGGATCGAGATACAAGATTTGTAGCTTATTCTAGAGGACCTTGTGGAAGAAGTTATGAACCAATTTAAATTACAGTTTAGCTTACTATCACAGACATATGGAAAAACAAAGTTGGTGAATATAGGTTTGGGAAACATCTTGATAAGTTTGGTAAGTGAAGATCCCAAGCAATGGGATCAAGTGCCCGTTGAAGTTGAGTTTGCCTAGAATCATGTCACTTAACAAAAACACTTGAATGAGTCCAATTTAGATCTTATATGGAATGAACCTTATGGGGGTGTATGAACTAAGGAATTTTGGAAAGCAGGAAGACAACAATGTAGATGGTGAATAATTTGCAATGAATATCCAGGAGTTACAAGAAAGAGTTAAGCAACAATTGTATGAGAGCAACAACAAGTACAGACAAAGAGCATACATAAAAAGAAGATAGTTGGAATTTAAATTTGGTGACCTTCTTGTGGCATATTTGAGAAAGGAAAGATTTCCTGTTAGGACATACAACAAACTTAAGCTTAAGAAAATTGGTCCATGTAAAATTTTAAGAAAATTTTCTTCCAATTCTTATGAATTGGAACTCCCTAAAACCATTAGAATATAACCAATTTTCAATGTAGAAAACCTATACCCCTTCAAGGAACTAGATAGTATTAGAATATATTCACCTGTAAGTGATGAAGATCATAAAAACAAGTGGAAGAAATAGCTATCCAAGGCAACTCATAAATAAATTGAAGCAATATAATATCATAAAACATTCAAGAAAACCAAAGTTAAATAGTATCCTCAATATCTAGTTAAATGGAAACAACAGCCAATAGAAAATGATACATGGATGACAAAAACATATATTATCAAGTATGGTACAAGTGTTAAGGAATTTATGAACAATTCTTTTCTTCCCCAAGAATTTGGTGCATAAATGTCTACCCACAAAGTTCATTTTTTAGCTCCTTAGGTCAAAATCGAATTCACCAAGGGAGTTGGTTCCCTAATTTAGTTGATTTTGTAATATTTTCCAAGTATATTTAGAATCATTTATATTGTTAAGTAGTTAGAGTGGGCTATAATTAGTCATCTATGTAAAATCCAGGATTAGCTAAACTAAGAGGTTGTTGGAAAAATAGACTAAATATGTTTGGATTTATTTAAGAAATTTATTTTTTTATGTAATGGAAAATAAAATAAAATTTGAGAGAAGAGAAGAAGTGAGAATAGAGAGAGTGGGTGTAGATAGAAGAGTGAGAAGGAAAACCCTATGTAATCCTCCATTACTTGATAACTAGACCTGGTATTTTTCTCCTATGCCTCTGTGTATCAATTATATGATTATGTCGTTGTTTATGTTTATAAATTTTTTTTTAATTCATGTCTATCCATGTGTTTAATCCTTTATTAAATTAATAGGCATAAAAAAATATTATTAAGATAATTCTAAAAGCATTGCACACAGTTTCTCATTGGCTTCATTAGAACAGAGAAAAATAATGGTAGATATAGACTGGATTCAATTTTTAACCCCAAGTCTCTCAAAATGTTAGAGTTGCTAAGATTTTCATCGAAAAATCCCATTAGTTGAAGTAACCGGTCCCTTTTCCATCTGGCTCAACCAAGGCACATGTGATGAAATATATAACCAAAACCCATATGGTGAATCAACATTAGTTTGAATGACATATAGTGTAGGTACCACATCTATGAAACCACAGATTGATCGAGCCTCAAGCCTAATCTAGGCTTTCAAAGAGTTTGAAACTGCAAGTGTGATTCAAATCCCAAATCACCAAATCCATGATCCACCTCCAGTAAATCCTTATCTAGTGTGGACCCACCTTGTAGAATTAAACTGATATCCACCATCCATCCATTTCGAGGAGTAAAAATTTTGGGAACATCCAAATCCTTCGGATCCCAAATACAAGCATTAACAAAGGAAATGATTCAAAAAGTAGGTACATCCGACCTGGGGAAAGTGTGATAGCCTGAAATCAACATGAAATTTAGATTTGTGGAAATTTAATATAATGGGAAAGCATCAAATGGTTCTAGGACATATTTCCTTAGGAGATAATCCCCTAGTTCTAACAAAGGTCATATGGTGAGTTTGAGTTAAACCCTAGAGTTAAAGGGCCAATATAAATTTGAGGTTTATGTTTGAATTTTTAAGTAAATTTGAGGCTTCCACATTGATTCAAAAGGGGTATTTTTATTGATTTAAAAGCATTAATAGTGCTAAAAGCTTAAGTTAAACACAAAACAAGGGACCTTCAAACAAGAAATTGAATTAGTAAGGCTATTTGGCATCAATATGTATATCATAGTTGGAGTACAAGTGATATTGTGTCATAATCATACCAATATGTGTCTAATATGAAACTTTTGATTGTGAATTAGTTACATCTAACCATGTATGATCAATAAATGGTTTATGTAGAGTGCTTACCTTGTTGACTAGGAAATAGATATTGTAGTTGCTAATGTAGCTTTCTACTTGTTTTGTTTTCTAATTTCGTTGTAACATATAAGTATTAAGCTCTCCCAATATAATTATGCTATCCCTGAAATCTAAATAATGTAAATATTTTCCATTGGTTTCCAATATATTGTTAAAATTTGCAAATGATGTTGCATAAATTTTGAGTATTACAATTTGTGATCCATGAGCTATTACTTTTGCTAACAATTATTCTATATTTTTCTCATTGAAATGCACATGTTCAAGCATATTTATATGTTTCTTGATGAGTGTAATCAATCCATTCTTAATGAAATTTGATATGTAGTTGAAATATACAAAGTTTTCATTTTGCATGCACAAAGAAATGTGTGTTGTTGATCTAGGAGGATCCTAAAAGGCCAAAATTTTGAAGTCCTCAAAATGTAGCAAAAATATTCTAAAATCAAATAGCTTTTCATTCTGAATCCAATGACGAGAACAAAACCTCAAATGGACACTGTATGTGAAAGTTATGGCCCGTTGAAGTTTTTCCAAAACAACTAAATTTTTTGCAGGCACTCGGCCCATAGTGCCACAGGGCATGCTAACATTAGCAGTATGGACGTTGATGTCATCCATATGGGTACTTATGTTAGCAAGGTGATGTGGCCCTATGGATGACCAATCATCGATTGACACATGACAGGGATGATGTCAGTGTACATATGATGATGTCAACGCGATGATGGGGTAGTATGGACTAGTGAAAGAGCACCACGTGGTAGAGTGATGTCAACATGATGCCAGCAGGTGAGAGGTTGGTTAATTGAGCGATAATTTTCACTGGAAGTGTTCGTCGGAATACGGCCACTGACGACAGTAGATTTGTTTCCTATTTAAAAGGTTTAGTGACCCTAGGATTGACAAAATGGGTTTTTTCCTCTAAGGTCTAAAAAAAAGGACTTGGGTCGGTTGGCTAGTAGTCAAACTCGGCTAACCTGGCCACAACTTATATATGATATATAAACCATCAACCGCTGAGAAATGTGGGACCAACGGGTGTCAAACCCACGCCGACTACCCCATAACCACCGTGCACCAAAACAATCAAGCCAACAACCTACCCATAACTGCTAGTGTCAAATGTTAACTACCAATGTCATGTTAACTACCAGCCTAAAGACTAACATGCCCAAGGAGACTCAAACCCAGGTTTGTCGGTCGACCAATGGCTTGACAGCCTGACAGTTGCCACTAGGCCAAGTGGGCCATCAATACCAAAGCGCCTCAAAAAAACATTTAAACCTCGATTATTTTTTCATTTAGATGGAGGAGGATGAGCAGGAACCAAGAGCACCAACTGCAGGAGTTGGAACAGCTCCCCAAGCTGGAAACATGCCGAGTCTAGTGAAATTTTCAAGAAATATTCTCAAGGAATCTTGGGAGAATATTTTTTCATGTATCTTGAATGAATTTAAAAGATTCCCTAGAGCTCCGGAAGTCACCTGCTTAGAACAGGGTCAAGTGTATAGTCATTTGACATGATTTAGCACCAGGAATTAAACGGTGATGTCTGTTTTGCCAGCTGAGCTTTGTATTTTCAAAACATTCTGGAAAATGGAGGTATAAGGGTCATTTATGTAATTGATTGTAACTTAATTTCTCTTCCATTTAATGAAGGATTCCTCCCCACATTGAGAAGGGCCCGGAGGCATAGCCCACACTAGGTGAACTCCATTATCAAATTGTCTTTTGCCTTGGATCTCATGGTTTCTTTTTCTTTCCACTTCTTTCGTGTGTTTATGCTATTTGGTTACATGATCCTTTAAATTCAATTTTGTACACATCCTTGAAGTAAAATATTTGGATCAAGTTTGGTATCAGAGAAGGTCTTCTTGATGCGAGTTACATGAGTGAATGATAACCAAGGAAAAGCTCCAAAGAGGAGAAGGAAAACTCAAGTCCTTTGATCCCAAAGCGAGGCATGTAGCACGAAGACGAGAGATGGCAGATGTGGAAGCTCAAAGGGAGGAAGAGTGAAATTATCACAAGATCTTCTTCACCATGGTAGATAAAGTTGACAAGTTGTTTGTAGAATATGAGAAGACAATCAAGTGTAAGAAGAAAGAACCAGATGATCATGCCTTGGTAAATCATGAAGGTCGAGGAGAAGAACCCCCTTCCTCTCCTTCCTCAAGTGAAATTTCTTCTTCTTCCTCTTCTCATCATTCTAATAGGGATCATAGGAATGCACCTAAGAATCCATTTGATGTAAAGTTTGATTTTCCTATGTATAGTGGAGAATCTAATTTAGAAAAGCTAGATAACTTGATTAAACAAGTTGAAGTGTATTGTCGCCTACAATGAATCAAAGAGGATGAAGCCAATATCCAGCTAGCATCCATTTGAATGAGTGGCATTGTTCTTGTGTGGCGGGAAGGAAAACTAAAAAAATGTGGTAAGAGTAGTCGTAAACTTCTTTAATCTTGGTCTGAGTTTGTTTCTGCTTTAAGAGGACAATTTTACCCTTTGGGTTATAGACAGAAGGCCATGATGGAATGACAACATTTGAAACATAGTAAAGGTCAAACTCTTTAGAATTTTACAAAGGAGTTTTGGAAACAATCATTAACATTGAATGTTCCAATAGACACTTCTGAGACGTTGATGAAATATATTAACTCTTTGCATAATTATCTACGTCATTCATTGTTATTATTTGAACCTAGAACCCTTGATGGAGCTAGTGTTAAGGTTGTACATCTCGAAAGTAGGGGGGATCATGAGAAATAATATCACCCAAAGAGTACAACAACAAATAAAATAAAGGAAGCAAAGCCCTCTTGCACTCACTATGAGAAAGAAGGGAACGATGAGGAGAATTGTTGGAAATTGCATCCAGAAATGAGGCCAAAAAGGAACGACAGAAAAGGGAAGTAGAAGATAGTTGCAACTATGCATCAAGACCAAGAATCTGAATCAGAGGATGATGAGAAGATCATAGTTGTGACATTTTTGGGTGTTGGGCCAATTTACCTAGGATCAAACTCAGGTGATGAAATGAAGACTGCAGCTCTTGAGATTGTATAAAATGGACCTATCAACTTGGGTTTTGATTCGAGAGACGAGACAAGGATTTCAGCAGATGTTGTGCCAAAAATGAAGAGGGCTCCAAATGATGCATGGCTCCAAGAAATTGACTAAATCAACCAAATAACTCAGGCATAGAATTTTGAACTAAAGAAACTCCTACAAGAAGTAGAGAAGGAGAAACAAAGGTTGTAGCATCAGCTACAAATCGAGGAGGAGGCCTTGGAAAAGTTGTAGCATACCAAGCCTGAGGTAAAAAGTGATTCTTCAATTTCATTTTATTTTTAAGATGATGATTTCACTAATTTTGAGAAACATACTACAAGAATTGCATCAAAATCTTTGAATAAAATGGGGTATCAAGGAAAGGGCCTGAGTGTTAATGGCCAAGGCATTGTGAATCCCATTAAAGTGGAGGAATTGCCTTGCTATGCAAGACTTGGGTATGTCAAAAGAGAGTTTGGAGAATGATCCAAGATAGCCAATGACCAACCAACGACAGATGATGAGAGCACTTCATAACAATCCAGTGATAGTGAGGATTCCATGGGCACTTCTCAGAGGAACACATGGAGTAAGCGTTCCAAGATGATCTAGAAAGTTTTCGAGGAGAAAAAATCATTGTGGTCACTGCAATGAGGATGGACACCAGAGATTCACATGTCATATACTCCATGCCCAGAAAGCACCTATGAAGAAACCAACTGGTGTATATGTTCAACAAATGAATCTTGCACAGCGAGATAACCCATTCACTTTGTTGAGTAAGAGATTTTTTACTAGATATAGTAGCTTCTCATGGCCACATTCTGTAAATCATGTGTTGCGATATAATTGTAAAAGTGATGACGTGCTTTCCATCACTTATTACAACAATGATGATGTTTTGGCATTTTGTTGATAGTCAGGGTATTGGTTTCTATTATGATGTAAACTTGACCAAAGAGTGTGTGTTATAAACTCTTGGCAAGTATGAGGTTGTTCGAGTCATGTTTGGCTTTGTATTTGATTGCAAACAATGTACCACATATTTGCATGGAATGCAAATTTTGAAATTGTCGTTTGACAAGGACACATGTAGATTCCAGAATGTGTTCATGCTTTTGGAAGACCAAAAGCTCCTTAGTACAGAAGAATGATCCAGGGGGATCCTAAAAGGCCAAATTTTTTAAGTCCTCAAAATGTAGCAAAACCAATCTCAAATCGAAGAGCTCATAATTTTGTATCCAATGGTGCGAACGACACCTGAAACGAACATGTATGTTAAAGTTATGGCCGGCTAAAGTTTCTCCAAAATAGCTAAAATGTTTGCAGGCAGTGCCCACAGTGCCACATGGCATGTTGACATCAACAGTACAAATGCTGATATCATTTTTACGGCTACTGACCTCAGTAGGATGAGGTGGTCGTATAGATGACCAATCATTGTTTAACATCTTGTAGGGTTGACATCAGCATATAGATGATGACGTGAGCAAGATGATGGGGTAATACAGACCAATGAAAGAGTGCCACGTGGTAGAGTGACATCGGTGTGACATCAGCAGGTGCGTCGTCAGTTAAGTGAGCATGAATTTGCACAGCAGCAGTCACCAGAATACGACCACCGACGATGGAAAAGTTTTTTCCTCTTTAAAAAGTCTGGTAACCCCCAGGATCGATGGAATGGGTTTTGTCCTCTAAGGTCTAAAAATAAAAAAATAAAAAAAAATAATGATTTGGTCTGGTTGGCCGGCAGTCAAACCCGGCCAACCGAACCACAACATATATTATATATAAACTATCGACCGTCGAGAAATGTGGGATCAGCGGGTGTTGAACCCACATTGACTGGTGGGTCAGCCCGCCAGCAATATCCCCATAACCTTTGTGCACAAAAATAAACTATCCACTAGCTAACCCATAACGTCCAATGCCAAATGTTAACCACCAACCTAAAAACTAACACTCCCGCAGACACTTGAACTTGGGTCTGTCAGCTGACCAACGGCCTAACAGCCTAGCGGTTGCCACTAGGCCAAGTGGGCCATCAATACCAAAGAACTTAAAAAATATTTAAACCCTGAACCTCTTTCCATTTAGATGGAGGAGGCCGACTGAGAAACAAGAACGCTGACTGCAGGAGTTGGAACAACGCCCCAAGACGGAATCGTGCCCAGTCTAGCGTGATTTTTGAGAAATATTCCTAGGGAATCTTGGGAGAATATTTTGTTGGGTATCTTGAAGGAATCTAAAATATTCCCTAGAGCTCTAGAAGTCACCTGCTCAAAACAAGTTCAAGTTTATAGTCGCTTGACACAATTTTGTGCCACGAATTCAACAATGATGTTTGTTTCTATAGCTAAGATTTGCATTTTCATACCATTCCAGAAAGTGAATGTATAAGGGTTATTTATGTAATTGATTATAATGTGATTTCTGCTTCCATTTATGAAAGAGGCCTCTCCACATTGAGCAGGGCCCAAATACATAGGCCACACTAGGTGAACTCGGTTATCAAATTGTCTTGTGCCTTGGATCTCATGGTTTCTTTTGCTTTATGCTTCTTTCATGTGTTTATGATATTTGGTTACATGCTCTTTTAAATGAAATTTTGTATGCATCCTTGAAGTAAAAGATCTGGATCACTTGTAAGCAAAGGATGTGAGATTACATCATGTCATAGTCATTGGATATGTCATTAACATGTGCATGAAGGTTGTGTGTGTTTAGTGAAAGAATGAAGATGGAAGAAAATGATTTAATTGATGTGAAATCATATTCTAACTTCCATTTTGCAATGCTCTATAAACATCTCATTTCACATGCTACTTTTTGCGTAACCTTGAAATTATTTCTTGTAAGAGAATTTAACAAAGACAATGATTGTATGTTTCTTACACATGACAAAGTTGTGTATACTAAACAATGTACTCATATTATAGTAGGGTCCAATACAAGGCTATCCAATGTTAAACCCTATGGCCTATGTATTTTGTGTACACATGTGAATTAAATTCGAATATTTTTTTAATTTTCAAATGACCTATGTTTGTTGTTATAGATATTGGTTTTGATATTCATAGTATTGGTATGAAATCATGTGGTATGTCTAAAATATAGAGATAAGCTAGTGTTATAGATTGGAAATGACCAATTTAGGGGTCATGGAACTTAAAATATAAAACAATGATCTTATTTATATGCATGTACAATTTAACTATTCCATTTGCACCAATTACTAGGCCATCTTGTGCATCATAATTGCAAGCATACATTTCAACTAGCACATTTAATTTTATGATAGGTTGGGAAGGAAACTTAGTTGTGTGTTGATGGTTTGGAATTTTCCCATGGTTTTCTTCATCTTCATGAGTTTCTTAGATACATATTTCATTTCCACGCATGAGCGACAACATTTTCTTTTTATGCATTTAATGTCCTTGTTTTTATCAAAATATAGGAAATGTTAGATAATTTGGTGTAGGGGATATGCAATTTGTATTAATATATTCTATACCATCACATGTTTGACTATTTTTTAGGATTCTATTTAAAATTGATATGAATGTTTCATATGTTTTTAGTCATATGCAATTGGAAGCACTTCACATTATCCTTTCAGAAGTCTTGTGTTATTATTTGTTTGTTGATTCTATATTTTTTTAAAAATTATAGCCTCTTAGATAGGTTGCGCTTAGTAGAAATCACCATAAAATACCATGTCAATGTTTCCAAAGTATTTTTTTTATACATGTTTTATGTTTCTAAGTCTATTGTTAATGGAATATATGAATTGATTGCCGATAAAAGAGGCTTCATCTATGAAAGCTAGTTATGGTTCTTGATATAGCTTTGATAAATTGTGTTGGCTCAAGGGGCTTGGACCTAGGTTCAAAGTGTACAACACACCAACAAAACCCTCAACCATTGGTCCTTTTGGCAATGATCGGGAACCAAACAGCAGTCTCACCTGAAGCGGTTATGGGAGGTTACAGAACCAGGTTTCTGCAGCCAGAGGGATATGCACGTTGTGGCACCCATGTGTTTACTTATGTCATAGACCTATCTACAACTTCGTATGCATAAATAACTTAGCATTGATGATTTACTTCATAGTATTTATTTCTCCATTTCCTTTAACTGCTTGATCCTTCCATCAACTGTCTACGAAAGTTGGATAGTATCATCCTGCCACGGCTAAGTCCTCACTTGCAAGATTTGCTCCTTCCTCCGAAGATCTTCTATCTGTTTCTAGAGGTTCTTTCCTTCAGTAATGTTGGCAAGCCTCTGCGAGACTGGTAGGGTCTTTGCAATTGCTAGGATATCTTCCTGCTTCTTCTGCTTCAGTTGTATCTCCTCCTCGATCTTCTGAATGTTTGGATCCTCTTGCAGTGAGGTCAAAATTTGCATAGTGTCATCTAGTAAATTTCCACAGTCCACCATTGTCTCAGAGATGCCTTTCTAAGCTAATTTTAATTCCTTCAAGTAGCATATTTAACAAGCCTTCTCTCTATAACCATGTAGCCCACCAGTGCGGCTCCAACCTTGTAACTCCACTTTTTAGGTAATATACCTGCTACAGGTATTTGTTCGGCTCAAACTATGGGTATTTTCTCCGATCATTGAAATCCCAATCCTCCATATTCAGTTGTGGGATATTCCCCAACACTTTGCCATCAAACGACACTTCCTCTTGTAAAAACGGAGTGAACATGCCAAACTTTGCATCTTTTGGGTCCTTGACCGACTTGGCACTTGGTATTCTCAGTGGCATGTAAGATGGGAGCACAAAGGGAATTTTGGCAGCCTCTGTCTCCATCTAATGCACCTTGGCATATTCCTCTGTCATGAATCTCCTTCGGTTCCTTCTGCTATATTGGTTTCTTTCCCTTCTACGCAGGTTTCTTCCCCTTGTTCTCCTTGTTCTTTGTTCGCACTTCCTTCTATGTCTTCTTCCTCAAAGATGTCTTTAGTTATATCCTAAAGGCCTCAGCTGGCCTCTTTTCCTATTTCTTTTGGGCTATGCTTATGTGGGTAACTTCTTTCATGGTGACTCGAGTGCCTTCGGGACATGGGTATATTGGATGTTGCGGTTTGACCACCCTGGGCTTCCATGATTCCTGCTAGCCCTTTCTTTGCAAATCGTCTAGAAATTTCTTCAAAACTTCTCTCAGACGTACAGTAGCTTACTTTCTCACACTTAGTTGCAAGTTATCAAATTCTCTAGACAATAAAGTGTAAAATGTGGTTCATGATATGATTTTTATAATGAATTTTAATTTTCAACCCCATGATTGGCTAAGATCTTTCTCATTTAATGTAGGTATGGTGCTACATTCAGTCAGTTGTGCTTCATAAATGTGTTTCTGCCGTTCCCTTTAACGATAACTTCCTCTTAACGGTAGCTTTTTCCTTCCAATGGTCATATTTCTAGCCAACTTCGATGAACCTTCCCTTGTGGCGCAGTCATCCTTTCTTCGTCACAATTCCTTCAGACTTCTTCATACTCCTGAGTGTCGTGCAATAATATTCCTCTAGCGAAGTCCCTTTCTGCAGAGTAGTTTATAGTCTTGTGCCCACTTTCAACTGGAGGTGGCACTAAGAGTTTCCTCCCTTCGTTTTCTAGTGTGAATTTCCAGGGACATAATTGCCCATGTATACTTTTAGAATGATACCATTCACTAGTCCTATAATTAGCTGACCATTTAAATTTGCAAGCTAAATTGCACCACCATTAGAGATTTCCTTGATGATATATGGTCGTAACCAATGTGTTTTAAATTTTCCTCAGAACTTCATGAATTTTTTGTCATATAATATTACAAGATCTCCTTCCCTGAATGTCTTCTTCTTGATGTGCCTGTCATGTCAAGCCTTCTCCCTTTGTTTTTTCACTTGTAGATGAAACCCTATTATGAACCTATCTTCTTTTAGAGCCAGTAACTGCAACATCCTTTCCTTCATAATGTCAGGGTTTGCCATATTGGGGAAAATTGCAATCTTCAAACTTGCCACAATGTAATCCACAGGCATAATTTCCTCTTGCTTGTATACCAACCTAAAAGGTGTATTTCTTGTCAATTTCTTGCATGTTGTCATGCATGCCCATAAAACCGTCATAATCCTCAAATCCCTGTCATCTCTTTTCACATTGTGTACCTTGGTCAATCCATTATCTAGAATATTATTAAGAGCTTCCATTGTTCCATTTACCTGAGGATGATAAGGAGTGCTCTTATGATGGTAAACCTGAAATTCCTCAGTTAATGCTTCAATGATCTTATTCAAGAAGTGTGTCCCTTGGTCACTCATCAAAATCCTTTGGAAGCCAAATCTGGACAATATTTATTCAAATATTAACTTCACGGGAGTCTATGCATTGCAATCCTTCACTGGTTGTGCTTCATCCCATCTTGTCAAATAATTAGTTGCAATGATTATATACCTCAAACTAGTCCTTTTCCCTGATGGATTGATAGGTCCAACAAATTCAATAACCCATTTTTCAAAAGCCTACAAAGTTACATGTGGTACTAGTGGCTTCTCACCTCTCCTAGATGGCTTCCCTATTCTTTGACATACGTCACCTACTTAGCAGAATTTTTTTGCATCCATATGTACTCTGGACCACCATAACCCATCTCTCAATATTTTCTACATGTTGGACTTTCCTACATAATGTCCACTTGTTACTCCTCCATGAACATCTGTGGGAATACTCTGTCTTCTGTGTTCAAGGATGTATCTGCGTAGTATTTCATCTGGCCCCATTTTGTACAAGTGTCCAACAATCAACGATAAATCAACTGCTCTGGCTACCAACTCCTTCTTTTGCTTCATAGTGTACTACACCATTCCTATAGCCACAAACTGGATGATATACGCAAACTGATCGTCTGCGACTCTGATTGAAAATAATTTTGAATCAGACATGTTATATTCAATACTTATGGGTTCCTCTCATGTCTCTATCCTTGATAGATGATAAAGCCCTACATTCAATCTTCTGGCTTCACTACAACCTTGAATTCATACTCTTGGAACAATTACAATTGTCAACTGAGTTTTCCTCCTAAAATAGGCTTATTCACCAAATATTTTAGCATGTAGTGATCAGTGAACTTCTTGAAATGTGATCCCAAAAAATAGGGTCTGAACTTTTGTAATGCATATACCATAGTTAACCCCTCTCTTTTCGTTGTGTTATAGTTTGTCTCTGCCTTGGAGAATTTTCTGCTTGTAAATTCTATGGGGTGATCGATTTATCCTTCTCATGGTTGCGCTAGTACTATACCCAGTGCTATGTAAGATGCATCAACATGCACATGAAACTTCTTTCAGTACATTCAAACTTTTCTAGCACTCTTCGCTCCACTGAAAATTCATATCTTTCTTCAGCAATTTTTCCATCAGTGCAGTTATTTGCGCATACCCCTTTATAATCTTTCTTTAATAACCTATATGTCCTAGTGTTGTGCGCAGTTGTCTTACTATTTTTGGTGCTGGAAAGTTCACAATAACTGCGATCTTCATGGGATCCACCAATAGTCCCTACTTACAAACTACATGTCCCAACAATATACCAAATGGTGCACAAAAGATACACTTTTCAAGTTCAATGATATTTGGAATTGTCTACATGTATCCAATATCAACCTCAAGCTCACCACATGCTTCTTGAATATCCCAAAGACTGTCCAATTGATGAAGTAAACTTCAAAAAAATTGTGTATATATTCTTTAAAGGCTACAACTACAACACTTGAAAAGATGGCCAGAGCATTCTTCAAACCAAAAGGCATCACTGTGTACTGATAAAAGCCCCATTCTGTTGCAAGGATTGTATTATGTCTATCCTCTGGCACAATTCTAATCTGATGGTACCTCGAAAAGCCATCTATGAAATAATAGACCTCCTGTCCTCTATATTTTCCAATACTTCATCTGTAAATGGTGTAGGGAAGGGGTCATGCAAACATGCATCATTCAATTTTCTCAAGTCGACACAAATTCTAATTTCCCCTTTTGCCTTCTTTTCCTGATCCCAACTGCTATCATCTTGTCTAATTCTTCCTTCACCTTTTCCTTATATTTTGTATTCAGTCTATAAGGTCTCTGTTTGATAGGCTTCATGTCAGGTTTTAGAGGAATCTTCATAACTCCCAAGTCTCCTACTATGCCCTTCATATCTGAGAACTTAGTGGGAAACAAATCCTGGTACTCATGCAAAAGATCTGTTATCTTGCTGGTTGTGTCTTCATCCCAGTAATCTCCTATCATTTCAAACTTCAGCTCATCTTTTGATCCTATATTCACCCTCTTTGTCTTTAGTGGCTTTGTTATATCAAGCATCTCTATTTTAGGTCGATTCACTTCGCGGTGATCTTCAGATTCTGCGATGTCGATATTGCGGGGATATTCCTTCTCTTCTGCAGTGATATTGTAACATTCCATTACATTATGTAACTGTGTATCCCAGTCAGATTACCAAACAACTGGAACTTCGTTCTCAAAAATATTCTTCTTAACTATCTAAAGGGATGCATTTATATGAGGACAATCATACTCAAAATTAAATGTCATTATATAGCCATCAACCATCTTTACCAAACTTGCAGTACCATGTTGCAATTATGTTTCCAAATACCAATTCTGAGGAATTGTCTCCAAGGTATGGATGAAGCCATGCACCCATTCTTCTCGTAGAATTTATTTCCATGCTGTCATACAAAGCTGTATGTGTTCTCTAGGATCAGTTTGAACATCATACTTATCTGCCAGTTTTGTTTCTACTTGAACAAACCTTACCCACATCAATATTTGGCATTTTTTACATTCTCCTTTATTCTTATTATGTGTACCCCACCATCTACTAGGAGTAGTTCTTAGGGCTAGATCCAAATCTAACACCCTCTGATATGCTAGCACATGTCTCTCATAATCTCTAAAGAAAGTATCGACATTACCCAAACCATCATAAAAAGGTAAATTGCATACCTCTGTTGTCATGCAGTGCACTACTTTAGTGATCCTTGCACATCGCCTTATAGACACTTCATGTATCCTATTTTTCCACTTTTATAATTCCTCTTCTGAATCTGAAGTGCAGGAATTGTCTTGCTCCCAACCCAATTTTCCATCTATAGTAGGGTTGATCCATTCCTCTCCTTTTGTTTTTATCTGGTAAATGTTGTAAATGTCATCTTTGTTGTACTCCTCTTTAACAGGTTTGTTATACCTCACTCCCTCTGATGGATCTAATGGAACAATGAATCTCACATTGTTGCTTTCAAATACCATTTTCCTTTTCTTCAAGTTAATTATAGCCATGTTATAAAATGCCCAATCCCATCCAAGCAACGCAAGATAGGGGTTAATATCATCCACAATTTCTATCACTTCAAAGCCAGTAGTAGTGTGCACTCCTTCAATGTATATCGTGATACCTGAAAACCTTCCTAGAGGAAATTTTTTTTTTTGGTTTGCCTTCTTTAGCTCGATCAGTGACCATTGCAACTTCAACTTACCCATCAATTCCCAAGTCTGCTTTGGCAAGACGTTTGCATCAGATCCTAGATCCAAGATAACCTGATCCATGTCTTATTCACTAATCTGTGTAGTAAGCCTCATTTCTTTCCTAGTCCACTTCATGTGTCATTATAGGTTGCTTATTTCACACATCTTGCTTTATGGTACTTCCTTAGAAGCACAAGATTATATCAATTCTTCCAATCCCTCCGCATTTTTCTAGTTTCTTAACAACTTCATGCGAGTCTATATAAAAGACTTCAAAATATTTGGATCCACATCTTGTGTCCCATCTGGTACTATCTCACTGTTATTCTTCTAAGTTGGTTGCACAGTAGAGGTCGAAGCCCCATCATCCATAAAGCTTCACATCGCCTCCATGAATACTTTATTTTCCTTCAGAATATCAAGTGAAAGAGATTTTTCAGTATTTTTTCTTACCCATGTAGCTTCAGCTTCCTTTTTCCCATCAACTTTATCATTTCTAGTTGCAACTCCACTTCTTGTTACAATGTCGATTACGATTGATCCTCCCTTGGCTCAGCAGCTATCATTTGAATATTTTTTTCAGGTTTCTGGTTCATTTTCTCCTGTATCTTCGTGGTAAGGATAGGACACTCTTCTATTATGTGATCAAATGACTTATAGTACCTACAGGTTGTCATAGGGTTCTAAAATTCCCTTGCGAAGTGTCCTGCTTATCCAAAGTTATAGCAAATAATCTAGTCACATCCTCGACCTGCTCCTCATCCTCATCCTCATCCTCATCCTTGGAAACCTCCTCAACCATCATGTTTGCATGGTTGTTCATGTGTATTTCCTTTAGCTTGCAGTCTATAAGCGTCGACAGTGTGCTCCATCATCAAGTCATAACTTTGACAATTTCCTTCATCATGGTGTACTAATTTACAAAAGTTGCAAAACAACTACTTTGGGGTCTATACATACTTATGTAATAAATAGAAATCTTCAAAGAAATTTTGGCCTCTCGTTCGACAAATCTCGTACCATAAACTTGATCCTGGGTTCACTAGATTAGGTGCTCCACTTTCCAAGTAATCTCTAAACACAGGGCATTGATCCTTATAATGGCCCTCTGCTTTGCATTTTGTGCACCATAATTCTGATCTGGTCTCTTTATCTTTCTTGAGATCTTGTAATTCCAAGGTAAAATGTGTTAGTTGGCTTTGAATCCGCTATAGCCTTGCATGAGTATCTCCAATCGGCAAAGCTTCCAACTTCATCGCAATATCCAATGCTTCAGCTTGAGCCACGATCTTCTGGTGCGTTAAGGGTAACCTAATATGTGGAAATAACGCAGTTATAAACCACTCATTATGTTGTTATGGGGGTATGTTAAAGCTTTCTTGTCCCATTAATACCTTCAATCGTTGATCCAACTCTGCCACATACTCAGTATTTGACTGCTTGATTTCCTTCAGCTCCATAATGCACTGTGATTGTGACTTCGACTTCTTGAATTCTAATATCATCTCTTTCTTAATATCATCCAGCGAAGCATCCAGATTAGTCATAGATTACTTCATGTACCATTTCATTCCCTTTCTCGTAACTTCATGATGAGCTACACCTTCTTTACATCTTCGTTAGTGATTTGTCTCTCTTTCCATGCTACATTAGCTACAAACCAAAATTGGTCAGGATCGTCTGATCCAATCCCTTTAAATATAGGTAGCTTAATGTCACAACCATTTTTCTTCTTGGGGGATTAGGGGGATGGGGAGGGGGAGGTGGTGTAAGGGAATTATAAAATGGGGATAGGGGTTAAGGGGAGTAGATGGATGGGGAATCCCAAAGATTCCCTGATTTTTTTGAACTCCTAACTTCGATGTGCCTTCAAGATGGGAGGGGGAATATCATGGGGTTGCGAGGTTGCTTCCTTCTTCTTCACTCTCAGATCCACCTAACAAGGGACTATAGTCAGTCTCAATAAAGTTCTGTGTTTAGTGCTCTACTCTATATCGCTTCCCACTTCATGTAGATCCTGGTTAAAACTTATTCCCTCTTCGCCCAAACATTAATCTGATGGAATTCCATAATAATAATAATAATAATATCCATTTCTAAGGTCACGGCCAAGCCAGACACCAAATCGGTGTATGAGATCCCCTTGTTTATGGGACAAGGGACCCACATCTGCATAGCGATTTGGCTGCTAAGTCTACGAAGGCATACATACTCTAGCCCCCTCTGGTTTTGAACCTATGACCTCTTAAGAAGAAACACATGCTCTTAACCATTAGGCCCACTCAAGTTGTATTACACCCTTTTCACATAAAATCATTTTAATCCACAACTTCAAAGAGTTCAAGTACTTACCTCGTAGACACTTGAAAAATCTCCACTCATATTTGTTGTAAGATACAATCATGTCTATTCAGAATTCAGTGATAAATCCTCCCAAAATGATATCGATATAGAAATCAAAAACCCTTGAGATCGTGTTATTGACGTACTTGAGTCATCATATCAATGCAGGATTCCACTTCTTAGGTTCGTGTCCCTTTAAAAAAGTCTTATGCTAAGTTAACTTTGATACCCACTTGTACAGTTCAATGTGAAACAAACTGAAGAAAATTTTGTACTCTCTTTGAAGATATACTTATGCAACCAGCTTCTAGTCGATAAATGTGAATTTCTATTTTCTTGAACTGCAAAATCTCACTCCTTTTATTGAACCCACTCTTCGATTTCCTTCTTTCACGGACACCAAAAAATATCCCTCAAACAAATCCCGGTCCTAGAAACGAAACCATTTGTTGGCTCAAGAGGCTTGGACTCATGTTCAAAGTGTACTACACACCAAAAAACCCTCAGCCAACGGCCCTTTTGGCAACGACCTGCAAGCAAATCGCAGTCTCACCCGAAGTGGTTATGGGAGGTTGTAGAACTAGGTTTCTGCAGCTAGAGGGATATGTGCATTGTGGTTCCTGTCTGTTTACTTATGTCTCAGACCTATCTACAACTTCACATGCATAAATAACTTCATGTTGATGATTTACTTCACAGATTTTCACTTATCGCATAAACATATCAGAAAATAGTACAAAAATAATTCTTTCGCATAATTCAATAAAAAGAATGCATAATATTATGTATAAACACATATTAGTAGTACAGATGCATAAGACTTTGCCAAAACTTCTTCTTCTTTTATTAAGAGAGACCTTCAATACATATAACCTCTCGACCTGTGCACCTAGCTGCAAGTGGTCTGTGAACTCAGCTGCAGACTCTTCCAAGGCCTTCGTGCACTCAACTACAAAGCCTTCCCTTAAGGCCCAAAATACGGATTAAAGGTAGAAGATATCAATGATTCATCTATGAATTCCTTACCATATTACTATCATGTGCGAAGTATTACATCTCCTTATATAAATTTAATTACGACAAGACCATGGTCCACATACCATGGATCCGACAAAACAATGAAGTAACACCCAATACCCATTACAAAATGAGAGGTTTTGACCTTCCCCAAAGCCCCTAAACATTGCACGGTAAATATAAATTTGTGGAGCCTTGCACTCCACTCCTCAATATGCGGAGCTTTTGACCAAAACTGGACTAAGTTGGGTTGTGCCCAACAAATTGTCTAGTGTTTAATTTCAGAAATTTTGAGGTATAAAATCGACCTCTTAAGGAATATTATAAAATAACAGTGGAAATAATATAATAAGATTATGTTACATCATCAAATTTTAAAGGGAAAAAAGGAAAAGCTATTTTTTCAACTCGTATTTTAAAATTATCTCCCTACAATTTTACTTAAATTTCAAGCAAGAAAACTCATTGGATGCCAAATTTAGTTTCTCATCCAAGGAGTACCCATGTTGCATACTTCCAAAGGACCTTTCCACATGAAAATTGAGTCATACATGAAAAACATGATTGTAATCATGCTTTTCATGTGTTTCTCATTTTTCATGTAACAAGGTCCATCGAAAGTATGCAACATGGGTACTCCTTGGATGAGGAATTGGATTCTGCATCCAACAAGTGCTCCTGCTTGAAATTTGAGTAAAAGCATAGGGATATGAGTTGAAAATATGAGTTGAAAAAGTACTTTTTAATTTTTTAATCTTTTTACTTTTTTACTCCAAAAATGGTGAATCATCTCCCATGGTTGACATCATCATCTTCAATTATATTAGTTCTTATAAACTTGATTTTGGTTGTACATTTTTGTTTTGCCGCCCATTTTTTACCTCAAAATTTCTCTAATGCTTTGCTAAGTGGAATGAAATCAGACTTGTTAAAAGGCATTAGCAATGTGGAATAGATCACCATTCTACATGCACTATACATAACGTTTTCTATATATTTCAATATTAGACCCTTTAGTTTCATAATATTAGTTGTGTTGTGCGAATCATATATTCATATAAGCATTTTAAAAATTACATTTTCTCTAAATGTCTTACCCTTTTCTACTCTACCTATAAGAAATAGGTAAATTAATTTATCCATATTTCTTTGTTTCTTTATTGCAATGTCCTTCACAATTGTTTGTTGCTCTGTATTCAAAATTCTTTTGATTCTATAATATTCATTGTTTTCAATTAAGAATGGATGACTAGCTATTTGAAATCCAAGATTGATTTTATTCTTTATTTAGATTGTTTTGGACATTGCAAGCCATATTCCTCATGGTGGAAATCATTTTTTTTGTCTTCCATAATTGTCTTATTAATATTCACAAAGCTATTTAGTTGATTTGTTGCACTTTCTAAATAAACCCATGGTGAATTGATGTTGTATATAAATTTAGCTTCATTGTTCTAAATTATTTTTTCATGTAAAGTATATGTAGTTTTCCATGTAGGAAAGTCTTGTTTTAGTGTGTTTTCACATTTTTGAAATGGGACATATAAAAATAATTTATTTCAACAAAAGTTTTCAACAACGTTATGTTTGTTGTATTTGACAAATCATATAACAATTTATTTTTTCTCTTTGATATGTGTGTGCCATATTTCTTGTAATATGATACAAATTATGGAAGGCCGATTTTTATAATGGGATGTGGACATTTGATTTAGTAATTAATAATGGAGTGGCACATCACATATTCTAAATTGTTAGGTTCTTGTTTCAATAGAATAGGTGGTTTAAGGATAAATGTGTGTTCATCAACTCGAGACATTTTTATGAATATACATTCTCTTGAACTACAACTCAATGGAAACGAAAGTTACATATGCACTACTTGTTGAGTTGACCTTTGTTGGAGATTAAGTAATGTATTTCTAAGTTTAAGTAGTATCTCCATTGCATCAATTTTACTTCTCTGATGCTCTTTGCATATCCCCCTTACATTTGTTATATATTTTTCAATTTTGGTCATGTATGAACTACGATATGATGTTGCAGCATATGCATTTAACACAAATTGCGCCTTTATATTTTCATCCAATAGAGTTGGCATATTCTTTGCAAAATTGTTGTTCCAAATGGTTGAACATTTTCAGTTTGGAAAAAAATTTGGTTTCTTTATTGTAGATTGTAGTAGTTGTATGCACTCATCTTCTATTAGTCTTGCCTATATCAGGAAGTCCTCATGGCTTTTTATGGCTTATCGCAAACCCAAGATAGGATATTAATGGATATGCCTAAGTCCAATGTTATTGTTCTAACTGAAAAACCACTAATGAGTTGAATCCAACAAAAATACGTTTTTATTTCCATTTTAAAACCTATGGAATTCAACACTATAACTAAATAAAGGAATGTTTAGCTAGTTTATATTAATTAGAGGAACCCCAATTGGAAAAAATTTAGCATACTTAATATTACTAAACTAATGATACCCATAATATAGAAGCCCTAAAACCATGAAACATAGCTTCTAACACTTCTCTCTAGCTAAATTGGAAAGGGCTCAAGTGGAGGATCTCTATTAGTGATACCCCCCTAGCTTCCATCTCTTTTAAATTTCTCCTCCTAGGAGATAGGTTACCTTATGCCATTAGATTTAACTCAACCTAGATCCTTTCATGGATTGAAATTTTCATAGTGAAAAGGGAAAATGATGTTTTATTTGATAAGAAAAAGGTTACCTATTCTTTGTTAAGGTATGGCATCACACTAATTTGAGCTAATAGGTGCTTGCAGATAACTTGGAAATATCAAAACATAGAGCTAGAGATTAATTACTTGTAGCTACTATTTTTTCTTTGTGGGGATTTCCCATGTATGATGAGTAGGAAGCCATATAGCCCCTCACATCCTACTTCTTTGCATACTTAATAGAGTTTTTAGCATTGACCTTGTTACCCTGCATTCTAAACAATGGTTATAGAAGTGAATTTCATTAGTAACAATGTGACTTTCAACACAAAGATCTTTAGATGTTAGGGTCATTCAAATGGTTTCATGGTTTGCGGATGACATGGAAGATGATGTACTAGGTGTTTTGGATGATGTATTATTGATGTTCTAGTCTCAACACCTTATTATATGGATGTTAATAAGGATATATAGATCACTTGGTGTAAAAATCTAGTATTTCAAGGCATTTCACTAGCTTCATAATGATATTTGGCATTTTCACAATTCTTGAGGCATCTTCATAGTTCCCAAAGGCAGTTCATGACTCTTAAGGAATTGGTAAAAATTCCCTAGGAAGTTTGGGGATAATCTTCCTACACGTAGTCCTCTAGTGCCATATTACATCATGTATCTTCGAGCATTCAACTTGTTCACACATTTGGAGGTATGTGCCACATAGTTTGATGGGGAATCCACCATGGAGGATGACTTACTTAGCCATTAGGGTTTCTATTTGACACATTACATATCCTTCTTGGACTTCCCTCAACATGAGGATATAATTAGAATGATGCAAGGAGTGGGTTAGACATTAGAGACCTCACATATGACAAATAGAGCTAATTTTTAGGAGGGATCATCCCTTCTTTTAATTGATATGGTTGAGTGTTATTCAAATTCCAGATGTTGAGGGCTTGCTTCATGGATCCACTTTATTGATTTGAGGATGGTTCCCTTTTTGAAGGTTACTTTACATTATTTATCATGTTTTCTAATGGGATTCCTCATCTTGGAGAAATTATAGGAGGTTTCAAACCCTATATTGAGGTTTGCTTTACATATTTTTAGGGTACCCTAACTTCAAGAGTGCTTGTATTTTGACAAGTTATATAGAACATAGCCATATTCATGGCAACATTAGATGCAAAATAAACCTGATATTTCAAAAATGTGGTCATAATAGAAAAGATGGAAAACAGTGACATAGTTGTGGTACTTTTACAAACTACCATTGGAAAATTCTAACTACTGACCACTCAATGGAGGAATGCCCCACATATTTTTCTCAAGTGTCTTCAATATTTGGGGAGTTTGTTCTTGATATGTGCCCAGGATGAATAGTTCCTTATCTTTTGAGGCGACATGCCTCATATACTTATGCATATATTTGGGGTTATCCACTCTTGAGGGCTTCTACTCATTGCTTGTTGGGACAATCTAGCTTGGAAAGATACATGTCCCCTTGTAACAAATATAAGAGGTTTTAATTGCTTACTTTCAGGATTTTGTTGTAGATCTATCTAATTGGAGAATTTTAGAGGCTATACATTAGAGCTTTGAGCCATATTATTGTCTTTTTAATGGAAGCGTCCCACTCTCTTGGTCCTATTTTAGTTGGAGTATTGTACATGTGACTCGAACACCTCATTAATTCATGTATTGTGGACTAGTTGGAGGAAATAACTCTTTGTTCCTCCCTAGGTTAGATCTAAGGATATTACATGCAATATTATTACTTTATTGTAAACTAAGTTAAACTAGAATCTATACAAAGACTAACCCTTCCTCATTTATACACATGGTTGGACTTTTGGGGCATCAATTATTTTGACCTTAGTTGACATATCTTTATGGATCATATGGTGGTGAAAATATTTCTTTCTTTGTGGATATTGGTGTAATTATTGAAGCTTTCTTATCTTGGTTCTTATTTGGTGCATAAGGATTGATGATGAAATGTTTAGTTCTTATACAAGCTAGCTAGATCAATCCATTTGATGAATGAAATCTATGACTTCGAAGGAAGACATTTTGCACTTACTTCTCTCATTCTTCCTTTTCTAGTTTGATAAGTAATCCATGTATTTCTTTATCTATCCCTCATAAAACCCTAGCGAGAAGTATTGAGTATGTTTATCAAGCTATAATTGATCATGTTCCTCAAAGTTTCTCCCTTGAGGACCCCTTTTTGTAAACCCTTAGTTTTCAAAGCTAATATTAATTGAACAAGATATTATTCTTCCTCCTTGATTCTAATCTATTATTCCTAATCCTTTAATAAAAGGTACCAATTCTTCATAGGGACTTTCTTCTCTAGTCCATAAGCTTTCTTGATTCACCTTGAATTCATTTCCCTTGTTTGAATTAATACCAAAAGAGAGTCAGTTTAAAGTGAAGGGGATAGATTGCTTAGGTGATAGTGGTGACCATCCTAATAATCCTTGATTGAGTTATATTTTGTGAATTAAGACTTTTCTCATGCTTATAATAAGAATTCATAAGATCCAATTATGAAAAAACACCTAATCATGAATGTTTAAATTGCATTTTTTATTTTTGAATTTTAAATTTAATATTTACACAGTTTAGTGTTAAAGAAATGTATGTCTTGAAATATTAAAATCCAATGGAATAATAAAAAACTTCAATATTAACCATGTGTAAGCCATCAACTAACTGGTGCATCTAACATCAGTAGAAAACAACAAAGTCAACAAGAGAAGGTTTTTGGCCTCAAAAAGAGGTGGTGGGCACTCTAATATCCATACCAGATACCAAAAACATTAGATTGGAAAATATGTTGGACCAGTGTAGATCCATATTAAACGCAAAATTTGAATAAAGTGTTTGCACCTCCACAAAAGTGATCCTATATATAGAGAGAGAGAGAGTGCAAAATTTGAATAAAGTGTTTGCACCTCCACAAAATTGATCCGACAAAATTGATCCGAGAGAGAGAGAGAATAAAGTGTTTGCACCTCCACAAAATTGATCCGACAAAATTGATCCGAGAGAGAGAGAGAGAGAGAGAGAGAGAGAGAGAGAGAGATTGCACCTCCACAAAATTGATCCTAGAGAGCGAGAGAGAGAGAGAGAGAGAGAGAGAGAGAGAGAGAGAGAGAGAGAGATTTCACCTCCACAAAATTGATCCTAGAGAGCGAGAGAGAGAGAGAGAGAGAGAGATTATAAATTTTCATTGTTTATGTTGCATTTTCGAATGTATAAAATGGATCAAAATTTACTAGGGCATAAAATAGCATTACACCAAATGTTGCAAAGGAAACGTCGTAAGGTAATAACATATAGCAATAATTAATGCTTCTTTTTATATGTTGTTGAAGGATAGAAAAATATCAACAAAAGGCAAGGACCATGCTACATTGAAATCCTAATGCAAAAATGCTTCCTTCATCCTTACAAATCATGAGGCCTATGTTTAAGTTAAATACCTTGTCTAATTATCGCAACATGAATGCCTCATAAATAAAGAAATAGATCGTGATTTTCTACCTTCGAAATCAAAGGTCGTTTTGGTATAATTCATCACCAACTTCTCCTTTCCTGGAAAGGAAGAATAGACTTTTCTTGATTTATGTCTTTCTATCTCCTTGTTTCCATCGCTAGGTGATGAAAGTTCAAACTGAATTGACAGATTCTGTGTCATTCATGCATGGATATTTTTTCTCTTGAGAATATATTGTTCTATGTTATATTTTGTTTAGGTAATGTTCTTACCAACAAGAAGAATCTTATTATTGTATTATAATGAACCTAGCTTCTGTACAAATCCTATTTCCATATTTATGAGGATTTTATATGGATGTCTCTCATTATTTTATGTTGATTTAATTTCATACTCATTGAGTATCCTTTTTTATTTGTGGGTTCTTGACCTATTAAATATTCTTTAATCTACTAAGTTTTCATTGTATTTCTAAGTTTCTTAAAAGGAATTGATTTATATTTTAGTAGCTTATATGAAGTTGGTTGCTTTTGTTCTTTGTTTAAATAGTAAAAAATATATGGAGTGATGACTATCATCACTTCAAGAGCAGCAAAACAAGGCTATTGAGAAAATAACTCCAGCACTGAGAGAGATTTGGTAGCAATTGTGGAATTGGTGAACATGTCTTGCTCTGTGGTGTTGGCTACTCGGCATAACTTTCTTGATATTGTATAGAATAAAATAATTTTTCATTTATCTTATACTACATTCACCATGAAATTTCCAACATTCAGGGCACACTTCCCATCACATTTGTAGAGAACATTATAAAATAGTATCACTCTTTTCTTATCAGATCTAAATGCTCCTATGTGAAATATCAATGGCTTTCATCACTTCAAGCGCAGTAAAAACAAGTTTATTAAGAGAACAACTCCAACATTGAGAGATATTTGGTAGAAACTATGGAATTGGTGAACATGTATTACTCTATGGTGTTGGCTATTGGGCATAGATTTCTTGATCTTGTATAGAAAGCTATAATTTTCATTTAGCTTATACTATGTTAACCATGAAATTGCCAACATTCAGGGCACACTTGCCATCACATTTGTAGAGAAAATTAAAATAGAGTATCACAATTTTCTTATTAGAACTAAATTCTCCTATATGTAACAGATACATTGTTCCTCATAGTTTAAATTTAGGCAAGGAGGAGGAATGTCAAGGTGCGAGCTAGAATAAGAAGAGGGGAAGTCAGGATTGACCAATGTATGAAGAATCTTGTTTGGGAGTTGAGATTCATGTCAGAACACCCTTATTTATACATTGCACATTCTTTGATAATAATTTTCTTGATTCTCTAAGGTGATTTAGAATAACAAAAGTGAAGTGAAATATAAGCTCCATATTTGAGATACTAGTATTAATTGGAGAGACATGTTCTAGAAAAGTACTATATTGGTTCATCTTCTTGATAGTTAAAATTATCTTTATCAATGACCTTGTAGTCCCTATACTATGTTCATTGGGCTTAGTGTTGGGCTACATTAGTTGTACTATACTTGAAGCTCATTAGCATAAATTAAGAAAAAACCTATTGTTAGCATTGCTTAATAGATGCTTGTTAAAGAAAGAATAGTTGAGGCTTATCATAATATCTGTAACAAATGCACATACATTATCAGATTATCTTTGGGTTTGAAAGATTAATTCTGTGAAGGACATGAATTTCCCCATAGATATTAAGTACATTGCAAATGATGACATAGACTCTTAATGAAACTCACTCATGAATTGGAGCTAGATCAACCAAAGCGCAGTTGTTGAATGATTTGGTTGTGTTAGTTGTACTAAAACAGGGATCCAAAATGAATGACGCTACTTACAATCTGAAGTGGCAATTTCCATGTGAATTTCTATTCTTTTCAATACAAATATATTCGGTTTTGGTCCTCATGTGGCTCCTAAAATAGATTTGTTGAGATGCAAGCATTAATGCTTGTCCTTCAATCAACAACATGGGAAAAAATCCAATTTAACAATTGTTTTTTATTTTATTGAGCTACATTTATTTCTAAATTTGAACGACCTAGAGGGACAAGGGAAAGGTAGCAGTACAATTTTGGAATTTATGACGCACTGGTAAACTGGAAACAAGTTTTTCAAAAGAATTTACATAGAAAAAAAAATATTTTAAATTTTTACAATGCTTACTGAGCTAGTTCTAGGTTGTGTCAATAGTCTTACATGCTTGATTCCATAAATCAGGCAAGTTGTTCCTAGTTTGATTACAAAAGTTGATACTAGCAGTTTCGGTGCAGTTGAAGCAAACAAAATATATTCCTAATGGACCAACTCATTTCCAAATCAATATGGAAGAATATGTTATCGATAATTGTCAAATTTTGGGGTTAACACAATTTTTTAAACTGTTTGTTGTACTACGTAGTTCCTTAGAGGCACCAATCCTTTTGTAAGATCTAGAAGCTAAGGTGTTAATGCTTAATGTGGTTCGAGAGATAATTTTACAAGATGCACAATATTTTGACTTTTCAATCATAATTCATCTGGTGATTATTCTATCCAATGGTGTTGTGGTGGACTAACAATGTTTGCAAATTAAAGTAAACAAAACACGAAACTTTTACTTGAAAACTTCACCAGCATCTTGTTGTCTTCGAGTAGGACAAAACTCTAATCCTCAAACTCTACTAGCAAATTTCAATGAGCACAAAGTTTCTCCCATGCCATTTTCATGGGGGACTAATTTGTACAAACAGAGTTTTTGAATCTCCTCCTGAGTGAATATGCATCATATTGGTGTCAGAGGCAACTAAATTGAACTTGATACAACCAAATTAAAATTTCAACTCAATTTTGACCAGAGATTTTAACCAGAAAAGAAGACAACAATGCAAGAGAAGCAATATTGAAAAAACATTGTGAAATCAAAGAAGCAACATAAAATTATAATTGAAGAGGTTAAAGACAATTACCCAATGAGCGTACAAAAAATGTGTAAGCTTAGACTCCCTATTGTCACCAAGCAAATTTTTATTACTAATTTTAAATAGCAAAATAAGGAATTAGACCAACTAATAAAATGCAGAAGAGTTGACTAGAAAACAACATTGAAAAACTCTCTTGCGCCTTATATTTTTTCAGAACAACAAACCTATGTGTTATATCACTGATTTTGGTTGTAAGGGAAGCTATGACATCATCGAGATAATATACGTACTTATTGACATATTTTTCTTCTGCTAGATGCTCCCAATGGACATCAGTTTTTTCTATTCTCTCACTACTTGCAAGATCAACCAACCACAAGTTACTCATTGTGAACTTCCCATGTATCGCGGTCCAAAGTTAACCCTTTTTTTTTAGATTAGTAATATACTTTCTCAAAGGGGTTCTTCCTCTAACACTCCTCAAACTATTGGACTCACAAAAATGGTGGAGCCTTCTTCTCATGCAAATTTTCTGAATTGCACTAATGGTTTCTCAACTTGGTCTCACATATAGCCCAATCCTTCATTTTAATGATAATTCTTCATATTCCTCGATGCTCACCAAAAAAATGGTCAACAATACCATTACCATTTCTCCATTTACCGGAAATCATGATCTCATCATGATGCATTGCCACAAGAAGGGGTTAATGAAATCTATGGATGTTGTCCAAGACATTGTCTCCATCCACAACCACTCGGTTTGGGTTTGAAGGGCCTCCATATTACAATTAATATGAGCCAGATTTTAATTTTTCCCATTTTTCATTTTCTGCAGGATTCTCAACATGTGGCCATGCTCATGACGTCATTGTTTCTCCTCCTCCTTCTGCTGCTTGTACAACATTGTAATAATGTGTGAAGACAATTCCCTACAATTTTTCCTAAGCAAAACAAGGGTGTAAGGGAGAATGCCAATTGAAAAGGATAATGAAAAATATGGAAAAAGCCACGAGAAATGTAGCACGAAGGAAGTTGTGGTACTGACTACTTACTAGCAAGGAAGATCTAGTGAACTCCACTAGAGCTAGGTTTTTAGATTTTAAGAAAATACAAACTTGCTATCATTCAACTCTGCTATAGAGGAAACCCTTGGTGAAAGAAACTTCAGCAAAAGAAAAAATATCGACTATAGGCCATAGCAACACGAGAAAACAAGAAAAACCTAAGGTTGGTGCAAAGCCCTCGACATGGTGGCTACAGAAAATAAAATGAGGGCCTCTGTATTACAATTAATATGAGCCATATTTCAATTTTTCCCATTTTTCATTTTTTATAGGATTCTCAACATGTGGCCATGTTCATGATGTCATTATTTATCCTCCTCCTCTTGCTTCTACAATGCTCTGTAATAGTGTGTAAAGCCAATTCCCTGCAAGTTTTCCTAAGAAAAACAAGGGCATAAGGGAGAACTCCAATTGAAAAGGATAATGAACAAATAGGGAGAAAACAAATGTGAGAAGTGTAGCACGAAGGAAGTTGTGGTATTGACTGCTTACCAGTAAGGAAGATCTAGCAAGCTCCATTATAGCTAGCTTTTTAGATTTCAATAAAATACAAGCCTACTGTTGTTCAATTTCTCTATGGAGGAAACCCTTGGTGAAATAACCTTCAACAAAAGAAAAAATCTCGACTATAGGCCAAAGTAACAAGAAAACCCTATGGTTGGTGCTCAACCCTTAGCACCGTGGCTAAGGAGAACAAAATGAAGGAAAGGTCGGTGAAGTACCTGCAATATGTTCGGGGGTTCTAATAAAGATAAACAAGGTGAATGGTTTCACAAATCAAGATTTAGATTGATAGTTAAAGTAGTGGAACGTAACAGTGGAAAGGACTGCAGAGTGGCAACTGAAGGAGTTCTTCCTAGAGGGAATGCCTTATGGCATAAAAATAGCTCATTTGAGCTAAAAAATAAAATATTATTATAATTGAAAAGGGAATGTAATAGTTGGTCTAATGTCCTTTTCATTTTAAATAGATAGAGCCCCTCTTATTATTAAATTTTTGATGATTAGTTTTATTTTAATTTAAATATTTATTTTACAGTCATAAATAAAAGATGTTAATGGAATTTCAAATATTAATTATTTTTCATTTCTAAATTCATGTTTACATTTTCACTATACTTAATATAATTATGAAATTACCATGTTAATTAACTGACATCATATAAATCAACACTAAATAAAAACTTATATCTATCCAAATATATTAACCATATTTATTAATATAATCATAATAATTTATATATTTATTAAACATAAATAATGGAAAATCACATAAAACTATTAATTAATTTGGTATAGATAAAAATAACTTATGGAAAAGTGTTACATAGATTTCAACCCAAAAAAAACTACATAATAGAAGAGTAGCCCATTGGGACGAATTATATAGAGAAGCAACTCCAAATAAATTACAACCAACTCAATAGTATTTTCTTTCATCACATGAAATTCACACACGCAGGTATCCTTCTCTTCAAAGAAAGGGCAGGTTAAATGAATAAAGCTCTTTTTTAAAAGGAGGGTTTTCCTTGGACTTCCATGGATGATATGATTCTGTTTGAATATATTTCCAATCACGACGACATAAAGAAACATTCCCCTTGAAGTGAATCTCAAGTAAGTCAATAATAGGAATATATTAGTACAGAGTTAGCAGTGTACTAAGAGGAAATATTATGTTTTGCAGGTTTTAAGTGGTATGTAAAGAGTGTACATATAAATGGCTTCCTCAACTATGTTATTTATAGAAATTAGTCATCCCTCAACTTGATAGTCTTGTGCTCCAGATATGATTTGTGGGTAGAACTATAGCCAAAATGGTGTTGAGATACTGCAAACAAATCTCATAAGAATCAAAATTCTTCAAGAGAAATCTATTAAAAAAAATTCAGGATATTTGGAATGAGGTGATTTCAATTATAACATTTCACTACAGTGAAAATTAGGATGGAGTGAAAATTTGGACGGGTGTGATTCAATTTGATTGCCTGCTAATTATTATTAATCTTACTCATTTTTGTTTTCTATGAATAATCGACAACATTTATACTGAACATTTTCGTTACGACCATGTAACAATTATGAAAGAATGGTACTAGAGTAGAAGGATATGACAATTTTCAGCCAAAAATTAAGAACATTTCTTCTAAAAAAACTCCATAGATATTTTTTTGAAAATAAATAAATAAATACATCAACATTAAAATGCACAACTTACATCCACACAAAGAAATACCAACCCTAATGTCAATAAGAAATTGAAATTTGACAATAGTCATGTCCACACCATGAAAAGAACGTTCTTTCCACATATTTTCATGTAATATGGTCTATTGTTCCACAACATTATGACTATGAGTAATTATAATATCATATTACTTAACCCAACAACATAATATGTCCGACTTATTATCATATTATATATGTTAAAACAAACAACGATATATATTTGTGAAAAGGAATGTAATTATTTAGGACCATGTAAAGGTTGTACTAATATAAATTTTAAAACGGTGATGGTAGAAAAAATAGATATTTTGATTGAGGATTTAAAATAATATTCTATTTCTATCTAAATATTTTAGTGGTAACACCAACAAAAAAAAAAGTTTCATGGATGATTTCAGGTAGCATTATATTTCCATAAAAAAGATTTTCTAATGAAAATGGTGACCCTTGTTATGTACATTCCTTAAGAAAATGTTAAAATTTTGGAACAAGTCTTCTTCTTGTATATAAATTTCTTTACAATATATCTTCGGACCATATTTCCATAAAATTAGATTCATAATCAAAGTGTTTATGACTAGTTTCATTGAGAAATCACTTATTATAACGAAATTTCAAAGTTTTTCCCTCCATTGTGCTTTTCAATTTATAGGTTGATTGATCTAAATGTAAAGTTATGGTTACATAAAGAATCTCACGTGCCAATATCTTCTTTCTCCTGTTAGAAAGGGATGATTGTACTTCAAACTTGCCAAGGATGATATGACTCTACCCTAATACATTCCAAATTGCGACAGTGTAAGGAAAATGTCCCTCAAAAAGGTGAATCTCAAGTAAATCCCTAAGAGGAATATAGTAGCACAGCCGCCCAACTCATGGTTGGTGAAGCCAAAAGGTATCGGTCGTTGCAAGCTAGAACTAGGGTTCCAACTTGAGCAAGATGTGTGGAGATTCTATGTAGTGACGGTTGGAGATAGTGTCCATTGTTCTGAACCGAATAAAAATATCCCTCTGATTTGATTGCCTGGATGAATGGCGTCAGTTGTCCATGATGTCAGCTCTTAAGTTCAAAGGACATATTGGCAAGTGAAGGTTCTTAAATATTGATAATTTAATGTATCTTTACATTTAAATCAAAAGAAAAAAAAATTGACTATAGGCCCAAGCAACAATAAAAACAAGAAAACCCTAAGGTCGATGCAAAGCCCTCCACACTGTGGCTAAGGACAAAAAATGAGGGAAAATTCAGCGAAGGACCTGCAATAGGTTCATGGGTTATAATAAATATTAACAAGGTGAACAGTTGCACAAATCAAGATTCAGTTGATAGTTAAAGCAGTGGGATCTAACATTGGATGAACTTTCATGTTGAGAAATCTAGGGCACAGTAATTAGATGATTTCCCTATGTTAGATAACTACTTGGGAATTTTTTTTATTTCTTATATTAGGATCTTATTTTACTTATGTTATTATAGCGTTCTTCTTCATCAAACAACTACCAATGCATAAATAAAAAACATACAAGAGACACAGAATGTAGGCT
This sequence comes from Pinus tabuliformis, assembly GCA_031772625.1. NCBI lineage: Eukaryota > Viridiplantae > Streptophyta > Pinopsida > Pinales > Pinaceae > Pinus > Pinus tabuliformis. The sequence goes on along the minus strand of CM062817.1, from coordinate 271,877,775 downwards.
ATCAGTCAGGGCCAAAACCTCTCTCTATTGAGAGGAATTTAACCCAAACGAATTCTTCTCCTTATAGAGACTTCAATTGACGAATACCAAGTCCAAGACCCTTGACCTATTTTTCCACTCCAAGACCAAGACACAAGTTCCATTTCACTGCTTCTCTTTCATGCCCAAGTCAACACTTGGTCCAACTATTTGCCTTCCTTTGTACCTTAGCTATACTTCAAATCTCGACTTCCTTTTTCTCTACTTCAACCCTGAAACTTCTCGGCATCCTTCAGAAACCCTAGCACAAGTAAATTATCAACTATGGAACCTTGATTCCCTTAATTTTAGGTGAAGGAAGCTTCCTTAGCAACTTGGCTTGATAATGCACTCGATCTCTTCCTTAATTTGTCCTTCAAAGGAGACTGTGATACCTCAGCTTCTTTTGCAATGGACAACACCCTTTCTTTGGACGTGTGGAGTAGATCAACCCATAAAAAATTAGAAATGACCTCTATTATATTATCCCTTCCCTTGCTTGGGCATACACTTCCTTGATGTACTTCACACTTCGTATTATAGACTTCTTCTTGACCGAATTTTTCTCTCTGAAATGAGGTCGAGCTACCCTATTTATAGTGGTTGGAGCATCCATAATAAGTCGACTTGACTGTGGGTGAGTCGATATGTCTTTGGAGAAAATTCATTATTTCATTTGAGGTCGACTTGAAGGATATGCTTGAGCTTGGTCTTGGAGGGCTATTTGACTCTTTCATTGACTCACATACAAATGTAACATTCCCAAGAAGGGTCCTTCGTACATGACATTGACTCAATTTAACTTTATGCTCAATCCTAAGGGCTCACAATGGGAGTCATTATTAAAAATAAAATGCCTTGCTCAGGAAACCCACGAGACAAGCATTATAATAATAATTTTATTTTTCTTCTTTACATCAATTACATAAAATCACAATTACACATGTAATTATGAAGACCAAACCTAGTTACACTTTTCAACACTCCCTCTTAACTAGGGAGGTATTCATAATGGTACTTGGACATTATCAATTTCAAGAATTCTAATAAGAAGAGTTGGATTGGTAACCCATATGTATAGCATCATATCAACCAGCATTGTCACACAACAAGGCCTTGACTAACAACTCTTTCTATCCACAAGATCTAAGCTCAATGTTGGAAAGACCAATGATGTATAGACACCCTCATCGTTATCTCTCTTAGAACATACCCCACCTAGGTTCTCAGGGTGTGTTCCACCAGGAATATTCTTATCTTGGATTCCCAATCCTTAAAGAATATCGGTCGTCTATGACTACTCTTATCTTGGATGCACTAACTCATCCTCAAAGAGAATCAGATGCCAAATTTTCACCCAATCCTCCATTTTGTATTCCCAAGTGAAGACAAGAATGTTGTGTATATCTCTCCCAGTCTTAATTAAGGAGGACATACCTATTCCAATGAAGGAATGTACTCATTCCTATGGAAGAAATGTACCTAAACTCCCTCTTGGCTTAGGAATTTTCTTTGAATTTTCTACCAAGTAATAAACTTGTTTCTAAGCTCCCAGTTAATTTGGGACCTACAACATCTCCTTAAGTGGAGATGATGGGACAACCAACTACTTGAAGAACTCCTCCTCGCGATGTCATGAACTTCTCTTCTTTATTCAGTAGTCTTCATGTTTTGGGACTTCTTCGTAGGGCACAAACCATCTAACACTTTCATCCATGAGTCAGCCATGTCATTATTCCTTTCATTGGAAAGTGATCCATAAGTTCCTATCTAGATTTCCTTCATGCCATGTATCCTTAAGGATCTTTCAGCCTACTACATGGACACTAATGGTGGAGGATATCCATATCTCTTCCCTTTGCAGCCTTACATAAGCCCATCTAGATATCATTCCAAAACAAAGGAATGAACATTAATCAAAATTACCTTTGTGATGGTCTTTCATCATGACATCTTCTAGTTGTCATTAGCATCTTGCATACACATTCACATATCTTGAAAATATATATAATGTCAAGGGTCTCTTTTTTTTTCAGACTTCCTCATATCTTTCATGGAGATATCCTAGTCAAATCTCTTAGTCCTTGGGTATTGATTTCCTTTTCCCATAGTTGCATATTTCATGATCTCTTCCTTTCTTTCTTCACACATTTCCTTCCTAGGAAATTTCAATCAAATTTTCCTCCAATTATTGTCAACCACATGATATTCCATATCAAGACACATTATTGTTGGGTGTGGAGCCTGATTATCTTCTATATTCAAAGGTATCGCCACATAGGACCCCAGTTCGAAATGGGGGCGGCAATGCCACTCGTAAAATATTTGCTGCAGGGGGGGTCCAGGGGGGGCGGCTACGACCTTTGGGAGCCCCCCCCTGGCGGGGGGTTTCAGGGGCCGCGCCCCCGAAGCTAAAAACAACCATAAAATTGCCTTGTAAAAGTATAGTAATTTCTAGTCAATCTGGGCCGTTCATTAGACGGATGATGTGAGTAGAACTTATGTTTAGTTTAGGGTTTTTTGCCCTAGAAGGCAACCCCTCTCTTTGTATGAGGGTATTGTATTTGAGGCTATGTGATAGATGTGTATTCTGTGAGCGAGAAACAGAGAGGTGAGACTGTGAGAGAAAACAGAGGATATTACAGCGGATTTGCTGTAGGTTGTGTCTCTTCATTTTGCTGGATAATACAAAGGAAGGACTGGCTGTTCGGGGTGGACGTAGCCCAAACTGGGTGAACCACGTATATCTGTGTCTCTCTTGTTTTGTGCATTTTGTGTGTTTATATTCCTGCAATATTTTATGTGTTCCATTGCTCCGTAATATATAATTTTCTAACAACTGGTATCAGAGCCAAAGGTCTATTTGGCTGATAAACTCGCAGGAAAGAAGGGTTCCTGGTTCGAGTTGGAGCAATGGCGGAAGATGGTAAATTTAGGGTCGAGAAATTTAACGGCCAAAACTTCTCGCTGTGGAAGATGCAGATGGAATATTATCTGTATCAGAAAGATTTATACCTACCGTTGGGCGGAAAAAAAAAGATGTCGACGGGTATGAAAGACGAAGAATGGAACCTTCTCGATAGAAAGGCACTCGGGACAATACGGTTATGCCTTGTTGCGTCAGTCGCCTTCAACATTTCGAAGGAAACCACGACAGAGGGTTTGATGCAGACGTTGTCAAAACTATATGAAAAACCCTCGGCCTCAAACAAGGTATTTCTTATGAAACGGTTATTTAATATGAATATGTCGGAAGGTGGATCTGTTGCAAACCATTTAAATGATTTTAATACAGTTACAAGTCAGTTAAGTTCTGTAGGGGTAAACTTTGACGATGAAGTTAGAGCTCTGTTATTCTTGTGCTCATTACCAGAAAGTTGGAATGGTTTGGTAATGGCCATTAGTAACTCCGTTTCTGGATCTAGTACTTTAAAGTTTGATGATGTTGTCGGTGTTATCCTTAGTGAGGAAATGCGACGAAAAAGCTCCGGTGAGACATCGGGAAATGCTTTAGTGCAGAGTCTAGAGGAAGAAAAATGGAAAGAGGAAAGAGCTCAGGATATCGTAGTAAATCAAGGAAAGGTAGATCCAAGTCCAGATCGGGGATAGTGTGCTGGAAATGTGGAAAGAAAGGACACCTAAAGAAAGACTATAGATCTCGGAAGGGAAAAGAAGGAGATGCACAGCAAGAAAACAATCATGAAGAAAATGTGACAGGTGAGGTGTTACAAGATGCTTTGATTATTTTTTTTGAAAATATTACTGATTCCTGGGTGGTAGATTCAAGGGCTTCATTCCATGCCACACCTGATAAGAAATACTTTCATGACTATGTTCAAGGAGATTTTGGACAAGTTCGTCTCGGTGATGATAAACCCTGTAAAATCGTTGGAATGGGTAAGGTTCTTGTAAGACAGCAGAATGGAAACCAATGGCTATTAAAGGAGGTAAGGCATGTTCCAGATCTAAAGAAAAATATGATTTCAACAGGGCAGTTAGGCGGTGAAGGTTGTGTGACAACTTTCACAGATAAAGCTTGGAAGATCACCAAAGGAGCCCTGGTAATAGCAAAAGGCGAAAAGGTTGGTACATTGTATTTATGAAATGGTATTTCTAACTCTATTAATTCTTTAACTTCCAAAGGAGCAGATGCAGCATTATGGCATCATAGGCTCGGACACATGAGTGAAAAGGGGATGAAGATTCTTCACTCAAGGAATTTGTTGCCGGGTTTGAATAATGTTGATTTGGACTTCTGTGAGAATTGCATTTATGGAAAACAGAAGAGAGTCAGATTTCTCAGAGTTGGGAAAGAAAAGAAGAATGAAAAATTAGAGCTTGTGCATACAGATGTATGGGGACCTGCTCAGGTATCATCTCTCGGTGGCTCTCATTATTATGTTACTTTTATTGATGATGCAACTAGAAAAACTTGGATTTATTGTATTAAGAATAAATCTGATGTATTTGATACTTTCAAGAAATGGAAAGCTTTGGTTGAGATTGAGACAGGAAAGAAATTGAAGTGTCTTAGATCAGACAATGGAGGTGAATATTGCAGCAAAGAGTTTGATAGGTACTGTTCAGAGCATGGAATTCGCAGAGAGAAGACAGTTCCAAGAACACCACAAGAAAATGGTGTGTCAGAAAGGATGAACAGAACAATCATGGAGCGTGCAAGGTGCATGAGATTGCATGCAGGATTGCCTTTACAGTTTTGGGCAGATGTTGTAGATACTGTTGTTTATCTAATAAATAGAGGGCCTTCAAGTTCCTTGGATGGTGGTGTTCCAGAGGAAGCATGGGCAGGTAAAAAGGTAAACTACTCTATTTTAAAGCCTTTTGGTTGTGAGGCCTTTGTCCATATTGATAAAGAAAATATAACAAAGCTTGAGGCAAAGTCAAAGAAATGTACCTTTATTGGATATGGTGTTAATGATTTTGGTTATCGCTTATATGATTACGAAAATCACAAAATCATTAGGAGCAGAGATGTAATATTCAATGAAAATGTCTTGTATAAGAATCAGTTGCATGAAAAGAAACAGGAAAAGGAAAACAAGGAATACGCAGTTCTTGATGAAATCACTGAAAAGGTAAAGGTGCCTGAAAATAATAATAATCAACAACCACAACAACAGCAACCACCACAACAACAACAGGCACCCCAAACACCTGAAAGTGGTGTTAGAAGATCTACCAGGATAGGTGGACCCCCTAAACGATACTCTCCTTCATTATATTATTTATTGTTGATTGATTCCGGTGAACCCGAATGTTATGAAGAAGCAATGCAGGTTGAAAGCAGGAAGAAGTGGGAGGTAGCCATGGAAGAAGAGATGGACTCCTTAATGCATAACCAGACTTGGGATTTAGTCAGGTTGCCTGTAGGAAAAACTACATTGAAGAATAAATGGGTTTACAGGCTGAAGGAAGAAGATGGAGGAAAACAGAGGTATAAAGCTAGACTTGTGGTGAAGGGGTTTGCACAGAAGAAAGGTATTGATTTTGATGAAATATTTTCTCCTGTTGTTAAAATGACTTCAATCAAAGCTATTTTAAGTCTTGTAGCAGTTGAAGATTTGCATCTTGAGCAGTTAGATGTAAAGATAGCCTCTCTCCATGGGGATTTGGAGGAAGAGATATATATGCAGCAGCCACAAGGATATGAGGTGAAAGGGAAGGAGAAACTAGTGTGCAGGTTGAAGAAGAGCTTGTATGGCTTAAAACAGGCCCCAAGGCGGTGGTATCTAAAATTTGACAAGTTTATGTCTGAACAAGGTTATACTAGATGTCACTCTGATCATTGTGTTTATTTGAAAAAGAAAAATGATGGCAGCTATATTATATTGTTATTGTATGTAGATGACATGCTTGTTGCAGGATCTAACATGCAGGAAATAAATGTGCTCAAAAGAAAATTGGAAAATTCATTTGCAATGAAGGATTTGGGAGCTGCAAAACAAATCCTTGGTACGAGAATAACTAGAGACAGGAAAAATCGTAAATTAACATTGTCTCAGAATGAGTACATACAAAAGGTGTTGAAAAGATTTAACATGCACAATGCAAAACCAGTTAGTACACCTTTTGCTAACCATTTCAAACTTAGCAAGGAAATGTGCCCAAAGACCCAAGAAGACATGGATTATATGTCTAAAGTTCCATATGCATCAGCAGTTGGAAGCTTAATGTATGCAATGGTTTGCACAAGGCCTGATATTGCACATGCAGTGGGAGTTGTAAGCAGGTACATGAACAATCCAAGAAAGGAACATTGGATGGCAGTGAAATGGATTCTCAGATATTTGAAAGGTACCACAAACCAAGTATTATGCTTTGGTGGTTCAAACATATCCCTACAAGGATATGTTGATGCAGATATGGCAGGTGACAGAGATAACAGGAGGAGCACTACGGGATATGTATTTACTGTTGGAGGAATAGTTGTCAGTTGGGTTTCAAAAATCCAAAGTATTGTTTCACTTTCAACAACAGAAGCGGAGTATGTTGCTGCTACAGAGGCTAGTAAAGAAATGATTTGGTTACAAAGGTTTATGAGTGAATTGGGTAAGGAGCATGATATGGGCACGTTATACAGTGATAGCCAAAGTGCCATTCATCTTGCAAAGAACTCAACATTTCATTCCAGGACTAAACACATACAGCTCAAGTACCATTTCATACGATCAGTGTTGGAAGATGGAGAGTTGAAGCTGGAAAAGATACACACTAGCGAGAATCCTGCAGATATGCTAACAAAAGTTGTAACCAGGGGGAAATAGAGAATATGCTCAGTTTCAGTTGGTCTTCAAGGATGACGATGAAGATGAGAAACAGCCAGGTCCAAAGAGGAGTCATTGTCCAGCAAATGGAGCAGCGGTGGAGTTGCTACAATCAGTCTCCAAGTGGGAGATTGTTGGGTGTGGAGCCTGATTATCTTCTATATTCAAAGGTATCGCCACATAGGACCCCAGTTTGAAATGGGGGCGGCAACGCCGCCCGTAAAATATTCGTTGCAGGGGGGGTCCAGGGGGGGGCAACTGCGACCTTTGGGAGCCCCCCCCTGGCGGGGGGTTTCGGGGGCAGTGCCCTTGAAGCTAAAAACAGTTGTAAAATTGCCTTGTAAAAGTATAGTAATTTCTAGTCAATCTGGGCGGTTCATTAGACGGATAATCTGACGGTAGAAATTATGTTTAGTTTAGGTTTTTTTGCCCTAGAAGGCAACCCCTCTCTTTGTATGAGGGTATTGTATTTGAGGTTGTGTGATAGATGTGTATTCTGTGAGCGAGAAACAGAGAGGTGAGACTGTGAGAGAAAACAGAGGATATTACAGCGGATTTGCTGTAGGTTGTGTCTCTTCATTTTGTTGGATAATACAAAGGAAGGACTGGCTGTTCGGGGTGGACGTAGCCCAAACTGGGTGAACCACATATATCTGTGTCTCTCTTGTTTTGTGCGTTTTCTGTGTTTATATTCCTGCAATATTTTATGTGTTCCATTGCTCCGTAATATATAATTTTCTAACAATTATGTTGATTTAGAATATGTGTGACCCAATCCTTCCTGCATCCTTGCAAAGGAGGAATATCTTGGGTCCCTATAATACTAGTCATTACCCCATTACTATTGTAGATGTATCCCTTATTAATATTGTTGTGCTCCTATTGTCCCCATATTTTTATTACTGTGCCCCATATAATCTCTCTATTGCTATTTTTGTGGCTTTATATTATTATTGTTAGGTCGGTTGGGTTATATTATGACTCCTTAGACTCCTATATATAGAAAGGAGGTTTTTTCATTTGAATCATCCATGAATTGCTCATTTGTGTAATGTAAAGGAGGTTTCCCCCTCGAAGAGGCTGAATTCTAAGGCGTTTATCTCTCTTTTCTATCCCTTTGTGAGCCGGTTTCATAACATTTGGTATCAGAGATTTGGATTCTAGGGTTTTGCTGCTCCAAACAGGTCATCGTGGCATTTTCGTTATAACGTTTTTTCTACGACGTTTCAGAAGCTAAAACAAAAACCCATTTGAGAAGAAATCTCGCTAAATATTGGGTCCGAATTTCAGAGCTTTTCGCACTACATTTGCAGAGATATGATCTGAGGAAGTTGGTCTTTTTGCAGACTCCTGAATTACATTCCAAACAGGTGACCTGGGGAAAATCGTCATAACTTTCTCTCTGAGCATCGGATTGAAATTTCGTAAGAAGGTACAGAAAGAGGATGGACTTTAGTTTCTTGTATATGCTTTTATATCCAAAGGTCGAAACAGTGACTTGTGGCACGTCGTACAAGTTCGCTCTACTGAACGAGTCTATAATCAGGTCATCTTGGGAGATTGTGCATAACTCTTCCTTGGAGAATCCAATTTGGATCATACTGGTGGCATTAGAAAGAGGACACAGAGGGCTACTACAGATCGCAATTTCAGAACTGGATGATCCGAAATTACAGAGATACATCAAATTCAATATCAAGCTTCTACAAAGTGAAAAAGGTGTGTAGTTTTTTTAAATTTTTGCATAAGCTTGGTTTGAAAAATTAGTTTGGATCGGTAATTGATGCCCCGAGGAAAGAAAATGCAAACACCTAGTAAGCAACCTGAAAGCTCTAGCATAACTCATGAAGAAGAGGAAGAAATGCAACATGATATATCAAAATTACGAGACCAAGTGCAACAAGTGTCACTTGCACAAAAAGCAACAGAATCTAAGATGGACGGTTTAAGGAAAGATGTAGAAGCTGAGATGAATGGTTTAAAGAAAGGTGTAGAAGCTAAGATGGATTGTTTAAAGAAAGGTGTAGAAGCTAAGATGGATGGCATGGAAGCTAAGATGAATGGCATCGACGCTAAAATGATGGCATGGATGATAAGATGAAAGAATTGAAGATAAATATGAATAAGTTGCTACAAGAAATGGTCACTAATGGTGAAAGGGTAGTAAAGGAAACTCATGATGAGAACAAAAGAAATGTTAATCATGATTCCATAGACTCTAATGTTGGATCGAAGACCCACCGTATTCCAAAAATTGATATGAGGAAGTTTGATGGCAAGGATCCCGCAACATGGATATTACAGATGGAGAAATTTTTCGATCTCAATAATGTGCAAAACACACAAAAGGTATGTATTGCAACTTTATATTTGGAACCAAATCAGTTTTTATGGTATCAATGGCTTTGCTCTCATAAAAAAATTATCCTAAGGCAATTTTTACAGAAGAATTGGCAACACATTATGAGGATACAAAAAGAAACACTTTTTTAGCCAATTGATAAGTCTCAAACAAAAGGGTTCAATAATGGAGCACATTGAAGAGTTCCAAAAATCGCACATAAGGGTAAAAATATTCCAGAGGAGCATAGTATTGATGTGTTCATAGGGACTTTAAAGGATAATATCCAACATGATGTTCACCTTTGGGAACCTAATTCATTAGAGAAGGCATTCAGGTTAGCAAGAAAAATGGAAAGCAAAATTATGGCAACGAAGAAGCATACCACTCACAACTATAAAGATGGAAGTGTTGTTGCCCCTAGTCTTCCACAACCTATAAGGTTGACACCACAACAATTGGAAGAAAAAAGAGCAAAAGGGCTTTGTTACAGTTGTGATAGCAAATATACTAAAGGTCATAAGTGTGCTGAGAAGAAATTATTCTACATAGATAGTGAAGAGGAAGAAGAAAAGGAGCAAGAAAGGTCAAAAGAAGAGGATATACTCCAGGAACAAAGCCTAGATAAAGAAGAAATGAATCTGACCATATCTTGTAATGCATTGACGGGAGTTACCACTCCTCAAACTATCAAGATAGAAGGACAAATCAAGAAGAAAAAGGTAATAGTGTTGATTGATTCAGGAAGTACCCATTATTTTATTCATTGTAAGGTAACAAAAGAATTGAATTGCTTCTTATATCCAGCACCAGAGTTTCAAGTGATGGTTGCAAATGGAGGAACAATAAATTGCTCTAGAAAGTGCCATAATATCAAGCTATCCATGGGAGAATATGTATTGACTAGCCCAATGCTTTCCATTCCAATGGCAGGTGCTGATGTTGTACTAGGAGTCCAATGGCTACAATCCTTGGGTACAATAGCTTTTAATTTTAAAGAAATTTTCATGAAATTTTCTGTGGAAGGAAAGGAAGTTGAATTAAGGGGTATTACAGGGAAATCGGGAAAGATAATCAGCTCTAACGGTATGACAAAACTTCTTAAAAAGGAACAAAGAGGTGTAATTGCACAATTATGTTCACTAGATGTTTCCACATTGGAATCATCTATTTCTCCAGATCTCCAAAAAGTATTGGACATTCATTCCAAGGGATTTGAGACTCCCAAAGGTCTCCCACCTATTCGTGATCATGATCATGCTATTCATCTGATTCCAGGAAGTGTTCCTCCAAACATCAGGCTGTACAGATATCCCTATGCCAAAAAGAGTGAAATTGAACGTCTGGTTGTAGAAATGCTAGAGGCTGGTATAATTCAATCGAGTCAAAGGTGTTTCTCTGCTCCATTAATATTGGTGCACAAGAAGGATGGATCATGGCGCAGGTGTTTGGATTATAGGGAGCTCGACAAGCTCACTATTAAAGATAAGTTTCCCATTCCTGTCATTGATGAATTACTAGATAAATTGCATGGATAAATTTACTTCAGCAAGTTGGATCTTCGTTCAGGATATCATCAAATCAGAATGAAGACTGAAGACATTCCGAAAATAGCATTTAGAACTCATGAGGGTCATTATGAATTTTTGGTCATGCCTTTTGGCCTTACCAATGCACCTTCAACATTTCAAGGTTTGATGAATTCCATTTTCAAACCATTCCTTAGAAAATTTGTGTTAATAATTTTTGATGATATACTAATCCACAGTAAGTCTTGGAAGGATCATGTTGACAGGGTGCTACAACTATTGGAGGAGAAACAATTATATGCAAAAAGATCCAAATGTTTCTTTGGAGTACAAGAGGTGGAATACTGGGTCATATTGTATCTCATGAAGGAGTTAAGGTAGACCCTAGAAAAATTAAAGCCATTAAGGAATGGAAAATCCCCACATCCATAAAGCATCTGTGAGGATTTCTTGGGTTGATAGGGTATTATCACAAGTTTGTTAAGAATTATGGGAGAATAGTAGCACCTTTAACAACATTATTGAAGAAAGATGCATTTTCATGGACTCTAGAAGCAAAAAAGGCCTTCGAGCATCTTAAAGAGGCAATGTGCCAAGCACCGGTCTTAGCTACACCAGACTTCATAAAAACCTTTATTGTGGAATGTGATGCTTCAGGAAATGGAATTGATGCTGTTTTAATGCAATATGAAAGACCCATTGCTTTCAAAAGTCGTCCAATCAAGGGAATGTTTTTACACAAAGCTATTTATGAGAAGGAAATGTTGGCAATACTCCATGCACTTAAGAAATGGGGACCCTACCTAATGGGAAGACACTTCAAGGTAAAAATGGATCATGATAGCCTTAAATAATTTTTAGAACAAAGATTATCCTCTGAAGAGCAACAAAAGTGGGTCACAGAGATGTTGGGTTATGACTTTGAAATCATCTACAAAAAACGGAAGCAAAATGTGGTGGCAGATGCACTCTCAAGAAAGGATGAGGATGCGGAAGCATTATTGTGCACCATTTCTATTATCCAACCAGATTGGATAAACGAAGCAAGGGAGGAATGGAAGAATGACGAAGAAGTGTGGGCACTTATTCGAAAGTTACAACAAGACTCTAGTACGCATGATACATTTATCTGGAAAAATTTCGTTATGGAAAAAATCGCTTATACCTCTGTAAGAATTCCTAGTTAAAACAAAACATTCTTATGCAATTGCACACTTCTCCCTTAGGAGGGCACTCAGGATTTTTAAAAACTTACCACAGGGTTAAGAAGGAATTTTTTTGGGAGGGCCTTAAATCAGATATTCAAAAGTTTGTGGCAGAATGTTTGGTTTGCCAACAAAATAAAGTTGAAACAATTAAGACACTGAATCTATTACAACCTTTATCCATTCCAAGCCAACGTTGGGAGGAGGTTTCAATGGATTTTATCACAGGTTTACCCAAGTCTGAGGGAAAGAGTGTCATCATGGTGGTAGTTGACAGACTTACCAAGTATGCACACTTTTGTGCATTATCACATCCATTTAAATCTAGTACAATTTCTACTACATTTATGGAAACAATTCAAAAGCTACATGGAAACCCAAAGATTATTATAAGTGACAGAGATCCCATTTTCACTGGAAATTTTTGGATAGAATTATTTTCTTGTCTTGGTACTCAGTTAGCTCATAGCTCATCTTATCATCCTCAATATGATGGGCAAACTAAGATAGTAAACAAATGTTTGGAAGGATATCTTTGTTGCTTTGTATCTGATAAACATACACAATGGGTCAAATGGTTGCCTCTGGCTGAATGGTGGTATTACACTTCCTTCCATACAGCAACAAAAATGACCCCATTTATGGCACTTTATGGATATCAGCCACCATCCATCACATCATATTTAAGAGAAAATTCTAAGGTTCAAGCAGTGGAACATCACATCGAACATCAACAACATGTCCTCCAACTCTTAAAGGATAACCTCGTGTTGGCACAGAATAGAATGAAATAACAGGCAGATCAACAGCAAAAGAAGTTTTGATGTAGGTGATTGGGTATTCCTACGGCTACAACCATATAAGCAAATGTCCCTCAAGCAAGCTAAGAAGGATAATAAATTATCACCAAAGTATTATGGTCTATACAAGGTGTTGCAAAAGATTGGTACTGTGGCATACAAATTGGAGCTTCCTGCAGCTTCTCGATTGCACCCAGTTTTCCATGTTTCATGTTTAAAGAAGGTTATAGGTGACAAGCTACCAGTTCAAACAATATTGCCAGAACTTGACGAGGAAGGAAAAATTATATTGGAACCAGAAGCAGTCAAAGAAACAAGAACTTGACAGCTGCGAAATCAATCAATTTTGGAGTATCTTATCAAGTGGAAGAACTTATCCGCTGAAGATTCCACATGGGAGGATGAGAATTTTATACAGAAGCATCCAGAAATAATGAAGCATTGAGGACAACACTTTTTTGAAGGAGAGGGGCATGTTGGGTCCCTATAATACTAGTCATTACCCCATTACTATTGTATTTGTATCCTTTATTAATATTGTTGTGCCCCTATTGTCCCCATATTGTTATTACTATGCCCCAGAGAATCCCTCTATTGTTATTTTTGTGGCTTTATATTATTATTGTTAGGTCTTCTGGGTTATATTGTGACTCCTTAGACTCCTATATATAGAAAGGAGGTTTTTTCATTTGAATCATCCAAGAATTTCTCATTTGTGTAATGTAAAGGAGGTTGCCCCCTCGAAGAGGCTGAATTCTAAGGTGTTTATCTCTCTTTTATATCTCTTTGTGAGCTGGTTTCATAACATCCTACTACATGGAATCTAATGGTGGAGGATATCCATATCTCTTCCCTTGGCAACCCTACATAATAAGCCCATCTAGATATCATTCTAAAACAAAGGAATGAACATTAATCAAAATTACCTTTGTGATGGTCTTTCATCATGACATCTTCTAGTTTTCATTAGCATCTTGCATACACATTCACATATCTTGCAAATATATATAATGTCAAGGGTCTCTTTCTTTTTTAGATTTCCTCATATCTTTCATGGAGATATCCTAGTCAAATCTCTCAGTCCTTGGGTATTGATTTCCTTCCTCCATAGTTGCATATTTCATGATCTCTTCCTTTCTTTCTTCACACATTTCCTTCCTGTTAGTGTCAGTCTTTCCAGCCTTCCTCCAGTGATCAAACGTGCTCTTACAAAGTGATTTTGAAGTGTCAAGGTCAAATTTTGTCATTTCAGTAAGTCTTCAAGCAAAATTTGGTCACTAGGCATTAGGTCTAGGGTTTGCTTTCACACTTTTCAAAGTTGTCCAAATGTTAGTCCATGTCATCATTCAGCTGAGCCTATCATCATTCAGAGGGTTTCTATCATCATATTAGGTTCCATTGGGTCATGTTACACCTTATTCATACTTCAGTTGTGCCTTGGCAAGGTCATTTCCCTCTCCTAGGGTTTTGAAAGCCAATTTCTCTTGGATGGTCAAATCACCAGAAAAACTTGTTTCCTGATGTTCATACACCTTCCCCTATCCTTAAAGTACCTTACCAAACACTTCCCATCCCTTAGATCCGCTAAATTCCTCATTTTTGCGCAAACCCTAGTTTCTAGCTACAACATGACAATTTTCTAGGTTTGGCCTGTGTTTTGCCCTTTTCGACCCCTTCCCCTCACTCAATCTTTGAGATTCCACTTTCCCCTGCTTCCTAACATCCCTCCCCACTCCCAAAAATTTCCCCAAGAATTTAGAAGCTCTCTATCCCCTTCATTTCGCTCCATTTCGACAAAATCCCTTGTTTCACACATCGGGACAACTTGCACTCAAATGATGTTCCAGAGCAATAAAAGATGAATTTTGGAAAACAGAGAGAGGTTTTTGTCCACAACATGCCAAAGAAGAAAAAACTCCTTCAATTTTTCCACAGGTGTCATGGTTTTAGAGAAATTTCAAAGTTACAATCGCCGGATCCAAGGCGGTTGGCCAAGGCACAAAAAAGGAGAAAGAGGCCCGATCCCCTCCATATCTTGGCTGAGGCTTCACTCAAGGATCAAGGCACTCAATAGACTAGCTACAGCTCAAATCCCAAGAAATTTTGAGAGTTTTGAAGCATTTTTGGCATTTTTGGGAATTTTACAGGTTTTGGCCATTTGACTGGTCTCACCCCACGCGCGACCATACATGGGGGCAACTCAGAACGAGGAAAACTTTGCATTTTTGGAATTTTCATGCAAAAATACACTTGCCTATGGATGGGTTTCAGATTTTATGGAGATTTGGGCTTCAAAAGCTCAAAATACATGCAATTTTTGACTTTCTGCACCTATTTTGAGTTGTAGAAAGCTGTCTTGGGAGAAATGACTTTTGAGGGGTCAAATCAACTCCACATTCAGAAATTCCAGTGGGGTTAGAAAGTAGACTCGCATACCTTTCCAACGAGCTATATTTCACCTGATTTGGACACCGGGAAGGCCCTCAAACAGAGCTGTGAATGTGTGCAACCAGTCAGAGTGATGTGCGCGACCTGTCAGGGAAATTTGCCTGTTTTGACCAGTTCGGCCAGCAAAACACTGTTTTCATCTTGGTTGACTTTTGAGGCATGTAAATGATGGATTTTTGTGTAAATTTCATGGCACTTAGATACTTTTACTCTCCTTGAACACTTCTAGAAGATTCTTTGATGTAAATGGTAAATATTTAATGCATGGATAGGTTTCCTAAGTTTTAGAGGCAAGTTGTTTTGACTGCCTATTATCTAGTGCTCAGTTTAGAATTAGTTGAAACAGCTCCTAGGAAGCTGAGCACGACCCCTAGAGGTGGGGAAAGGAGTTAGATCATCTATATTATGCCTTCTCTTGCTCATTTTCATGGTTGGACTCTTGAGGGAGGAACTATCATTGTATATTTTGCTTGTATCTCTGCAATTTTTGGCTAAGGAAGACCAGGGTTTTTGCAGACATCATTGGGATTCTTATGGACTCTTGTGTTGATGGTGTGTTCTCTTATTGTAATTGTAAGTGTGTTTATGTGTTCCATCTCTTTCTTTACTGCAGCTTATTAAACAAATGAAGTGATAAAGTTTGAATTCATGCTTGCCATGCTCAGCTTTCAAATTTGTTTAATGTTTATGTTTTCCACTGTCTAGAGAGGATTCAAAGTCATTGTTTGCCCTCTTTAGCTTCTCTTTTTTCTTCCTTGATCATCCATCTCAGCTAAAGGCATCAGCACAAACTCCTACCTTGCCCCAAAGACCCACCTGCAAAACCTGAGCTCAATCCCCGCACCCTGAATTGCAGCTCCTCAATTTGCCACCAAAAACCCCCAAATCAACCTTTATAACCAGTTTACTAGCCTAATATCAGTGTTATCTTGATTGGTCATCTCATCCCATTGAAAATTTGCCGAGATAGACCGGATAGAGCCTTCTCCTGCCTCGTAGGGCTAGCTACGAGGCTGAATGGTTTGATGTAGCCTTGAGATTTGTCTATCTCAGCCTAGGTGAAATTTCAAGCGCTAACATATTGGCGACCATACTGGGGAGAACATCTAATCCTTTTCTCATTGATGTTTTTGTTTCATAAGTCTTAGACGGAGCCTGAAGTTATGCCAGGTAGCCTTCGAAACGCTTTTGCTTTGCATAAGCGGAAGTAGATAAACGCTGCTTCAGTCAATCTCCGTGAGCTTGTGAATACAACACTTCATTTGCATCTTACCCCAGTACATGTATCAAGTTCAGATCTGATTGTTGATAGTGGACAACGATCAGACACTGACAAGGCTAAAATCATTCACTGGCGACTCCTTCACTGAAAACTCCAGAGATCAATGCTTCATGGTGACTTCACTGCAGAGAGATCAGTAGCTGTGAGATTTTCAAGATGGACCAAATCACAAGAAGATATGCTCCCTTGAGCCGAGATCACATCCCTAGTTTTCCAAATAAAATTCCAAAGGTAGATTGGTCAAGGAATTTGCCTATATTTAATGATGATGGTAAGAAGGATGCTGCTTTACATTTAGTTAGATTTCATATGCATATTCGCAAGTTGAAGGTGGATTTTCCTGAAGATTGCTTGATGAAGATATTCTTGGCCACTCTGGAAGGTGAAGCCCAATCATGGTATGAAAGTTTGCCGCCTGCTTGTATTTATTGTTTAAAGGATTTTCATGCTATGTTCATTGAAAGATATAAGGACTCTTATCCATCATTGAATTTAGTTCAAGACTGTTGCAAGCATGCCTATAGTTTTATTGAAAGCCTTGAGAAGTTTTATGAAGATGATAATTTCATGGATGAAGAGATCATGGAAGCTCTGTATGAGAATCCATTTCAGCAACATGAAGAGAACCTAGAAGATTCCCATAGAGATGATCATGAAAATTTGCAGCAGGACCAAGATCTTAGTACGGTGGGAAATGAAACAATTTTGCATCTTGACAGTCAACAGGAATTGCATGAAATGGATCAACAGTATGAGGAAAATCTGTATACTCCTTCACTTGAAATCAATGAAGACACTCACTGTGTGAACAAAAGAAAACAAAAGGTATTATCTCCTCTATCTGAAGATGAGATAGATCTACTTTTGAGAGGTCTTGTTCCGGCTCAAGTTAACGTAGATCAGCAGGTTGAAGATGGCCATATGGCTGAAAATGATGAAAGAGAGGGTCCTATTTCAGATCTGCCCACAGAAGAAGACAGCATGCAGATTGAAGAAGACCGGACAGCTACTTCAGTTCTAGATTCAGATTGTGATGACCAAGCATACCTTGTGCTGAATCCTGAAAAGGAGGGTTTTGTTGTTGAGACCATAGACAGAGTTTTTGATCCAAATGTTCTCATGCCATCAGAACAGAGCCTGCATGAGGAGGTAATTCAGTTATTTCATGAAAAGCAAGATGACATCTTCATTCAAGTAAGTGAAACAGTCCCTTTGGATGAATTTATGGTAGATGATAGAAATGTCATTTTTGCACGTCAAGAATCAGCTGAAGTTTCTTTCCTTATGATTGAAGAATGTAATAAGGAACTTGATAATTTGGTTGTGATATCATATGAAGATTA
The DNA here is from genome assembly GCA_031772625.1 of Pinus tabuliformis. Taxonomy (NCBI): domain Eukaryota; kingdom Viridiplantae; phylum Streptophyta; class Pinopsida; order Pinales; family Pinaceae; genus Pinus; species Pinus tabuliformis. Next base: position 271,860,024 of record CM062817.1, on the reverse strand, counting down.
CCTCCCATATTGTCAGACTACAGAAGATCAGAGCATACAGGATTACCTTTCCGATTCTTCATATGTTTCATGTGCTGAAATGTTTTTCCAAGAAGAGATCTGCTCATCTACTTGTTCAGAATTTTTTGAAGCCCATGAACATACTTTAACTGAAGCATATGATGAAGGCATATTAGAATTTGTAACAAAGGACACCTTGATCTTTCAGCACGAGGTGGCAATGGCAAATCTTCATGTTTCTTACGATCCTCTATCAAGATTGTTGCAGCCAGCAGTGATAGTGTTTATTGCAGTATTCAGTGATGAAGGAGAATATGGTCAACTATGTTTTTGGATGCCCAATGATAGGTTTGTATTGTTGACCAGAAGATCTAATCAGGAGAATCAATCAAGAAGGCATCTGCTTGATTGGTTGCATTGGCATTTTGATATAGTTTGATGTATATAGTCTTGTAAGAAACACCGATGGTTGTCATCATGATTTCACATCTTGATGGACTGCTGCCCTTCTCTTGCTTTAGTTAAGTCAGTCATGAGTCATTTGTGTTTGGTCTATTGAGTGAATTTTTTCAAGTTATTTCAGTTTTTCATCGAGTCGGTTTGAGTCAAGCTTCAGTTAAGTTTCAGTCAGTTTTCAGTCAAGTTTTCATTCAATAAATGTGTCAAAGTTTTGTGTCAAAGGTGTAAATAATGACTCCATCGCCCAATGGTTGCAAGCACTGGTCTGCTCTCCCAGATGTCTAAGGTTCTTGGCACCTCCAAGGAGCTACCATCCCCATTGGAGCCAATGTTAGTGTCAGTCTTTCCAGCCTTCCTCCAGTGATCAAACGTGCTCTTACAAAGTGATTTTGAAGTGTCAAGGTCAAATTTTGTCATTTCAGTAAGTCTTCAAGCAAAATTGGGTCACTAGGCATTAGGTCTAGGGTTTGCTTTCACACTTTTCAAAGTTGTCCAAATGTTAGTCCATGTCATCATTCAGCTGAGCCTATCATCATTCAGAGGGTTTCTATCATCATATTAGGTTCCATTGGGTCATGTTACACCTTATTCATACTTCAGTTGTGCCTTGGCAAGGTCATTTCCCTCTCCTAGGGTTTTGAAAGCCAATTTCTCTTGGATGGTCAAATCACCGGAAAAACTTGTTTCCTGATGTTCATACACCTTACCCTATCCTTAAAGTACCTTACCAAACACTTCCCATCCCTTAGATCCGCTAAATTCCTCATTTTTGCGCAAACCCTAGTTTCTAGCTACAACGTGGCAATTTTCTAGGTTTGGCCTGTGTTTTGCCGTTTTCGACCCCTTCCCCTCACTCAATCTCTGAGATTCCACTTTCCCCTACTTCCTAACATCCCTCTCCACTCCCAAAAATTTCCCCAAGAATTTAGAAGCTCTCTATCCCCTTCATTTCGCTCCATTTCGACAAAATCCCTTGTTTCACACATCGGGACAACTTGCACTCAAATGATGTTCCAGAGCAATAAAAGATGAATTTTGGAAACTAGAGAGAGGTTTTTGTCCACAACATGCCAAAGAAGAAAAACCTCCTTCACTTTTTTCACAGGTGTCATGGTTTTAGAGAAATGTCAAAGTTACAATCGTCGGATCCAAGGCGGTTGGCCAAGGCACAAAAAAGGAGAAAGAGGCCCGATCCCCTCCATATCTTGGCTGAGGCTTCACTCAAGGATCAAGGCACTCAATAGACAAGCCACAGCTCAAATCCCAAGAAATTTTGAGAGTTTTGAAGCATTTTTGGCATTTTTGGGAATTTTACAGGTTTTGGCCATTTGACTGGTCTCACCCCGCGCACGACCATACATGGGGGCAACTCAGAACGGGGAAAACTTTGCATTTTTAGAATTTTCATGCAAAAATACACTTGCCTATGGATGGGTTTCAGATTTTATGGAGATTTGGGCTTTCAAAAGCTCAAAATACATGCAATTTTTGACTTTCTGCCCCTATTTTGAGTTGCAGAAAGCTATCTTGGGAGAAATGACTTTTGAGGGGTCAAATCAACTCCAAATTCAGAAATTCTAGTGGGGTTGGAAAGTAGACTCGCAGATCTTTCCAACGAGCTATTTTTCACCTGATTTGGACACCGAGAAGGCCCTCAAACAGGGATGTGAATGTGCACGACCAGTCAGAGTGATGTGCGCGACCTGTCAAGGAAATTTGCCTGTTTTGACCAGTTCGGCCAGCAAAACACTGTTTTCATCTTGGTTGACTTTTGAGGCATGTAAATGATGGATTTTTGTGTAATTTTCATGGCACTTAGATACTTTTACTCTCCTTGAACACTTCTAGAAGATTCTTTGATGTAAATGGTAAATATTTAATGCATGGATAGGTTTCCTAAGTTTTAGAGGCAAGTTGTTTTGACTGCCTATTATCTAGTGCTCAGTTTAGAATTAGTTGAAACAGCTCCTAGGAAGCTGAGCACGACCCCTAGAGGTGGAGAAAGGAGTTAGATCATCTATATTATGCCTTCTCTTGCTCATTTTCATGGTTGGACTCTTGAGGGAGGAACTATCATTGTATATTTTGCTTGTATCTCTGCAATTTTTGGCTAAGGAAGACCAGGGTTTTGCAGACATCATTGGGATTCTTGTGGACTCTTGTGTTGATGGTGTGTTCTCTTATTGTAATTTTAAGTGTGTTTATGTGTTCCATCTCTTTCTTTACTGCAGCTTATTAAACAAATGAAGTGATAAAGTTTGAATTCATGCTTGCCATGCTCAGCTTTCAAATTTGTTTAATGTTTATGTTTTCCACTGTCTAGAGAGGATTCAAAGTCATTGTTTGCCCTCTTTAGCTTCTCTTTTTTCTTCCTTGATCATCCATCTCAGCTAAAGGCATCAACACAAACTCCTACCTTGCCCCAAAGACCCACCTGCAAAACCTGAGCTCAATCCCCACACCCTGGATTGCAGCTCCTCAATTTGCCACCAAAAACCCCCAAATCAACCTTTATAACCAGTTTACTAGCCTAATATCAGTGTTATCTTGATTGGTCATCTCACCCCATTGAAAATTTGCCGAGATAGACCGGAGAGAGCCTTCTCATACCCCGTAGGGCTAGCTACGAGGTGAAATGGTTTGATGTAGCTTTGAGATTTTCCTTCTCAGCCTGAGGTGAAATCTCAAGCGCTAACACTTCCCAGGAAATTTCAATCAAATTTTCCTCCAATTATTGTCAACCACATCATATTCCATATGAAGACACATTATGTTGATTTAGAATATGTGTGACCCATTCCTTCCTGTGCCCTTGCAAAGGGGGAGATCCCTTTCTTTTGATCATGCTCTTCAAATGGAGGATTTATCTATGTTACCTGCAACCATATGACATGACCCTTCAATATCAAATATAAGCATACATACCTCATTTTTCTTTTAGGTCATCCTAGACTTCCTTTAGCAGCTTAATTGATTGAAAGAACTTCAATCCCTTGATCTGATTCAACTATTTTGTCATCATACCCTCATCACATGTATTCCACAAGCTAGAATTCCTCATGAAACCTTTTCTTGCCTTTGATTGGTGAACCTTCCGACAAAGATTCCCATAGAGGATTTTGAGTATCCTAATCCAACAAATGTTTCCTTTAGATAGATGTATGATGAGCCTTGTATTAGATGACATTTTCTTTCTTTTCCCATAAGTACCACCTATGTTACTAATGAGGTTTCCAAGAGTTATATCCTTCCATGGGTGACTTCCATGGACTTTCAATTTCAACCATCTTTCATACTTATTTATGATGATGTCATGAGCTCTTGATTTCAATGCTTCTATGATGCCATGATGCATCATCATTTTTCTTAGTGAATCATGATATCCATATCTTACAATAGAAGACTTAAGAATGGGAACTTGAGAAGAACCTAGGTGAGGAAGACTATCTCATTCATGGTAGATATCTCTTACTTCCTCTTTCTTGAACTTATTCTATTCATCTTCCTCCACTTCTTCGGTGGTATTGGCTTCTTCTCTACATATTTTATTATTTTCCTTCTTGATATTAGGACAATCTCTTTTGTAATAGAAACATATGCTTGATTTTTCTCACTGGCTCCCACATTAGTTTTAGCCTTTAACCTAGTCTCTTCAATATTGAATAGTGACCATCGATCCTGGAATGGAGTAGCTTATTTCTTCCCATAAATGCTTGAAGTAAAGTTACCCCACTCCTCTGGTAGTGCATTTAGTACTACAGTGGTCATCTCCTTATCATACATTACTTCTCCTTGGGCTTGAAGTTGATCCCTTATTTCAGATATCCTCATAAAGTATGAGGCTATTCCTTCTTCTTTCAATAGCCTTAGCTTGTATAGTTATTGCCTTAGAGAGATAGCTTCTGATGTAGTACTTACAGAAGACAAATCTACCAATTTGTTATATATTTCTTTTGAGGTGTTTAGTTTAGATACATATGGAATGAGGGGATCCTTGATAGATTCTATGAGAATCCTTTTAGCCCTCGCATCCCCTTTCATAAAATTTGCAAGTTATTTAGCATATTATTTTGTTGGTTTGGTGATAGATCCTTTGAGATGTTCCATAACCTCATTTTCAATGAGATTCAGATCTGTCCTGTTTTTCCATGCAAGATAGTTTAAAGCCCTAACCAATTTGTTGCTTTCCTTGCAAAAAGACATTTTGACAAATTTACATGTGTACATGAATATACTTACTTGTTAAGATGCCTCTTTCACTTATGCCTCCTTGAATTTGATGATAGTAAATACAATATAGAATTTCTCCTTGATGAGGATAGATCTCTTCAAGTGTGATCCTCGACTCCACAAAGAAGGATATCACTTTAGATCCTTTGATGGTGATGTCTTTATGATGATGTTCAATGATTACTTCTTGATGATATCTTCAATGGGAAGGACCTTGCTTCAATGAGAGGGAGATCACCTTAGAATCTTGATGACAATGTCCTTGGCCTTGCTTCTCTAGAAAGGAACTTGATGTATAAGTCCTTCAACTTTAGTAAGGTCTTTGAGGTCTCTTGAGATGACTTGAGGATTCGAAGAATTCTTTCTAGTGTAGACTTTTTCTTTGATTTAGGGTTTTTGTTAGAGCTTGACTTCTTGAATTCACTTTGATGCCTTCCTCGAAATTTGAACCTTGAGTGTCCCTTGATAAGATGCACTCCTTTGACTTTGTCACCTTAGCTCTAATCTCATGTTGAGAAATCTAGGGCATAGTAATTAGGTGATTTCTCAATGTTAGATAACTTCTTGTGAATGATTTTTACTCCTTATATTAAGATTTTCGTTTACTTATGTTATTATAGTGTTTTCCTTCATCAAACAACTACCAATGCATAAACAATAAAGAGACAAAAGACACAGAATGTAGGCTATCAGCCAAGGCCAAAACCTCTCCTGCTTGAGAGGAAAACCCAAATGAATTCTTCTTCTTATAGAGACTTCAATTGATGAATACCAAGACAAGACCCTTGACCTATTTTGCCACTCCAAGACCAAGACACACGTTCCCTTTCACTACTTCTCTTTCGTGCCCAAGTCAACACTTAGTCGAACTGCTTGCCTTCCTTTATACCTCAGTTATACTTCAGATCTCGACTTCCTTTTTCTCTGCCTCACACTTGCAACTTCTGGGCTTCCTTTAGAAACCCTAGCACAAGTAAATTATCAACTTCATAACCTTGATTCCCTTTTCTTTAGGTGGAGGCAATGTCCTTGGTAAATTGGCTTGATAATGAATTTGATCTCTTCCTTAATCTGTCCTTCAAAGGAGATTGTGATATCCCAACTTCTTCTGCAGTGGACATCACCCTTTCTATGCACATGTGGAGAATATCAACCCAAAATAGATCATAAATGATCTCAATTATATTCTCCCTTCCTTTGCTTGGTTATAGGCTTCCTTGATGAACTTCACACCTCTTATTATAAACTTCTCCTTGACCAAAATTATGCCTTTAAAATGAGGTCGAGTTTCCCTATTTATAGTGGTTGGAGCATCCATAATAAGCCGACTTGAACTATGGGTGAGTCGACATGTCCTTTGGAGAAAATTCATTATTTCATTTAAGGCCGACTTGAAGGAGATGCTTGAGCTTGGTCTTGGAGGGCTATTTGACTCTTTCATTGACTCACATACAAATGTAACATGCCCAAGAAGGTTCCTTCATGCATGGCATTGACTCAATTTGACCCCAAGAAGGTTCCTTCATGCATGGCATTGACTCAATTTGACTTATGACCAATCCTAAGGGCTAAAAATGGGAGTTATTACTAAAAATAAAATTATTTGCTCACGAAACCCATGATTCAAACATTAAAATAATAATTGTATTTTTCTTCTTTACATCAATTACATAAAATCACAATTACACATGTCATTATGAAGACCAAACCTAGTTACACTTTTCAACATTCGTCTAACATTGGATCTGTTAATTTTCTTCTTTACATCAATTACATAAAATCACAATTACACATGTCATTATGAAGACCAAACCTAGTTACACTTTTCAACATTTCAATCATCTAAAATTGGATTGGTGCATAGGAGTGCAAAGAGACAACTAGGGGAATTCTTCCATGAGGAAACACCTTACAACGTAAATAGTGAGCATATTTAAAATGTTTTAACCATATTTTTTTTTCAATTGCTTTATATAATGTATATATAATTCTTTTTTAGATTTTTAAGTACTTATTTCTATCTAAACTTGATATAAGATTATGTTGTCTCATATGAACATTAAAATATTTTATTTATGGTTGAGAATGAGAGAGAAATATTTTTACCACTTCTCCTTTATTATGGACATTGAGAGTGAGATTATTGATGTTTTATTATACTTTTAATTAAACAAACTAAACAAATATATCCATTTTTGTTTTTTTATTATATATTTTATTTATAGTTGAGAGTGAGTGAAATATTTTTTAAGCTTCTCTTTAATATAGCTAATAAAAATAAGATTATTGATGTTTTACAATACTTTTAATTAAACAAACCAAACACACATATATATAAAGACATTTATCAAGCCCAAATTAAACATAAACACATTTACACCTTTCTCATGTTGAGTTGTAAAGTGAGCTTTTAAACTCAAAAGAACCCTAAAAATAATTAATAAATAAAATAGCATAATACATTGGGAATACAAAAGTCCAGAATCAGGCAAACAATGCATCCACTTATCAACAACAAACACCCGGTGTATGATCTTCAATTTTTTTATACACCATTCTTTAAGCATCCCCGTACAATACAGATTTAAAATCGGTTATTATTTAATTTTAAAATGAAAATCTAAATTGTTCCTCAAATAGATGCAAAATCCGTTATTAATTATTTGGAAGGATATAGGATTAATGGAGATGGCAATGATCATTTTACTGTGGTTTAAGGACTGTATTTGAGTGGTTTTAACCACGGATTAACTTGAATCTCGTTCATCAGTTTTGAAGTTCAGAAAATAAAAATAGCTCAGCATGTGTCATTCGCTGTTTATAAATCTTACATATATCTAAATTCCATTAATCTTTACTGAAAAATACTTGACTTGATTTTGCATAAATAAATACATGAAACCTGGATCATTTGCACCGTTCTCCATAAATTCCACAACTATTTTCAGAAGAAAGTGCAGCTGAGCCCATCGGCAACAAAATACAACGAATGATTGCAACTAATATTCCTGTCAGCAGGCAGGTGAAGCCAATAAATAATAAAAAAGCATCGGTTAATAAAATAGATATGGTACATCGTTACCTTCAATACTAGTTTAATATTTAGAAATATTTAGAGATTACAATGGTGATACTGTAAGATCTTGGGAGCATTAATAATCTTGAGCCATCTCAAAAGCAAGCGTCCAACATACAGCAGCAGCAGAGGGCAGCACAACTGGAATTTGTAAAATTAAAAATATGAGTACCCAGTTTCAAATCTGTTACATGAGTACGCAGCTTTCCTAATCAATATGCAAACCTTCTGAACTATATATAATTCAAGTCCAGAATTCCAACCAAATCCATTCAATTTAGAAATTATTAACTCACCATCCTTTCCAGAAGCCATCTCCTCTCTGCTGTGTCTGAGCAGGAGCATAATTCTGAGGGGGAGGATAAACATGTTGAGGATACCCAGGAGGAGGAGGAGGGGGGTATGCCTGAGGATGCCCTTCTGGTGGATACCCTGTTCACAATAACACAAAATCAATTCCCTGTCAATACTTCTCCATATCACTACACTTTTGAAAAATTAATGAATCCAGAAAGCAATTCACATAGATCTCTGAAATTATCTGATACCCATCTAAATCCAGGCCTAATATCACATATTTCAACATTTCCAAAATTAAAACAGCCATGTATTGCCATTTTATTGACTGAACTTCCAGACATGTCGTATGACAAAATAAAGAAAACATTTCTATGATATGAAATACGTTGAGTCCATGAAATCGATAAAAGCAGTGAGGCAAATGGTGTATAGATGGAAAAAACCTTGAGGGGGAGGAGGAGTCATCTGGTTTTGCTGACTGTAGTTTGAGTTCATAGTTGCAGAGCGCTAGAGAATGTGGCTGCAATCTGCCTCTGATTATCAAATGATGTGATGATGAAGAATGTCTGGAAGAACGCACTCTGTGCTTTGGGGTTCGTCTGCTTTTATTATGGGCGAATGAGTTCCAAGATTTTATAGGGACGTGAATAGGGGTGCAAGAAATCATATGACAAGGAATGCGTGTCTTCTCGAATCACGATATCGAATTGACTGTTACGAGGCGTATTCAACGAGGCGGCCATACGAAGCTTTACTTACAATTTACGTAAAAGAGAAGTGGCTGCCAACTTACATAGTAATGGAGGTCGGAGGTGAAGTGGCTAAATGGAATTATGTAATTTTAATTTACAAAATATAATTTCTATTTGTTTTTGTGTGTATATCAATTTTAAAATCAGTTTGTTTCTATTAGTTAGGAGTTTTAAAATCAGTTTGTTTCTATTAGTTAGGAGTTTGACTTCTTGTTTCCATTAGTTAGGAGTTTGTTGAGGTCAAGTTCTTTGAGAGATTTTCTCTAATTGGTTAGCTTACTAGATTAGTGTGTGGTTGAGATATTCATTCAACTAACACAATGTATGTCCAAAATAGATTAACTATCTTGAAACATACATCTTTGTATTTATATTGTATTATTATTTGATGTCAATAGAATAATTTAATAAGTTGTAAGGTAGTTAATATTTGAAATTTTATGTTTGGATATAGAAGAATATGTTACCTTTTTATTTAAAATTATAAGATAAAGATTTAGATTAAAAATATATATTAATATGACAATGTCCATATTAACAAATGTGTTTGATATGTCATTCACATACATGGCTTCTTGTATAAAAGATGAAAAATGTTAGAATGTATTTTTCCATAGCCATTAACATGATGTAGATGAAACCTTCTAAAAAGTTGTGTGTTATCACTGGTATGTGACGTTTCAGGTGAACACTTCACCCATCTTCAAGGACATTAAGCTTTTCTTATGATGAGAAGAGTGTTGGACTAAATTAAATAGACAAGGAATTAGAATATACCCATTAGGGAGGACAAGGATGAAGAGACCATTGATTATAAATAATAGGAACTAAAACCATAATGCATTCAAATCAATTGGTAAATTAATAATAATTCAATGATTTGTTAAGAGTCAAAATTTAATTAAATAAATTAAAATAAATTTAATTTAGGTAGTTAAGAATGGTTAAGTTAAATAGGAAAAACTTAAATGAAACCACAAAATAATATAATAATAATATAATAATATTAATTGGGTAAATTATTATTATTTAGGTCAAATTTGAATTAAAGAAAAATTCAATAGATAAAATTAATATTAGAAATAGAAATTGTTTGAGTTAAATTAAATTATATATATAGATAGATATATTATTGACTAGGAATACACTAAAATAAATAAATAATGTAGACTAGATTAAAATAGAATAAAAGATGGATTAATGAGAATTAAATCATCAAGGAGAAATTTGAGATAATTTATGTACTAATTATGATTAGAACATATAACTTGAAAATTTTTATCATTGAAAATTTTAGATTGACATAAGAAGATAAAGAGATAACTTAAATTAGATAGAAATAAAGGAGAGGAGTGAATTAAATTAAAGAACTTAAAAGACATGATATAAATAGGAGGGGGAGAAAAAGGAAAGGGATAGGGAAGGTTGAAGGAGAAGGAGAAAAGGAACGAGGGGAGGCTTAAGATTTGTTGTTAGCAAGACCTGATTTAGAGGTCAATAAATGGATGGTGGGTTTCCAAAAATGGTTTAATTGGTACCCATCTTCTTGATTAAAGTTGTTAGGATGTTTTTCAAATTCAAGGACTTCCCTAATGACATATTTGGTGGTGAAGGAAACGAAGGCTAGGATTTTAGTTTTATCAAAACAAATGAGGTGCTTGGTGGAATGGGAGTGTTCAACAATAGCAAATTTCATAATACAATTATGGTAGGGGTGAGTCATATGTTCTTTAAGATGAGATTTGAAGGATTTGCCAGTTTTCCTTATGTAAGGCTTCACACAGTAGCAAGGGATTTCATAGACTTCAGGACCTAGCATAGGGTCATTCTTTTCCTTGGCCAATCTAAGAAGTTGGCTAAGGGTTTTATGGGGTTTGAAAAAGGTCTTTGTGTTCATTTTAGAAAGAATTTTTTAAAATGATCACTAACCCCTTGAATGTAGGGTAAGGTTACTTTAGCTAGGGGAGGGTTATTGAAAAGGTTTTCGATCAACACATCTAAACCACATTTACTAATATTCTTTTGTTAGTTGATGGTTGACCGATTAGTACACCATGGTTGATTATGGCTAAATATATTCAAGTTATGGTTAAGGAAGCTTTATTATGGTCAACATATAGTTGACTATGGATGACCATACTTGTCTAAATTTAACTATAGTTGACAATGATAGATTATGATTGACTATGGTTGGCCATGGTGACCATGGTTTAACCATGTTGACAATGGATGAACATGGTTTGAAAAATTGAACTATGGTTAACTAGAGTTTTCTGTAATAGATTATGGTTGGCCATGTTGAAAATGGATGGTCATGGTCGACCATGTTTGACCATGTTCAACCATTTTAACCATGTGTTATAGACATTTTTGTGCCTTACAGCATTGAGCATGAAATGTCCATAATTTAAGGGATCCAAAGTCCCTAAACATGTTGTTCCTACCCCTATAGGAACAAGGCTAACAAACCATAGCAATTCACAGAAGTTCTCCACCAGAAACTGCTCAAAAACAAGTCAATTCAGGATCATTTCAGTGGCTACACTAGCTGTTTGCGCTGAATGTCAAAGCCAACACTGGCTACCTGCGTTGAATGTCAAAGGGAACACTGGCTACCTGCGCTGAACGAGAGTGGACATGTGGCAAGCTCATTTCTCAAGGTGTCAAAACCCAGGAAGCTTCCAAAATGACACTTGCCTCAGGGAATTCGACTGGTGATGAGTAAGAGGTTCCAAATCTCCAAGTGGAAGCAAGAACCTCCAAGTGGAATCAAGAACTGACAGAGGGAGAGGACACTAGTCAGATCTCAAGCTGACTCATCCTCTCTCCAAACATCTATATATGGATCTCTCCTCCACGAGATCTAGGGGCTGGAATTTTGTTATTGCAAAGAATTGTTGTTGGTTTGAGATTGGAATCATTGGGTGCTTAATGCTTTAAAGGGGGTGAAGATAGGAATTCCATTTGCTGGGAAGGAGATGCTAGATTGGAGCCCTCTGGGTTGTAGCTCTTCCTGAACCTTGTTATTCATCAATAAAGCTATCTTGGTTTCTCCTGTATGCTGATGTGTCTTTGATGTATGATTGCATTAGTGTATTTGGTTCATTTCTAATCCTGAACTATTTATGAATGTGAATATCTGTCTTTGTGTAGTGTTCTTCTCTTGTCGCAAGTAGTTGTTCTCTTGTGGTCTTGTAGGTTGAAGCTGGGCTAGCGGGAAGGCAAGTAGCTGTTCTCTTGTGATCTCGTATGAACCCGTTGAAGCTGCGCGAGCAATAAGGCAAGTAGCTGTGAACACCCAAAGAGAAGAGAGACCGGATCGAGGGACAAACGGAAGACACCGGTTAGTCCATCCATCTCTCTCTTCATTCTTAATTCATAAAGGAAGAATACTAGAATAGTTGTCTCTGTTTGTTGCTAAGGCACTGTCACACCTTAGGTGGATAGGATTGTCCTGCATAGGCATTTTTCCCCACAACAAATTGGCGACTCCGCTGGGGAGATCTATTTAGTCATTTTATTTTTGTTTCTATCATTGTTTGTTTCATAGACTCGACAGCAACAATCGAACTGCATCTGCTATTCTCGAATGCAAAGTAGACAGTTGCTGCTTTGATCCAATCACTGGACTTGTCTATGATCTGAACTATGGACTCACAAATGATTTGATGATCCTTTGTGATAGATCTTAGTACTCCTTCAAAGCATCCCTTTGATTGTACCTTGCTTGTTTCTTTTATTTGGCCTGAAACAGTAGATTAAATAGCAATCTGTGATCCAGAACCAGTGAGAAACGAGAGTTTCTCCTTCAGCGCAGACCCAGTGAAGGGATTCTGCATTTCAACGCAGGTCCCATGAAGGCTACCTGCGTTGAATGTCAAAACCCCTGTGTTGAGGTTGCGCTGAACTAGTTTGCCCTTGTGCAGCTGGGGTTCTCTGCTCTGTTTTGCCTTGTTTTGATCTCTGATTTTTGCAGCCTGTAACCAGCATAGGTACCAGTCTAATAACTCCTTTTCTCTGCTTAGATTCTGCCTCCTTTTGTACAAAAATACTGTGAATGTTTTTAAGTGTTTGTGGCGTCATTTACAGTTTTCCTTTGCATGAGTGAAATAATCATCCTGTAGCCCTTGATTCAGATCTGTTGATTGTGATCTTAGGAGAGAGTTCATTGGCTGTTTACAGTTGATTATACATTTACTTTTGCTTATTGGTTTGAGTTTGTCTCTTTTAAGTGTCGAAACAAGTCTTCATTTCGAAAATCGTTAAGTGTTGTAATCTCTTCTACCCTCTCTGATTTCGAAAAAGTAAACTTGTTTGTATTTGTCATTTAAAAGCAAATTCAAAGTTGTACAAAAAGCTTTCTTTGTAGGCATCAATACTAAGAAAGCGGAAAACAAACACCTGCATTGCGCATTTGCATCTTGATAGTTTGCATGTCTGATTTAGGAAAAGTGCATTAGAGTGTGCTGATTGCTCTTTGAGAAAAGATGGTGTCTTTCTTTTCCCTTAGTAGCTAGGATTTTCAAAGTTGAAAATATATAAAGCTTGCTTATCATCTTTAGACTGCATTTAGGAATTTGTATCATACATCTCGTGGTGAACCTTGAAAGGCAAACTTCTAAAAAGATCAACCTAAAATAAATTGAATGAACTTAACAACGCTTTGCAACATAACGCACAACATAGAGGTCTAGGCTAGAGACGTGTTCCGGCGTCGTAAAGCCTGGTGACTGTCGATCTCGTGGATGGTGGGTGATTCCTCCTGAGGGACGACAGCGTCAGTACGGATTGTGCTCCCACGTACCGTCGCGTATATATTGGGAGACCCCTATAGGCATAAAACCTTTATCCTTAAGAAGCCGTGTCGGCCGCCCTACTGATCGCAATGCACTGAACACAGCATTCAGGAAGATCGACCGCCCGTACCCTAAAAAGTATTTTGCAGTTTTGTGAAAAGTTTGGCACACCCTCTGCCTAGAACTCCAGAGCAGTTCCTTTTGGCCTTTTTCAGACTCTATAACGGAAAAAGTCCATCCGAGCATTTGTCACTTCGGGCTCGTTAAAACATCGAAGGAGACTAGAGTCATCTTTAGCTTTTTCTCGACTCTTTAAAACTGAAAAAGCAAGTTGTGTCTTAAGCGTCGTTAAAATTTATTTTAAACGGAACAATCACCCTTTATTCCTGCGTTGATCTTTAGGTTGGAAAAATGGAGCACACCAACCAAGGAATTCCCCTTGGTGGAAATCCTAGTCCTTTCTCCTCTTGGGGAGATGTTGGTGCGCCCCATATGGCCACATTGTCACTTCCAGGACTCAATTGGCCTGCCGGTCTGGCTCTTTTCAACCAATGTCGTTCAAACCACCACTATGCCTGAACAGTCGAGTCAACAGTTAGACCAGACCAGAGTTGCCAACCAGCCTTCTACTTCATCTAACTCTTCCTCTCCTCCTTCCTCTTCGCTTGACGGAACTGGTAAAACAAAAAACCAAGTTCCTAAGGAGAAGAAGGAAAAGAAGAAGAAAGAGAAGAAGAAGAAGGAGCCAAAGGCGACTGGGGGCAAACAAGTGTCGTCTGACAAAAATCCACACACAGCACTGACTAGGCCTAAATCGCCATGTGTCATATGCAAGGGAGACCACTTCCACAAAGATTGTCCCTCCATCCCTCGGATACTAAGGGACTGGTCTCCCCGTTTGCACAATTCGGTAGCGTCGACCTCTGATAGCCATGTTGACAGCTCACCGTCGACTAGTGAAAGTGAAGTCCCAGGACAGAGAGGGAAAGCTAGATTTCCCTACAAACTGTGTGAAGGCGACCACGCCATCCACCGTTGTCCCTTCTTAGACAAGGCTAAACGAGTTTTGGAAGATCGCCTGATTTTACGAACGCAACTTCCTCCTGGATATCAAAAACTCCTGCCAAGTCCTTCACTATTTGAGAACCCGGCTGGCCCGCCCAGGTGGTCAGCCGAAGCACCTATCATTGAAGATGAACCGTCTGGATCCATGCCTGACGAAAGTCAAAAGGTTGAGCTGGCAGTTAACCCGGTTTTGCCTTCAGAGGCTCTATCTTCGAATGATACCGTCACAGAGGAGAATAAAGACGACATCGTCCAAATTCTCTTCATCAACACAGACTCCGACGAACAAGGGGGCAATTTGCCCATTCCTTTATCGCAGGAAGGAACTTTGTCAGAGTCATATCCGGCCGTCTATTCGGTCCCACCACCAAGCAACCTAGTTGTCTCGTTCGACTGGAACCAACTAGGCAAACCCCGGTTGCCAGCAAGCATACCATTCAGAATTATCGTTCAAATATACAGAATGGTAATGGCTAGCACTATCATTGATGAGGGGGCATCTGTGAGTATCCTTTCCTCTATTGCTTGGAAAGCGCTTGGTTCGCCAGCGCTTTTGCTTGAAATGAGAAATCTATCAGGCTTTGATAAAGGAACCAGTCGACCTTTAGGTATCCTCCCCAATGTGCCCATTACATTGAAAGGGAAGACCGTTCAAATGAACGTGATGGTCATTCAAGGACCCTTGGATTATAACCTACTCCTTGGACGAGACTATATATATTGCATGGGAGCCATCGTCTCCTCACTCTTTAGAGTAATGTGTTTTCCGCATGAAGGAAGAGTGGTCAAGCTCGTGGACCAACTTTCGTTTCCCGGATCACGCATCGCAAATAGTCATGTACCATCCCTAAATGGTCTATTCACGCAAGAAGTGTCTCAACCCACGGTCCGTCCTCCTGATGAGCGCGAGTAATCCGGGAGGATATGACTGGAACCCAGGGGGCATGCGTCCTGGTCTGCTTCGGTAGAGAAACTTTGGGTATAGGGTAGGTTTCCGCGAGAGAATATGACTAGTCCGTACCCCGTCCGTCTAGGAAGAGGGGTTGTTCTACAATAAGATTCTTTTGTCAAAGTTATGTGAGTTGGCGGGCATCGTCGCTCACCTTTGTCTATTTCGGTAGATATTTCCGAGGAAGTGTTTTGTTTGAAAGATTAATGACACAATCTTTGGGTAACCTGAAAGAGGTAAGCCTCTCTCGTTAAAACAAATGTTTTGACGGAAGAGAAGTAGAGGTAACCTTGAAACTCTGTTTTATGCCTGGGGGCATGCAAACCTTTTGGAGTGCAAGCAAGGGGCGGCTATTTATTTTTAAAATTTTTAGGACCTCTAACCCTTTAAACTCGTAGGATTAGTCGTTTCCGAACTTGCATAACGAAAGGATGCGGGGCATAGCTTCGTGAGGTGAAGCTCCATAAAAAATAGAATCTCAATGAGACACTCTTATCATATGACTGGGTATTCGAGCAGTTTTAGCACAAAGTTCATGCTCGTTAAAAAATAAACGCAAGATCCGAGCAGTTTTAGCACATAGTTCATGCTCGTTAAAAAATAAACATAAGATCGAGCAAATGTTTCCACCCGCGTTTAAGCTCGTTAAAAAATGAACTATCCCGGTAAATAACCACTGTGAATGTAATATCATCAGCCATTAAAGCCTTGGTCGTGTTTGCACCGTCACCTCCACTTTTCCATTGGCCGATCGTTCACCTCCATATGATTGTTTACCCATTTTGAGGAACAGCTGCGAAGAGTGATTTCACCTAGCCATCCTTGTGACACTGCCGTGATTGGAAAATTCCAACCTGTACCTGGAATCAGCTGCTAACCCTGTTTATCACTCGTTCCTCAAAAGACGAGTCTTCTTTAAGCTCTTTTCAACTGACTCGTAAAATATGAAAAGATTGCCGAGTCCTTGGCCTTCCAGCTCGTTAAAGGGACAGGAAGTGTTATCCCTCCTCTAGATTTTAATCTTTTTGGACCTGAGAGATTATTGCACAAAAAGATCGAGCGCTTGTTTTATTCGGCTCGTTAAAACTATCAAAAACTCATCCCTTCTGTATTGTTTTATACTTTTTCGGACCTAAGGGATTAGATGACAAAAAAGGACTTTGGAGTTAACTTTATGTACCTTTTCAGACTCTCTAAAAATAAAAAGGACCGAGTTATCCTTGTCGTTAGACTCGTTAAAATCATTAAATAGCGACAAACTTGTCTTTAGACGAGAACGAGTTTCACTATCGCTAGGCTCGTTAAAACATAGTGATGGGCTTGCCCGAAGGGCAGGTTATAGAACAAGCATATGTTATCCTCCTCAAGCTTGACAAAAATAAAGAGGTACTGGTCAGCAATGAATGGGGAAAAATTGGGAGAAACTAAAGAAAACTTTGATGGTAGCAAGTCGCTCTTGAACATGACACTTTTCCTCCGTACCACAATCGGGTTGGGTTGTTTCATTCACCGGTCACATCCATGGTCTCGTCATACCATCCATATTTGGGGTAATGCTACCAATCCATCGCATCAGTGTCGCCATATGTTCAAGAGAAGTCGTTCAGAAAAGTCAACCGTGTCCCATCCACTGCCATACATTATCCTTCATCCTTTCATGACCGCCACCCTGAATCATATGTCACAGATCGTTTTCACCTCCGTTAAAATCATTAGCTCCGTTCCATGTCACTGATGTGGGATTCATTAAGGCCCTCCTTTGACAGATCGCTTCTTGTCGACATCAGCTCATTATCCAAGAAGTTGATCTAGGAACAACCCCTTCAGTACTTTGAAGCTTGCATGCCTCAATGGCAAGTTTCTCACTTCCGGCGACAGGTATACATCAACGACCTTCGACCGAAAGATTTTGCGTGGTGTTCGACGCCAAGTCCTTTATTCACACCACGTGAATTGTACTGCAGTACCTTGAGGGTCATTATCATTATCGGTGATTCCTCTCGTGCTTGTTAACGGTTTACCTCATTGACCGGTAATCAAGCGATGTCTTTCCATGTTCAACTTCAGAACATTTCTCACATGGATCGACTTGTACTTAGAGTGAAGATCGAACGAGTTTGAAGACCTCGGATCTAGTTTCATCCATCCGGGTTGCGATATATATTCAGGAAAGATATAGACATTGACATGTACATCATTGCAGCAGATAATCATCATACTCAAAGGATGATAATTTCATTAAAATTATCAGTCTACCATCAGACGATTGTCTATTCTATGTACAGAAAAATGAATTTATAAAGCTGAGCATGGGAATGCCCGCCTCAGCTAGATCATTAAAGCAGTATGAAAAATAATGTATTGTATTGTATTGTATTACAAGTCTCCTCCCAGCATTGGATGAACTTCGGATCCCCCTGATAAAGCATTTCACCCGATAAACAGCCTCATACTTTAGGGGGCAACTGTTATAGACATTTTTGTGCCTTACAACATTGAGCATGAAATGTCCAGAATTTAAGGGATCCAAAGTCCCTAAACATGTTTTTCCTACCCCTAGAGGAACAAGGCTAACAAACCACAGCAATTCACAGAAGTTCTCCACCAGAAACTGCTCAAAAACAAGTCAATTCAGGATCATTTCAGTGGCTACACTAGCTGTTTGCGCTGAATGTCAAAGCCAACACTGGCTACCTACGTTGAATGTCAAAGGGAACACTGGCTACCTGCGCTGAACGAGAGTGGACATGTGGCAAGATCATTTCTCAAGGTGTCAAAACCCAGGAAGCTTCCAAAATGACACTTGCCTCAGGGAATTCGACTGGTGATGAGTAAGAGGTTCCAAATCTCCAAGTGGAATCAAGAACTGACAGAGGGAGAGGACACTAGTCAGATCTCAAGCTGACTCATCCTCTCTCCAAACATCTATATATGGATCTCTCCTCCACGAGATCTAGGGGCTGGAATTTTGTTATTGCAAAGAATTGTTGTTGGTTTGAGATTGGAATCATTGGGTGCTTAATGCTTTGAAGGGGGTGAAGATAGGAATTCCATTTGCTGGGAAGGAGATGCTGGATTGGAGCCCTCTGGGTTGTATCTCTTCCTAAACCTTGTTATTCATCAATAAAGCTATCTTGGTTTCTCCTATATGCTGATGTGTCTTTGATGTATGATTACATTAGTGTATTTGGTTCATTTCTAATCCTGAACTATTTATGAATGTGAATATCTGTCTTTGTGTAGTGTTCTTCTCTTGTCGCAAGTAGTTGTTCTCTTGTGGTCTTGTAGGTTGAAGCTGGGCTAGCGGGAAGGCAAGTAGTTGTTCTCTTGTGATCTCGTATGAACCCGTTGAAGCTGGGCGAGCAAGAAGGCAAGTAGCTGTGAACACCCAAAGAGAAGAGAGACCGGATCGAGGGACAAACGGAAGACACCGGTTAGTCCATCCATCTCTCTCTTCATTCTTAATTCATAAAGGAAGAATACTAGAATAGTTGTCTCTGTTTGTTGCTAAGGCACTGTCACACCTTAGGTGGATAGGATCGTCCTGCATAGGCATTTTTCCCCACAACACCATGGTTGATTGTTGTAGCCTAAGCTTGTCGAGCAAAAATAATGAAGGCTTTCAAGTGAAATTCATGGAATGCTAAAAAGAAGGCAATGAAGGGTACCATTTTTACCATAACTTATGATACTACACAACAAATGACATGACATGGCTTCTCATGACATGGCTTGCCAACGTCTAGAAGGCTCTGCACACTCTCATGCTATAAGCATGCCAACATCCAAGGACTATTTTATCCAGTTATGTTTCAGTGTCCCCGAGATTTAAGCCACTTTTTTAAGCCCAGGTTAGTGCTCAGAATGGAATGACATCTTCAAACCAGTAAAATAATAGGGAAATAATGATGCAAAATAAAGTAATTGAACAAGCTCTTAACCAGAGCCCTACTAGACATGACAAACATTTCATCAA
Source organism: Pinus tabuliformis (assembly GCA_031772625.1). Classification (NCBI taxonomy): domain Eukaryota; kingdom Viridiplantae; phylum Streptophyta; class Pinopsida; order Pinales; family Pinaceae; genus Pinus; species Pinus tabuliformis. Next base: position 271,840,421 of record CM062817.1, on the reverse strand, counting down.
ACATATCACAAATATGTAATCTACAGGTGTAAACAATCAAATTTAAGCATAGGGATCTCATACTTATCTGAGAATTGCTAAGAACCATTTTCTCCTCATGTCATTTAATGGATTATCATATATTAGGTCATAGATACATTTTCCATTCATTTACAAGTAAAAACATGATGAGAGCCATACATAGTTGTTGTCATAAACCATATACATAACCAACATAGTAACAAAATAAATACCATAAATACATCAACCATAGAATCCACATATAAACCAGTACATTTACACATGAAAACCAAGGGAATGAATTTCTCATTAATGAATGCAGAAACCAACTGAGGATGGGACTACCACGTTCCACCTGACCATAGATTGGCTGAGCCAAGTCTCTCTTCAGCCAATCTTCCCCGTGCCATATTCTAAGAATGAATGTGGGACTCATAACCAACCAAAAAGAACCAAACAAGCATGGATGTTACTAGAGTTCTCCACCTACATTGTGAGGAATTTGAGTGCCTCCTAGTCTCTCAAGATTTACCGTAATCCACAATCTGATTCAAGGATCACTAGGCCCTACACCGAGACCCACTCTCCAGGATCTACTGTACATCACATCTCGAGACTACTAGGCCCAACAGAGAGAAATCCACCCCTTAGCTTTAGTGTATATCCCACCATTCATATGAAAGGATTCCTAGGTCCACCGTGGCACACAATCCTGGCTTTACTGCAACCCACAGTGTGGCTCAGGGGTTACTAGGCCAGTGGCTTTACCATGATCCACAGTTTGGTTCAGGGACTACTAGGCCATGTGTTTGTCATTTTGCACATCCACCCCACTTAGCTTCGAATCCATCTAACAATCTAGCTCAACTGAAGTATGAGAACCCATCTCATCAAGGCTATCAGGAAATGGCAAGGCTAGGCTGAAAACACTGTCACACCTAGCAAAACCCATGCCATGACAGAAAATAACCACATGCAACACCATGCATGCCAAGTCTAGCAAGGAAAATACACATGCAAATCAATACCTAGAAAGAATCCTGTTGTAGCTGCTTGATCTTGCCTTTCCCTGCTTAATCTTTGCTTCCTCTTGCCTTCTTTGCCTTTCCTGCTCCAATGCCAAAGTGATCCAAGAAAACTCTCTGTGTCCAATAATGAGAGAGAGAGAGAGAATCATGAGAGAGCTCCAAAATTAAACTGACCAAGCCTACCAACTGATTCTCAGAAGCCTTTTATCAATGAGGCCTCTATTTTCTTCATTTTTTCATTATTTCCCTTCAATTTCCTCCTCAAATGCAACCTGTGACCTTCACCTTCCTTTTCTCCTATTTACCATTATTTTCATAAATAAAATGCCAATTAATGCCTCTTGCCTTTCCAAAGCCTTAGTCATTGCCTTTACCAATTTCCTTAGCCATAATAACCAAAATAAACACCCAATAGGATGTTTTTCCCAACATTCAGCTTGGAATACGTGTCCCATCAATTATGGTCTTATATATTTTACATGGATTTTTAAACAGGGTTGTTATAGAATCCTCCCCCTTGGAGCAACACCATCCTCGGTGTTCAATGACACCTATAACTAGCAAGACCATTGAAAACAAAATGTACTGCCCATGGATCTTTTGAACATAGGTCGTTGTAGTATTTACAATTACCATCTGCTAAAACATGATAAACATATCATTTACTAGAACACAGCTGATTATGGTATTTACAATAACCACCACATATACACACATACACATTTTCTTCACTCATCAAACAAACATATTTTCTATGGAGCTTTATAAATCTAGCTCGATACAGTATTTATATTAATACACACATATACACATATACACATTTTCTCAACCAGTGAATAAAATGATACGATGTCTACATCTGCAACGATGGAATCCATATGCTCACACCTCCACCCTTAAAGTAATACCAGGATTCACCTCCTTCCTAGGAAGTTTGTTATCCATTGCAAGGTCAAATCTGCATCCAATGTCCCACGCTATAATCATGCGCCACTTGTCCTCTCAGTGAACAGTTATAGGCTCATTGTTCTAGGGCACAATCCCAATGTGCATTTGATTCCATCTGGAAATGCTACTGACAAAAAAAAAAATATCCCTGACCTTCCCTTCTCTGCTACAGTCCCTTGGGCAATCCAGTTGCCCCTTTCCGTGTAGTCACACACCCTCCAAGTTTTGCTACCACCCCCATCTCAGGTAGTCCATCCCTTGGCAAGGCTTCCTCGCATCGAAAGATACAAAAACCAAGGCATATCCCTACCTCAAAACCATCATACCAGTCATAGCATGCTCATGGCAATCAATGAACACTATTGGGTACCAGTGTCCCACAATGGCCCTGCTCCTGAATACTTTATCAACATACCAATACCTGTTCCAATTTCTTTCACTGCTACTGCTAATTCTTACAGTCGATTTCAACCACCAAACTGGGCATTTTTGTGCTTCCTGTACCAAGCACATGCCTTCCATTAGATTTAAAATAAATTAAAATAAATTCACCTCATACCTCATTGGTAGCTCGTTAATAAGGTACACTTGAAATCATATTTACTTCCTGCCACAGCAAGTCAAACTAACATCTTTGACCAAATCATCATGTATAAACATATCACATCAAGTTAGCTCAAAACACAACCATCATAGATCAAAATCATAAATCACATGTAGTCATCATAGACCAAAATCATAAATCACATGCATAATACAAATGAAATAAAATGTTGATATTTATCCTTTAATCAACCCTTAGCTTCTACCTTTATCCTTATTCTGTACACACACCGTATCGGATGCCACACCCAAAAAATACCCAGTGCCTTCTCCTCAACCATGTACACATACACATAGTGTGCATCACACACATACAACCACACACGACATATAACACCATGCAATACATGCACCTACACCTGACATACAACACATACACCTACACCCAGTGTACAACACAACACAATACATACTCCTACATCCAATGTACACCACAACACAATACATACACTTACACCTGATGTACAACACCACACAATACATGTACCTAGAAATGGAATACAACACAACACAATACATGTACTACACAGAGTACAACACAACAAGTACACATGTCACGATACCACAACAACATGATGCACATACATAATACCACATGTACACAACACAACACGTATGACATGCACATAATACTACATGTACACCAGTACCACATGTACAACATGTACACAACATCACATGTACATGACACCACCTGCATAATGTGTACACAATGCCACATGTGCACCGCACAACTTGTACAATGTGTACATAATACCAGACATACACAACACCTCATGTATGACATGTACACGACACCATATGTACACAGCACCATATGCATGACATGTACACAACACTACCTACACACAACACAACATGTACACGACACCACATGCTCATAGCACCACTTGTACAATCATGCACACAACACCATATGTACATAGCACCACATGTACAACATGCACACAATACCATATGTACATAGCACTACATATACAATATGTACCTAGTACCCTATGTACACAGCATTGCATATCCAACATGCGCACAACAACATATCCACTCAACATTGCATATCCATCGTCCACACAATACAATATGTACACAACACCACATATCCAACATGTACATAGCACCATCTATACCCAACATTGCATATGCAATATTCGCAAAAAACTATCTGTACCACCCTGTACATAACATTGCATAAACAACATGTACACACATTATACATACACAACATTGTATGTGCACAACATCACAGATGCAACATGTACAACATATACAACATATGCACAATAGTATCACCCCACATCTAAAACCACATTGTCTCTACCAAGCAACCTTGCTTCCAGTGTCTTATCTATGTTTGTCCCAACATGTTGCAGACCAAACTGCTTTCATTTTGTTGATATATATTTCAACATTAGCTTGTCCATAACATAAACATAGACATAGTATAATCACATAATATCAATTCATATCCACATGATACTAACCTCGGGGATCTGTTAGGATACTCTTCCCACTTGATTCCTCATGAACCAGTAATCTATTCATGTCATTCACCTGCATAAACAATCATTCCTCCATAATAATGATCCCTGATAACCCTGTCGGACAATGACATAGATACATGGATACATACATACATATACATAAAAAATAGCATAAAACAATCATGATCTTATCAAACAATGACACACATATATACATATAAACATTAGCATTAAACAACCATGATCCATGATGACCCTATCATACACAACATACATATATACATACATGCATACATGTATATATATAAACATCAACATAATCATGATCATAACATAATTACTAGATAGCATAAGGTCAAGGTTAAGAGAACTCCCTTTATCTGTTCACAGCATGCACGACTTTGAGAACAATTGTTCCCAACATAGCCAAGGCATATGATGCCTCAAATCCATTCACCTTACCTTTTTTGGTTACTTTTCTCATGTTTCTACTACCACCGTCAATTTACCACAATGGGCCCAACCAGTCCAATCGAATGTCATAGTCTTACCTTCCCATGCACTTACTCATGCACAGAGCTTCATCCATGTTTTACATTACCTATTGGGTACCACACGACTCTCCCCAAACTCCCTTAACTTTCCTCCTTCCCAACCAATTCCCAAGACACTCAAAACATAAAAGCAAATAACATAAACAAATAAGAAGAAGACCATGGAAAATCAATAACAATACAACACCACAAACAAAGAGGTATGGCCATACACCAGACGTAAATGGTTCCGAGTGCCTCCAATGGAAATCTCAACCCGAGCCTTCTTTAAGATTTCATGGCAATCTCTTTTCCATATTATCCCTTGCATCATACTACCATCAACACATAATTGTCAGTGCTTAAATAAACATAATAATACACGGGTTACCTTACCTTGTTGTGCCAAGCACACTTCCTTGTAACCAGACACATCTGTTCCATGTGTCAAGGGACTCCAATTCTCTTGACAAATATAGCTATAACTAGAGACCAGCTATTATACCTGTCAAATGCATGTCCATGAACATAGCACATATCCACATAATTTCAAATAAATCAGGGTTAAGAAGACTTCCTATATGCAAAGAAATCATTCGTTTGGAATTAGGGTTTCCAAACATGGCCAAAGGAATTCTTACCCAATTCCTTTCTTTTACATTTTTACCTACAATCGAGGCTTACTATGTACTATCACATCACCCAACTGCTAGTTATGTAAGAAAATCAAATATTACCTTATCATGCTAATACCGAGCATGTTATCCTACATCTACTCACACATGCCAACCACTTGCTCTAATGATCAAATCAACATATCTATAAATTTGAAATCAACCTTTACCAAGACTAACAATCATGTCATAATCCATAGTCAACTCATAGTCATTAGACATAATACTACAACTCTCACCTGTTACACTCAAGTACATGTCAGGTATCTCAACACATATGTGGTAATACAATCATCTTAAAGCAAGATCATTCCTTCATGCAATCCTATAGACTCATACTCATATCATGCAATTAATCAAACATTCAATTAAACTATAAACGTACCATGTTAGATAAATCAACTAGATGACATAATCAAATAGTCAAGCACCAAGTATACGACGTAAGAAAAATCATACCTTAATGTATCTTGAGGGAAGCTATCTTGTCTGCACAATCAAGCTATATTAGCATGATATAACTTCACAACACATCAACTCAACCATAAATAAGATCATGATATCCATAACAATAACTAACTAACATGTTCACATCATAAACTCATAAACGATTATCATTCATACATAATAATCACATTTACACAGTCAGTCTAGATTAGTACAACACAATGTCATAAATAAGTCGACTCATACTTGAATGTCATAACCCTAACCATTTGCATAGACCAATCCAACTTAGTATGATACACATAACATCAATATCTTAATGCAATGACCCTAATCATCAAGTTACTAGCATATAACAACAAGTTATATATCATACTCATCAACAACATATAACCTAATCATCAAGCTAATTATCCTATGACAACAAAATTTCAACCTATAACATACCCATCAACAATATATAACATAATCATCAAGTTATCTAACATAAAACAACAACAACAATGCATACAACCACAAGTTACTATCGTTCATGACTATTCGACACGTGCATATGACTACACGAATCAAATAGCATCTATCATGTATGTAACCATAAGATCAATAGACATGTACATAAACCTAATGTATATAACCCTAATGCATATAACAATCCATTAACTAACATACATGCATGACCAACATACAAACTTGTATGACGTCGTGCTCTTGCCTTGAGTTCCAATGCTACAACTTCACTTTAATGATCTGCATCTCCTGCTCTATCTCAGCCAACACATTAGCATCTTAACATACCAATATCATCATGATGACCTGATTGAATACAACGAACTCACAATGCATGTTTTACCTACCATACATGCATAACCATAACCATGACAATGCATACATAACAACATATAGACACTAACATGCATAACAAATGCATATACAACTCACATGCATTCATGATTAACACATCCCAACAACAACATCATCAACTTCTACATGGCGACCTCACTATAACCATGATCAACACCATGAAAATGCAACAAGTACATGGACTACGAGCTTAAGGAACACATATGCAACCGACATGAATGCATGACCAACACACACCGCCCTTCTAGTCTGAGGGGTGAACCATGCTCTGATACCACTTTGTAACACGCTCCTCCCACATCTACCTAAGTAACCAGCCAATCGGGGAAACATGTGATGAGAGGCTACTATGATTGGATTCAACCTCCTATGTGACCTTAAGGAAATGGAATCAACGGAAACAAAACATATAGAACTTCCACATAAGCTACAAGACCCTTGAGAACCATGCCAACACTTCAAGAAGCTTGCCCCTAGGTCCAACTAAAACTTCTGATCACTTGCCCTCTGGACACTATCATGACATGGCCTGCCATCATCTAGGAGGCTCTAGATGCTCTCAAGCTATAGGCATGCCAGTGTCCAGGGACTATTTTGTATAGTTTTGTGCCAGCATCCCTAGGATTTAAGCCACTTTTTCAAGCCCAGAGCCTAAGTCACTGCCCAGAATGGAATGACATCTTCAGAACAATAAAATAACAGGGAAATAATGATGCAAAAGCAATTAGTTGAACAAGCCCTTAACCATACCCCTACTAGCCATGACAGGCATTTTGTCAAACATATCACAAATATGTAATCACGGGTGTAAACAATTAGATTTAAGCATATATATCTCATACTTATATGAGAATCACTAAGAACCTTGTTCCCTCATGTCATTTTCTGCATTATCATCTATTAGGTCATAGATACATTTTCCATTCATTTACGAGTAAAAACATGATGAGAGCCATACATAGTTATTGTCATAAAACATATACATAACCAGCATAGTAACAATAGAAATACCATAAATACATCAGCCATAGAATCCACATATAAACCAGTACATTTACACAAGAAAACCAAGGGAATGAATTTCTCATTTATGAATATAGAAACCAACCAAGGATGGGACTACCACGTTCCACCCGAGCATAGATTGGCCGAGCCAAGTCTCTCTTCAGCCAATCACCCCTGTTCCATATTCCAAGCATTAATGTGGGACTCATAACCAACCAAAAAGAACCAAACAAGCATGGATGCTACTGGAGTTCTCCACCTACACCATGAGGAATTTTAGTGTGTCCTAGTCTCTTAGTCTTTACCGTATCCACAGTATGATCCAGGGATCACTAAGCCCTACACCAAGACCCATTCTCTAGGCTTGACTATACATTCCATCCTGATACTACTAGGCCCAATGGAGATAAATCCACCTCTTGGCTTTACCATATATCCCAACATTCATCAGCAATGATTCCTTGGCCCACCGAGGCACACATTCCTAGTTTTACCACAACCCACAGTCCAGCTTAGGCGTTACTAGATCAATGGCTTTACCATGATCCATAGTTCAGTTGAGGGACCACTAGGCCATGTGTTTGTCATTTCAGATATCCATCCCACTCAGCTTTGAATCCATCTGGAAATCCATCTCAACCGAAGTATGAGAACCCATCTCATCAAGTCTACCAGGAAATGGCGAGGCTAGGTTGAAAACATTGTCACACCTGGAAAAACCCATGCCATGACATAAAACAACCACATGCAACACCATGCATGCCAAGTATAGGAAGGAAAATACACATGAAAATCGATACCTACAAAGAATCATGTGGTAGCTTCTTGATCTCGCATTTCCCTACTTGATCTTTGCTTCATTTTACCTTCTTTTCCTTTCTTTCTTCAATGTTAAAGTGCTCCAAGAAAACTATTGGGTGTGGAGCCTAATTAACTTGTTTATTCAAAGGTATCACTGCATTGGACCCCAGTTTGTAATGGGGTGGAAATGAGCCCATTTATTCGTTGCCAGGGGGGTGACGACGCTTTTTATGAGCCCCCCTTTGGTGAGGGTTCAAGGGCAGTGCCGCTGAAGCTACAAATAGATGTAAAATTTCCTTGTAAAATATTGTAATTTCATAGTCAATCTGAGTCGTTCATTAGGCGGATGATCTGACAGTAGAAGTTATGTTTAATTTATGGTTTTCCCCCTAGAAGGAAACCCCTCTCTATACATGAGGGAATTGTATTGCGACTATGTATATTTGTATTCTGAGAGAGAGAGAGAGAGAGAGAGGAGATTGTGTGAGAGCGAAGAGGAAATTACATTGGATATGTTGTAGGTTGTATCTCTTCATTTTTCTATACAATATAAAATGAAGGATTGGTTGTTTCTCCGTGGACGTAACCCAAATTGGGTGAACCACGTATATTTGTGTCTCTCTTGTTTTATGCATTTTCTTTGTTTTTATTTCTGCAATATGTATGTGTTCCATTGCTCTATAATATATAATTTTCTAACAAAAACTATAAGTGTCCAAGAGTGAGAGAGAGAGAGAAAATAATGAGAGAGCTCCAAAAATAAACTGACGAATCCTACCAATTGATCCTCAAAATCTTTTTTATCAATGAGGCCTCTATTTTCTTCATTTTCCATTATTTCCTTTCAATTTTCTCCTCACATGCAACCTATGACCTTCCACCTTCCTTTTCTCCCATTTTCCATTATTTTCATAAATAAAATGCCAATTAATGCCTCTTGCCTTTCCAAAGCCTTAGCCATTGCCTTTTCCAATCTCCTTAGCCATAATAATCGAAATTAACACCCACTGGGATGTTTGGCCCACCATTCAGCTTGGAATACATGTCCCATCAATCGTGGTCTTATATATTTTACATGGATTTTTAACCAGGGTTGTTATAATTGACTATGGATGACCATTATCACATTATCACATTGTGACACAAAGATATGGTTGTCACATGGTGGCATCAATTTTTTATTCATCGCCAAGCTTATGATGTTGAATTTTTTTCATTGAATTGTGATGTAAAATTTTGCTTTTCATGTTGTCACATTGTTATTTTTTTGTCAAACACAACATCATTTTTTTTTCATCACATTACAATGCTAATATTTCACTAATCACCTATGACATCAATTTTTCTTCATCATATTACAACACATATTTTTGTTTGTCACATTGTGATGTTTTCATCAATATTTATTTCCAACAATTTGACGTCAATTGTTCATTCATCACATGTGATGTCAATATTTGTTTGTCACATTTTTATGTCAACTTATATGCATTACACTCTAACATTGTTTTCTTTTTGTCACATTGTGACGCGAACTTTAGTTCATTACATGTGAGGTCAATTTCTTTCAATACATTACAACATCGACTTTTGTTTGTCACATTGTGATGTTGATATTTGTTTTTCACATTGTAAAGTCAACATTTGGTTATCGCATTACAAGTTAACTTTTCTTCATCACATTATGACAATGATTTTTGTTCTTCTCATTTTAATGTTGACTTTTCTTCATTACATTCTGACATTGATATATGTTCTTCATATTGTGATATTGATTTGTGTTCATCATATTGAGGCATTTATTTTTTCCTGGAACATTGGGATGCCAATTTTTTTTAACACGATTGTGCTTGTTTGACCATTTTTGAGGTAGATTGACCATGGTTGACCACTGTTGAGTTGATTTTACCATTGTTTGACAAATTTGACTATGGTTGATAATGTTTTATTGTGTTGACCATGTTGATAATGTTTTATTGTGTTCACCATGATGAGCAAGATTGACCATGAATGACCATGATTGACCATTATTGAGCTAGTTTGATCACTATTGAACTTGTTGACCATGTTGTACAAAAATTTTTATTATTAATAATGTTTTACCATGGTTTGACTTGCTTGATCATGGTTAACTATGGACAATAGCTGACTATACGTAAACATGGTTGACCAAGGTTGTCAATGTTCAATTATAAATGAGTATGGTTTACCATATTCACCATGTATGATAATGTTAAAGATGCTTGGTCATGGTCAACCATATTACCCATGGTTGACCATGATCATCATGTTACATGTTTAGAGCATATAATTATAGAATAATGATAAAACGAAAAATGTTAATGATAAAAAAAAGAACTATTTAAACTATTAAGTAACTTAAATTATATTATAACTTAAATTATAAAGTATTATATTTTAACATTAAATATAAAATAAGATAATTTGTTAAAGTAGGTTATTAAAATTATATAGAGACTATTAAATTGTTATTATAAATATTTTTACACAATTAATAGTCTAAAATTCAATATTTATTAATGTTTAAATATCAAAAATTAAATATTTATTTATGCTTAAAAAAAATTCCAAAACAAAAAACATACTTTTGATGTTTTATAGGAAATTGAAAAGTACAATCTCTTGGATGCATAGAGACACCCTTGATAACTTAAAAATTGGGATGAGAACAATATCCCATATATAACTTGGACCTTATAAATATCTTGAAACTTAACTAAATCCTACTTGAACATGATCAAACATATTAAAGGACGAAATAGACAACAAATTACCATTAGACACCTCTGACATGGAAACTAACCCAAAATCTAATAGCAGAGCTTCTTTGGATAACATATCCTCCAAGGCATTATGTTCCCTATATGTATGAAGAACTTGCACATCATCATAATGCTTTTGTAGCTGATAGAATTTCCTTTTCCACAATTCTACATGAAGGAACCTTAAGTCAAATTTTCCATTGAACAAATCCATAAGGACTTCTGAATCCCCATACACTTTGAATACTTTTACTTGCTTCCAAAGGAAAATCCTCATGACACACCACATAGCAAGGAGTTCAGCTATAAAATGTGTGCCTTAACCAATACCTAATTTGCATTTAAACATCATATTTTGGGATAATAAAATGACTATAGTCACATTACAAACATCCCTCTGATTGGCTCCATCAATGAATCGTAATATTATATCAGTCGACATCTCCACAGATTTTATTAACATGGTCTTCTTTCCTTTTAGCAGTTTCACTTGTTGAAGATAACACGATCTTGCATTGTGTTCAATAAATGTAGAGGAAACAATAAATTATTTAAATATATAATGGTTTCTCCCTAGCCAAATTCCCTAAAATATAAAGATCGGAAGAAATTTAAGGGAAGAGGAAGTAAACCATTGATTCCAAGTCCAGAGACACTCTTCAACTAAGCTTCCATTCCACCAATAATCAAGGTTAAAATAAGAGAAACCCGCCTTCCAAACATAAATTACAAAAGGAAGATGAATGAATAAATGAATTATAGACTCTTCATTTATTTTACATAGAAAACAAAATCCAGGAACTATCCATCCTCACTTAATAAGAATATCCCATGCCAATATTTTTCTTTCCAACAACAAATAAAGGAACAACCTGCATTTAAGGGGGCCTTGTCCCTTCCATACTAATCTATGCCACCATTTTGAAGAAGAAAGAGGGTTTTCTTGAATCAACACATCATATCTAGATCTAGTTGTTATAATTCCACTTTGTTTATTCTTAGACCACCTGATAATGTCTTCCTCCTCTCAGTTAATTACAATACCAACTTTACCCAAATTCAATACAAAAGAGCTTCATTCACTTGCATAAACATACGAAAGTTTTAAATATTGAACTAAAATCCACTCTTGACTATCTGAAGCTACAAATACCATCCTAGCAACATCTACAACATAAATATAACCTTAAAGATTTAAAAAATCCACTAGCATATCAGAGAGTTTATGGAAACCATTACATACGATCCACGAGTCACGGCTAAGAATAAATTTAGCCTCATTCCCAATCTTTCACAAGATCCATTTCTCCAAAGCTTGCAGAACATTTAGCAAATTCATCCAAATTATAGAACCTCCCTTAGCCACTATTGGATATTTCCTGATCCAATCCAAAACTAACATGGATTTGAAATATTTCCCACCCATTACTAGACTTCACATAATATTGTGAAAAATCATATGCAAATAGCTCTTGGTTGCAATAGCTAGCACAAATTTCTCCATATTATGTAAGCCCCGAACCCCCAGAGACTTCAAAAGTGCCAGTTTGTTCGAAGACACTAGAGCCATTCCTCTCCCCTACTTCTTTCCATTCCAAAGAAAATGAATACATAACTCTTGGATGTCGAGCGTGATTATCTTCCTTATTCAGAGGTCTTATTACAGCCGAGTTTGGATCCCAATCCCTCATGGGGGGGTGTTGGGGGGCTTTCCTCCCCAATATCATTTCTCGGGGAGTCCAAGGGGGGGTTGCATATTTGGAGCCCCCCTAGAGGGGATTCGAGGGCAACTCCCCCGAAGCTAAAAATATATGAAAAAATTCCTTGTAAATATTGTAATTTCGTAGTCAATCTAGGTCGTTCATTAGGTAGATGACCTCACAGTAAAATTTATGTTTAATTCAGGGTTTTTTTCCCTAGAAGGAAACCTCTTAGTTTATATGAGGGAATTGTATTACCGATGAGTATTATTATTTTGTGTGAGAAAGAGATAGGAGACTTTGTGGGAGTGAAATGGAAATTACAGTGGATCTGTTGTGGGTTGTATCTCTTCATTTTACTAGATAATATAAAAGGAAGGATTGGTTGTTTCTCCGTGGATGTAGCCCAAATTTGTTGAATGGTGTATATATGTGTCTCTCTTATTCTATGCATTTTTTTATTTGTGTTTCCGCAATATTTTGTGTATTTTATTGCTCCGTTAATTAATTTCTAACAATAACTTTTTGATAGCTTCTAAAATACTTTTAAGGAATTTTTCAAAAGTCAACTAGATGACTTGCATTCCTTCCAAGACCAATTTGATTAAGATCAGATGGCCTCCTAATGAAATACATATATTGCATCAATGGTGAATGTGTTTCTCAACCTTTCTAATAAGCTAGGACCAATCAACAATTTGATAATTGTTAGGCATTAAGAAAAATCCAAGATATTTAAAGTCATCACTTGAAGAACCAAACGTGATGGGAAAAAATTATTGTATCAAATTCAACTGAGCTTCATCCAAGTTGTTGTTGAAACAAGAATATTTTTCCAAGCTAACCTTCATGCCCAACGTTGCACAAAAACAATCTAAATACCTTTGAAACTTTATCATTCCTCAATAGTCCCCAAGCCAAAGAAAAAAACATCATCTGCAAATAAAGTGTGAGATATCACCATCTCTTGAGAAACTTTTACCCTTTGAGTTAGCCTCCATAATAAGTCTACTCAATCCTTCAATGGAGATTAAAGAAAATAAAAGATGATAAGGGACAACATTGAAAAATGTCATTCGAACACCTAAATAACTTTTATTGCTCACCATTAACCAAAACAAAATAATTAGCTAATATCACATAGCCCATTATCCAAGAAACCACATCAAACTTCAAACCAATCTGAAGTGAGACCAGCCTGAGAAAGGATCAGTCCACTTTATCATAATCATTCCTCGAGTCAATATTCATCATAACATTTGGAATATTTCTACATTTAATGGAGTGCATGGCTTCCTCATCCAACCAAATGGAATCATGGATCTGTCTATTGAATAAAAACCCAAATTGGGCCAAAGATATATGATTTGAAAATCCAATATTTAACCTATTAGCTAGCACCTTTGAAATGATTTTATATAAAGTGTTGCACAAAGCTATCAACCGATAATCACTGAAAGTCTTGAGCACCACTGATTTTGGGATTAATGCAATGAAATTTGCATTGAGATACCTAAAACAAAACCCCTCCAGAATGTCCCTTCCTATAAGATTAAAAAAAATAAAAAAATAAAAATCCAAAAACAAAACCATGGACTAGCCATCAAGCCATGGGTTATTTCCCTTAGGCATCCTCTTCAAGATATTGAGGACCTCCTCCTCATAAAAATACCTACCTATCCAAATTGATTCTTTATCATAGAAAAATTTGGAGTAGGACTTGATTACTCTCATCTGATCAACTATATTAGTGTGGCCACCATCCTCAAACAATTTTTCAAATAAAAAAACAACTTCCTTCATAATATCACTAAACAAAGATATAGATTGAATGCAATCCTGTGATTGAATAGACCAAATATGGTTTATTGCATGTCTATGATTAGAAAATTGATGAAATATTTAGTATTATTGTCTCATTCGACAAGCCAAATCACTTTAATTGTAAGCTTCCAAGCAATTTCCTGAGCCCTAGGGACCTCTACTATTTTTCTTCTAAATTCTTGATTTTCTCTCTTTCATAATCTATTAATGCCCCATCACTTCTAAAAACCAGTTTAGAAATTTGATTTTCAATCAAATCATGTTCACCTAATTCCACATTCCTTTTCTTTTTTAGCCACTTGTCAACAACCCTCTTTAGCAATTTCAATTTTTAGAGAATTGTTCCATTGGAGAAATAATATTGGAGCTGTCAATATGAATCCATACAGACCTAACCAAATCCTTGAAGCTCTCATAATCCAACCAACATCTATTAAATCAAAATGGATAACATTTCCTATTCTCATCCCCTAGAAAGGGGAGGATAGTTTTGTGATTAGATAATTATTCATAGCTCAGTGTAGAATGATACATCATAAATTTTGACAAGAAAGACTACTTTACTAAAAATATGTCAAGTCATTGCACTTCCCCCAATTGGTTTTTGGACCAAGAAGGAACCATTTTTGAGGGTTCAACATTCATAAAACACATCATATACAACCAGTGACGAAAAAAACCTACTTGTGTATCCATCCTTCCTATCATCCCCTAGACTTCTCTTCGAGATAAAGAGAAATTCATATCTCCTACTAATATTAAATTATCCCTACATATGAAATCATAGTCTAACATATTTAACAAAAAATTGATTTTGTTGTCATAAGGGGCCATAACAATTCATGAGAAAGGGATTCATCCATAGGGAAGAACTAAACCCTTCCATTAAAATTCCATCCTTACAGACAAAGAAATTAAAGGGACCAACCTAAAAACAAATCACTTGAATTTCCACTAGCATCAATAGAAAATAAATTCCACGCCACCAACAAGTTGGATAAGCATTCAAAGACTTTTAATCCTACACACAAAGTCTCTTGCAAGAAAATGGCATCTGAATTATGAAAATAGAATATACGCTTGAGGGAATTCCTCTTAGGGGATCCCCCCAACCCCCTAACATTTAGGTATAAAATCTTGGGCACTCTGCTTTAAGGACCCCAAAAAAGGGTTAGGAGTATGATTCCCATGGGGGATTCATTATGGGAGAAATACCATACGACATGCATTCATATTGGGCGATACATATTGAGGAAAAAATGAAATTTAATATATTGAGTATATAATAAGGAGTAAAGGTTTTTTATATGTTGTGTATAAAAAATGAAGCTCAAAGTTAATGAAAAAATATAAAGGGGTATAAAAAAATTTAATGAAAAAATGGATACATAAAATATCTAGTGAAAGTAAGGATTTTTTAAATTGGGAATATGATTTGGATTCATATTGGTAGTGGGTTTAATAAATTTATTTCTAGAGGTATTTTCCAATATGTAATCAAATTAAGGATATTGTTTAGTATGCCACAAATGCATGTGCTATGTTAGAGGTTCATTGAGTAAATCATTTGTAACAATTTCAACCCTCTAGAACAGACCATAGACTTTTTTTTTGGACTCCTTCCACTACTTCCCAAATGAATGAAAGTTCCATTGAGCCATTCCATAGGAATTACTTCAGAAGCGGAGGGTTTTAAATTATGAGAAACACCCCCAAGCCATTAGCTTCCATAGAATAAAGTAAATTTAGAAAAGACACACTAGACAAAGAAGAATCAGAGAAACCACCTTCAGGTTTTTTTCGCTTTTGAGAATCCCATTTCAATATGGCTTTTAGCTCCTCGAAAATTTGACTCTTACATATGTAAAATAAATCATCCTTGTCCTCGCCTTTATTTTCCTGAATTAGGACTAAAGAGGATAATGTTAAATTTTCTATGCAAGAGTGTAGTGGATACAATATTTTCCAGATAATGATTTCCTAATGATCTTAAACCAATTTTTTATGCTACTAATATCATTAAATAATTACATTTTAGAAAATATCAATAGTAAATTCAACGAAAATAGTAAATATCATATAAATACATCCATGAACAATACAGATAATAATGTAACCCTTGGAAACCCAATCTTGGGAGAAAACCCAACAATTTTTTTTTTGAGAAATTATTCTTCAATAAGGTTTACAAATTAGAAATTTGTATAGAAATATGTGTGAATATCTAAGTCAAAATACCAGTCAAACATGGAAAACATAAATTCCTTTGATTTTAACCCCTTTAAACCTTCTTTAGCCCTATTTCACCTACAACCAACAACCTTCTTATGCTTCTTGGGACTTTCGTGTTGCTCCTGCAACCTTCATGTTGCTCCTGTGACCTTCCTACGGCTCCTGTAGCCTTCTTGTAATATCTAAGTCATAATACTAGTGAAATATGGACAACCTGTAGTCCTTTGAGGTCAACCCCTTTAGCCCTTCTTTATCCCTATTTAACCTACAATCAGTGGCCTTCCTACACCTCTTGTGGCCTTCCCACTTCTCTTGCGGCCTTCTTGTTGATCCTGCAGCCTTCATGTTTATCTTATGGCATTCTTATGGATCATGTAGCCTTGTTTCTTCTCTTGTGGCCTTCCCACTCTTTCTGCCACCTTCCTGCTCCATGCATGCAATTTTACTCGAAGGATAAGAGAAATGATGAAGAGACAAAAGAAAAGATTCTCTTTCTTGGTGAGTAAAATGAGGCATCACGCCCTATATTTATACTTGTTGAATGAGGTGAATAACCAAAGGGACACACCCCTTCATAAGCTAGGCCAACCTATCACTTCAAGTATTAAATTTTTCATAAGTCTTCTAGATCGACCTGAAAACCATTTAGCCATATAGGAATACCTCTCGATGCTACATAAAGATCAACACTCCCTCTTGGCAAGGAGGTATTCTCCTTAGCTGAAAACATGCAGTGTCTCCTCACATGAAGATATATAGATATATAGATCACTCCATCCAGGAGTAGGAAATGTGAGTAACGCGGGCCATCTAACCCTGACCAAATCAGTCTGGTCTAGCCAAATCAACATGGCTTCTCAGGTAAACTTATCTATCTCCCCTGGTTAAATTAGCATGACCCAACCAAATTAGCATGGATTCTCAATAGAAGGTATTCCCCTAGGCCATTCACCCTAGACAAATTAGCATGGCCCAACTAAATAAGCATGGCTTCTTAGGTGAATGTATCATTCTTCCCTGGTCAAATAAGCATGACCCTATGGATCCCAAATCAACATGGCTCTAATGGAAGAATGTTTTCACTATGTTGCAATTTCCCTGGGTCATTCAGCCCTAGCCAAATCAGCATGTCTTCAAGGTTTAATGTATCAATCTCCCATAGTCAAATCACCATGACCTTAGTCAAATCAGCATGACTTTATGGGAGAAAATTTTCCCCAATTCTTCAAGAATCAACACTATGGGCCATTCACCCCTAACCAAATTAGCATGGCTAAATGGGTGAATGTATCATTCTCCCCCTGTCAAATTAGCATGACCCCATGAGAGAATGTTGAGGGAGACATTCAACATCATTCTAAGATTGTCCCTAAAGTATACATACTTCACTCTAGATAGATGCTTGGTGTAAATGTCTACAATCGATGTGTCTATGGATATTTATTGGAGCTTCATTGCTCCCTTATGCACCATGTATAAAACCATATCCAAATGCACCATATATGTGTTATCCTCCATAATATCCCAAGGCTGAGAAAGGAGATCGAAGGAGGTAACCTCAAACCACTTAGGGTTTAGCAGCTAGCCCTGCCAAACTAGAGAGGGCTCTCTCTATGAGCTCATAGCCAATGATGACTAGAGTGGGAAAAATATATTAGGCTAGATATCCTAAGCTCTAGGGTTTTGAACATTTTAAGGTTTTGCTAGATCAGGAGGGAAAATTAGGGAACTAGGTCAAAAGATCAAAGGTTTTAGTTGCAAGAGATATAAAGGAGCAAGGTAAGTATGCCTTTGTGATACTTTAGGTTTTTGCCGATGTAGTGTCAGGTGGAGAACAAAAGATCAAAATGAGCATGGAAAGCATGAATTCATTTATGAGAAGATTGGTGACATAAACATGAAATTCCTAACAAAACAAAGCCTAAAACTTAAGAATTTTGTTTAAAACCTCTTAGGAAAGTCACTGAAAGCCTCTATATGAAAAGAGGATGGAATTATAATTCTTATAAAACTATAACATAGAATAAACATTATCACAAACTCACAACACAAGAATTCCTGAATAATAGCTGCAACTGTCCTTTGATTTCCTGCAAAAAGTGATGAAGTACAAGCTCCAAGAGTTCTACTCACTGAAGTAAAATCCTTACTATGACTTAAAAATAGATACATATAGACTAAATAAATATTCCCCCTCTCAGGGTCGAATCCTTCAGTTTAGGAACTGATTACATGAAGTTCTCAACAAACCCTAATGTCTAGGGAGGTTAAAACAAACTCCCAAATTGGCCTTAAACTAATTCATTTGAACATGAACACCTTTACAAGCATGAATCTAGTCTTTTATTACCCTAGAAAGCATAATTACACTTAAATACATCATAATTACATCAAACATAAGTAATTACATCAAGAAAACTCGAAACTAGCTGAGCAAACTGAGAAAAGTGACTTCCAGGCAAAAACGTAGTGTGCAGCTTGCAAGTGACTTTTGGAGGGGTTCCTGTGCTCCAAATGAGTATCTTAATGGATCATTGGAAATATTTGAAGGTTTAGTTATCATTTGACTCATCAATAAATTCACTTGGACACTCCATGACAAAGAAAATTGCATTGTTCCCAAACTACTCCCAGAAGTGCAGCAAAAACGCAATGCCATCTTGCAGGGCACTTTTTACTGCCTTCCGAAGCTAAAACTTCATATCTGAAGGTACCATTGGAAATATTATGATGTATAGTTTTAAATAGAGTACTTAAGCATGCACAATGGCCTCTCCAAGACTGAGAAAAAATCATTCTCCCAAGATCGCTCCAGAAGTGCAACAACTCTCCTATAGAAACTATATTTTGGGAATTTCTCCCAAATCATAGCACCTGTGTATAAAATGAAGAATTTTTTTGTTCCTTGGTATATGTTTGACTAAAAACTCTTTAATATTTGTAAAATTCATCTCCATTTGGTCAGAAACATACTTTGAAGAAAAATTGTCCCTATGTGCAGCAAATGATTTGTCTCTTGGAATGATTTCTTGAGAAATGGTGGAGACATGATGCTATGTGATGAAATGGGCTCATACCTGGAAATTTTCCCTCCTTTATACTTCCTTTGATCAGTGGGTGTGGTCTCTACATCCATTATGTAACCCTAGCTCACTAGGAAAGGGAATTAGGGTTTAGTGCTAGAAAACATGGGATTTAGGGCAGTTTTAGGAATGAAGGGAGATGAAGAGGTTAGCAGGCTCCTAAATTCTTGGAAAAATTTATGGGTGTAGGGATAGATATTAGGGAGTGTAGGGAAGTTAAATTTTAGGTAATGGGTGAGGGGAAAGGGTGCAAAAGTGGAAAAAACAATCCTAGCCTAGGAAAGTGTCAAAAGTGTAGCAATAGGCTAGGGTTTGTGGGAAAGTAAAGGAAATGAGGGGAATGGGAATGGGAAAAGATTAGGGGAGGATTTAGGAGGTAGTTATATGTGTTGGGAGGCTTATGGAAGTGAAAAATCACATAGGGAGTGATGGGAATGGCAACAAATAATTTTTACACAGTCCACACTACCCTTTCTGTTGAAAACATAGCGTGGGGTCTAGGATTTTCCCTAGAAGCTATGAAGATGAATGAGAATGTTTAGAAATGATAGGTGAAATGTATATCAGTATGATTAAGGGTATGAAATGTGGGGAAACTATTTTATTTGTGTTCCAATTAACTCACGGAGTGAAGAATGGAAAACATAGCATGGAAACCCTAGGAGAGGGTTCCCACTGAAATGTGAAACAATTAATGAAAGGAAGTACTAAGAGGATTTGACTTACTTGTATTAATGATGTTGGAACCCTTGTTTGCAAAATAAACTCCTGGCAAGAGCCCCTTTGCTCCCAAAACTAAAAAATGAAGTGAATTGGACAAAACGTAGCATGGTTGCCAAAAACGCAGTGTGGAGGAGAAGAATCGCCTTGGAGGGTGCAGTTCGATACTGAAATGACTTGGATGGAATCCAATCATAATTTGGAGCTCAATACCATTGAAATGAGTGATAGGAATGTTTGAATGATCCTTTATAAACTCAAAATCACTTTTTCAGCATATGTCATGGCATGAAATCATACTTCATCTTAAGACCAAATATGATGTGAGTGCAGCAATATCTTTACGAACTAAAAAGTTACCTTTACCTTTATTTCATTAGATTAATAAGATGCTAACTCCCTTTATATGAGGAATCAATACATTGACATGGCTCTTTTTGCTTAAATTTGACATAGTAGTGACAAAATCGGTGGAAACCCTAGACCAAGTGTTTCTAGGAAAACTGGTGTATTTTCGATCTGCTAGCCCTCTAGGATTGGCAGCTATCCTAGAAACAAACAATCAAAGAAATTTGTGATTTCCTCTATGTATGATAGATAAGAGAGAGGCAAAGGAACCAACCTGGATCTTCCACTTAACTCCTTGCTTGATCTCTCTCCCCCCTTGACAGAGCTTGCAACTCCTCTCCGTACTTATCCCGCTTGGAGAGTACCTGTAGAAACACAATAACAAAGTACTATCAAAGCATATCGATCTATTATATCATAAGCATTGCAGAATCAGAAATACAATGAACATACAACAGCATTCACAAATAACAGCATTCACAAATACACGATTGTATGGAGGAAAACTCAAAGAAATTTATTAAAATAGAAGGGAGAATTACAACCCAGCTGTCTGATAGAGCATCATCCTCCCAGCATCAAAGCCCTCTTCACCTCATGAAAAGCAAGATCCCATCAACAATACAATGCTCTTTCTCAACCACAAACTATCAGCACTTCCTTGCAAATTACAAAATTTCAGCCTCCTAGATCTCTCAAATGAGGGATCCATTTATAGATGTGTGCAAGGGTGTGAGTCATCTCTGGGTTTTTGATTAGTGTCATTCCACTTGTTGTTCTTGGTTCCACTTGGAGATTTCTTGGATCTCTTACTCATCCCTGGGCGAATTCAAAGAGGCAAGTGTCATAGGAGAAGTTTCTAGAAGATTCCATGAGCATCCACTTAGCAAACTGTCTCGGACATTTGTCCATTCTCACTCGTCACACCGTACAGAAGGCCTCTTCAGTATGCATCACACCTGGCTAGTGTAGGAGTTAGTATGCATCGCACCCTGACAGTGGAGCAGTCAGTATGGTCCAGTTTTGTCCAGTTCTTAGTGGTTTTTCAGGTGGAACTTCTGGGGAATGACGTAATCAGTTGACCATGATCCTTTAGGGCATGAAACAACACTTTTAGGGGGTAGAAGAGCCCTATTTTATCGACATATAAGATTGGGGATGCAGTGCCCAAATATGTCTATAACAGTTGCCCCCTAAAGCATGAAGTCGTAAATATTTTGATGTTGGGTGAAATGATTTATCATGAGGATACGAGGTATTCGAACTGGAAGGTGACCTATATAAGATACAATACAATACATCATCATCATATTATTTTCATGATCTAGCTGAGGCGGGCATTCCCATGCCCTGCTTTATAAATTCATTTTCATGTACATAGAACAGATAATTGTCTGCAGTTGCAGACTGGTGATTCTTCATATGTAGGGTCATCATCCCTGGCTTGGATGACCATCTGTGTAGCTTCTGTGTACATTTCATGTCTTTATATTCTTGAATATATTGCATCCCGGATGGATGAAATTAGATCCGGGGTCTTCAAAACTCGTTCAATCTTCACCCAATGTACAAGTCGATCCATGCGAAAAGATGTTCTGAAGTCGAACATGGAAAGACATCGCTTGATTACCAGCCAATAATGTAAGTTGTTAACAGACACGAGAGGAATCACTGATAATGATAATGACCCACAAGGTTATACAGTACAATTCACGTGGTGTGAATATATGATCCGATGTTGAACACCACGCAAAATCTTTCGATCGAAGGCCATTGATGTCAACCTATCGCCGGAAGTGAGAAACTTGCCATTAAGGCATGCAAGCTTTAAAGTATTGAAAGGGTTGTTTCTAAGTCAACTTCTTGGGTAATGAGCTGATGTTGACAAGAAGTGACCCGTCATAGGAGGGCCTTAATGTATCCCACATCTATGACATGAAACGAAGCAAATGATTTTCTGGAGGTGAAAACGATCTAACAACACAAGGTTCAGGAATGGCGATCATGAAAAATGGAGGGTGAAGGTATTGCAGTGGATGAGGCATTAACTGGATGGCGAATTCTCAACTGAATGACTTCTCTTGAACATATCGGCGACACTGAGATGGATTGGTAGCATTAACCCCAAAAGATGGATGGTGTGGAGGACCAATGGTGAAATGACCAATGAACGGAATAACCCAACCCGACTCAATCATGGTGATGGAGTGAAAGTGTCATGTTCAAGAGCGACCAGCTACCATAAAATTCTTCAAGTTTTCTTCCCTTTTTCCCCAGTCATTGCTGACCAGTACCTCTTTATTTTTGTCAAGCTTGAGGAGGATAACATATGCTTGTTCTATAATTTTCCCTTCAGGAAAACTTGTCGCTATGTTTTAGAAAGCCTAGCGACAGTGAAACTCTTTCTTGTCTGGGTGGACAAGTTTTTCACTATTGTTTTAACAAGTTTAACGACAAGGATAACTCGGTCCTTTTCATGTTTAGAGAGTTTGAAAAGGGACGAAAAGGAAACTCCAGCAGTTATTTTTCGTAGTGTGATCCCCTAAGTCCAAAAAAGGATAAAATAATACAAAAGGGATGACTTTTCGATCACTTTAGCGAGCCGAAATAGACAAGCACTCGAACTTTTTCATGAGATAATCCCTCAGGTCTGAAAAAGATTTAAAATGTACAGGAGGGATGGCACTTCCCCTTACTTTAACTAGCTAGAAAGGCCAATAGCTTGACAATCTTTTCATATTTAACGAGTCTGAAAAGATTTTAAAGGAGACTCATTTTTTAGGAACGAGTGGCGTTTAGGGTAGCAACTGGTTCCGGGTAAGTTTGGAACTTCTCAAAACATGGTGATGTGAAGAGACTGGCTAATAGGATCACTCATCGCAGCTGTTCCTCAAAAGGGTAAAAAATCAAGTGGAAGCGTATGATTGGCCAAAAGAATGGAGGTGATGGCAGGAACACAACCAAGGCTCAAAAGGCTGATAGCAGGGCAATCACAAAGATTATTTACCGAAGGTGGGTTCATTTTTCGTAACAAGCTTGAACTATAGGGGAACATATGCTCAGTGGTAGGTTTATTTTTTAACGAGCTTAAACCATGCGACAACATGCTCAGGGTGGTAGGTTTATTTTTTAATGAGCTTGAACCATGAGATAACATTGCTCATTTTTCTTTTTATGTAAGCTAGAAACGACAAAACTAAAAAGCTAAAAAAGCTAGAAAAACTAGAAAGCTTAGGAACTACTGAGGTTAGGTAGGAGGGTTTCATCCGCGGAACAGACAAAACACTTCCTTTGCTTCATCTGCATCGCAGACAAAGATGAATGGTGTGTCAGACCAATCACCTAACCTAAGAAGTTAAAAGCTAAAAAGCTAAAAAGCTAAAAAACTAAAAAGCTAAAAAAAATGAAATTGGTCATTTTTAGCTTGCATAAAAAGGCTTGCATGCCCCCAGGCATCGAGAAAAGGAAAGTCTCTGATAACCATATGGAAATCATTGTGGTTAAGAAGGAAGGTTTTAGTCAGCGGTTAGACAAAACACTTCCTTTCCTTTGTCTGCCAAATAGACAAAGGTGAATGGTGTTTCAGACCAATCACATAACCTACAAGGAAACTTATCTTTTCAGTTGGGTTTGTCTCAAAATAGACAAGGGTGCATGCCCCCTAAGCTTCGTTACATTCACCGGACTACTCCCAGCAATCAGGTGGATGGAATGAAGGTTGAAGAGACATTCTTGACGCAAAAGGACCATTTAGGGATGATGATCGACTTGGAGCTATGCTTGAACCGGGGAATGAAAGCTGGTCAATAGTGACAATTTTGCCTTCATGTCGGAAACACATCACTCGAAAGAGTGTTGAAACAATAGCCTCCATGTTATAAACATAGTCTCGTCCGAGGAGTAGATTGTAATCTAATGGTCCTGGAACTACCATCACATTCAAGTGAATGGTTTTCCTTCCCAAAGTTATTGGTAACTTAGGAAGGATTCCTAATGGTTGATTGGTTCCTTTGTTAAAGCCTGACAAATTCTATGTAATAGGCATAAGCGATGGTGAACCAAGCGCTTTCCAAGCAGTTGAGGAATGGATACTCACTGATGCCCCTTCATCTATGATAGTGCAAGACACGATCATTTTGTAAACTTGTACTATGATCCGGAATGGTACATTAGAAAGAAGGCAGGATCTTGCTAGTCGATTCCAGTTAAAGGAAGTGACTAGACTACTTGGAGTGGGTACCGAATAAATGGTTGAATTAACCCCTTGAGTCAAAGGATGATTGAGGTTGCTTGACTAATCTTCATTGTTATCTTGAAGGTGGGAACGATGGTTGTAATCTTCCGACGGCATCTCTCCTATCATCATTGAATGGATGATTCCTTCGTCTAAAGAATGTATATGAGACCAAGGATAGGAAGAGGTACCATACTCTAGAGACCTATCTATCCAAACACTTGTTGAGTGATGATTCGGGTTTGCCGCCCAGGCCCAAAAAATTGATTGTTACAAAGATTCTATGGGGCTTGGGAGCAACACCTCGCGATGATCCACACTATCAAAATGGTCGGAGTTCTTCTTAATCTTAGATGATGTAGAAGAGATCATATGACAGGTTTCCACTGTGGCCACTTCCGCCAGATTAGTTGGAGGTGGGAGGGCAAAAGTACCCATTAAGGAAGGGTCTTTTAGGAGACCTACTTCGACATTTTGAAGCGATTGAGAACTTCCATGGATCAATGGAATGCTTCCAGTAGCTTTTGAACTGTTGGGGAAAAAGGTTAGTTGGTCAACGATTGTAATTCCACCTTGGAAGGGAAATGCAATCTTTCTAAAATATGTAGACACAACGGCAGCCATAGCATAAATCCAGGGCCTTCCCAGTAAGATATTGTAGTCAAGGTTTCCATCAATGACCTCGACTTCAATTTCTACTGTCTTTACCCCTAGTTCAACTTGCAAGTTACTTAAAATCCCATACAGCGTGTATGTTCTTCCATCGAATTCTTTTAATGTCATTGATGATCATGACAAGGGTGGTGAACCTAAATTTTTCCAGCAACTCATTGACATAATACAGGTAGATGCCTCCTCATCAATGATTTTTCGATTAACAGTCTTATTGAGGGATTTTACCTGTATAAGGAAAGGGAGTTGGGCTGGTAACTGAGGTGCATATCCTTTATGATTAAAGGCCACAAGATTGGAATCCACTGGATCAATCCCACCTATTGCTGATAACAAAGCCTGCTTTTGGGAGGGGCAATTCTGCAGTACCTCAAGTGTCGACATAGCGAATGGCGATTGAGCCAGATCCTCCACTATATTATAATTCTGTGCTACTCGAGCATGAGGATTAAATGTCAATTTATGTATTACTCCCTTTGGCAGCTTTATAGTTAATTCAGGAATGATGGGCGAAACAACTTCTGGTGAAGTTGTTGTCGAACGACTGGGTTGATCTGTAGCCTTTTTGTTCGACAACAGTGGATTCCCATAATATTTGTTCCTTGTCGATATCAAAGCATCATTTTGCTGTTTTGAGATGGATATCATAAGCACTTGGGATGCGGAAGCATGATCAATAGCAACCAGATTAGTTTTTGGGTTCGAAAATGGGTCAGTCAATACTGCTGAGGTACTTGAAGTCTTTAAAAATTTCGCAACCTCAGTTCGATGTGGAAAATCTTTCATCCAATGCTCCTCGTTACATATTAAACATGGATAACGAGGTTTCTTTTGCCCAGTAGGGTTCTCAGAAGATTTTTCAGGAGTTGAATTCTCCTATTTCTTCTTATTATTTTTCCCTTTCTTCTTACCCCCTGGTTGCTTTGGATTCTTTCCTTTGTCAGATGACATGGAATTAATCTACGAGGCAAGAGGTTTTTCATTTGCTTTTTGACTAGAAACTGCAAGGGCTTTACCAAATGGAGCCTTTGCGATTTGCGTGATTGACGTACCAATCACATCGTCACCGGCATGAGAGTCCCTGTTTGATTTAGGAGGGGGAGGAACAGAAAATTCTGGTCTAGGAGCATCAGGAATTTTGTCGTAGAGTGTGCCAGACTGAGTATAGATCAAGTCTAAATATTGGGCACAAGTAATGACTTGCTCTTCAGTGACAACTCCTCCTTTTGCCACGTCCTCAATGATAGAAGGCAATAAGGACTTAATAAACCACTCAGCTAAAAGCTGATCAGGAACATACGTCTTTACCATTTGTCGACGATATTGCCACTCATGAATATGGTCAGATATGTGAGTGGTTGTTGTCTGTTTAAAGTTGGTAATGATTTCTGTCCCTGTTTCGTACCTTATGGGAAACTGAAAGTGGGTTAGAAAAGTAGTGGCAAGGGCACTGAACTTATTGAATGAAGCTCTAGGGAATTCAATATACCATTTTGCTGCCAAACTAGTTAGCGTTCTCTGAAAAGGGCGAAGCCTAATCAAATCATGATTTAGGGTGTTAGATGAGCACAACAAATGAAAATTCATTACGTGATTCGATGGATCTTCACCTGGATTTCCATTGAATTTAGGAATATCAGATGGAAGTTTATGAGGAATCGCTAGCCACAAAGGGGCATACGCAATTGGATCATTTGTCAGTCGGTTCAAATCTGGTAATTCCAAAGTTGCTACAAAAGGAAACTGTTGATTCAGGATAGGTGAAGCATACCCAGGATAAGATGGAATTGCCTAGGCAGTAGGTCTTTGCATACCAACATAATGTATCTGATGCTGGTAACTTTGATAGGGTTGTTGGACATAACCAGTATAGTATGGTTGTTGATAACCTTTTTGAAAATTCGATTTTTCGTTACCTACAAAGCCTTATTGCTCATGTCCTCGGTAGGTTTGCTAGAATTGTGGTTGTTGGTATTGCACCAGCCATGGTTGTTGGAGCATTTGTTGTTGCCTAATACTAGAAGATTGACCAAGATTTGGGGTGATACCACCCGTTTGAGCCTGAGTCATTCCAGGTAAGGAAGCACTGACCTGAGGTTGTGATTGAGCTGTAGAGACAAGAGGCTGTTGTATTGCAACCTGAGAGACTTGAGGTTGACACACAATAGGCAGTGCTTGTACTTACGACACAGTCACAATAGCAAGTGTAGTGGGAATATTTGACACACGTTGTGTTGGTTGTATTGAATATACAACCCTTGGTTGTTGAGGCAGTATTGGTACCCAACTACTAGATATAATTCCAATTTGACTTGAATTTTGTTGTGAACTCCCATATGGTTGTTCTCCAGGAGGGAATAATGAAAAAGCATACTGCCCTCCATATGGCAGCAGTCTAGTGCTCAAAGGATATATTGGTCCTTGAAGACTGGTCTGCCCAAATTGATACTGGCATGCAAGATCAATTTGCTAAGTTTCAACATAAGAAATACCATATGGGACTCTAGATGAACAAATAGGAACAGACCATGTCGTTGAAACAACCCCTGAGTGGACTCCAGCTAGTGATTGATAACTAGTTGGGATAGATAGTATACGAACAAACATAGTAGGAATGGCAGCATGAAGCTCTGTCATAGCTATAATAGATGACACAGTCCTAGATGTTGATGGTTGCTCAGACATGTTTAGTTTATCCAAAATATTTCCTAGCAATTCGACAGGAACTTGCGATGAAGGATGATTAAAAGAACTAACTTCAAGAGTAGAAGGATATAAGTGGATCCCAATTCTAAAATGTAATGGGGTACTGGATGGAAGATCCTCTACTATCTCCTCTATAGCAATCAGTCCAGGTGGAAGAGGTAGACCATCATGTCCATAAAATATTTCTGGAGCCAAAGAAGGTATAACTTCTACAGTGACAGATACTAGAGGGGTGACACCTTCTAAATTCTAGAACTCAACTTCCAAATGTTCAGGTAAGTGAACTTCAGTCTCTAGATCAACTCTAGATGGAGTTGTTTCAGGAATAGAAGTGTCTACCATTACACTAGGATCAGTTTTAATGTCCTCTTGTAACTGCGGAACTTCTTTTGTAAAGGCAAATGTACCAGAAATGATTGGAGTAACTGTAGTCTCTGACGATGTTGAAACACAAGTTTCAAATAAACTAGGTAAATTGGACTCAGTTAAACGAGACCATTTTTCCAGGAATGGTTTCGTTTCCAGAGACAAAGATGGTTGACTCGTTAGTCTCCTGCAAACAACGGGGTTTTGATTGACTTTCTTCCACAATTGCGGATTACTTGATAAACTCAAAATTAAGGGGAAAATGATGTTATTCCGAATTAAATAAGTTTTAATGATGCTTTGACACAACTTTTCTTTTTAAATTCTTAAGAGTCGAGAAAAATCTAAAGATGACTCTAGTCCCTTTCGATTTTTAATGAGCCTGAAGTGACAAGTGCTCAGATGGACCTTTTCTTTTAAGGAGTCAAAAGGGAACGAAAGTGACTACTCTAGAAATCTAGACAGAGGGATTACCAAACCAATCGCGAAACTGCAATATACACCTTGGTGATAAATTAAAGAGAAATTACCAAGGACTGATGTACGGCAGTCAATCTTCTCAAATGCTGTGTTCAGTACATTTTGATCGATAGGGCGGCAGACACAGCTTCCTAAGGATAAAGGATATAAGCCTATTGTGGTCTCCCAATATATACTCGACGGTACGGGGAGCACAAGTCTGTGCTAGCACTTGTCGTATCAAAGAGAAGGAATCACCCAACCGTCGATGAAAACGATAGTTACTAGATTTTACAACGCCAGAACACGTCTCAAGCCTAGACCTCTAAATGTGTTGCGTTAGGTTCCAAAGCATTGTTAAGTTCATTGAAATTTATTTTAGAGTTGATCTTGTTTAGAATTTTGCCTTTCAATGGTTCACTGTGTGATGTGGATGTAAAATTCCTAAAATGCAACCTCCAATGATAAACAATCGTTGTTTATTTTGAGCAATGAAAATCCTAGCTAATAAGGAAAGAAGATTACGATTCTTTCAAACAAAGAGCAAAGAGCACACACTAAATGCACTTTCCTAAATCATTTTTTGCACACAAGATAAATGCAAATTCAAATGCATGTATTTGTTTTCCGTTCCCTTAATGTGAGAAATGCCAAAAAGGTAAACAAAGTATAGCAAAGATCTGAAATATTTCATTCAAAGCGACATTTCGACAATTTCTTTTTCAAAATAAAAAGGAAGACTAAATGACACTTTTTAATTTCGAATAGAAAATGCTTTCGACACTTCGAATAACAAAAAATCAAATCAAATACATGACAAAAAGTTCAATCGAATATCCAGGGAAGGAAGACTCAATGACACTTCTCTTTTTGACACAAAACGACAGTTACGACACTTTTTTTTACCAAAACGACAGATCAATTTAAGCAACTTTTCGACAAAGGATTGTAAATGATGGACAAATACATAAAAAAAAATTACTAATCCTAATTAATGGAAGTTGATCTATGTAATGCAAGAAGACTTCAGTAATGAAATATTGTTCATAAGCAGCAAAACAACTAAACAGAGCTGAAAACAAGGACAAAAACCCCAAATTTCAAGGAGAGAAATAGGTTTAGTTAGTCATCGCACCTATGCTTCACAGAAACAAGTATGAATCACACCTGCTACACTTAGGAAGTGCAATGCATACTGGCTTATAGTGACAGATAGTGTGATGGGCCAGGGAGCGCAACTGAGGTGGGTTTTGGCTCAAATTTGCAGTTGATTTCAGTGATTTAGGCTAAGCTATTATGGACAGTAAAGAGCAAAGTACAAAGGAATGATCTTGGGAGGTTACTGAGCTACCTAAAGGGCATTTGGAATGCTTGTAAGTCAAATGTTCAATTCATAAACTAAACCGGAGATGGACTGAAGCAGCATTTATCTACTATGCAATTGCAGGGCAAGAGCAGTTCGAAGTTTATCTGGCTAACTTCAGGCTCCATCTATAGTTTATAAAGAAAACAACAACAACAAACAAGACATATATTCGATCCCCAGTGGAGTCGCCATTTTGTTTCCAGGAAAACTAGTGTCTTTTCGATCTGCTAGCCCTCTAAGATTGGCAGCTATCCTAGAAACAAACAATCAAAGCAATTTGTGATTTCCTCTATGTATGATAGATAAGAGAGAGGCAAAGGAACCAACCTAGATCTTCCACTTAACTCCTTGCTTGATCTCTCTCCCCCTTGACAGAGCTTGCAACTCCTCTCCGTACTTATCCCGCTTGGAGAGTACCTATAGAAACACAGTAACAAAGAACTATCAAAGCATCTTGAACTATTATATCATAAGTATTGTAGAATTAGAAATATAGTGAACATACAATAGCATTCACAAATAACAACATTCACAAATACACGATTGTATGGAGGAAAACTCAAATAACTTTATTAAAATAGAAGGGAGAATTGCAACCCAGCTGTCTAATAGAGCATCATCCTCCCAGCATCAAAGCCCTCTTCACCTCATGAAAAGAAAGATCACATCAACAATACAATGCTCTTTCTCAACCACAAACTATCAGCACTTCCTTGCAAATTACAAAATTTCAGCCTCCTAGATCTCTCAGATGAGGGATCCATTTATAGATGTGTGCAAGGGTGTGAGTCATCTCTGGGTTTTTTATTAGTGTCATTCCACTTGTTGTTCTTGGTTCCACTTGGAGATTTCTTGGATCTCTTACTCATCGCTGGGCGAATTCAAAGAGGCAAAGTGTCATAGGAGAAGTTTCTAAAAGATTCCATGAGCATCCACATAGCAAACTGTCTCGGACATTTGTCCATTCTCGCTCATCACACCTCATAGAAGGCCTCTTCAATATGCATCACACCCTGACAGTGGAGCAATTAGTATGGTCCATTTTTGGCCAGTTCTGAGTGGTTTTTCAGGTGGAAATTCTGGGGAATGATGTAATCAGTTGACCATGATCCTTTAGGGTATGAAACAACACTTTTAGGGTTATAAGAGCCCTAGTTTATCAACATATAAGATTGGGGATGCAGTTCCCAAATATGTCTATAACACCAAGACTTATATGCTGATACTTTTACTGATCCGAGACCAACAATGACATGACCATGACAACTAATGAAAACCATGATTACTAAAGGGAGTAACACTGACCTATACTCAATAACCGATGATTAAAATATATATATATATATATATATATATATATATATATTTGAAGACCTACTGAAACCATAAAAATTTTGACCTAAGACCCTAGCAAAAACTTTGAAAGAGCATATTTGATCACTGGTGACTGACATGACTAACAGGCACTAACATTGGCTCCAACTGGGGATGGAAGCTCCTTTAGGAGGTGTCAAGAACACCATAGACCAAGTAGCCTTATCCATTGGGCATGGAGTCAAAACACAAAGACCAAAATCAAAACTGAAAACTGATTGACTAACTAAACTGACTTAACTCTAAAACTGACTACTGATTGAACTTACTTATGGTAGTAGACCATCGAGATCTTAGGGCCTTCACCTCGAGCTTCAAATCCTGATGATAACTGCCCACCTGCTAAAGATATATACACAATCATGTGAAATGATCCGTCCAGTGTAACCAATCTAGCAAAGGGCTACTTATTTGAATTCTACTTATACTTTCCTCGAGCAAGCAGAAAAAACAAAAGATTGGCCACTCCAAGTATCCACTGAACATGTGCTCATGATCCATAAATAAAAGAAAATTCATCTTCCCAAATGACTGCAAAAAATTGGAAATAGGATCTATAATAATCTGGAACATTACCATATCTTGGAAGTCAAAATAAATACAAGCACACTCTTCATTTCCTGAATCTAGAGGAAGATCATCATGTGCAAGAGGCTCTAAAACAACCTCTCCTTTATCATTTCTCTCCTCTTCATAATCTTCTTACAATGTTTGATGATTATTCTCTGCCATAATTACATTGTCTAAAACCTTCACACATGCCAATTCAAGATCATGATTTGCACGAATCTTCCCTTGTAATAGTGCTTCAGAAAATGGATGAGCTAGA
Source organism: Pinus tabuliformis (assembly GCA_031772625.1). NCBI lineage: Eukaryota > Viridiplantae > Streptophyta > Pinopsida > Pinales > Pinaceae > Pinus > Pinus tabuliformis. The sequence continues at coordinate 271,807,344 of CM062817.1, read as the reverse complement.
GAGACATATGAGTGGTGAATGTCTAGAGATATGTGTTCATACGTTTCATCAGAAACCTCATCTTGGTCTTCATAAACTTGATCTTTAAATAGAAAATCAGAGAAAGAACAATATGAAAAAACAAGTGAATGACTATCTTCATACCTCTCATTCAAAAGACGTGGTTTTGGATGCTCATGGAAAACTTTAAATGCAGCAACCACTTCAAGTATATTTGATTCCTCATGTGCTTCGACAGGAAGGATACCAATTTGATTGTCACAAGAATCAAGAAAAACAACTTCTTGTTCACTTTTTCCTTGCAACAATAGATAATCATTGCCATAAGATTGTTCACTACTTAAATTTTCTATACATGCAATTTCATAATTCTGACTTAGACCAATGTTCTAGCAAAGAAGGAGTTGATGTGTGCTGTGAATGATCCTTTGTATCAAAGCAGCTAATCTCTGTTATTTTCTGTTGGGAAGAAAATTCATAAAGGTCCTCTATGATCTCATAATCTAGACATTCTTCATCACCAAAAGTCTTTTCAAGGTATTGAATGAAGTTTTCACATGATTCACAACAATCTTCGAACAATAAGAATGAATGATGAGATTTTCCATAAAACTCAAAGAATGTTGTGTGGAATTATTTAAGAGAGAATAAGCTACCTGGCTTCAATCCTTCATACCATGATCTTACTTTTCCTTCTAGGGTAGCCATAAACATTTTAATCAAACAATCCTCATGAAACCTAATCCTGAGCTTATGTATATGCCAATGAAATTTGATTAGATGTAGAATAGCCTCATCGTCATTTCCATCTATGAATTTAGGAAAATTAGTTTGCCAATCTATGCAAGGAATTTGATTTGGAAAACCAAGAATGTGAGCATGATTCATAGGAGCATACCTTTGAGCAGTTAAATCCATCTTGAAAATAGTTAAGTCACCAAGAAGTTCTTCAAACTACCAGATTTTGAACAATGGGGTCGCCATGAAAATTCTAAACCTTTGGATTCTTCGACACTGGAATTGCCAGGTGAATGATGCACAACCTTTCCTGTGTCTAATCATTGTTCACCATTAGCAATAAGATATGATCCTTGTTGTTGTTTCCCAGGGAAGATATATCAGTCGTGTCCCTGACAATGGCACCAAAATGTTATCCTCCACAATATCCCAAGGCTAAGAAAGGAGATCGAAGGAGGTAACTTCAGACCACTTAGGGTTTAGTAGCTAGCCCTGCCAAACTAGAGAGGGATATCTCTATGAGCTCACATCCAATGATGACTAGAGTGGCAAAAGCATATTAGGCCAGATATGTTAAGCTCTAGGGCTTTGAACATTTAAGGTTTTGTTGGATCAGGAGGGAAAATTGGGGAACTAGGTCAAAAGATCAAAGGTTCCAATTTCAAGAGATATAGCGAAGCATGGTAGGTATGCCTTTGTATTACTTTGGGATTTTGTTAATGTAGTGTAGGGTGGAAAATCAAAGATTAAAATGAGCATGGCAAGCATGAATTCATTTATCAGAAGATAGGTGACATAAACATGAAATTCCTAACGAAATAGAGCTTAAAACTTAAGAATTATGTTCCTCTTAGGAAAGTCACTGAAAGCATAGATACGAAAATAGGATGAAATTTTCATTCATATAAAGCTATAACAGAGAATAAACATTATCACAAACTCACAACAAAAGAATTCTTGAATAATAGCTGCAATTGTCCTTTGATTTCCTGGAAAAAGTGATGAAGTACAAGCTCCAAGAGTTCTACTCATTGATGTCCAACCCTTATTATGACTTAAAAATAGATAAATATAGAAAAAATAACTATTCCCCCTCTCTCAAGGTCGAATCCTTTGGTTTAGGAACTGATTACATGAAGTGCTCAACAAAACCTAATGTCTAGGGAGGTTAAAACAAACTCCCAAATTGGCCTTAAACTAATTCATTTGACCAGGAACACCTTTACAAGCATGAATCTAGTCTTTTCTTACCCTATCAAGCATAATTACACTAAAATACATCATAATTAAATCAAACATAAGTAATTACATCAAGAAAAATCGAAATTAGCTGAGAAAACTGAGAAAAGCGACTTCCAGGCAAAAACGTAGCGAAACTTGAAAAAACGTAGCGTGCAACTGGCAAGTGACTTTTGGAGGGGTTCTGTTAGGCCCCTATACTACTAGTGTAACCCATTATTGTTATTAGTACAACCCCCTTATTATATTGTTGTACCCATGTAGTCCCCATATTGTTATTACTATGCCCCATAGAAGCCCACTATTGTTATTATTGTGTCCTTACATTATTATTGTTATGTCAGCTCTAATTTTATTATGACCCCTTAGACTCCTATATATAGAAAGGAGGTATTGTCATTTGTATCATCCAAGAATTATTCATTTGTGTAATGTAAATGAGGTTGCCCCCTCGAAGAGGCTAAATTATAAGGAGTTGATCTATCTTTTCTATCTTTTTGTGAGCTGGTTTCATAACATTTGGTATCAGAACTGTGGATTCTAGGGTTTCGCTACTCCAAACAGGTCATTGTGGAATTTTCACTATAACGTTTTTTCTGCGATGTTTCAGATGCTAAACAAAAAACCCATTTGGATTGAAATCGTTCTAAACCTTGGGTCCAAATTTTAGATATTTTCGCGCTACATTTGAGGAGATATGATCTGAGGAAGTTGGCATTTTTACAGACTCCCGAATTACATTCCAAACAGGTGACTTGGGGAAATAGTAATAACTTTTGTTTTGAGCATCAGATTGAAATTTCATAAGAATTTGCAGAAAGATGACGGACTGTAGTTTCATGTGTATATTTTTCAGATCCTAAGGTCAAAACAGTGACATGTGGCACTTCATAAAAGTTTGCTCTTCTGAAAAGGTTTATAATTAGGTCATCTTGGGAGATTGTGCATAACTATTTCTTGGAGAATCTAAATTCGATCAGACAGGTGACATTGGAAAGAGGACATAGAGGGCTATTACAAGTTGCAATGTCAGAATTGGAAGATCTGAAATTACAGAGATACATCAGATTCAATATCGAGTGCCTACAAAGTGAAAGAAGGTGTGTATTTTTTTGAAATATTTGCATAAGCTTGGTTTGAAAAATTAGTTTGAAGGAATTCAAAGGGCATAGTGAAGCATTATTATCGATAATTAATGCCCCAAAGAAATAAAATGGAAACACCTAGTAAACAACCTGAAAGCTCTAGCATGACTCATGAAGAAGAGGAAGAAATGCTACATGATATATCAAAATTACAAGACCAAGTGCAAAAAATGTCACTCTCACAAAAGCTAACAGAAGCTACGATAAATGGCGTGGAATCTAAGATAAATGGCATGGAAGCTAAGATGAATGGCATGGAAACTAAGATGGATGGCATGGAAGCTAAGATCGATGGCATGGAAGCTAAGATGGACAGTATGGAAGCTAAGAAGGATAACAAATTATCACCAAAGTATTATGGTCCATACAAAGTGTTGCAAAAGACAGGTACAATGGCATACAAATTGGAGCTTCCTGCAACTTCCCGAGTGCACCCAGTTTTCCATGTTTCATGATTAAAGAAGGTTATAGGTGACAAGCTCTGAGTTCAAACAATATTGCCAGAACTTGACGAGAAAGGAAAGATCATATTGGAACCTGAAGCATTTAAAGAGACAAGAACTCGATAGCTATGAAATCGATCAATTTCAGAATATCTCATCAAGTGGAAGAACTTACTCGCTGAAGATTCCACATGGGAGGACAAGAATTTTATACAGAAGCATCAAGAACTACTCAAGCATTGAGGACAACACTTTTTGAAGGAGAGGTGCATGTTAGGCCCCTATACTACTAGTGTAACCCCTTATTGTTATTAGTACAACCCCCTTATTATATTGTTGTACCCATGTAGTCTCCATATTGTTATTATTGTGCTCCATAGAAGCCCACTATTGTTATTATTGTGCCCTTACATTATTATTGTTATGTCGGCTCTGATTATATTATGACCCCTTAGACTCCTATATATAGAAAGGAGGTATTTTCATTTGTATCATCCAAGAATTGTTCATTTGTGTAATGTAAAGGAGGTTGCCCCCTCGAAGAGGCTGAATTATAAGACATTGATCTATCCTTTCTATCTTTTTGTGAGTTGGTTTCATAATAGGTTCTCGTACTCCAAAGAAGGATCTAGATGGCTCATTGGAAATATGTGGATTTATATTTATCATTTGACTCATCAAGAAAGTCATTTGGACACTCCATGATAGAGAAAAATGCATTTTCCCAAGACTACTCCCAAAAGTGCAGCAAAAAGGCAGCAAAAACGCAGCGAAAACACAGTGCCATCTTGCAGGGCACTTTGACTGCATTCTAGAGCTCCAAATGCCGATATGAAGGTACCATTAGAAATGTTAGGATTTCTAGTTATCAATAGAGTACTTAAGCATGAAAAAGGCCTCTCAAAGACTAAGAAAAATGAATTCTCCCAAGGTCACTCCAGAAGTGCAGCAACTCTCCTGTAGCAACTGTATTTTGGGGATTTCTCCCAAATCATAACACGTGTATAAAATGAAGGATTTTTTTTGTTCCTTGGTCTATTATTGACTAAAACCTCTTTCACCTTTGTAAAATTCATCTCCATTTGGTCAAAAACATACTTTGAAGCAAAATTGTCCCTATGTGCAGCAAATTATTTATCTCTTGGAATGATTTCTTGATAAATGGTGGTGAAATGATTCTATGTGCTGAAATGGGCTCATGCCTGGAAATTTTCCCTCCTTTATACTTCCTCTGATCAGTGAGTGTGATATCTACATCCATTATGTAACCCTAGCTCACTAGGAAAGGGAATTAGGGTTTAGTGCTAAAAAATAGGGGATTTAGGGTAGTTTTAGGAATGAAGGGAGATGAAGAGGTTAAGGGGATCCTAAATTCTTGGGAAAATTAAGGGGCATAGGGATAGATGTTAGGGAGTGTAGGAAGTGAAATTTTAGGGAATGGGTGATGGTAAAGGGTGCAAAAGTGGAAAAAAACAGTCCTAGCCTAAGAAAGTGTCAAAAGTGCAGCAATAGGCTAGGGTTTGTGGGAAAGTAAAGGAAGTGAGGGGAATGAGCATGGGAAAATCTTAGGGGAGGATTTAGGAGGTAGTTAGATGTTTTTGGAGGCTTAGGGAAGTGAAAAACCACATAGGGAGTGATGGGAAGGGTAGCAAATAATTTTACACAATCCACGCTACCCTTTCTGTAGAAAACATAGCATGGGGTCTAGGATTTGCCCTAGAAGCTATGAGGATGAATGAGAAGGGTTATAAATGATATGGAAAATTTATAGCAGTGTGAGGAAGGTTTGTAAATGTGGGGAAACTATTTTAGCTCTGTGTCAATTAACTCACTGAGTGAAAAACTATAAACATAGCATGGAAACCCTAAGAGAGGGTTCCCACTGAAATGTGAAACAACTGATGAAAGGAGGTACTGAGAGGCTTTGACTTACTTGTATGAATGATGCTGGAACCCTTGTTTTCAAAAGAAACCCATGGCAAGTGCCCCTTTTCTCCAAAAACTAAAAAACACATCAAATTGGACAAAACACATCGTGGAGGAGAAAAATCCCCTTGGAGCATCTAGTTCGATGCTGAAATGACTTGGATGGAATCCAATGATAATTTGGAGCTCAATACAACTGAAATGTGTTATAGGAATGTTTCCATTATCCTTTATAAACTCAAAATAATTTTTTTGTCATATGTCATGGCATGACATCATCCTTCATCTTAAGACCAAATATGATGTGATTGCAGAAACATCTTTATGAACCAAAAAAATACCTTTACCTTTATTTCATTAGCTTCCTAATATGCTAACTGCTTTTATATGAGGACTCAAGAAAATTGACATGGAACATTTTGCTTAAATTTGACATAGTGATGACAAAACCAATGGAAACCTTAGACCAAGACTTATATGTTGATACTTCAACTGATCCGAGACCAACAATGACATGACCATGACAACTAATGAAAACCATGATTACTAAAGGGAGTAGCATTGACCTAGACTCAACAACCAATGATCAATTTTTTTTTTATTTGAAGACCTACTGAAACCATAAAAAAATTTGACTTGAGACCCTAGCGAAAACTTTGAAAGAGCGTATTTGATCACTTGTGACTGAAATCACTGATCGGCACTAACAATAGGTATCCCAAAACATTCTTTACCACATGCCTCAGCTCAACCATAAATTGACTAGCTTCCTTCACTGGACCCATCACCACAACTGCTTTCGGGTCACCCTAACTGGGTGCTCCTTCTAGAACTAAAGTAGAGCCTCTTATGGAAGCCCTAGTTGCTCCCTTTGTCATAGAAGAAAATCCTCCTATCATTATTGCTTCCTCTATCATTGAAGCATACTCAGTTGTTTGGCATGGTCCCCTCATAGAAGGAAAACTGCTCCTAGAGACCTCATGTCTCTAAGCATCTAGTCTGACAATCTTAAGCCATGACATCCCCTTGGAAGGTTACTCTTTCCATTATGATTGACCATATACTCCCTCTAAACTGGAAGATATTTTAGTCATTTGGCATAGTCCTAGACATCCTAAAAATTTATACAATCCTCCCTCTCAAACACCAAACACTTTATGCTCAAACTCTTAGGCCATACAAGAATCTAACCATCTATTGATTGGAGAAAAAAGTCTCATCGTAGTCCACTCCCTCTTTTTGGGAGAACCCTCTTGCCACAAACCTGATTTTGTATTTATTGATGTTTCCATTGCTTTGGCATCCTCCACAATGGACATGTTCTTCCTTTCAACAAACCTCATTCAGGAGGTCATGGAAAAAGGAAATCTCATAACTAAGAAATAATTTTCTAATGTCAAAAGAATGCAAAATAAAAGGATAAGAGGCTAACCAAAAAGTAAAAAAAGAGAAAAAAAAATTTCTTATAAGTACTTATCTCTTGATAAAGGAATAAATTATTGAAACTTGTAGGGAAATATCAACTCCCTCTTGATCCTTTCCTCCCAGCAGAAAATCAATGAAGTCCTTGGAATTATACTCTCCTCGATTATCCAACCTCAAAACCTTCATCTTCTTACCTATCAAGATTTTTCCCTAAGCCTTGAACTTTTGGATCCTGTTGAAGACCTCATCCTTGGCCTTCATGAAAAATTATTGATGAATGTCAAAATATGTAATATTTCTGAAGTCCATTTGCAATCTTATCAAGCTTAGATACATTTGTCTTCTTTTGAGGTTGATGTTCATCATCATCATCAACAACATCGGTTATTGATGCATGTTGTTCTTCCTTCCTTTTATTTTGAGGACACTAAGAGGCATAGTTTCCAAAATCATGACAACTGAAGCACTTGATCTTTGACATATCCTTCTTCTTTTGATCCTGAACTGAAGCGGGTCTTCTACCTATAATCCTCTTATCAAAATTTCCAAATTTCTTCTTCCTTTTCCTTTATTTGCACGAGTTGCAAGTGCTTGATTTTATTCATCTAGTGGTCTCTGCATCTGGCCTCCTCTTGGACACAATCAATCCATATCTTATCAAACTTGGGAATCTTTTCTCATGCACAAATTTCTTGAACAAATGGATCCCATGAGGAAGGAAATCTGTTGAGAGTCACTGTAAAAATATATGCATCATCAATGGTATCTCCAATGGCTCCAAGTTCATCTCTCAATAGAGATAATATCATAAGATAAGAGACAACAAAATCTGATCTAGTCATCATGACACTATGAATTTGATGCCTCAAGGTTAGTTTCTTGCTAGTGTTGTCACTTTGGAACAATCCCACCAAAGCATGGTACACTTCTTTGGTAGTCTTCAACTCAGTAACATGTGGAATCAAGTGGTCCTTTATAGAATCTATCAAGATTCTCTTATCCTTAGCTTCATTATTATTATGCTTGGCTTTCTTCTCAACACCCCTGACTCTGGAATGACTTCCTTCACATGATACTGAAGGTCATTTTCTTCTAAGATAAGAAGTATCATGGTCTTCCAAGATCTGAAATTAGTAGCACCATCTAACCTATCTTCTACTATGAGACTTGGCACTATTTTTACAAGAGCTATAAAAAACAATTAGGTTGATTATTACTATCTCTTAGGATTACTTCAACGGATACTCTTTCAACAAAGATTTGATATCATATTGAATTTTCTATGCAAGAGTGTAGTAGATACAATTTTCTACTAGATAATTATTTCCTAATGACCTTCAACCAATATTTTATGCCACTACTATCATTGAATAATTACACTCCATAAAATGTCAATAGTAAATGTAGTGGAAATAGTAAATATCGTAGAAATACAACCATGCACAATAGAGATAATAATTTTACCCTCGGAAACCTAACCTTGGGAGAAAACCCAACAATTTTATTTTTTCAAAAATCACTCTTCAACAAGGTTTACAAATCATATTTTGTCTAGAAATATGTGCCAATATCGAAGTCAAAATACCAATCAAACTTGGCCAACCCCTTTATCCCTTATTTATCCATGCTTCACCTACAATAAACGACCTTCTTACGGCCTTCCTATTGCTCCTATAACCTTCCTACATCCTTCTTGCAACTCGTGCAGCCTTCATGTTTCTCCCACGGCCTTCCTACTATTAGAAAACGTTAAGTGGCACCAATTATAAATTTTTTTCTTTATCCTTGATACTTGCTTGTGAATCTTTAGTTATCTTCTTTATGTTCTTTATTTAGTTCTATTCATCAAAAAATATCACGGAACAACAAGGTACAAGAAAAGAGGACATAAATGTAGGCTCTCAGCCAAGGAAAAACCCCTCCAAGGGGAAACCCTGGAAACTCTTCTCTTCTTAGAATCTTCTTCAAATGAGATACATTGACCCAATCCCTAGACCAAGTCCTTCTCATAGTACCAAGTAATACCTTTCCTCAAGTCCTTTATTGAATCTGTGCAAACCTGCTTCTTCCTTGCAACTTTGGCCTGCTAGCTTCTACAACTTCAATTTCCTAGCTACTGCTACTCGACCTACAACTTCAGCCCAGCTACTTCTTCCTTCCAGCTTCTTGGAAACCCTAATACAACCTTTATGTGAGACCTACTTAGAGAAATGAAACTCTCCCAAGGTCAACAAGGGATTTCCTTCTTCTAGCTACAAATTATGCACTTCGTCCTCCAGCAACTCGAACCTACAATTTTAGCCTCCTACTGCATCCCAACAACTTCATAATTTCACATGTGTGAGAGAGATAGAGCCCAAAAACAACAAACTTTATCCTCTCAACTTCTTATAGACGTTCATTGTCCTTTTCCCATCTTCCCAACTATAGATTGAACTCTTTCCTTGATAGATAGAACTTGTGAGAGAGTGATTCCAAATGAGGTTGAAGTGCTTCATTTTATAGCCTTCTTAGGGGGTCAAATTACCTCCTTTACGCTAACTTGAGGATCTGAGGGCCAACTTGTACTCTTGGATATTCCAAGACTTTCTAGACTCAAAAATAATTCTTTTTACAATTACAAATTTCCCAGAAGGGTCTTCTAAACATAATTTTGACTCCTTTGACTCATGAAAATAAATCCTAAGACCTAACAAAGCCTAGAAGCATGAAGAACATGATCTTACCTAAAATACCATCAATAATGAGCATGCTTTAATAATAAAAAAAATTCTTTTATTTTTCTTGTGTGTTACATAGGTGTTGTAGCTTCTAAAACACCCTCCAAAATTTTGGCTTACACTCAATTTCGGAGCCTTCCTTGGTCTTTCACATTATTGTCGTAAACACCAAAACTCATTTCATGTAATTTCTTGAAGTATTTTTCTCCCCTTTGAAATTTGGGTAAATTGTCGTCTTTTCACATGATTGGTTGTCGCACAATGTGTAGAAGCCTATTCTGGTGGTTTCAAGGGTCTATCTTTGTGTATATGAGTTTTTCTAACCATGTAAACATATGTCAAACTCATTTGCAAAGTTTTAAGCACTGTCACACAAGTTTTGTCACTGTCATCGCAAAGTGTATCATAAGTGTCACACTTGTCATAATTGGTCATAAAGTTGTTACACAGAGGGAAATGAATTGTTCATGTGTCCTGGGTGATCTATGTTGTTGTGTCGTCAAGTATTCTAAGTGTGATATCACAGTCGAAGTCTTATCATTGTTCACATCAGTCTAACCGGTCTTACACTTAACCATTTATGAGAAGTCTTCCCAACCAAGAAACTTGGCTTCACCCAGCCTCCCTAAACTACACACTATGTAGTTTCAATCCTCTAGCTATGACCTTTACCCTTGGCACTGCGAAATGTGTAGTTCTTGTGTCCCACGACTACTAAACTGCACAGTTTCTAGGCTTAGGCTCCAGTCTTGGCCTCTAGAATTGAGCAATCCTTTCTCTTAGCCTGGCCCTAACTACGCACTGCATAATCACAAGCCTCAAGCTCATTCCCTGAGCCTCTGAAATGCATAGTTATTGTCTCCTAAGACTACTGTACTACACAGTTTCTACGCTCAAGCTCTAGCCTTTGCCTCTAGAATTGTGCAATCCTTTCTCTTAGTCTGGCCCTAACTACGCACTATGCAATCACAAGCCTCAAGCTCATTCCTTGAGCCTATGAAATGCACAGTTGTGCATTTTCCTAGCCTCCATTATCTCCCATAATTGTACAGTATGTCCTCTCATTGTCCACCCCCTCAGCTTGTCTTACTAGTTGCTAGAATTACATAGTTTTCTCTCTTAGTCCTGCCTGAACTACACATTGTGCAGTCTCAGGGCTCAAGCCTCACCCCTAGCTACTTGAACTACACAATCACTGAGCCCTCTCTCTCAACTTGTAACTTGGTTCCAGCTCATTCAATGGATCAGAATGCACCATCTTAGACTAGGGATTTTTTGGACTGATGTCATCTCGTCATGAGTGAATTGCAGATACAAGTACCTTACCATGCTATGGTGAGATGATGAAGAAAGAGATGAAGGAGGGAAACATGCTAAAAGACACTCTTGTAGCTGAACATGCAAGTTGATCAATCACAAGAAAGAAAAGGGACATCAGTTTGTGATCGCAACTCAAGACTTAAGATCATTGAAGATTCCTTATCACCAAGTCATACGGAGGTGAAAATAAGAGCATTCTCAAGAAAACACTCAACACACAGCAACAACAGTGGATTGACACTGCCACATCATCAAGCAGTCCATGTCAGTAGTGTCATGTCATATCATGTCATGATTTTTCATATGCCACATCGCCATTCTAGATTATGTAAATGGTATTAAAAATGTATTGTAAAATGGAAGTCCAAAGGACACACATGGAATATAGAGATTCATGTAAGTTGAAAAGTCATAGGAAGTCAAATAGTCATAGGGTAGTCAACGAGTCACAAGGAAGGGGTAGTATCACCCCATGGTTATATATACTCCCTCATTGTATGAGCAAAGGAATTTTCACCTTGGCTCCTCCCACAAAGAATTAAAGAGATAAGCTAGTTATTTTGGTGAGTAAGGAGTGGCTCCAACACTCCACTACTGGAGCTAGTGATGTTCATTGTATACACGTGTATTTGAACTTTTACTTAATAATAGAAGCCTTTAAGGCCAACATGTTCCACATGCATGGAATATGAATGTTTGTAAGACTATTTTGCATATGTTTGTACTTCATGTTTTCTTTCACATGTGTTAACATAGTTGAACTATTTCGGTTACTTTTAGTACCTATATTATTGAGAATGTGTTGTAATGGTTGTCATTGTTGTCCCATCCTTGTGAACTATTCCACAGGATATTAGACAGACCCTTTTCATTTTTTGGTTGTAACGATCGTCACATCCTCTGTGGACTATTATTGCTACATGTTAGACATATCCTTCCGGTTCATGTGTATCTTTTATTGGGTGGTACTACTACCTCTCTCTTAGAGGCTCAATTTTCTCCCCTCTCCACAGTAGAAGAACTTTGACACATTTACAACTCAACACTCACCAGACATACCTTCTTTCTTTTTGAGGACACCATTTCATCCCTCTCTCTTCCTAACAGTTAGAGCCAAGGAAAATCTTTAAGGATTTGGCAATTGGGCCTTTACACCATATGGGACTCCTACACCAAATGGTGTGAGGTCTAATTGGGACTTCATATCGGGGAGATCCCCTAAATGTTGGCGGGTCCAACACCGTCAACATTTCTATCACTAGAAGGAGGGAAACCAGAATTTTATAGTTGATAATCCCACCAACCCCAATCCTACTTCCTCTTGTCAAGGCAGTAACATTCCCAACAACTCCCCTGCGCATATTCCTGAAGATGGTAATTCTTTTTAGCCTAGAACTACACAATATTATGAAGTCTCTTACAATCATATTCGGGTCATCCACCCCATAACCCAAAATTTTGCAAGAGATATTGGATTGACACTCGGAATAGAAACTCTTCCATATTTTCCAAAGAAGAACAAAACCACCCCCAACTGGGATAGTAGTCTCAACAGTTGAAGAGATAGTTCTCGCCATTGAAGAGTTAGCAGAATCTAAAGAAAATGTGAAAAACCAAAACAACCTCCAACCTTCAATGGTGGTGAAAGTTGTAGGTTTTAACCCTATACAGAAATTACCTGCAATCGAATTCTTAAAAAACAGAAAATAAACAATGGCGAGAGCATAAAACATAAAATAGATATACATAGATATGTTCCCTTGGATCCCAAAACCGGGACTACTAGATTGATTTTTCATTATATTCCTTTAAATGTTACAATACATATATATACATGTCGAAGCATCCATAAACCCCAATCCATTAACCCTAGATTAGAACATAATCATAGTTCCCTTGACCGTATCTACAAGATACCATGGGCAGAAAACCATCATGCCAAAAACCATGTGCAAAACCCATGCACAAAACCATAGGTAGGTCCGCCCACCTAATATAGGATCCAAAACAAAAAACCTTGAGACGCTGCCCCAGACCCCATAGAGGGGGGGCTACGGCCCCCCTAAAACCCCCAACAGGGGGGACTACCTGGCTTTGCGCATGGGGCTAGTCGTGGAAAGAATATAACACACACCCAACAAAGTTATAACGTAGTGCTCTCGGACGATAATTTCCATGGGTTGGGCAGAGAAGAAGAAGACCAATCATATTCTAAAGAAGAAGGGGAACAAAACGATGAAGACATGGTAGACCAAGATCTAGATTGGATGTCTCAGGGCCCACTTGCACTATCGAGTGTGTTACACAAGATGCCAAGGCATCCTAAAAACTCCTAACAAAGTACGACCCTAAAAAAATAGTAAAGGCAGAGGATCATTTAGACAACTTCTACCTACATCTGCAAACACTTGAGGTACGCTATGATGATGTTGCATGTAGACTTTTTTTGAGTACCTTAGATGCAAGAGAAGTTGTATTGTATTATAGTCTTCCTCTGAATTCCATCCAGAACTGGAGGGGGTTTAAGAAAAAATTCCTTGAGAAATTTGTTGATGACAAGACCCTCGCCATGTTGTTGAAAGAGGTGGGAAATATCAAGATGGAGAACAAGGAAAAAATGAAAGATTTCAATCAATCATTACACTTCTACCTTGCCAACCAGAATTGCGCAATTTGTAAAGAGAACTGAAAAATTGATGGTTGAAAAGGACTTGTGCGTGATTGGAATCATTGTAGATGATGAACCAGCCAAAGACTCCAAAGACATGGGTAAAAGGTCTCAGGCCTTCGTAAGTAAGGCCAAAGAAAAATTAATTGTTGATCTTGAGAGCTTGACCTATACTGCCAAGACTCTGTCAAACGAGTTAGCAGAGCTGAAACACAAGTTGAGCAAGATCACTGTGTACAGCAAGGCTCCTCAGTTCAACCTATTCAGAAGGATTGCAAATTCCAGCAGTAGTAGTAACCAACCAACCAAGTCTACACAAAGCTCGAACGTTGTGTTGAATATTAAAAGTATGGGCATAGACAATACTATTCATATCATCAAGAATATCATTCTGAGAAAACATCCCCATAATGGAATCATGCCATGAGCATTCTTGCTACACATCTTGTTGATGCGGTACTTGCTGATGAGCAGACTAAGCCTACAGAAGAAAAGCAAGAAATTAATGCAACCGAAGAGACTCCAAGTGTGGGGCATGTAGTAAACATGTTTAATTTCATACTCATAGCCCAAAAGAGTATGCCCAACAAACAACCTCCGAGTGATGGTCTGGACCAGAAGCAAACCAACCGGTCAATTTGAGAAGCCAAGGGTCGGCCCCTGGACCAGAGTTGACTAAGTAGAAACTCAAAGAAAAATTGTTAAGAAAGATCAGTGCACTCGTCAGGTCAGCATAGAACGCTCAGAGAAAGTATGGGAATGCAACTACAACAAAAAGTGCTTCCGTAAGTAGTAGGAGTAAGACAATCATTCCAGAAGTCACATGCCCCCAGACACTTCGACAATCCTTCCCGCTCTAGATTAAAACATAGTTGAAGACATGAAGAAGGTTCGTGTGAACATCTCGATGTTCGAACTAACAAATATCACGAGCCAGCGAGACATCCTCCTATGTGCACTTGGGAAATCCACCACAAGTAATGATTGTTCTCCATACAAAGGATCAGTACATCCTCTAGTTCCCTCAAATCAATGCTTAATGCTTTAACAATGGATGCAAACACACTCAACCCTCCATTTTTGTTAACTCTTGAAATATTCAATTTCAATGTACACATTGCTTGGTTGATTCAGTTGCATCGGTAATCATATTTCCAGTATCTGTTGCCAAGAAAATTAACGCAAAATGGGACAAAATAGGTGCACAAATCATTTAGCTCAACAAGACTCTTATCCATGCAGTTGGTGAACTCAAAAATGTGATTATTCATTTATCATCCAATGAGCGAGTCCACCAATGTATCAACATAGTGATTATGGACATTCCGAAAGAATACAGAGTATTGTTGAGTAGATATTGGTGCAACAAGCTACAAAGGTACTTTGCTACGAAATAGTCACAGTTATGGCTTCTGAACAAGGGCATAAATAATCAAATTCGAGTGAACTCAGAGAGATACATGAAACATATTGTTACTCCCTTGAATGTACATAATGAACCAGTGGATTTCGCCAGACTTATCTTCGGCAATTGCTTCCTGGAAACCCAATTGGGGTGTTATCTTACGTAGCCATTCCCAATCCCACCAAATACACAATTGGAGCTCCTTCCCAGTCTAACTGGCGAAAATCACATTTGTACAGTTATTAGTAATAGTAATAATAGTACCAGTGTAGTTTGTAGTCTGTCTACATATGATATGTGCACTTTGTATTTTGATGGTTCCAAAATGGAGGAGGGATCTAGAGCTGGTTTCATTTTAATAGACCCGCTACAGAGAAAACATCTGATCTCTAGCCGCTTGGAATTCGAGTGCACGAACAACACTGCAGAATACGATGCACTCATCTTGGGCTTATAGAGATCCATTGACCTCAAAAAAAAAAGATATTTCAGCAAAAAAAGAGTTGCAAATGGAGTGGACATCAAGCTATATTTCAGCTGAAAGAGAGCTACAAATATAGTGGACAACAAGCTATATTTCAGCAGAAAAGAAGTTGCAAATGGAGCAAACAACAATGTATATTTCAGTAGAAAGAGAATTGCAAATATATCAGATAACAAGCTATATGTCAGCAGAAAGAGAGTTACAAATAGAGCAGACAACAAGCTATATTTCATCAGAAAATGAGTTGCAAATGGAGCGGACAACAAGAGATATTCCAACTAAAAGAGAGCTGGAAATGAAGTTGATAGAAAGAGATATTCCAACAGAAAAAGAGATGGAAATGGATCTTTTCTTCTTGATCTTGTCTTCACCAAAGCTCTGATACCATGTTGAAATTCTAATGTTCTATGTTGTTACAATCCCTTAAATCCAAAACTTCTTTATGCTCCAAAATATGTTATGTAATTGTAGATAGAACATAAATTATATAAACCATATGCAGAATGTAAGATAGTCAAGAACTTAATGAGAGACAGTGAAGTTAGGTCAATGACCAAGGAAAAACCTATAAGGGGAAAACCCAACTAGATTCTTCTTCTATTAGAAATAAATTATTCAGCAAAGATACAAAGTACAATGAGAGAATGAAAAAGTTCACCTAAATCTAAAGAAGATCTTTGATAGCAGTGGCTGATGCAAACACTAAATCGCTTTGTCTCTCCAATATATGTTATTTCTCTTCAAGTCTCTCTCTCTCTCTCTCTCTCTCTCTCTCTCTCTCTCTCTCTCTCTCAATCTTCCTCTAGACTCTCAAACTCTCTCTTTCTCAAGTTTGAATTATCCTTTCACAACCACAAGTAAGTGTGTCAAGTGGGGATGATAGGAACAAATATATAGGAAGAGAAAGGAGGTTGAATTCATGAGGGAGTAACTCTTATGCCTTGAAGAGGAGTTATATATGCCAAAATATTAGTGTAAATTATGCATTAAAGAGGTGTAAGATGAATCTTTTATGATGAGTCATTAAAGAGAGTAAGAGAGTGTAAGAGGTGTGTAATAGCATTAAAGAGAGAAAGGAATGAATCCATTAAGAGAGAGAACGAGAGAGTAACATATGCATTCATTGAGGGGAGTTACATATGATATGATTGAGAGACTTGAATTTCTTTTTAATAATAATATAATAATATCATAAGCGCGCTTGAGCCAGAGGAGTTCTGGGATGGGTGACCTCCTGGGAAGTCCTGGTTACCGGGTGCAAGCCCCGGAAGTGATGATTGATGCTATGTGATTCGTTCTCCACATTTCACTAGTTTCAATCCCACTTCTTCACCCCTGTGAGCATCACCCGATGCAATGAGTGCTAAGTGAACTATTCAAAAATCATGAGAAATTAGTCAGTTACGACTACCTCTCATGGAAATGGTCATACGTGAATGATCTTACTTAACGCAGTTGAATCCCAAAATGATATCTATCATAAAGAGGATAATAGTAATAATAATAATATTGACACTTAAGTTAAAAATTAAACAATAGAGATTGATTAAGGACAAGTTAAATGATTTTCCATCGTATATATATGATTACAAATTGATGGAAAGTGATTTAGTATTTTTGGAAAGTCGTGGTTTCAAATATAGAGTGACTTTTTATATATAAAAAGTCACTTTAGGAAGGTCGGAAATGAAATTGTATTCAAGTAAATTCATCCCATAGCTATCGATTTTCAACATGTCCTCATTCATGAACCATAGCTAATAGGTGACAAAATCCACTTCCTTCAATTCCAAGCTCCTCGACCTTCGTTGCTCTGCAAATACAAGAGAGGTTGGCCACCTGTGGAGTGCTTCAAGTGATGGAATGAATGTCCCTCTAAGGTATACAACTTAATTCCATATCCCAAGTAAGGTTTGAATGCAGGGTCCTTGTCCTTAGGAAGCCCATTTTACACCTCAAAATTCTCCTAATGTTTGTTCTTATTTGGTGCATAAAAATTGATGATGAAATGCATAGACCTTCTACAAGCCAACTACTTTGAACAATTTGATAAGTAATATCTACAACATGGAAGGAAGACATTTTGAGGTAGCTTCTCTCATTCTTCCTTTGTTAGTTTGATAATTAATTAGTTCCTTGCTTTGTCTATCCATGTTAGAATCATGGAAAGAAGTATTAAGTGTGTTCATCAAGCTATCTTTGATCTTGCTAGTGAAGGTTGATCCCTTGAGGACCCCTTCTTGTAAAGCCAAGATATTATTCTTCCTTGATTATACTTTGTTATTCATAATCCTTGAATAAAATAGACCAATTCTTCATACGACTTTTTTTTGGGCTCCGTAAATCTCTTTAATTCACCTTGACTTCATTTCCTTTGTTTGATTTGACACACATCTTTATTTTCTTTTGCCACCTCTATTAAAATCACAAAAAGCCTCAAAACATTCTTGTACTAAAGCTACTCTAGCTTCACCATGTGCCTCATTGCTTAGATTTAGTAATCCCGATGGGGACAACCCTTGAGCTAAAGGAAAATTATCTTAGAATGAAAAGAATAAATTTCTTAGGTGATAGTGGTGACTATCTTAATCATCCCCATTGAATTGTATGATGTAAATTAGAAAATTTCTCATTAAATATAATTTCAAAAATAACAACGCCAACAAATTTCTTCCATATTGCTTCAAACATACCATTAATATGTATAACGATGAACTTCCAACCTTAAAATTAGATATATTTGAGGAACTCAAACCCTAAACTCTCGGAATAAATGGGATCCAATTTTGGAAAGACATTGATTGCTTTCCACTCAGTGACCACATTAAATGTTTATTTTTTGAATTTTAAATTTAAGCTTACACTTTTTTCGTTAAAGCAATGTATGTTTTGAAATATTAAAATTCAATCAAACAACAAACAAACCCAATCGTAGCCATGCCTAAGCCATAAACTGTGAATTCATCCAACATGAGTAGACAACAAAAAAATCAACCGAAGGAGGTTCCTCCACATTAAATATTAGAGGCTTCGAAAAGAGACGGGTGAGAATCACATGTTGGATGTTTTTTTTTTCCCTCACAATTAAAGATTGAATTTATGCAGGTTTATGGGGATTCCAAGAGAATCATTTATTGGCTAGCAGGGAGGCATAAAATAGAGGCTTTAAATTTACAATATTGGTAGGACAGTATCACAAAATTAAAAGAAAATTTTATTTTTCTCTTATTATAGCATATTCATCGGGAATGGAACAATCATGCAGATATTCCATCAAATAAGGCTCATCTCATGAAAATGTTATATCCAAGAAGGCCCTTCTTGTAGAAGAAGGTTTCATCTTTTAAAAAAAGAACACTAGGTAGCTCTTTACTAAACTATGGGAGGATTCAATTATCCATGGTTCAGGAATTTCAAATGACCTAATCTCTTCTAGCAACTGGAACAATTCTTGGGAATTTTGCTTGATTCCTTTAAGCTATATCTCGGCTTAATGTTAGGATTAACCTTGACTCAGGAATGGTATTCTACATCTAGTGGTTTCAAGCACGTGGTTTTGTGGCCCACGATATTATGCTAGTTGTATTTGGTTGGAAAGAAGTCTATAAATAGACTTATTTGTCTCCATTGTAAGTGTGTTAAGGGCTGAAGTACCAAGGGTTGATCAGGGTCTCCCGGATCAATGTGAGATGTCAAGGGTTAAGCAGGGTCTCCCAGGTCATTGCAAGGGAGAAAGGATAGGCTTGGTCAAGGTTTTGGCTAAGAACTAATAAATCTTAATAGGTTGGGTTTTTCCCTAGAGTTGGGGTGTTCCAATGGTATTTCTTAGTGTTCTTTGTGTGTGATTGCTTCTATTTATGTTCTTGATTAATGTTTACTTTTTACCTTTCCTTTTAAATATATCAATGATATAAAAGATGGCATGCGACATTCGAGGAAGCAGTGATCTACATGTTATTGAAGGTGAAACAAGGTAGTCAATTTACCCAATTCCAATTATAGCGTGCCTTCGACTAAGCGAGTGAACCCATGGTGCATTGATGGCTTCTAGAAATAATGAAGAGGACTTGTGTCATGCTTTTGACCCTAATGAGAAATACTGATCACAATTTCCAAAGGCTCACAAGAAAATTGATGCTCAATTTTTTCAGTTAAGTCTTGCTCACCGATAGAGAGAGAAATTCAATGGATGTTAAAGAAAATGAGTAGACAATTGATACAATATGATATTATTAGAGGTTGAGTGGGAAAATGAAAAATGTTGGGTGCAAAACGAGGAATGAATCCTAGCCATGGATATTATGGTTGGACTGTGGTAGCTTAAGCCTTTGGTAAAGGAGAGTAAAGGCTAATCCCAAGAACACAGAGTATGATGATCATGAAGTACACAATTGAGACAAACTAATCCATGTGGTGAAAAGAGAAATCAAGGACTGTATGGAATGAGCAGAAAATGGTAGCTAGACACCGATGAAAGGTTGAGTCGTCGTTGGTACATTTGTAGCGACAATCGGTGGCTCAGGAGGATATGTGCATGTATGAATAGATTGACAAACCATGTACCTAGAAAAGAACTTCTAGAGAACCAGTGGCTACAATGGCAGATGACCCATGTAATTTGGTAGATGGGCTCTTTTTATATGGATGCCAATGTCAAATGTCTAGCACATGGAAAATGGCAAGGCGATAATGGAAGAAGAAATGAACCAAGAAATATATTAATTATAATGGAGATGATGTAATTGGGCATACTATTGTAAGACTTGATAGGAATGCGTACCCCAAGGACTATAATGATAGGGGGCACACGGGATTCTCTTGAGTTCCTAGATATTTAAGGGGGTCAGATCCATAGCAATTCCCTAGTCAAGCTTAATGATTGTTACGATTACCTTAAGAGATTGGTAGTTTACAACTAGTGGTTTCTAGCACATGATTTTGTGGTTCACGGTATTATGTTAGTTGTATTTGGTTGGAAAGAAGCCCATAAATAGGTTTATTTGTCTCCATATAAGTATGCCAAGGGTTGAGCAAGAACTCCCAAGCTAATTTGAAAGGCCAAGGGTTGAGCAGGGTCTCCTCAGTCAATGTAAGGGACCAAGGGTTGAGCACGATGCCTCTGCAGGCTTCGTCAAGGTTTTGTCCAGGAAATAATAGAATTCTATTAAGTTGGATATTTTCCTGGAGTTGGGGTTTTCCAAAAGTATTTCTTGGTGTTATTTGTGTGTGATTGATTTTTATTTATGTTGGTGATTATGGTTTATTTTTGCCTTTCCTTTTAAACATATAGCTGAAAAAGTTTTATATTCTCCTCTCTAGAAGCACTATTATGTGATTTTCTACCCCATATATGTTTAGTGAATACTATTACTCTTATATGTTGTCCAAATATCCAATTTGTACAATAAATTATGACAGTTATTTTATTTAATCAGTCTAGTCCAAGTCTATCATTTTCTGGCACTGCTCCCTTGGATTTTGTCATATATTGTAATATATTGTAATTGCTAGGTATTCTTTTTTCCAATGAAATTAGACGATGTTTTCCTTTCCGGATACGAGAGAATCAAGAGAATCACATCTGCCCAAAACAAATAAGTAAATTTCCTTTGAAGAAACAAAAATTTATGGACGGCATAATGCATCGGGGAATACAAATAACGTATCCACTGATATCGCACAAAATCCACAAGTGCCCAGTTGTACGCTACTCAAATTTCTATATATACCCCAACAAAAAAAAACTATGCATCCCCACAAAATAGATGATAAATTTGGAGTTATTTTTAGTGTTATTTTTTGGATTTTTTGGTGTTAGAATCTGGTGGAATTTTTTGAGGTGAAATCTTGATTAGTGTTATTTAAATTGGTTTTTTGACTGTATATATGGATTCAGTAAGTTGAAAAACTTTTAGGGTACTTCAATTGTGTAGGGGTTACCCATCAAACATGTGAGTTCAATAATTTCCTCCTAGATTTTAGAGAAAATAACCAGAAAAACCCACCAGAAAATTTTCCAAAAAATATAGCTAAAAACAACTTTTATTTGTTTAAAATCCATTATTAATCATTGGGAAGGATATGATGCAACTTGTTATTTTACTCTGGTTTTAGTACTGCATCTGAGTAGTTTAACCATGCATCAACTTGAATCTCGTATATTGGTTTATAACGCTTTACTTCCTGGGATTATGGAACTCTCTGGAATCATCGCTCACATATTGACATTGTATTATTTTTATTATCTATGAAAGCGTTATTTTTTTTTCTCGAAAAAAGAGTTGAGAGCACTTTACGATTCAGAGGAAAAAAATACTCTGTTGTTAATATTGCATGTATCTAAATTCCATGAATATATATATATATGAAACTGCGGAAAAATAACTAGATTTTGCATAAATGTGTGATACCTGGAAACCTGGATCATTTCCACCATTCTGCATAAACTCCACAACCATTTTCAGAAGAAAGATTCTAATTTCTACATAACACGCAGAAACAATAATTAATTTTAATTTGTAAGTGGAGCTGAACCCCTGGACAACTGCTAACAATATATGTGATATGTGGAGCTATAGGTTAAAAATAATTAATTTGTAAGTGGAGTTGAGCTTCTGGGCAACTGCGAAAAATATATGCAGAACTATCAGTTTGTTAATGGATAGAGGAGTGTATGTCACTAGTCCAATTTAACCAAATACTTATGTGACATGTGATATATACTACCCGGCCCATTAATAAACCTATAACTTCACATATATTGTTTCCCTAAACGAATTATTGCAACGAATATTCATATGAGGAGACAGGTGAACCCAATAAATAAGTATCGAATAATAAAATGGATATGGTACATCGCCACATTCAATCATAGTTTCACTACCATGGTGAGACTGTAATAGCTAGGAAGCTTTAATGATCTTGAACCATCTCAAAAGCAAAGCAAGCGTCTAACTTGTTAGAAATTGTAAAAATTCTGGCATGAGGAGTAAGCTAAAATTAGAGAATCAGTTAATTGGGTGTTGAGTATTGGGTCAAGTCTAATGAATTGGGTGTTGAGTATTGGGTCAAGTTTAATGATGGATGAAGAGTTAAGTGCAGTATATATTTAGAGTGTGAGTGAACTGAGTTAAGCATGTGTGTTTGTTAAGATATTTTAGGCAATTGGCTAGTCGAAAAAGTTTAAATACCGTTCATTGAGTTCATTGTAAGAATCAAGTTGTGATGTGATCAATAAAAGAGCCACAGCTTGTGTGTTTTGTCTCCTCTGCCTTTCCAAAAAAATTGATATAGAGTGAGGCTACAAAGAGTCACGAGAGAGAACGGATTGGCAGCAGTCCATCAGAGAGACGAGAGAAATATGTATTTTCTTGGTGGAAGTTATAACGTACCGGTCATATTGTATACAGGGCATTATAACGCACAAGGATCGGCAGAGAGCTACGTTAACTATCGCAAACTTACCGTGTTTTGCATGCGGAGCGAACTTTCGTTGGAATCATTAGAGCACTAATGTCGAACACCTGGTCGTGAAGGGCGTTAAACGCAAGCTCTCCTTCATTCTTGCCGTGTTACTCTTCATAAAAGCGAAGATTTATATGGTGAAAAGATTTTTCCGAAAGTTCGTTGAGGGTTTCAAAACCCATATGATTTGGAGAAGCAGCCGCAGCTACTGTGAACAACCTCGAAGTGGTTGCATAAAGTAAGAAGTCTAAGAAGGGGCGTTAAATCGTTAACGGGATCTCTGTTATCGTGGAAGGTAGGCAGCCTTAACAAGTTAAAGAACATTTTAAAAGGGTTTCTAAAGTTTTTAAACATCAAGTGTGCACGGTATTAAAGATATATTCGAGAAGTTTTTTAAAAGGTAATATTTAAAGGGAAGCTTTATGAAAGTATTTTTTCATAAAAGTTTGACATGATATTCAAAAGTTTATTTTAAAAGGTCAACGTGTGGATCCAAGGTTATTAAGGAGATAGTTTTGGTTTGAAAAAAGAAATCCATTCAAAAGGTTATGTTAAAAGGTTTGAAGAGTTATTAAAGTGTTTTTATAATTCAAAAAGGGAAAAAGTTGCTTTGGAGAGTAAGGTTTCCAAATAATTTTTTTTAATCTTAAAAATTAAAGTGGTTTTATTAAAAAAAAAATATTTTGGGCTTTGAAAAAGTTCATCTATTTGTGAATTTTTTGTTGTTTTGTTAAGCATGCCAATTTTTTTGGTAAAGATTGTGCCTTACAGGGTGCATATTGAAAATCATATTTTTTTCGGGAGGCAATATGGAAGATAGCCTCATGCAATCAAGAAACAATCTATAAAATAGAAGAAAGACCGTAGTCATGGGTCACAAAGCGCGACTAAAGAATATTAAGAAAAGAAATAAAAAATAAGAGGCAAATATAATTTCCATGGTTAGAGAGGTTCAGGCCATATCTGAGGAATTGAGAAGTCTAGAAAAAGACGAAGAAGAATTTGGTGCAAGGGGGAGTGACATGCAGCAGCAGGTTATGTGACAAGCAAAGAAGTCAGCCGCAGATTTGAGAGTAGATGAGCAAGACTCTGAGAGGAAAGCATATCTTGGAGAATCCCACTCAAAAGTGGACGATGATTTTCAAGACCATAAAATTGAAACCCATTATGCAAACATGTATATGGAGGAAGAAGATGCAACAAATATTGCAAAAAGAGAAGAAAGAGACTCTACATGTGAAGCTGAGCAAGAACATATAAATGCTGAAGGAATCCACTGTAATATGGATGATGCAAATGATGGTGAATCCCACTATGATGAGACACATGTGGATGATGACTGCAAAGTTATATGTGAATTGGTGAATCCAGCCGCAACTGATGGATTTGGTGAAGTTGAAATTGTCAATGAAATTGACAATGAGCACATGCATGCTCGAATATCCCACCATAGTGTGGATGAACATTATGTTGATGATATGTGTGGTTTCTTTTTTGAAACAGGGATTGATTGTGGCAATATGATAAGTGCCATGTTTGATGAAGAATTAAAGGTTGAAGCTGCCACTATAGTAGCAAGATATGAAGCAATTGGAACTGCTCATGAAGTAGTATGTGATCTAGCAGCAGTTGATGATCAAGAACAGGATAAAGTGATTGAAGAGTTTTTTATGAGAATATCCACTGACCACATAATAATGGAAGATAATTTCAGTGAAGTTGAAAATAAGGCATAGAAGGAAGAGGTAGAGCAGGAAGTTCTCACTGAAGAGCATAAAAAATATGTTTTTAACATTGTTTTTGAATATGCAGGTGTTCAGAATAGCATGGGCGCAGAAGTTGAAAGCAAGTTTGTTAATAAATTTGATGCAGATTTGAATCTCATTGAAGAATGGATTCAAAAACCAATAAAACAAATTGATTTGAGTCTTAAAGCAGCAGCTGGAATAAAAGAATTGAATGACATGGTGAATAATGATCTTGAGTGTGTAGATTACAAGAAAAAAGTAGCAGTACCTGATGATGAAAGTGAAGATATTGATAGGGATGTTTCTGATAACAAAGATGAGTGCATTGAAACCATTTTTTAGTAATGGATTCAGGAAGAGATAAGATTCTGCTATCCAGAAATATGGCAAAAATAAAGTTAGGAATATGAAACATAAGAAGCAAAGCAAAGAAGACAGTTTGAAGATGCAATGTTTTGGCAGCCATCCATAGTTGAACAAGTATTTGAAGAGGAAGTTGTCGAAGACATGATGCAATTGTTTTTCAGAACAAGTTCAAGACAAGTCAAAAAAAAATTGTAGCAACAACAAGTGAATAAATCCTACGGTAAGAAAGTTCAACAGAGAATGAAGCAATTTCGAGGATATAGATCTTGGAAGAAGACAAAAAGAAAATGAAAAATAGTAAAAAATTTGAGTCATTGTAATCCTAACTGAGACATAGACCAGCAGGTATGTTTCAAAGATAATTGAATCAAGTTAAGTCATGTTTGATTTTTGTTGAGTCATACAATCGTAATTAAAGGGGACTTAGAAATTGTAATTACTCCCGCATGAGGAGTTGGCTAAAATTAGAGAATATGTTAACTGGGTGTTGAGCATTGAGTCAAGTCGAATGATGGATGAAGAGTTAAATTCAGTCCATATTAAGAGTGTGAATTAACTGAGTTAAGTGTGTATGCATGTTAAGATATTTTAGGCGAGTCGTTAGTCGAAAAGGTTTAAATACCCTTCACCAGGTTCATCATAAGAATCAAGTTTTGATGTGATCAATACAAGAGCCACAACTCGTGTGCTTTGTCTCCTCTGCCTTTCCAACACAACATAGAATAGCAACGAAATCCTCCCTTATCATAATTTGTAAAATAAAACTATGAGTACCCAGTTTCAGATCTGTTACACAAATTTTCTAACCATGCAAACCTTTTGAGCTATATATTCAGAATTCCATCCATATTAATTAAATTTAGAAATTTTTAACTCACCATCCTTTCCATAAGCCATCTCCTCTCACCATCCTTTCCAGGAGCATAATCCTGAGGGGGAGGATAAAAATGTTGAGGATACCCAGGAGGAGGAGGGGGTATGCTCGAGGATGCCCTTTTGTTGGATACCCTGTTCACAATAACACAAAACTAATTCCCTGTCAATATTTCTCCATACCACAACACTTTTGAAAAATAATGAATCTAGAAAGCTATTCAGAGAGATCTATTAAATTATGTGGTACCCATCTAAATCCAGGACGAATATGACATATTTCATAACTTTTTCAAAAATCAGAACAACCATTTGTTGTCATCCCATTGACTGAACTTCCAACCATGTTGCATGACAAAATAAAAATAAAATAAAATAAAAAAAACACATTTCTATGATATCAAATATGTCGATCCCAAGAAATAGATAAAACTAGTGAGGTAATGGTGTATAAGAGAGCAAAAACCTTGAGAGGGAGGAGGGAGGAGGAGTCATCTAGTTTTTCTGACTGTAATTTGAGCTCATAGTTGCACAGCGTTAGAGAATGTGGCTACAATCTGCCTCTGAATATCAAATGATGTGATGATGAAATATGTTTTGGAGGACACGCTCTATTCTTTGTGCTTTGTTGGCTTTCAGGGAAAGTCTTAACAACAAGTCACTAAGGCAATGATTGTCATGTGGATGGATATGCCCATCATACATGCATGTATGCTACTCTCAAAAGCTCTGGCGATGACAGAAAGGTTTGGTGCAGCTGGAGCTCTAGCAGATTTAAGGAGGAGATTTGGATCAAAAAAAAATTCCCAAATGCTTTCTGATTCTACTGAATATTCCAGAATCAATGGAGCAAGTACATCCCATGGTTCGAGAGCAGGTCTTGTCAGAGCCTCCTTCAGGAAGGCCATCAGTTCTGGCAATCTTCTTGCATGGATACAGGGTAATTGATAATGTGCTATAAGTGCAGGGATAGAGTGCCAAATAGTATCTGGAACAACCCCTAGACTGGTGAATGGATGTGAAAGGCCACCTAGAAGTTGTAGGCATACTACTAGTCGTTAAACACACAAGAATCTATAAATCTACCCGAACAGTTAACTACCGTCCAGCAGAACTGCAGACCATATTATCTATATAAAGTAATGTTGTGGGGCTTATCTATTCAATATAAATGGATCTGAAGGTTCTATAATGGTATTTAACTTCTCAAATGAAGAAAATTATGAACGAACTGAATCATATTTCAGGAGAAACTTACCTATGAATTTGGAGCATTAACCTCCGGTTAATGAAGAGAAAGGTTTTCAGAGCAACCTCCAGGCACAGGAATGAAATAGAAAAGTTTGGTGTCCACTTTCTTGATCTCGAATAAATTCTCCTTCTCCACCAAGCCACAAAACAATTCAGGAATTATCCTTCTCCACCACGTAGCGGAACAATATGCGGACAAGTGACCACTGTAGTTGAGTTGATGATTCATTTAAGATTTGCCTTAAAGTCGCTTGTTAGGATCTCGAATAAAGGTACCCTCAAATAAATGGGTGCCATTAAGGAAAGCTACAGTGGAGCCATCAAATTTTACTAGCCAAACTCGCTTGAACAACAATCATCAGTGTACGCTTCTTCCCGAAAAACTCATGGTTGTCCCCGGAGCTTTTGAGAGTTTCATACATGCATGATCATGGGTATAGCTAGCCACTAGGAAATCATTGCCTTAGTGACTAGTTGTTAAGATTGCTTGGCTTTCAGTGTGAGTACCAATATCTTATAGGAACGTGAATATGCGTGAAAGAACTATTATGACAAGGAATGTGTGTTTTCGAATTGTGATATAGAAGGGACTATTGGAAACACATGCCATGGGGCAGGCATCCCAAGTAAGATGGAAGTTGCCATGTAAGGGACTTAAACTTGTGTCTCGTATAAAATATATCTATTTCATAAAACCATTTCAACATGGGAACCAATAACATCATTGTTTGGTAAGGGCTCAAGTGTGTTTTTTGGGTGGATCGTTTACAACCAATCATATAATGACATGGAGGTTGGTTTTTTTTCCACCTTGGTCTGACATGGAGGTTGGTTTTTTTTCCACCTTGGTCTAACATGGAGGTTGGCTTTTTTTGCACCTTGGTCTATGTTAGATTTATGGATGAGGCCAACCATAGTACCTAGAATATTTATTTTTCCACTTGGCTGATCTTCTTACCCATAGGTCAACTACTGAGTTCAAGGCTCATAGGCCTAGGTCATACAAGAAACAACATTGCAGAATACACTGGAGTCATCAAGTTTTTGTCCAAGGCTCTAACTATTGTTATCCACAAGTTAATTTTAGGTTGCCCTCGTTAGTGTTGTCACAACTAACTAATTTCTATCTAGTTATAAGTTCTATGTTTGTTTTCAAATATTTGAAATATATTATGATTTCATTACTTATCAACATATACTAAGAGGATCTAATACATTGGTTGATTCCTTAGTTAGTTGTGTATTAGATTGGCATTTGTTACATTAATAAAGAATCTTCTTACAAGCATATATGTACAAAATAACATGGGTTTCATGCACATCATTTGGACACCAAAGGTCATACAAGCTAATATCTATATATATATATATATATATATATATATATATATATATATATATATATATATATATATATATATATATATATATATTTATTTATTTATTTATTTATTTATCTCAAAAAGTGTTTTTGTTACATCGTATCAAAAAGTTGTAGTGCACAAAATGAGGCTCTTAGGACCAGATAATGATATAATAGAATCATCAATACATAATTCCATAATAGTGCAAAAATATGGCTAGGATGATCATTTTGTCTTAATGGGGTCCTTGATGCTCATGGTAGCATACAATGCCACCGACTATCCACCTCAAGAGTCCATTGAAGTGGTTATGCTCATCTATCATTTGGCCCTAAAATTGTATGGAATCCCATCCACCCTCATCATAGCCACTCCCATTGTGAGCATTATTGTTTTATGTACACCTCGTGGAGGTTATATGGAGACTCTTTCTCACTTTCCCCTTCACTTGACCCCCATAGCATGATCTATGGTGCAATAAAGACATCACTATTGGTTGTACCAAGGCCATATATTTGTAAAAAAAACACTGTAAATTAGCTTCATTACACCTACATGTATCCCAAAAATACAGAAACATTCAAAATTCCAAAAATATAATGAATACATTTTCCTTACGCAACTCTTCTAATGCCTCCCCCTCAAGCAATGTTATCTTTCTATCATGACAAAAGTTAATGCTTACATAAGCATAATCATTCACTACCATAATTTTCTGAACCCACCAATTAAATAACTCAGTGTTGAAATCAAAAGCTAGGGCACCACCCCTACTCTAGACATCAAATCCTTCCACCAATGCACACATGTCGTGAATGATAGAATATAGCATTATTTTCCACCTGTGAGATTCATTAAGGATAAACTGCATAGATCATGTTGAGACTCTCTCATTGCTTCATTGTATTCTCAGTTTATGAAGATTCTCATACTTTGCATCATGTTGGGCATGGAATCCCCCCCAAGGCATGTTTTGGGGCTTAAAGCCCAAGTTTTGAGCAAGTTTTTTGTAAAAGCTCCGCAAATTGCAGGCGCGGAGCGCGAAGTATGATAGAGTAACAAGGTTGTCTGCCCTCGTTTTTGTAATGTAATGTCGGCTGGATAGACCTACACATGGCCCGTGGACCATGGGATTGTATAAATAGAGCGAGGCTGTAAGTGTAAAAGATAATGGGAGAAGAAGAATGAGAAGTCTAAGGGATTGAGTCAAAGTGTAAAGTGTGTTTGTGGGTCGTAGAGTAGGAGAAGGCTCTGCAGCTAAGTGTGCAGAGGCCTAGTAGTCCACAGCTGAGTGCGCGGACCCCTATAGCTGAGTATGCAAGGCAGGTCTAGTCTATAACCGTTGAAGAATCAATAAAGAGAAGTTTTTATATAATTCTGTGTATCTTTTCCTGGGTTAATGCATGATTGGACATAATTTGCAAATATATTGTTTAATTACTATGTGAACATGTATGAATGTTTTGTATTGTTAAGTATAACTTAATACATTTAAGTAGGCGAAGGTGCTTAAATAATACTGGAAGATAAATAAGAGCTCGAGTAATAGCGTAGAGCATGGCACAGTCCCTGGTTAGGGTTGCGCGAAGGCAAGGTATCACGCCGCGAGGAACGAGAAAGTGCATGGAGCCACCTACGCACAAGGACAAACGAAGGACTAGTCGAACTCATCAGACATCTCAAGGGTGCGGAAACCTGGTTATAGCACCCTCCCATACTACTTCCGGTGAGACCTCATTCCGCACTCTACGGAATGTTGCCAAAAGGGCCAGTAGTACTGAGATTTGTTTGGCTAATTAACTTCGAACCTGGGTCAGGCCCCAAAAAGCCAACAAATGGTTTTGTTGTTGAAACTGAGATCTGCATAGAGATGTCTGATGTCGTATCACTGGAATCCAACAAAGAAAGGAATTGAATATTGGTTGGACAGAAAGATTCACGAGTTCACGACGCAGGAAAACAGGAATCCATGACTATCCAAGGGGGACTGGTTAGATTGCTACTTGTATACGGAGATCTAAGAAATTTTCTTTGCATCCTTCCCTACTAAGTTGTACGAGTGGATCGTGAAGCTAGAAGATAGCCTAGGAAGGTGTAAACTCAACAAACCTATTGTGTGGACTCTAGAATTGGTGCGCTGAATGGAAGCATCAAACAATAATATCGCACGCGATATTGACCACTGGCTCGATCGAATCAAAGGAGGGTTCATCACCAAATTCGCAGTAGATACTTCAGTCAGTTACAGTGAGGCAGAACAACGCTTCCTCAAGGGACCACAAGGTAAGTAGGTTAAATATTTAAACACTTGGATTAAAATGCTATTGTGTGAAAAGTGGGTTATGCGAATAAATTGATGTTTGGGGCTACATGAAGTGGGAGAATCTACAGAAATGAAGGTAGCACGGAACTAGAGACTAGCCCCTTGATTTCACCTCTGCGAGGAGGTGAAGAAGAGCTCGCGAAGGTTTCGCCAAGAAGTGCAATCAATTTGATAAGGTAGAGGATTCCGCACATACTACCCCCACCCACACCACCACCAGTTTCACCATCTTCACCCCCTATTTCGCCCATACCACCTTCGCTGCCACCGCGAAGTAGTATGTGTTGTAGGGAAAAGTATCCGATTCGGATGACCCTATCCCACTCTAAGGGTGATAGTACCTCAGCAACAACTGTAAAGAAAACTACTTAAAGTTTACTTCTTTATGAAAGCAAGAGAGAATGAAGAAATGCACTAACCGTTGCCTTGCGCTTAATGTCGAATCCAAACTCTTCTCTTTGCTTGCTTGCTCCCAGCTCCTTGCTCTTTTGCTAGCCCAGCTACAATGAGATCCTGCAAAATAACAAAGAAGGAAACTACAAGAAGCATGCAATCATAACTCATTCAAGGATTAGCATAAATCAAATATACAATTATCACAATACATCATTGAAACAAGTGCATATAGAAGAACCTCAATAGCTTTTATTAATGGAAGAAGTAAAGTTCTGAGAGTGTTACAACCATTGAAGGCCCCAATCCAGCAACACCTCCCAGCAGAAAGAATTTCTCCTCTTCACCTCCTTCAAACAATCACCCAATAGCTCTATAGTGAAACCAACAACATATCATTACTTTGCACAAAATTCCAGCCTCCTGAGCTCATAGGAGAGAGCTCAATATATAGATGAATTGAGAAAGGATGAGTCAGCTTGCAACTGATGTGTAGCTGCCTTGTGTCCTCTCTCTCTTCAGTTGATCTTCAGTTCTTGAGTCCACTTGGAGAACCTTGCTTCCACTTGGAGAAACAGAGCCTCTGACTCATCACAAGGCGAAATCCCTGATCCAAGTGTCATTTTTGGAAGATTCCAGAGCAATGACTCAGTGTGCCACTTGTCCCATCTCGCTCAGCGCAGGTGGCCTTTGTTCTACCTGCTTTGCAATGTAGGTACACCATGGAGGAGTTGAGTTTCAGCGCAGAAGCCTAGTGGAGCACCTGCTTTGATTTCAGGATTGCTTGTTTTTGAGTGTTTTCAGGTGGAGAACTAATCTGAGAGCTGTTGGTTTGCTGACCTTGTTCCTCTAGGGGTAGGAACATCATGTTTAGGGACTTTGGATCCCTTGGATTATTGACAATTCATGCCTGATGCTGCAAGGCACAAAATTGTCTATAACAGATGCCCCCTAAAGTATGAGGTCGTTTATCGGGTGAAATGCTTTATTAGGAGGATCCGAAGTTCATTCAATCTGCTGAGAAGTGTCCTGTAATAAGATACAATACAATACATTATTTTTCATACTTTTTCATGATCTAGCTGAGGCGGGCATTCCCATGCTCAGCTTTATAAATTCATTTTGGTACATAGAACAGACGATCGTCTGACGATAGACTGATAATTCTCTGCTGAAATTATCATCCTTTGAGAAGGATGATCATCTGCTGCAATGATGTACATATCAAATGTCTTTATATCCTGAATATATATCGCAGCCCGGATGGATGAAACTAGATCCGGGGTCTTCAATCTCTTCCGATCTTCACTCGATGTACAAGTCGATCCATGTGAGAATTTCTTGAAGTCGAACATGGAAAGACATCGCTTGATTACCGGTCAATGATGTAAACCGTTAACAAGCGCGAGAGGAATCACCGATAAGGATGATGACCCTCAAGGTACAGCAGTACAATTCACATGGTGGGAATAAAGGACTTGGCGTCGACCACCATGCAAAATCCTCTGGTCGAAGGTCATTGATGTATACCTGTCGCCGGAAGTGAGAAACTTGCCATTGAGGCATGCAAGCTTCAAAGTACTGAAGGGGTTGTTCCTAGATCAACTCCTTGGATAATGAGCTGATGTCGACAAGGAGCGATCCGTCAAAGGAGGGCCTTAATGAATCCCACATCATCGACACGGAACGGAGCTAGTGATTGTGATGAGGTGAAAACAAACTGTGATGTATGATTCAGGGTGGCGGTCATGAAATGGATGAAGGACAATGTATGGCAGTGGATGGGACACGGTTGACTCTTTGCAGAACAACATCTCTTGAACATATAACGACACTGATGTGATGGATCGGTAGCATTACCCCAAATGTGGATGGTGTGGCGAGGACCATGGTGATGAGACCGGTGAATGAAACAACCCAACCCGATGTGATACGGAGGACAAAGTGTCATGTTCAAGAGCGACTTGCTACCATTAAAGCTGTGAGGTTCTCCCAATTTTTCCCCAGTCATTGCTGACCAGTACCTCTTTATTTTTATCAAGCTTGAGGAGGATAACATATGCTTGTTCTATAACCTGCCCTTCGGGCAAGCCCATCGCTATGTTTTAACGAGCCTAGCGATAGGGAAACTCGTTCTCGTCTAAAGACAAGTTTGTCGCTATTTAATGAATTTAACGAGTCTAACGACAAGGATAACTCGGTCCTTTTCATTTTTAGAGAGTCTGAAAAGGTACATAAAGTCAACACCAGAATTCCTTTTTCGTCATCTAATCCCTTAAGTCCGAAAAAGTATAAAACAATACAGAAGGGATGAATTTTCGATTGCTTTAACAAGCCGAACAAAACAAGCGCTCGATCTTTTTGTGCAATAATCCCTCACGTCCAAAAAGATTAAAATCTAGAGGAGGGATAGCTCTTCCGGTTGTTTAACGAGCTGGAAGGCCAAAACTCGGCAAACTTTTCATATTTTACGAGTCAGGAGAAAAGAGCTCAAAGAAGACTCGTCTTTTGAGGAACGAGTGATAAACATGGATAGCAGCAGATTCCAGGTACAGGTTGGAATTTTCCAATCACGGCAGTGTCACAAGGATGGCTAAGTGAAATCACTCTTCGCAGCTGTTCCTCAAAATGGGTAAACAAACATATGGAGATGAACGATTGGCCAAATGAACGGATGGAGGTGAGACTGCAAGAACACGACCAAGGGCTTTTAATATGGATGTCAAAGGTTACATTTACCAAGGTTATTTACCGGGCTGGGTTCGTTTTTTAACGAGCCTGAACACTGCTCAACCTTATGTTTATTTTCTAACGAGCATGAACTATGTGCTAAAACTGCTCGGATCTTGCGTTTATTTTTTAACGAGCATGAACTGTGTGCTAAAACTGCTCGATATACCAGTCATAATACAAGAAACGCCTCAGGTGAGATAGCTATTTTTTAAGGAGCTTTATCTCACGAAGCTATGCTCCTATTTGGCAAGTTTTGACTTTTGCCCCACATCCTTTCTTTATGCAAGCTGGAAACGGCTAATCCTACGAGTTTAACGGGTTAGACCTACAGGTTTAAAGGGAGGACCTAAAAATTTAAAAAAATAAATAGTCGTCCCGTGCTTGCACTCCAAAAGGTTTGCATGCCCCCAGGTATAAAGTATAATTTCGAGGTGCTGCCTCTTTCTTATTATCCGAAAAATGGTTTTATTTGCTGCCGCAAACTGAACTCTCTTTTCGGCGATGTCTATCATTAGGTTGCTAAGGATGGTGACTACTTGTTGCAGCAATTTCATCTCTTTCTTTGGAGGCTGCCCCTACTTATCCTTCAAAACATATGTTTTAATGGGTGAGGCTTGCCTTCAAAGATGGTGGCTACTTGCTGCCACAAATGGATCTCCTTCCTCAGGAGAGCCTACTTACCTAGACAAGGGGAGCGAGAAGCTGATTATCTCACTCACATAACTTTGACAAAAGAATCTTATTCTAGAACAACCCTCTCTTCCTTCCTTCGGACGGGGTACGGACTAGTCATATTCTTCTGCGGAAATCAACTTTATACCCAAGGTTTCCTCTGCCCAAGGCAGGCCAGGGTGCATGCCCCCTGGGTCCCAGTTACATCTTTCCGAATCACTCGCATTCATCGAGAAGTAGAACCGGGGGTGGAGGCATTCCTTGAGTGAATAAACCGTTAAGGGATGGCATTTGACTATTTGCGATGCGTGATCCTGGAAATGAAAGTTGGTCTACGAGCTTGACCATTCTTCCTTCGTGCGGAAAACACATAACTCTGAAGAGTGAGGACACTATTGCCTCCATGCAATATATATAGTCTCGTCCAAGGAGTAAGTTATAAACCAAGGGTCCCTGGATGACCATGACGTTCATATGAACTGTCTTCCCCTTCAATGTAATGGGAACATTGGGGAGAATCCCTAACGGGCGACTGGTTCCTTTATCAAAACCTGATAGATTTCTCATCTCAGGTAAAAGCGCCGGGGAACCCAGTGCTTTCCAAGCAATAGAGGAAAGGATACTCACAGATGCCCCTTCATCAATGATAGTTCCAGCCATTACCATTCTATAGATTTGGACAATGATTCTGAATGGTATATTGGCTGGTAACCGGGGTCTGCCTAGTTGATTCCAATCAAAGGATACAACTAGGTTGCTTGGTGGTGGGACCGAATACACGGCCGGATACGACCCTGACGATGTTCCTTCCTGCGATAAAGGAATGGGCGCATTGCCCTGATGCTCATCAGAGTCTGTGTTGATGAAAAGAATATGGATGGTGTCATCCTTATTCTCTTCAGTGAGGGTGTCATTTGAAGATGAATCTTCAACGACGGTGTCATTTGAGGATGAAACCTCTGAAGGAAGAACCGGGTCAACTGCCGTTTCGACCTTTAGACTTTCGTCTGGTCTGGATTCAGCAAGTTCATTCTCAATGACGGACACTTCAGCTGACCACTTGAGCGGGCCAGCTGGATTTTCAACTATCGAGGGATTAGGCACGAGTTTTTGGTATCCAGGAGGAAGTCGTAACGGTGATACCGGACGATATTCCAAAACTCTCTTCGCCTCATCTAAGAATGGACAACGGTGGATGGCGTGATCGCCTTCACACAGTCTGCAGGGTGATCTTGGTCTCCCTCTTTGTCCTTCACTCTCGCTAGTTGACGGAATGCAATCAACATGTCTATCAGAGGTTGATGCTACCGGATTGTGCAACCTGGGGGACCAGTCCCTTAGTATCCGGGGAATACAAGGACAATCACGGTGGAAGTGGGTCCCTTTGCAAATGACACATGGCGATTTAGGCCCGGTCGGTGCAGTGTGTGGATTTTTGTCAGATGTCTTTTGCTTGCCCCCAGTCGCCTTCACCATAGGCCCCTTCTGCTTCTTTTCTCTCTTCTTCTTTTCCTTCTTCTCCATGGGAGGCTGACTTTTGCCGGCTCTACCTTGCGAAGATGAAGGATCAGAGGAAGAATTGTAAGAAGTGGAAGGCTGGTGGGTAGCTCTAGACTGGTATGATTGTTGATTCGACTGCTCAGGATTTGTGGTGGTCTGAACTACATTAGTTGAAAAGAGCCATACAGGTAGGCCAATTGTCAATCCTGGAAGTGACAATGTGGCCATATGGGGCGCACCAACATCTCCCCAAGAGGAGAAGGGACTGGGACTTCCGCCAAGGTGACTTCCTTGGTTGGTGGGCTCCATACTTTTCAACTGAAAGATCAACGCGGGAATAATAGGTGATTATGTTCCGTTTAAAATAAATTTTATTAACGACGCTTTAGACACAACTTTGCTTTTTCATGTTTTAAGAGTCGAGAAAAGGCTAAAGATGACTCTAGTCTCCTTCGATGTTTTAACGAGCCCGAAATGACAAATGCTCGGATGGACTTTTTCAGTTATAGAGTTTGAAAAAGGCCAAAAGAAACTACTCTGGAGTTCTAGGCAGAGGGTGTGCCAAACTTTTCGCGAAACCACAGAATACGTTTTACGGTACGGGTGGTCGATCTTCGTGAATGCTGTGTTCACTGCATCGCGATCAGTAGGGCGGCCGACACGGCTTCCTATGGATAAAGGCTTTGTTCCTATAGGGGTCTCCCAATATATACGCGACGGTACGTGGGAGCACAAGTCCGTATTAGTGCCACCGACTCTCAGGAGGAATCACCCACCTTCGTAGAGATCGACAGTCACTACGTTTAACGACGCCGGAACACGTCTCTACCTAGACCTCTATGTGTTTGCGTTATGTTTCAAAGTGTTGTTAAGTAAATTGGATTTATTTTAATGTTGATCTTGCTTAGCAGTTTGCCTTTAAGGATCACCACGAGATGTATGTAACAAATTCCTGAATGCAGTCTAAGATGAGAAGCAAACTTTTCAATCTTTCAACTTTGAAAATCTTAACTACTGAGGAGAAGAAAGGCAAATCTTTTCACACAGATCATAGAGCACACACTAATGCAAAATTTCCTAAATCAGCATGCAAACAGTCAAATGCAAAATGCACAATGCATGTATTTTCTTTTCCCTTTCTTAATGTTGATGTATTACAAAAAGAAAGTTGTTATATAACTTTGATTTCGATTTAAAGCGAAAGTAAACAAGCTAGTCCAAAATCAAAAGACACCTTAAGATTTACTTGTTTAATCACTGGAAATACATGAAATCAAACCATAATGACGAAAGTAAAAAGACTAATCAGCTATGGACAGCAAACAAGCTAACTCTTTAGACCAGCAAAATGCCTAACACAGGTTCAGATCTAAGAGGCCAAAGCAAGACTAGTTCACTTTCGTTATGGGAAATTGTAAATGATGTAAGAAATACAAAAGAACAAGTACAATTTCGTTATATGACAGAGGCGGAATGATGGCAAGTAAGGTTGGTTTCAGAACAGGTACAAGACTGGTAACTGGCTGCAAAATCTATAGTGAAAACAGGCAAGAAAAAGGGAGGAAACCCCAAATGCACAAGGCAAAATTGGGCCAACGCAGGTGCTGCACAGCCAGTCTGGCTCTCAGCGCAGGTAGCCCCTTCGGGACCTACGTTGCAAAGCAGGTAGCCTGTGTACTACCTGCTTTGGAAAACGAAAGTTGTGTTTTCTCAGTTTCCGGGTCACAATTTTCTCAAAAATTCACAGTTTTTTGCTCAAATCAGAAGCTATCAGTCAAGCACACACTAAGGGATGACAAGGAAGATGAAAAGCTATCACTAAGAGCTTACAAGGATCCTTGTAGATCAGCTCTTCAAATCATGAACATGCTCAGAAATGAGCTAGAGTAGCTGCCCTCTACTTCGCTTTTGATATAGTCAAAAGCTTTTCGATTTGGTACTCTTTTGTTCAGGAAATGAATAGCAAAATACTACAAACAATCAAACAGATACGATCTTCCCCAGCGGAGTCACCAGTTTGTTGTAGGGAAAAGTATCCGATTCGGATGACCCTATCCCACTCTAAGGGTGATAGTACCTTAGCAACAACTGTAAAGAAAACTACTTAAAGTTTACTTCTTTATGAAAGCAAGAGAGAATGAAGAAATGCACTAACCGTTGCCTTGTGCTTAATGTCGAATCCAAACTCTTCTCTTTGCTTGCTTGCTCCCAGCTCCTTGCTCTTTTGCTGGCCCAGCTACAATGAGATCCTGCAAAATAACAAAGAAGGAAACTACAAGAAGCATGCAATCATAACTGATTCAAGGATTAGCATAAATCAAATATACAATTATCACAATACATCATTGAAACAAGTGCATATAGAAGAACCTCAATAGCTTTTATTAATGGAAGAAGTAAAGTTCTGAGAGTGTTACAACCATTGAAGGCCCCAATCCAGCAACACCTCCCAGCAGAAAGAATTTCTCCTCTTCACCTCCTTCAAACAATCACCCAATAGCTCTATAGTGAAACCAATAGCATATCATTACTTTGCACAAAATTCCAGCCTCCTGAGCTCATAGGAGAGAGCTCAATATATAGATGAATTGAGAAAGGATGAGTCAGCTTGCAACTGATGTGTAGCTGCCTTGTGTCCTCTCTCTCTTCAGTTGATCTTCAGTTCTTGAGTCCACTTGGAGAACCTTGCTTCCACTTGGAGAAACAGAGCCTCTGACTCATCACAAGGCGAAATCCCTGATCCAAGTGTCATTTTTGGAAGATTCCAGAGCAATGACTCAGTGTGCCACTTGTCCCATCTCACTCAGCACAGGTGGCCTTTGTTCTACCTGCTTTGCAACGCAGGTACACCATGGAGGAGTTGAGTTTCAGCGCAGAAGCCTAGTGGAGCACCTGCTTTGATTTCAGGATTGCTTGTTTTTGAGTGTTTTCAGGTGGAGAACTGATCTGAGAGCTGTTGGTTTGCTGACCTTGTTCCTCTAGGGGTAGGAACATCATGTTTAGGGACTTTGGATCCCTTGGATTATTGACAATTCATGCCTGATGCTGCAAGGCACAAAATTGTCTATAACAGTATGGCCAACGCAATAAAGCTACCAGTGTTCAAGGGAGTAGGGAATGAAGATCCGGACCAGTTTTTGTGTGTGATAAAAGTTGTATGGGAAGCATAGGGTGTCACGGATGACAATATAAAGAAAGCAATGTTGGTTAGCGCTCTACAAGATCGCTGACCTGGTACATTAAGCATTCTAATGACAATCCGAATGCAGGGATAGCGGATATCCAAACTGTGTTGAACAAAGAATTTAGCATACCAAAATTGGAGGCGCAGTCGATCATTAGATTCAAGGAAATCACAATGCTACCAATCAAAACCCTGTCAGAGTTGAATCAAAGACTGAAGTGCACAATCCGCGAAGTGAACATGACCTTAACAGATGGGCAGCACCGCAAATGGTTTGTAGCATCGTTAACGCTGCATCTACAGAACATGCTGGCGCAAAAAAGGCTAACCACTCAGGCTGAGGCTTTGGAGGTCGCAATGAGATTGCACGAGACTCTGATACAAGATCCTAACCTGGGAGTTCAGCAGATTCACACGCAGCTGAAAAACTTGTGCCTGGAGATGCAGATTTTGAAACAAGACAGGACAACCTGCCCAGAGATGTGCGATGAGGTTTGGTGCATAAAATGCAAGGGCCAGGGGCACGACAAGGACCACTACCCGGTGTTCGCGAATTACCTCGCGGGAGGAGGACCAATGACATTGAGACCGGAGGCACAAGTAGGACCAAGCGCGATGCTTGCATTATGGTGCACGATTTGTCAGATAGGAGGAAAGCATGCTACAGAAAACTTCCATCTATTACAGAAGTATACGCAGAATTCATAGTAGTTGTTTTGTAATTTATGTAGATCAGTAGGCCATGACGAGCGCACCTGTAGAAGTTATAAACTATTGATGGATTGGACTCCTACCTACAGAGTTTAGGCTAAAACATGGCCCCTTGACCAGAATGCAGGGATGGTGTGAACCGGATTTCAGGGGCACAGACGAGGTTGAGGTGGAATGGGACCAGGAAGAGGTCGCCGACAGCTGATATGTTACAATTGCAAAGGTCCAGGACATTATGCCCATGATTGTACAAATCCAACGCGACCATCATGCTTGTATTGTACATTATTTGATCATGAGACAAAGGAATATCCAACAATAAAGGAGCACTCCAACCTCCCCCGACTTAGAACCTACAAATGATGAGGGTTGAGCCATGCGAGGAAGACCCTAATGTAAATATCGTGCTCCGGAGTGGTATTATGACAGGGGATGACCAAGGCAAGAAGCCTGAAGAAAGTACCTGGGTTCGCAAGGCTCCAACGAAGGAACCATAGTTTTATTTGGAGCATGCTTAGGAGTCCTTCATGGAAGCTAAGAGGATCTTCATTGATGCCTCCACTTCAGGAAGTAAAGATAGACTAGAGCCAAAAATGGACCCATCAATGCTCACTACGTTCGTGGAGACATGCATGAAGCTACTGCACAACAGCAAGGCTATAAAGGGGCTGCAAGAACACATAACTAGATGCACTGGGACCGTGCCAGGAGAACCGCGCATAACCCGAAAGCTCGGGAAGCACACGACACGAACAGGAAGGGAGAAGAGATTGACTGCACAGATCGGGGAATACGAGATGTACCAAGTGATTCTAGATCTAGGATCGGACGTGAACGTCCTGCCAAAGCAGACATGGGAATGCATAGGCAGGCCTGCATTGTAATGGTCTCCTATCCAACTGCGGATGGTGAACCAGCAAAAGATCCTACCTATGGGGAGATTGCAGGGAATCACAGTAGACATCGAAGGAGCAAGCGCGCTAGCAAATTTCGAAGTGATAGAGATTGTTGATGACAACAATCCCTACCCCGCGCTATTGGGAATAGATTGGGCCACTGACATGAATGGAGTGATAAATCTAAAGAAGCGCAAGATGATTTTTGAGAAAAATTCACTGTGCGTAGTGGTACCATTGGACCTTGCAAAAGGATCGCACTACACAGAGCCAGTGCGCGACTACGACAGTGATGATGATCTAGACTGCATCTACAAGATAACTATGCACAAGCAAGACTGGGTAAATTCAATTGTGGATGGTTGAATCTCATGGGATCACGAAAGCTCATGTACATCAGATTTTGACAAAGAGATAGAAAGATGGCAGAACTAGTTACACGAGGTAACCACGCTCAACTCTAACATGATGATGAGATCACTACACTGTGTAACAACAGAGATAAGGGATCTGCCTACATATGATGGGTTAGGTGAAGTGGAGGAGTTCTTGAACAAATTTGAAAGAGAAGTGCCGAAACAATAGCGTTTCGACGCTCTAAAATGGGTACTGCGTGCTATGCCCACAAGATGGTGGGGTACGCACCAAAAGAGTTTTGAGGATTGGCATGACTGCCGAAGGATGATGCACATGCGATTTGGGAAGCCTCCAATGCGATTAACAGAAAAAATGGTCGAACGAACCGGCGCATGCACCCACCTATTTAGGTCGATACAGGCATATGGTACGAAACCTGTACAAATGCACACTGTCCTCGCAGTAGGAGACATGATCGGAAAGCAGGTGCAGGTAAGGCAATGGCACGAACGACCCCTCTGGTGGAGGCCACGAAGTATGGAAAGGCCAAGTGTGCAGAAGAATATCCCCGTAGAATATTTTAACAAAGTACACAAAGCTCTAAAAAAGGTCCAAAATGTGAAGCGAACTGACTGGGACCTACGCGTACCAGTGGTTCTCTGGGCTTATAGGACAGCATGTAAAAACCTGACCGTGCAGGCACCGCCAAGGCTAGAGTATGAAGCAACTGAAGGAAGCCCTATAGTACTTGCAGAGCTTAGACCGCACATGATAGCACCGGTAGATACAACGGTTCGTAGAACTTTGGAAGCAAAAATCCAACAGGGAAATCTCAGACTCCAAGAACTTGAAGAAGAAAGGGTACAATGAAGGAAGAAAAGCACTCTGGTGGATGTGGAAGTTAAGAAGCTAGAGGACGAGATAAAGGAAGATTTTCTCAACAAAATGACCAGGGTGTTAAGATAGGATGCGAACGATCACAATGATAGATTTAAGACCTATCGCCACGAATTGGTCAGTCTGATGCCTTGGCTTGGACCACACATTGCGAAGCGTATTGAACAGGGTAGCGCATTGCAGATGGTAACGTGCGCGATGCTGACCATAACAATAAAAGGTGGGTATTCTCCAAGAAACACGATGGATGACAGGATGAAACTCTCTACGGGTGGTGCGACCACTTGACTAGCCAAGGGAAGAACGGTCTTAATGCTCCAGGCAGTTGAAAGGGAGTGCGGGACTATAAACTATTCTGCCTAGGAGCTGCGCGATGTTGGAGCTGTGCACAGAAGAAAAGAGTCGCAAGGTCCGCAACCACGCCTGGTGGGCAGCGCTGCCACGCAGGTTGGCCAGAAAGCGACCGTTGAAGTCACTATTCCCAATGGGATGATCGACTTGAGGCCAAGTGGAGTGGGCGGCAGGCATTTAAGACGCGATTTATGGGCAAGATTTGGGAAAATTTGTCGCCAAGGAATCATTAATGAACTGGATTTTGGGGCTGTGGTCGAATTCAAATTCAAAAAGCACTATCAAATACAAAGGGCTGCCCAATTAACAAAACTTGGTCACTTGCGAATTGAGCTATTGAGCAAAGCCCTGATTGTTGAGTGACGAGCGTTGATTGAGCCCCTGAGTTCGTGAGTGCGATATTTTTGGATAGATACTATGGCATCAGCTGAGGTTGTTATGGAGATAACCGAAATGACCGTCGAAGAGGCCGTGCAGGCCCGAGATGTGGGGGATGATACAGAAGGTGCCGGGATTGTGGCAAAAATCCTGAAATCAGCACGTACGCCAAGACCCAAGAAGGAAAAACAAGCAATGGTTCTCGTACATGTGTCCCCACGGAACCCACTACACACCAAGCTATCGATGGAGGAGAAGGGGAAAGCCATCACCATAGAGACTGATGACGAAGAAGAAGATCTAGAGGATCTTATCATCGTAGAGGATGAGGATGAAGGCATTGAGGAGGACACTAAGCCTTCGTACCCCACAACAAAATTACCTACCTATGTCCCCCCACGAAAAGGGAATGCTAAAGTGCCCAAGGACCTGGGCGAGACCAAGAGCTCACTCCAGACCCTGCTCCTCCCCGACAACATTATGTTTGAGGGCACGCACCTGGGATGCGTGCTAAGCCTGAAATTCGAAGATTGGGACCTCACTAACCACAAGAAGTTCCCTCACCTTAAGACCAGTCACCTTATGAAGCCCAAGCAGAACACCACGGCGGGGGTTACAGAACTAGAGCCGCAAAAGTGGTTGTATGGAGTAGAAAAGGTGAGGCTACTAAATCTACTCTGGGTGTCGCATTTCCACCACACCCCAATAACCATTTTCATCATCAGGCAGTTGCTTTGCCTGGTGCATGATGGGTGTTTATGGCTGGAGGAGCCCATCCCCATCATGGCAGACTTGATTCATCACATCTCTCAGCTTCCATGCAAAGGGGAGGACCCCATAGACATCTCAGAAGGGAAGGGTAGTGACTTGGCCATCGTGGAGGCCATGAAGAAAAAGTACAAGTGGGAAAAGAAGAATAGGGGCTACGCTATCTCTAGCATCAAGGAGAAAGCAGTATGCATGGAAACCCTAATCCTGGCAGGAAAGGTTATGCACAA
The DNA here is from genome assembly GCA_031772625.1 of Pinus tabuliformis. NCBI lineage: Eukaryota > Viridiplantae > Streptophyta > Pinopsida > Pinales > Pinaceae > Pinus > Pinus tabuliformis. Next base: position 271,763,372 of record CM062817.1, on the reverse strand, counting down.
GTGCCGCGTGGATGAAGTCCCCGTGCCGGTGGTAGCATTGGATGAGCAATGCGTGGAGGGGATCTAGTTTAACTGGTCTAAGTTCCTGTGCAAGGAGTTTTTAGAAAATTTCCGCGAAGCTCAAGAACAGGGCAAAACGTTCCACTATGCATGGCTTCTGTTGTCCATAGTGCTCGTGGTATGGAAATTACTCGAGGATAATCAATTCCCCATAATTGACAGGGACCTGAAAGAGGTTGCAAAGTATGCTTCGCTCTGGGCCACAAAGGATGTTAAGAGGATACGCAACAGAAAAATATTCTGGGTGTTCATGGAGATGAACCTCGAAATAGGGTTCAACCGTAACCCACGGTTGTCACCCACTATTTACAACAGTCTAAAGAGTTTTGAAAAATTCAAAGCAAACATGCATAACATTTATATCAGAGCACACAAGGACCCGACCAAACTGTGGATAAAGCTACCCTTCGTAGCTACAGATGACATCATTTTTAACGTACTAGAGGCATGCCATAGGAGTGGCGCACCCTATATGTCGCAGAGATTGAGAAGTAAGCGGCACAAATAAAGAAAGACGAGGCTAAGCTACGCATTGCACAGTTGGCCGAAAAGCGAAGGAAGGAAGCAGTGGCAGCAAAGGTACGGGCGCCGCGAGACGCTGCACAGAAATCAACTACGCAGGAAAAGGCCACAGCAACAGCAGCAGAACAGGAGGCAGCCGTGAAGGCGGGCGAGGGCCAAACGACACCTTCGTAGGGGCAAGAAGCGAAGGAAGCAGAGATAGAAGAGGGAGGTGCAAACCCACAAACCACGTCAATGCAGTTGAAGCGCCAGCACCCAACAGAGTGGGCAAGGTTGCGTAAGAAGGTCAAGGCTTCGAAGTTGTCTATTGACCCGATCACCCTAACCGAGGGTGATCTGCATGACATCGGCGAGACAATGTGTGATGTCACCAATGAGGCTCTCCAAGATTTCATGCAGGAGAACCAAATTGTGTTGGGGGCCCTCAGAGCATAGTTGCAGGAATTACAGGTGCGTTGTCCTCAGGATGGTACCCTTTTGACCAGCCTCGTAGCCTGCTCAACAACAACAAAGCAGATGTTGCGCATGCGAATGATGAATACCATAGTGCTACCAGAAGGGGCACTAGTGACATCAAACAAGGCCGACAAGCCTCTAGTTAGCACGTTGAAAGGTCTCAGTCTCAATTTCCACAGTTCGGGAACAATTGGAGGGACTCCATGCAAAACTATTCGCGCCGACAAAGTGACTTGAGGGCAAGTCACGATGTTTGTGTTGGGGGCCTTTTGGGTGTGGAATCCCCCCATGGCATGTTTTGGGGCTTAAAGCCCAAGTTTTGAGCAAGTTTTTTGTAATAGCTTCGCGAATAATGGGCGTGGAGTGAGAAGTATGATAGAGTCACAGGGTTTTCCACCCTAGTTTTTGTGATGTAATGTCGGCTGGATAGACATACCCATGGTCTGCGAACCATGGGATTGTATAAATAGAGCGAGGCTCTAAGTGTAAATGATAACGGGAGAAGAAGAATGAGAAGTCTAAGGGATTGAGTTGAAGTGTAAAGTGTGTCTGTGGGTCGTAGAGTAGGAGAAGGCTCTGCAGCTGAGTGCGCAGAGGCCTAGTAGTCCACAGCTGAGTGCACAGACCCCTGCAGCTGAGTGCGCAGGGCAGGTCGAGTCTATAACCGTTGAAGAATCAATAAAGAGAAGTTTTGATATAATTATGTGTATCTTTTCCTAGGTTAATGCATGATTGGATATAATTTGCAAATATACTATTTATTTACTGCGTGAACCTGTATGAATGTTTTGCATTGTTAAGTATAACTTAAGACATTTAAGTAGGCGAAGGTGCTTAAATAATATTGGAAGATAAATAAGAGCTCGAGTAATAGCGCAGAGCACGGCACAACCCCTAGTTAGGGTTGCGCAAAGGCAGGGTATCAGGCCACGAGGAATGAGAAAGTGCACAGAGCCACCTACGCGCAGGGACAAATGAAGGACCAGTCGAACTCATCAAACATCTCAAGGGTGTGGAAACCTGGTTCCAGCACCCTACCATACTACTTTGGGTGAGACCTCAATCCGTGCTCCGTGGACTATTGCCGAAAGGGCCAGTAGTATCGGGATTTGTTTGGCTAATTAACTCCAAACCTGGGTCAAGCCCCAACAAGCCAACATACCACCAATAAGGTGTGATTAATCACTCCTTGAAGCATTTTCAAGACACAATTGGTCATGTGCTACATCACTAAAACTCCATGTCTGTCTCTAGAGCCTTCTAGATGTGATCATCCATAAGGAGGTTAGTGTTGGATGAGTTGGATATCTTGCATAAGGAAATTTAGGACTTGTAATAGAATTAGGATTCCTAAGTTATAGAGATATATTTTTATCCTCTAGCCTCATCCATTAATCTATTTAAGGAAGGCCTCTGAAAGGAGGAGGAAGAATCATTTGCAAACTTATTTGGAAGGATTTTTTGTGAGTGAGAATATTTGGAAGGACTTGGATGGAATTAAGCCCTTTCACTCATGGAAGGAAATATCACTTAAATCTATGATCTCCTTGAATGATCATTATTTCTAGTGATCTCCACTCCTCCTACATGATAGGAAAATATATTGAAAGATATCTTGGTTCTCAGTCCAATTTGTTAAAGAAAGGCCTACAATAATCCAATAACATTTATAATGCTCATACATAAACATGGTTCAACTAGCAAAAATTCAAAACAAAATGGTCTTGTTAGCCCACATAAATAAATTAGTTGTGGGAAGGATTCAAGCCGTCTTCCTTGATTATTTGTTTCTTATGTTGGACCTGCAAGGCCTAGGAGTTTGGTCACAATGACTAGAGATGGGGAAATGATACACCCTTTAACAAATATAAGCCCAAGTTGGGATATTGATGGATTTGCCCAAGGTCAATGATATTATGTTAATTGAAATACCACTATTGAGTTGAATCCAACAAAATATTTTTCTATTTCCATTCAAAACCCTTTGGAATTCAACATCAAAACTAAAGAAAATAGTATTAACTAGTTTCTAATGATGGAAGGACCACCAACTGGAAAAACATTGGCATACCTAGGATTCCTAAACCCATGATTCCCATATTATGGAAGTTTCAAAACCATGAGACACATCTTATACCTAACGCACTACGATTTCGGAGTCATCTGACACTTTTAGAACAAAAACATTAAGGTCAATGGCCTTTTGTAAGCCCATGACAAGTGCTTCATACTTTGCAGTGTTATTCGTGCACTCGAATTCCAAGCGATTAGAGATCAAATGTTTTCTCTATAGTGGGTCTATTAAAACGCAACCAACTCTAAAGCTCTCCTGTGTCTTGGATCTATCAAAGTACATTGTCCACATATCATATGTATAGGGACTTCTCAATGCACTACTACTACTACTATTGTTGTTGCTACTCAAACCACTACTAACTATACAAATTTCATTAACACAAGTTGGACATGGAAGGAGATCTATCTGTGTGCCTGGTGGCAATGGTGATGGCTCTACAAGATAACACCCCAACTGTGTTTCTAGAAAATAATTGCCAAATAGAAAATATGTGAAAGCCATTGTCTCAGTATGCCCATTCAAGGGAGTCATTGTGTGCTTCATGTATCTCTCTAACTCTACCTAGATATGATTGTTCCTACCCCTGTACGGAAGCCATAAGTGTGACTAGTATGTGGCAAAGTATCCTTGAAGCTTTCTTGACCAATCTCTGCTCAGTAACACTCTATATGCTTTCAGAATGTCCACAATCACTATGTTGATACATTGGTGAACTCGTCTGTCAAATGATAAACGGATGATGACATCCCTGAGTTCACCAATTGCTTGGACATGAGTTATGTCCAGCTGGATAATATATGCATCTGTCTTGTCCCATTTAGCATTGATCTTCTTGGCCGTAGATAGTGGCATGACATTCACCGATGCACCAGAATCAACTAAGCAATTGTGTACATTGAAGTTGAAGATTTTGAAATGCTAATAAGAATGGTGGGCAGAGTGTGTTTGTATCCATCGTGAGTGCATTAAGTACAAATGTGAGAGTGTCAGGAGACTTACTAGATCCCTTGTCTGAAGAGGTCGCATTACCGGTAGAGGTTTGTCCATGTGCCCATAGAAGGATGTCCCACTGGCTCGTGATCTTTGTAAGTTCAAACAAGGAAATATTTGCACGAATCTTCTTCATATCTTCTACAATGTTATAATCCACAACGGGAAGACTAACTGAGTTGTCTAGGGATGGAACTTGGTTAGTGGTTTCCGAAGAGATGGTTCTATCTTTACTGCTTTCAGAAACACTTTTCATTGAAACTACTTTCCCGAACTTTCTTTGAGTGTTCTTCATTGAGTTATCTGGAGGATTAAGTTTTCTTACAAGGTTTCTTTGAATTTATGTTTCGACACCTCAATCACAATGGTCAACCCTTGGCTTCTCAAGTTGTATTGGTTTCTCTTCTTCTGGGTCGGACCATCACTCGGAGGCTACTTATCGGCATTACTCTTTTGGGCTGTGAGAATGTAATGATACATGTTGACTAGATGCCCAGTGCTTGGAGCTTCATCAGCTGCAGCAACTTCTTCCTTCTCTTCATTAGGCTCCGCTTGTTTCTCAACCATGACTGAGTCAACAAACTGCGCAACCATTCTACTCATTATTTGGTTCCACTATGGGCGCATCTTCTCTGAATGATGCTCATTATGAAACATGCAATACGAATCCATACCAATCTTCTCAATATTCAGAACCACATTGGAACTCTGCACAAATTTTACCAGCTAATTATTGTTGTTGCCGGAAGCTGAATTCCTTTCGAACAGGAACTTGGGAAGCTTTCTGCTTACGATAGTCTCACTTGTCCTTTGTTTGATTTCAGCAATTTCAGTGATGAGGGACTTCACGAGACGAATCATGCTTTCAAGGTCATTCAGTTTTTTTCCTTAGCCTTGTTCATGGAGGCCTGAGACCTCTTAGTCATTTCCTTGGAGTCTTTTTTTGGTTCATCGTCAGTGATGATTCCAATAGCACACAAGTCCTTCTCAACAGAAATAGCCTCTTCGTAGTTTTCTATCAATGTTTGTTTCGCAGTTCGTTTTAAAAACTGTGAAATACTTGTTGGCAAGGTAGAAGTGTAGTAGTCTATGGTGATGGAGTCATGAGGTTTCGTGTTTTATGAAAAATTGTTTAAGATGTGATTAAACCTCTGATTGAAATCTTTAACCTTTTCCTTCTACTCGATCTTAAAACTACGCAACTCCTTTAATAACATGGCAGGGGTCTTGTCTTTAGCAAAATTTTCAAGAAAGATCCTTTTGAATGCCCTCTAATTCTATATGGAGTTTTGTGGAAGGTTGTGATACCTTGCAACTTCTCTACCATCCATGATGCATGGGAAAAGTATGCATCCAATGTCATAGTAATGTAGCTCAAGTGTTTGCAAATGTAGGTAAAAGTTGTCCAAGTGATCTTCAGCCTTCACTATCTTGTCAGGGTCATATTTTGTCAAGAGCTTCTCCACATGCCTTGACATCTTGTGTAGGAAACCCGGAAGTGCCAGTGGGCCCTGAGTCATCTAATCCAAATTTTACTCTACCATGTTTTCTTCTTCATTGTCCTCCTATTCCTCTTCCGAATCTGATGGTTCCTCCTCCTCTTCTTCCTTTTCTTCCTCTTCGCCTGTCCTGCTAGAAGTTGATCCCAAGAGTAAGGAGTTACCTCCTTCTCCTCCTTGAAAGAGTGGAGGCTCTTCTTCCCTTTCAACAACATCTTCTATTTCTTCAAGAGTGGTGAGGACTGCTTCTTCAATAGATGAGACCACTACTCCTATCAGGGTGCTCTTCTTCTTCTTTTGAGAATATCCAAGACTGATTACTCCTGGAATCAATCCAACAACTTTTACAAACTAAAGGGTGATGGGGTGGATGACCCAAAGTTGATGATACAGGTTTTCACATTCAAGCCTGGGAAATGAAGAGTTACCAACTTTAGAAATACGAGTAGGGGAGACGACGTTAACATTGTTGCCTTGACTAGAATATGGATGAGTGGGGTCGGTGGGAGAATTATCCATAAAATATTGGCTGCCCTCCTCCTAGCACCAGAAATGTTGACGGTGATAGACCCACCAAAATTCAAGGGATCTCCTCGATATGAAGTCCCAATCAGACCTCACACTGTTTGGTCTAGGAGTCCCTTCCGGTATAAAGGCTCAGTTTCTAAATCCTTAAATATTTTCCTTAGCTCTAGATGACAACACAAGAGAGTGATGCAATGGTATCTTTGAAAAGCAAGGTGAGTGTACCTGGTGAGTGTGCAGTGCAACTGCATCTAGGTTTTTTTACTACAAAAGGGGGGAGAAAAGTGAGTCTCTAAATGAGAGGTAATAGTACCACCCAGGGAGAGACACACATGAACCCAAAGGAATTGTCTAGCATCCAACAGAATAGTCCACAACGGACGCGAAGATTGTTACAGCCACCAAACAAGGGAGGATCCATCTAACATCCAGTGGAATAGTCCACAACAGATGTGACAAATGTTATAACCAATAAGAAATGAAAGATCTGTCTAGTATCCTGTGGAATAGTCCACAAGGATAGGGAAAAAATAACAACCATTACAACACATTCTCAACAAGATAAGCACTAAAATAATCGAAATAGTTCAACTATCTTAGTACATGTGAAAGCAAACATTAAATAGAAACATCCACAAAATACTCTTACAAACATTCATAGGTCATGCATGAAGAATGTGTTGGCCTTAAAAGGCTTATGTTATTAAGAAAAAGTTCCAAGACACATATTTACATTGTACATCACTAGCCCCAGTAGTGGGACATTGGAGCCACTCCTTGCTCCTCAAAGAACTAGCTGGTATCTCTAATGCCTTGCGGGAGGAGCCAAGGTGAAAAGTCTTGTGCTCATACAATGAGGGGGTATATATAACCAAAGGGGTGATACTTTCCCTTTGTGACTCTTTGACTACCCTCATGATTGTTCAACTTCCTATGAATTTTCAACTTACATGACTCCTCATACTCATGTGTGTCCTTTGGAATTCCACTTTATAATATATTTGATTTACAATATACATGGCCCAAAAGTGATCTGGAATTTGACAACTCATGACACAACTTGACATGACAATGTTGACATGGACTGACTTGATGATGTGGCAATGTCAATTTGTTGTTGTTGCTGAGTGCTAGATGTGTTCTTGGATATGTTTTCTCTTCTCCTCAGCATAGCTTGGTGATGTGGGGTCTTTAATGATCTTCGATCTTAGAAGGTGGTTGCAAATTTGTGTCCCTTTTCTTTCTCTTGGTAGGTCCACTCGTTTGCTCATCTAAAAGTGGGTCTTTAGGCATGCTTCCCTCCTTCTTCTCCTTCTTCATCATCTCACCATGACTTGATAGTGTACCTATTCTAGAAATTCACTCATGACACAGTCTCAATGATCCAGGTGATAGGGAGAGAGCTTGATCACTGAGACTGCGCAGAGCGCAACTCAGGTTTGACTGAGGAAATTTTTCAGCACAACCCCCACTGGAGAGAAAAATTGCACAGTGGCCACTGAGGGTCATGATTGTGCAGTTCAAGCCTATAGTGGTCGATGCAGGATGAGGCTCTAAGAGGTCATTTCTGCGTAGTTTTGAGAGACAAGGGGGGCTAGGAAACAGAGAGGCCCGGAGGACAAATATGTGCAGTTCTTGAGGGCAGTGAGCTCTGGTTGAAGGAAGAGAACCAGAGGACACATCCACACAGTTTTGGAGGCCAAGGGAGGATGGTCTCTCTGCACATTTCGGGGTTCTAGCAAGCAATGGAAAAGCTTTAGGACTAAAATTGAAAAGTGCGCAATTATAGGAAGACTGGGAGGCACAATTGCGTAATTCTGGGGGTCAAGGAAGGCTGCTAGGCTCTGGGATTGCCTAGTACAATAGCCCTAGAGGACAGTGACTATGCAGTGCATAGTTCTAGGCATCAAGGTCATATAAATGAGGGCTAATACTACACACTGCACAGCTCAGTCGGGGCTCGATGAAGCTGAGTTGCCCAGTAGGGAAGATTTTCAGAAAATGGCTAAGTGCGGGAGAAGATAGACTCGTGATAAACTTGAACTATGATCACACACTTAGCATACCTCGATGACATGACAACATAGACCACCAGAGAACAAAAAAAAATAATTACCCTCTATGTGATTGTCTCATGACAAGAAGCGACAAGTGCGACACTTGAGATAGACTTTAGGATGACCGTGACAACACTTGTGCAACAGTGCTCAAGACTTTGTGTATGAGTACGAAAGGTGTTTGAATGGCTAGGACAACTCATATACACAAAGGCCATCCTTCAAAACCACTAGAAAATGTTTGCAAACATGACATAACAGTCAAACATGCCAAAATACGACAATTAATCCAACAAGTGAAAGGGTTCAAAGAACTTGGGTAAAGCTCATGAAATGAGCTTAGGTGTTTGCAACAATCAAGGGAAAGACCAAGGAAGGCTCCGAAATTTGAGTGAAAGCCAAACTTTTGGAGGGTGTTGCAACAACTACAATAGAACCATGGCTAATAGGTGAGAAAAGCCATTGCCTTCAGTTCCAAGCTCCTCAACCTTCATTGCCCTGCAAATACAAGAGAGGTTGTCCACTTATGGAGTGCTTCAAGTGATGGAATGAATGTCCCTCTGAAGTATAAATCTTAATTCCATATCCCAAGTAAGGCTTGAATGCAAGGTTCTTGTCCTTAGGAAGCCCATTTTAGACCTCAAAATTCTCCTAATGTTGGTTCAATTTGGTGCATAAAATTGATGATGAAATGCATAGGTCTTCTACAAGGCAACTACATCAAATGATTTGATGAGTAATATTTACCACTTTGAAGAAAGACATTTCAAGTAGCTTCTCTCATTATTCATTTTTTAGTTTGGTAATTACTTAGTTCCTTGCTTTTTCTATCCATGTTATAACCATGGCAAGAAGTATTAAGTGTGTTCATCTAGCTATATTTGATCTTGCTAGTGAAGGTTGATCCCTTGAGGACCCCTTCTTGTAAAGCCAAGAGATTATTCTTCCTTGATTATACTTTCTTATTCATAATCCTTGAATAAAATGGACCAATTATTCATACAACTTTTTTTGGGCTCCATAAATCTCTTTAATTCACCTTGACTTCATTTCCCTTGTTTTCTTTGACACACATATATATTTCTTTTTGCCACCTCTATTAAAATCATAAAAAGACTCAAAACATTCTTGTACTAAAGCTACTCTAGCTTCACCATGTGCCTCATTACTTAGCTTTAGTAATACCAATGGGGATAGATCTTGAGCCAAAGGAAAATTATCTTAAAGTGAAAATAATAAATTGCTTAGGTGATAGTGGTGACTATCTTAATCATCCCCCCTTGAATTGTATGATGTAAATTAGAACATTTCTCATTGAATATAATTTCAAAGTCAACAAATTTCTTCCATAGTGCTTCAAACATACCCTTAATATGTATAACAATGAACTTGCAAGCTTAAAAATAGATATATTTGAGGAACTCAAAACCTAAACTCTCGGAATAAATAGGATCCAATTTTGGAAATGCACTGATTGATTTCCACTTAGTGATCACATTAAATGTTTATTTTTTGAATTTGAAATTTAAGCTTACACTTTTTTCATTATAGCCATGTATGTTTTGAAATATTAAAAATCAATCAAACAACAAACAACCCCAATTGTAGCCATACCCAAGCCATAAACTATGCAATGCATCCAACATGAGTAGACAACAAAAAAATCAATAAGAGAAGGTTCCTCCACATTAAATATTAGAGGCTTCGAAAAGAGGTGGGTGAGAATCACATGTTGGATGCTTTTTTTTCCCCTTGCAATTAAACATTGATTTTATGCAGGTTTATGAAGATTCCAAGAGCATAATTGATTGGATAGCGTTGGATAGCAGGGAATCATAAAATAGAGGCTTTAAATTTACAATATTGGTAGTACAGTATCACAAAATTAAAAGAAAATTTTATTTTTCTCTTATTATAGCATGTTCACTAGGAATGGAACAGTCATGCAGATATTCCTTCCAAGAAGGCCCGTCTCATGCAAATGTTATATCCAAGAAGGCCCTTCTTCCAGAAGAAGGTTTCATTTTTTTTTAAACTCTAGGCAACTCAGTATTGAACCGTGGGAGGATTCAATTATCCATGGGTTAGGAATTTCAAATGACTTAAGCTCTTCTAGCTACTAGAACATTTTTTGGGAATTTTTCTTGATTCCTTTTAGCTCTATGAAGTTATTTCTCAATTTAATGTTAGGATTAATTTTGACTCGGGAATGAAGTCTATAACTAGTGGTTTTGAGTACATGGTTTTGTGGCCCATGGTATTATGATAATTGAATTTGGTTAGAAGGAATCCTATAAATAGGCTTATTTGTCTCCATTGTAAGTGTGCTAAGGGCTAAGGTCCTAAGGGTTGAACAGGCTCTCCTCGCTCAATGTGAGGGAGCAAGGGTTGAGAAGGGCTCCCCAATAGGCTTGATAAAGAGAAATAGAATTCTATTAGGTTGGGTTTTTCCTTGAAATTAAGGTTTTCCAAGAATATTTCTTAGTGTTCTTTGTGTGTGTGATTACTTCTATTTATGTTTTTGATTAATTTTTATTTTTTACCTTTCCTTTTAAACATATTAGTGGTGTGAAAGATGTCATGCAACATTCGCGTAAGAAGTGATCTACGAGCTATTGAAAGTGAAGCAAGGTACTCGATTCGCCCATTTCCAATTATAGTGTGCCTTCGGCTAAGCGAGCGAACCCACGGTGCATCGATAGCTTCCAAAAAGACTAAAGATGACTTGTGTCATGCTTTTAACCCTGATGAGAAATACCGATCCCAATTTTCAAAGGCTCACAAGAAAATTGATGCTCAATTGTTTCACCCGTTAAGGCTTGCTCACCGACAGAGAGAAATTCAATGGATGTTAAAGATAATGAGTAGATTGTTGATAGAATATGAGATTATTAGGGGTTGCGTAGGAAAATGCAAAAATGTTGGGTTAAAAGCGAGGAATGACTTGTGGCCATAGATATTGTGGCTCGGTTGTGGTAGTTGAAGCCTTTGGTAAAGGAGAGTGAATGCCAATCCTGAGCACAGAGTGTATGATGATCATGAACTGCACAATTGAGACAAAGTAATCGATGTGGTGAAAAGAGCAATTGAGGATGATATGGAATGAGCAGAAAATGATAGCGAAACAAGATGGAAGGTTGAGTAGTCATTGGTGCATTTGTAGCCACAGTTGGTGGCTCAGGAGGGTATGTGCATGTATGAATAGATTTTCAAACCATGTACCTGAAAATAACTTCTAGAGAAATGGCAGCTAGAACATTAGATGACTCATGTAATTTAGTAGATGGGTTCCTGAACATCAATGTCAGATGTCTAGCACAAGGAGAAAGGCAAGACAAGAGTGCAAGACGCAATGAACCAAGAAATATATTAACTATAATAAAGATGGTGTAATTGGGCATAGCATTGTAAGACCTTATAGGAATGCATACCCCAAGGACTAGAATTATAGGGGCACGTGGGATTCTCTCAAGTTCCCAGATCTTTAGGGGGGTTATATCCATAGTAATTCCCTAGTTAAGCTTAAGGATTGTTAGGATTAACCTTGACTTGTGAATGGTAGTTTAGCGCTAGTGGTTTCTAGAACATGGTTTTGTGGCCCACGGTATTATGCTGATTGTATTTAGTTGTAAATAAGCCTATTTGTCTCCATTGTAAGTGTGCCAAGGGCCAAGGGCTGAACAAGGTCTCTACAACCAATGTGAGAGGCCAAGTGTCACGCCCCCAAGCCGGCGGCAGCCTTTCAACTGCTCTTAGCGAGGTGTGGCACCACCGAACACTTTTTTTTCACCAATACTTATGTTCGTGGACTATGCCTAACCACTTACTCCTACTTAGTTTGTGTTTCGCAACCAAGTATTATTATGTTATCCTTTATACCAATGAACACCCATACACATTCATTAACATCAACGATTATAAATGAAGAACACAATTGCACAGTATAAAGGGAGGGGAAACTCCCTGAACAATGAGTTTTCCCGAATCAATATATTATACAACAATTTACAAAGCTTTACAAGTATACTTGGAAACCCCAAGTTTCATACTTAGCCAAATTTACAATCCAAGGCAAAACTCAGATGCCTAGCTCGTCGGTGCCTCCGCATGGTCGCCGCACGACTTACCAACACTTCGTTCACCTTGTCGCACGATCGTGTTGTTTGCCCAACTCGAGCGTGCCTCCAAGTTGCCACACATGGGCGCCTCTACCTGAGACACACCTCCGTTCACAATCTCAACACTTCACCAAGTCATCATGCACACTTACATACCGGGCAGGCGCTCACCCGAGTCGCCAAGACACCCATGCCAAGTCGTCGCACAAACCCATCAGGCGCCACACACCCGTGCACACCCTCACCCAACCACTGAGTGCTCCTGCCTGCACCTTCACCCACAACCGTGCTTCACCGTGCACACCTGCCCAAGAATGGGCGCATACTAATTTGCGCCTTTCTTAGCTTCTGCGCACTTAGACTGCACCTTCCTTGTTGAGCGATGATGTTTTGAGTGAGTGAGTTGATGTCAAATGAGAGCCAATGCTCTACAATATATATGCATAGTAGGGGAGGTTCTGGTTTGCCTAGCCGACCTCTCCCACGCCCTTGCTCCATCGCAAAAGCCCCTAAGTCATCCTGTCGGCCTCCATATGTATTAACACATGTCCCATGCATATAAACATCGCTCGCCCTCCCATATATGTGCATAACACATCGCACACTTCAAGAGAGAGCTCGCACTTATGCCGGAACGTCGTCGCACTTCAAGCCGGAGCTGCAGGTCCTTACATCATCCTCCACCTGAAGTTGTTGCCGTCCTCGACAACATACCATCCTAGTAGCCATCTACCAAGATCAACATTGATAGCTGTCTCATCCTCAGTCCATGATGTCAACTCCTCCACATACTGCAAACATCCCTACAACATATGTAGAACTCCATCTCCACCATGTGTCATCCTCATCCTGTGAACTGTCACCCTCGTTTGCCTGATGCCAACATCTCTCCGTGCACTTCCGGACCCCATGTTTGAACTAGTTGGGTAGCTAATCCAACTGTCACGCTCAAGCCATGAGAGTGAACATCCTTATGCCTTCACCAGTCTATCTCGGATTCTGCCACATCCCAAACTCACCAAGAATCTCTCCACCATGTTCAGGTCCATGGAACTCCATCCCATCTGCAACATGTCATGATGCTTGATGCCAAGCCATCCCTGCACCATCTGCTATACCTGCTCAACCTGCTTTAAAGGACTCACTGTCATGAGCAGCTAACAGTGAGCCCCATCTTCTTGTCATCTAAGAAGATGTGGAGGGAGTAGAGCCTGAAGGCTCACCCTCACTAATCAACTCAATCCATCTATCAGGATCTTCTATCTCCATCCTCTCTATATAAGTGACTCGATCCTCCCCCCGGACATTCGGCCTCACATATGCCTCATCATCATCATCATCATCCTCAACCACTTCTAGCCTTCTTGACAAATCCAAGATACTATCTGAAAGTGTCCTGATGACCAATGACTACTCGGTAAGCTTTGTCTCAATCATAGACAACCGCTTACTCATGTCTTCCATCCACTTCTCGTCCTCCATTTGCATCACTACCAACTTACAATCAGGCCTTGTCACTCCAATGGTTGGTACACCAATGGGTACATCTTCCCTTCCGTCGTAAATGTACAGCTTCCTCAAATGTGGAACAATCATAGCATCAAGCTGTTTCATGAATGCCATTCCTAGTACAGCTTCGTAGTCATCAATCCGCACTATAGTGAAGTCGACCTTCCCTGTCCACTCACCTAGTGTCGTGTCCACCTTTTCAGCTACACCAAGAACATTATCAGGAGGAGAATTGATTGTCTTCATCTGTGCCTTCACCAGTACAAATTTCAGCCCAATTCTTCTCGCAGTATCTTCACCCATGAAGTTGTGAGAGGCCCCACTATCCACCATAGTGAGTATATCAGCACTCCCAATCTTCATCCAAGCATACTCCAACTTGTTCCTCTCAAGATCCCTCCGAGAGATCACCTCTGTAGCAGTAGCAACACCAAGTATCTGCATCATCCCCATAGAAGCTTCTTCATTCTTTGCATTAGATTGTGCAATCGCAGCCACTTTCAGTCTAGAAGGACAATTATTCACCGTATGTGGTCCAACACATATCCAACACTTCAAGGCTTTCTTTGTCTTCGAATTATCATCCGATTTCGAAGCATCATCCTTCTTCTTCTCTTTCGGCTTATCAGACTTCTTCTTCCTATCATCAAAAGTCTCATCATAATGCTCCACCAACCTATCCACAGCAACAAAAGCTTCCTCAAGTGTTCTAATCCTCTGCCTCTTCACTTCATTTCGTGCCCAAGGCTTCAACCCAATAATGAAATTGAACACCTTGTCCCTCTCCGCCATTTCAGGAAGTTCCAGAACCGCACTTGCAAACTCTCGCTGATATGTCTGAAGGTTCTCGGTCTACTTTATGAATTTAATTTTCATCCTTGCTTCCCATGTTTCATCCTGGGGACTGAAATGGGTCTGCAAAGCTTTCTTCATCTCGTCCCACGAAGTAATGTCACCAGCACTGCCATTGGCAATCTGATCCATCCTCCTTCGCCACCACATCTTAGCATCCTTTGTCAAGAACTGAGCAACTACCTTGACCTTCGTCTCATCATCAAATAGACCCAATCGTTCCAAGTACTTCTCCATGTCCCATAGAAAGTTGCCAAGAGTCTTTGCACTCCTTGTACCATCATAAGATTCTGGTTCCTTGACTTTCACATGAGGCACTCCTCCACCTGAGTTATGCCTCACGGCCTTCTTCAACACCGCGATCTCATCTCTGGCTTCGTCAAGAGATTTTTGCAAGCCCACGATCTTTGCAAGACCTTGGTCCCTTGCCTCTTCAACCTCCTTGACCCTTACTTCAAGTTGTGTACACATAAGATCAGTGTACTCGTGTTGAGTCCAGAGTTCATCGAGCTCTTCCTTCATCTTCGAATTGGCCTCTTGCTCCTTATCGAACAAGTCCATCTTCTTATTCCAGGAAGTTTCCAAGTCCTCCATCTTCACCAACACTTTTTCCATAAGTGCTATAGTAGCATCCTGCACACCGTGACTAGACCCAGCCTGAGATTCAGCTGCCATTGCTAACAACTTCCTTCTTCTTTGCGATCTAGTTTCGACCATCCAACAGCTTCACCAAGATGCCTGCAACCTAAACCAGCTCTTGTTCCACTTGTGTGTGAAACAGCTTCCTTCACCTGCAAGTACTTGCTTCACTGTCACCAACTGTCAAGCTTCTTCAACCCTGAATCAGCTTCAATGTCTGCACTTCGTCACGAGCAACACTGCTCTAACACCAGCTCCAACCGAGCTTTGATACCAACTGTCACGCCCCCAAGCTGGCAGTAGTCTTTCAACTGCTCTTAGTGAGGTGCGGCACCACCGAACACTTTCTTTTCACCAATACTTATGTTCGTGGACTACGCCTAACCACTTACTCCTACTTAGTTTGTGTTTCACAACCAAGTATTATTATGTTATCCTTTATACCAATGAACACCCATACACATTCATTAACATCAACAATTATAAATGAAGAACACAATTGCACAGTATAAAGGGAGGGGCAACTCCCTGAACAATGAGTCTGCCCGAATCAATATATTATACAACAATTTACAAAGCTTTACAAGTATACTTGGAAACCCCAAGTTTCATACTTAGCCAAATTCACAATCCAAGGCAAAACTCGGTTGCCTAGCTCGTCGGCGCCTCCGCACGGTCGTTGCATGACTTACCAATGCTTTGTTCACCTTGTCGCACGATTGTGTTGTTTGCCCAACTCGGGCACACCTCCAAGTCGCCACACACGGGTGCCTCTACCCGAGACACACCTCCATTCACAATCTCAACACTTCACCAAGTCACCGTGCACACTTGCACGCCGGGCGGGCGCTCACCCGAGTGGCCAAGACACCCACACCAAGTCGTTGCACAAACCTGTCGGGCGCCACACACCCGTGCACGCCCTCACCCAACCACCGGGCGCTCCTGCCCGCACCTTCACCCACAACCGCGCTTCACCGTGCACACCTGCCCAAGAATGGACGCATACTAAATCTGCGCCTTTCTTAGCTTCTGCGCACTTAGACTGTGCCTTCCTTGTTGAGCGATGATGTTTTGAGCGAGTGAGTTGATGTCAAATGAGAGCCAACACTCTACAATATATATGCGTAGTAGGGGAGGTCCTGGTTTGCCCAGCCGACCTCTCCCATGCCCTTGCTCCATCGCAAAAGCCCCTAAGTCGTCCCCTAAGTCGTCGTGTCGGCCTCCATATGTATTAACACATGTCCCACGCATATAAACATCGCTCACCCTCCCATATATGCGCATAACACATCGCACACTTCAAGAGAGAGCTCGCACTTATACCGGAACGCCATCGCACTTCAAGCCGGAGCTGTAGGTCCTTACACCAAGGGTTGAGCAGGGCCTCCCTGGTCAATGTAAGGGACATGACGCAGAAGCCTGATCAAAATTTTTTCCAAAAACTAAAAAAATTCTATTAAGCTGGTTTTTCAACGAAATTGGAGTTTTATGAGAATATTTCTTCGTATTCTTTGTGTGTGATTACTTCATATTAATGTTTATCGTTGAAAAAATTTCAAATTCTCCCCTCTAGAACACTATTTCTGTGATTTTCTGCCCCATATATGTTTGGTGAATACTATTACTTTTTGTATGCTGTCCAGATATCTACTTTTGTACAGCAAATGATGACAGTTATTTTGTGTAATCAGTCTAGTCCAAGTCTCTTATTGTCTGGCACTGCTGCCTTGAATTTTGTGATATATTGTAATTGCTAGGTGTTCTGGCCATGTACTCTTTTTTCCAATGAAATTAGACGATATTTTCGTTTCCCGAAACGAGAGAATCAAGAGAATCACATCTGCACAAAATAAATAAATAAATTCCCTTCGAAGAAATAAAAATTTATGGTCCGCATAATGCATCGGGAATACAAAAACAAAGAATGAAGGAAATAACGTATCCAGTGGCAACAAAATCCACAAGTGCCCAGCTGTACGCTCCCCAAATTTCTATATATACCACAAAAATTTATGCATCCCCATAAAATAGATGACAGATTTAAAGTTGGGTATTATTTATTTAAAATCCATTATTCATTATTGGGAAGGATATGATGCCGCTTGTTATTTTACTCTGGTTTTACTACTACATCTGAATAGTTTAACCACAGATCAACTTGAATCCCGTATATTGGTTTATAAGTTTAGAACGCTTCGCTTCACTTCCTGAGATAATGGAACTCTCTGGAATCATGGCTCACATATTGACAATGTAGTTTGGTTTATTATCAACGAGAGCGTTTTTTTCTTTCTAAAAAATGTTTAGAAAGCTTTACGATTCAGAAAAAAACATAGCTCGGTTGTTCCTAAATATTGCGTGTATCTAAATTCCATGAATCTTTATATGAAACTGCGAAAAATATGACTAGATTTTGCATAAATGCGCGTGACCTGGAAACCTGGATCATTTCCACCATTCTGCATAAATTCCACAACCATTTTCAGAACAAAGATTCTAATTTCTGCATAACATGCAGAAACAATAATTAATTTGTAAGTGCGGCTTAGCCCAGGGGCAACAATCATAAAATACACGTATTATTGCAACGAATATTCCTATGGGGAGGCAGGTGAACCCAATAAATTAATAAGCATCGAATAATAAAATGGATATGGTACATCCTCACATTCAACCCTAGTTTCGCCGTCTATACAAAACCATGGCGAGACTGTAATAGCTGGGGAGCTTTAATGATCTTGAACCATCTCAAAAGCAAGCGTCCAACATACAGCAGCAGCAGAGGGCAGCGCAACTGCAACATAGAACAGCAACGAAAGCCCGCTTTATCAGAATTTGTAAAATAAAAATGAGTACCCAGTTTCAGATATGTTACACAGTTTTTCTAACCATGCAAACCTTCTGAGCTATATATTCAGAATTACATCCATATTAATTCAATTTAGAAATTGTTAACTCACCATCCTTTCCAGAAGCCATCTCCTCTCTGCTTTGTCTGAGCAGGAGCATAATCCTGAGGGGGAGGATAAACATGTTGAGGATACCCAGGAGGAGGAGGGGGGTATGCCTGAGGATGCCCTTCCGTTGGATACCCTGTTCACAATAACACAAAACTAATTGCCTGTCAATATTTCTCCATATCAAAACACTTTCAGAAAATTAATGAATCCAGAAAGCTATTCAGGGAGATCTATTAAATTATCTGGTACCCATCTAAATCCAGACGGAATATGACATATTTCATAACTTTTTCCAAAATCAGAAAAACCATTTGTTGCCATTCCATTGACTGAACTTCCAACCATGTCGTATAAAACAAAAACATTTCTATGATATCAAATACGTGGAGCCCAGGAAATTGATAAAACCAGTGAGGCAGTGGTGTATAAGAGAGCAAAAACCTTCCAAAAACATTTCTATGATATCAAATACGTGGAGCCCAGGAAATTGATAAAACCAGTGAGGCAGTGGTGTATAAGAGAGCAAAAACCTTGAGAGGAAGGAGGAGTCATCTGGTTTTTCTGACTGTAATTTGAGCTCATACTTGCAGAGCGTTAGAGAATGTGGTTGCAATCTGCCTCTGATTATCAAATGATGTGATGATGAAGAATGTTTGGGAAGACACGCTCTGTTCTTTGCGCTTCGTTGGCTTTCAGTGTGAGTACCAAGATCTTATAGGAACGTGAATACGCGTGCAGAAATCTAATGAGATGGAATGCGTGTTTTCGAATTACGATATCGAAAGGACTATTGGGAAGCGCGTGCCACGGGGCGGGCATAAGTGATATGGAAGTTGCCATGTAAGGGACTTAAGCTTGGGTGTCGTGTAAGCTATATCTATTTCCTAAAACCATTTCAACATGGAACCAATAACATCATTGTTTGGTAAGGACTCAACAACATATGTGGGGTGGATAGCATACAACTAATCATATAATGACATGGAGGTTGGTTTTTTTTCCATCTTGTTCTATGTCAGACTCACGAATGAGGCCCACCATAGTACCTAGAACATTTATTTTGCCACTGGGGTGATCTTCTCACCCATAGATTAACTAGTGGTCATAGGCCTAGGTCTTACAACCAACAACATTGGAGAATACACTAAAGCCATCAAGTTGTTGTCCAAAGCTCTAACTCTTGGCATTCACTAGATAGTTTTTAGGTTGTCCTAGCTAGTGTTGTTACAATTGACTAATGTCTATTTAGTTATAAGTTTTATGTTTCTTTTCAAATATTTTAAAGATGGTATGAATTCATTACTTATCAACATATATTAAGAGGATCTAATATATTGTTTGATTTCTGGGCTAATTCTTTATTAGATTGGCATTTGTTACATTAATAAAATATTTTTTTACAAGCATGTATGTACAAAATAACATGGGTTACATGCACATTATTCGGACACCAAAAGTCATAAAAGTTAATATATATATATATATATATATATCAAAAAGTGTTTTTGTTACATCCTATCAGGGCACAAAATAGGCTCTTAGGACCATGTAATGATACCCTAGAATCCTCAATACATAATGTCATAATAGTGTAAAAATATAGCTAGGATGAGCATTTAGTTTTAATGGGGTCCTCGATGGTCATGCTAGCATACGATGCCACCGACTATCCACCTCAAGAATCCATTGAAGTGGTTAGGCTCACCTATCATGTGGCCATAAAAGTGTTATGGAATCCCATCCACCCTCATGATAGCCATTCCCATGGTGAGCATTAATGTTTTCTATACACCTCTTGGAGGTTACATATATACTCTTTCTCACTTTCCCCTTCACTTACACCCATAGCATGCTCTATGTTGCAATAAACGAAACACTATTGGTTGCACCAAGGTCATATCTTTGTAAAACAAACACTGTAAATTACCTTCATTACACTACCAAAAAATTACATATATCCCAAAATTACAAAAACATTCAAAATTCTAAAAATATAATAAATGCATTTTCCTTACTCAGCTCTTCCAATGCCTCCCCCTCAAGTAATGTTATCTTTCTATCATGACAAAAGTTAATTCTTACATGCACATAATCATTCATTACCATAATTTTCCTAACCCACCAATTAAAGAACTCAGTGTTGAAATCAAAACCTAAGGCACCACCCCTACTCTAGACATCAAATCCTTCCACCAATGCATACATGTCTTGATGATCAGGTGCTCAAAATTAAGCTCACAAATCAAGTGTCAAAATCTTGATAAACTTAGATTCAGATCGAAGAGCTCGTCATTCTGATTCCAATGGTGTGAATGACACTCAAATCTGAGCTCATATGTAGAAGTTAGAGAATGTCAAAGTTCACGTTTGACTTGGACACATGGCAAGATTGGATGATGTCGCAAGGTCCTTCAGTGAATGAGGAGGTGCCAAGTGGCAAGCCACCATTAGCCCCGCATGTCACAAATCGCAATCGTAGGCAAGTCGGCGTTAAAAAATCGGCCCCAGAACAGCGAAGGTGCGATGCGATAAGGCAAGCAAGAAGGCATTCAAGAATCAACCGAAGACACGATGCGATGGATCGCAATCGCAAATCGACAAAGGAAAGGCATTACGGAAAATTGGCCCCATCATACCCGAGTTGCAATGCGATAAATGCAATTGCATATCGCAATCGTACCCCGCACGAAAATAGAGCCACACATTATGATTACTCGTCGATGCACTATTGAACTGCAATTTGCAATAAGTTCCCGGATGCGAGATGTTTATCGGTTACAGTTTATAGTGTCGTTGGGTCCGCCACATCGCAATCACATAATCACCTGTCACGTACACAAGCATTAAGCTCGTCGGTCCTTACCGATTGCGATTTGCGATGAATAGTCAATCCACAGAATACGGCCTGCAACGCGGCAAAATTTTCACCCAATTAGTGCATTTTTCAGGCTAATTTGTAGGATCATGCCGGAAATGCGGCAATTTGTGAAGCGAATAATGGGAAAACGAGGGGAAGTCATAACTTCTTCATTTTTTCACCAAATTGGATGAAATAAGAGGCTAGATGGCCATTTTTGGACACTTTGAACTGATTGGAGCAGGTTTCAGAAGCATTTGAGCATTGTAAACACAATCTTTTACACTTTTGAGCATAATAGAGAGGCCCAAGCCATTGGAAGCTAGACCAAGGAGACGTAGCCCAGGAGGGGTGAACTCTTTTATCATGTGCTTGTTGTAATGTTTTTTTTATAATGTTCTATATATGTTTATGCTCTTGTTGAGTTTCTGATTTATGTTAAATTTCTCATAAAATTAACATAAAAACTCTTCATTTCACTTGCAAAAATTCATGAATCCTTAAGCACAATGAAAGCATTTTGTTAATAATCTGAGGAAGATCTTAGCACTGCAAACTAATATTCTAAATCATATCAATTTGGTATTAGAGCACTAGGTTTGTTTGGTGAAAGAAAGATTTAATTGTTTGCAAGTTTATGTCATGCTTATAAGGTTAAAACTCAAAAGAGGTGAAGGAAAGCTGGTTGGAAGCCCTGAAGTTGGATCAAGGGGAAGAAGAGAAAGGTTGCCACAATCTCCAACACCATTTTAGCCTCAAGTTGAAGTTGAGACTCCATAGATCATGTCTAATGAAGGAGAATCTACAAACATGACAGAAGATGAGAAGACCTTCAGAAAGGCTTTCTTTGATATGACAGAGATGGTGAAGGTCCTATATGAAAAGAGGAATAGCAAGTTGCAAGTGATACTAAACATCAATGTGCTTTGTCTTTGAATGATATGCGGGGTTCTTTGCCAAGAAAATTACACTTTAGCTATCACAATCTATCCTTATAGCTCCTTATACTAACCCCATACTTGAACACAATCTCCGCAACCAAACTACTTCCTTGCTTGCATGAGTGGCTGCCATGTGTTTTGCCTCTATAGTTGATAGTGACACTATAGATTGTTTCTTACTCATCCAACTGACTGCACCTCCAAATAGGTTAAACACATACCCACTTGTAGATCTTCTTTGATCCAGATCTCCAGCCTGGTCTACATCAACAAAGCCACGAATATCCAACACTCTATCCAATCTTGGTCTTCCTTGGTAGCACAAACCATAATCACTAGTGCCACACAAATACCTGAAAATGCGCTTCACTCTTGTCCAGTGCTCTTTCCCAGGTTTTGACATAAACCTGCTCAATACTCCCACTGCATGTGCAATGTCTGGTCTAGTACAGACCATCGCAGACATCAGGCTACCTACTGCACTTGCATATGGAACATGGGACATGTCCTCTTCCTCTTCTTGTGTCTTAGGACACTGTTCAACAGATAAGTTTACACCTACATGAATAGGAACCTTCACCGGTTTACTATCCTGCATATTAAACCTCTGCAATATTGTCTTGACACACTTCCTCTGGTTTAACCAAAGCTTCCTCTTTGTCTAATCTCTTTTAATTTCCATGCCCAAAATATAGTTTGCAACACCAAGATCTTTCATGTCGAATTTGGAGGACAATTAGGTCTTCAAATCCTGGATAATTTCTTTGTCATTTCCAAACAGCAACATATCATCCACATACAAGACCAGATAAATAACATGGTCACCAATTAATTTAAAATACACACAGTGATCTGCTTTGCTTCTGGTGAAGCCAAGTCCCCGTATAAATGTATCAAATTTCGGATACCACATCCTTGGTGACTGTTTTAACCCATATAGAGACTTCTTTAACTTGCATACTAGTTCTTTCTTACCCTTCGCCGCAAAGCCTTTAGGTTGCTTCATGTAGATATCCTCTTCCAGATCCACGTGAAGAAATGTTGTCTTCACATCCATCTGTTCTACCTCAAAATCAAAAGTAGCAGCAACAGATAAAAGTAATCTAATAGAAGTTACCTTGGCAACAAGAGAAAAAATATCACCAAAATCAATTCCCGGCACCTGGGAATAACCTTTTTCTACCAACCGAGCTTTGTATTTCTCAACCTTTCCTTCTACATTTGTCTTCTTCTTGAACACCCATTTGCTACCAATGGGTTTCCTTCCAGCCAGCAACTCCACCAGATCCCATGCCTCATTTTTGTGAAAAGATGCCATTTCATCAACCATGGCCTCTTTCTAGAGATTTCCATCCTCTGAATCTACTGCTTCCTTCACAATTCTGGGATCATCGTCAGTAATAGATAAAGAAAAATTTGAACAGAAATCAGATGGACTATACCTTTCTGGTTGCCTTCTTTCTTGAACTGATCTTCTCACACCCGGAGTTTGTGGCTCTTCATTTTCTGATTCCTCCTCTGTTGTAGAGTTTGATTCTTCCTCCTTAAGCTCAAATTTTATTTTCTCAGGTTCCTTTGGTTGGACTTCATGTTTAATAACGTCTTTCACCTCTCTGAACACCACATCTTGAATGTACACAACCTTCCTTGTTTCTAGGTTCCAAAGCTTATAACCCTTTAAACTATCCTTATACCCAATAAAGATGCACTTTCCTGATTTACTATCCAACTTGGTTCTTTTCTCCTTTAAAACATGTACATATGCATCACATCCAAATACCCTCAGATGTGAAAGAGAGGGTTTCTTACCAGTCCATACCTTTTATGGAGTCTTATCCTCCAACGCTGATGAAGGTGATCTATTAACCAGGTAACATGCTATCTCCATTGCCTCTGCCCAGAATTCCTATCCTAACCTGACACCACTAAGCATGCTTCTTGTCCTTTCCATCAACGTCTTATTCATTCTTTCTGCAACTCCATTTTTCTCAAGTGTGTATGGAGTAGTCTTTTGTCATGCTATACCACACTTCTTACATAATTCTTCAAATTCCTTACTACAAAACTCTCCACCATTATCTGCCCTCAACACCTTTATCTTCTTCTCTGTCTAGTTTTCCACCAGAGCCTTAAATTATTTAAACCTGTCAAAGACTTCATATTTCTTCTTAAGGAAATATATCCATGTATGCCTTGAGAAGTCATTTATAAATGATACATAGTACACAGACTTACCTAGTGATGGAACCTTCACAGGTCCAAACACATCACTGTGCACAAGCTCTAATATCTGTTTCGCCCTCTTACCACCAAAGGGGAAACTCACCCAATTTTGCTTCCCATATACACAATTTTCATAGAAATAAAAATCCAGAGAGCTATTACTCATACCTTCTACCATACCTTTACCATGAAGTATTCGAAGGCTCTTCTCTCCAATATGTTCAAGCCTTTGATGCCACAACATGGTCTTCTCTCCTGAGACCACTATATTTTATGCTCCACTTTCAGGAACCACAAAACTATTGCAACCATCAACAATAGTGCTACCTTGCAACTTGTATAGAGTTCCAATTCGAACTCCCCGCATCAATACTAGTGCCCCCCGAACCATCTTGCAGGTATCCTTCTCAAACACTTTTTTTACGCCTGCATCATCTAGCTTGCTTATAGAAATCAGATTTCTGGCTAATGTAGGAATATGCATAACACCCAGAAGTGTTCTAAACCTTCCACCTTGCAACTTCAACTTTACTTTTCCGCGACCAACGATTCTAGCCTTCCTATCATCCCCCAAGAAGACATCACCACCATCATATTTCTCATACTCACAGAACCACTCTCTATGAGGAGTGAAGTGAAAGGATGCACCTAAGTCAATCAACTATGCCTCATGATCTACATCTGTACTTGAAGAAGCCAAGTACACATCCCCACCTTCATCTGAGGTGGTTTTCGCCTCTGCAGAAGGGGCATCATTAGATCCCTTTCCTTTATCAAGAGCTTTAGATTTATAGTCCCTTTTGTAGTGCCCTTCATTTATGCATTTCCAGCACACCACCTTTACAGGTTTTCTTGGAGATTTAGATCTCCCTCTAGATTTAGATCTTCCACACAATGACTTATTTTTGTTTATGTTCTAGGACCATCCTCATATAGACAAGGCATCACCATTCTAGCTCTCCATATTTTTTCATCTCATCTCCTCCGTCAACAAGGATGGGATTATTTTATCAAACTGCAAGGCAGTTGTATTGCTACCTATTGCAATAACCAAACTATCCCATGAATCTGGTAGAGAACACAACAAACTGATGCACTTATCTTCATCTGAAATTTTAATATCAACAAATAATAACTGACTTACCATAGGATTAAATGCGTTCAGATGCTCTGTCACTGAGTCTCCATCTTTCATCCTCAAGTTATACAGCTTTTCTCGCAGGAACAGTTTATTCACCAGAGACTTAGATTAGTACAAAGACCCTAACTTGTCCACAAAGCCTTCGTCGTAGCTTCCCCTGATACATTCAACAATACTGAATCTGAGACACACAATCATATTGTGCTCTTTGCCTTCCGATCCAACTCCTTCCATTCTTCATTGGACACTCCCATTGGTTTAGTACCTGGATCTATCACGATCCATTGATCTTTATCCACCAACAGATCCTCCATCTTGAGTTTCCACAACTCAATACTCTGACCATTAAATTTCTCGAACTCTATCTTTCCACTACTCGCCATCTTCTTTCACCACCAGAAGCGATCTTGCAGATCGCCCACTGAACAGGGTCTACCACAGGCCCAATCAAAACCCCTTAGAAACAAAGGCGTCCCCTTGAAGCCAAAAAAACTCTAATACCAAATGTAGGTTTTAACCCCATACAGAAATTACCTGCATATGAATTCTAAAACACAAAAAATAAACAATGTGAGAGCATAACACATAAAACACATATACACAGAGATTTCCCTGGATCCCAAAACCAGGACTACCAGCTTGATTTTTCATTATGTTCCTTTCAATTTTACAATACATATTTATACATGCTGAAGCATCCAATACCATGGACCGAAAACCATCGTATCCAAAACCATGTGCAAAAAAATCATGCACAAAACCATGGGTAGGTCTACCCAACCTAATATAGGGTCGAAAAACAAAATTTTCTGGGGCGCTACCCCAAACCCCATAGAGTGGGGTTACCTGCACCCCTCAAACCCCATGTGACCCCCCCGCTACGTAATCGGTGCAACGAAGGGGGGGCTTCGTGCCCCTCTAACCCCCCGGTTAACTACGTGGGCTAGTTGTGGAAAGAATATAACACAACCCAACAAGTTTGTTTGGTGAAAGAAGGATTTAACTGTTTGCAAGTTTATGTCATGCTTATAAGGTTAAAACTCAAAAGAGGTGAAGGAAAGTTGGTTGGAATCCCTGAAGTTGGGTCAAGGGGAAGAAGAGAAAGGTTGCCACAATCTCCACCACCAGTTTAGCCTCAAGTTGTAGTTGAGATTCCATAGATCACGTCTCATGAACGAGAACCTACAAACATGACAAAATATGATAAGACCTTCAAAAATCCTTTCTTTGATATGACAGAGATGGTGAAGGTCCTCTATGAAGAGAGGAATAGCAAGTTGCAAGGAGAAAGTTCCAAACCTCCCAAAGGAGAAGGCTCTTCAGGAGGAGGTAATGGAAAAGGAGGTAATGGAAATGGAAACAAACCTCTACCCTCTCCACCATCTTCTTCATCTTCTTCTTCACAAGCATCTTCACACTCTTCCACTAATATAACCCTTACTGATATGCATCATCATTCTTCAAAAGGAACTGGTAAATCACCTTTTTTAATACTTCATGTTAAATTCGAGTTGCCCATGTATAATGGTGAAGTGAATGCAGAGAAGCTTGATAATTGGATTCTTTAGTTGGAGGTCTATTGCAAGATTCAAAACCTTCAAGAGGATGACATAAAGATTTAGTTAGCTTCCTTGAGAATGGAGGGTGCAAAACTGGTATGGTGGGAATCAAAGACTCAAGAGGAGATTAAAAAACACGGTAAGATCTCCATTTCTTGGAATGATTTCATTATTGCGATCAAAAGACAGTTTTACCCTCTAGCTTATATGCAAAAATCCATCATGAATTGGAAAAACTTTAGACAGCTTAAAGGTAAAAATGTGCAATATTACACCCAAGAATTCAGAAAAAAAGTCTTTGATGTTAGATGTAGATTTGCAATCACAAGACACATGTTGAAGAACATAGGGAGTTTACACAATTACCTCAGGCATACTATCTTAATGTTTAATCCCAGTAATCTAGATGATATGTGTGTGTTAGCCACTCATCTTGAGGCAAGAGGGAAAAACACCCTAGAAGAAGGTAGTAAAAAGTTGTTTAAGGGTTAAAAGAAAGAAAAGGGTTTAAGGGAAAGAAAAATGCATCCATTAAAAAGGAAGGAGAGAAAACAATTTGTAAACATTGTTCTAGAGAGGGTCATGATGAAGATCACTGTTGGAAGCTTCATCCAAAAATGAAACCAAATAAATTCAACAACAAAGGAAAAGAAAAGACAGCTGCAATCACTTAAGAAGAGGATTTGGGATCTGAATCAAGTGATGAAACAAAAACCACAACCATCGGGTTTCAAGGAAAGGAATCCATTGCTAGCACTAGTTCTCCAGGCTTGCAAAATGAAACTCCAAATGAAAAGAGGAGAATAGAAATGTTTCACATAAGGGTGATATCAAAACATAACAAGATTGATATGTTGTTTGATAGAGGCTCTCATGCCAATATTATCTAAAAAACCATTGTTAAGAGTTTAAATCTGGAAACTGTTCCACATCATAAACCATATCCACTTGGATGGGTATGTGACAATGCGCAATTGCAGGTTACGAGAAAGTGTAAACTGAAATTCGCAATCACTACAAAATTCATAGATGAAGTGGAGCTTGACGTTATGTTGCTAGATATTTGTGGCATCGTTTTGGGAAGCCCATACCTTTATGATAGAAAAGTTATTTTCCATCGACATGAAAACAAATATCACATTTTCAAAAAAGGAGTATAATATATTGTGAGAACTCACAACAAAAAAATAAATCTTTCAATCGTTAATACAAGGTAGAAGAAAAGACTAGTGAATTCGAGCAAGAATCTTGTGCTTCTCATGATCAAACCCGAGAATGATATTGATTATGAAGTGTTTGATGGTTGTAATTCGAATTTGAAAACTGATTAGGTTGACCCTGTTAACCAATCTGATGAAATGTTTCAGGAATCAAAGGGATTACTTCCCAATAGGGGAATCCAACATGAGTTACAGTTGCAGCAAAAGTGTCTTCTTCCTAACATTGGCATGTACAGGATGTCAGTAATGGAAAGTACAGAAATTAAGACGCAAATCCTAGGATTGTTGAATAAAAGGATCATTCAACCTACTTCCTTTACAGTGTGGTCCACCTCTTGTTTTGGTGCACGAGAAGAATGGTAAGAATTTCCTTGAATAGGATTCAAGAAGTGGTTTTCATCAAAGTAGAGTTGTTGAAGGAGATATAGGGAAGATGACATTCAAAACCAGGCAAGGTTTGTTTGAATGGCTTGTTATGCTTTTCGGTCTTTTCCATGCTCCTACTACTTTTACGCATATGAAGAAAGATGTGTTGAAGCCATTTCTAGACCAGATAGTCTATTTGGATAACATTTTCATTTTTAGGAAATTTCATTATGAACATGTCATGTGTGAGGAAAAAATTCTTGATGTCGTATGTCAAGAACATTTGTTTCTGAAGGTGTCAAAGTATATGTTGGATAAAACTTCTTTGATGTACTTGAGCTATGAAATTGGTTCTTCCAAGCGTGTTCAAGTTCCCAATGGATTTTTGGCAGTCTTCTTGGGATGTGGAGAAGGAGAGTTGAAGTTATACCTCTCTAAGATTGATGTCGTAATAGTCTATGGTGGTACTGACTCCATTCCTGTAGACATAGGTGAAAGAATCATACATCCCTGTGAAGCCACAAATGCCTTTTCTCTACTCATAATTTTCACAGGCAGGCTCAAGATAGTCATTTGGATTAGAGGTTTTTTGGGAGCAACCCAATGTTGGAGGAGAAATTTTGTTAATTTTTCTTATATTGTAGTTCAATTGCATTCGTTGGCAGTTGTGCAAAAGGTCTTACAGTGGGGAGGCAAACAATGAGAGGCATTTGATGATTTAAAACAAAAGATCAGTACAGCTCCAGTACTTGCTTTTCCAGACTTGAGACAATCATTTAAGTTTGAGGTTGGTGTATGTGACTATGCCATGGGCGCAATCTTTTTGCAATGTCGTAAGCCCATTTCTTTTCATTCAGGAATTTTCAATGATAAAGTGTTTAAGTTGCAGTGACAAGTTTGTTGATGTACTTTCTAGGCCTATAGTTTGTATAACTATTTTCCTCAAGCATCATTTTGTTTTCAATGAAAGTTATGTTCGGCAAAATACATACTTTCAAGATGTATATTCAAGCTTGAGTCAAAGGAATCAACTAGAGGAATTTGTTTACCATTTGCATCATAATGTATTGTATCATCTTTGTAAGAAGGATGTTGCTACTAATAGTAACATGGACAAGGCCAAAGAGTTCATTGAATGACTCCAAATAGTACATCAAACAATGCAAGAACAATTGAAAAGGGAAAATGGAAGTACAAAACAAAGGCATGACAAGCATCGTGCAAATCACAAGTTCCAATTCAGTGATCACTGGATTGAGATTGGAAAGGTGAGGGAACTGTACCCTCACCTACTGGTCAATTGAAAGTGATCTTTTGGGGTACAAAAGACTTCCGATGGGGAGGAGTGATCAGGTGCTCAAAATTAGGCTCAAATATAAAATTTTCAGAATATTGATAAACTTAGCTTCAGATCGAAGAGCTTGTCATTCTAATTCCAACAGTGTGAGCAACACTCAAATTTGAGCTCATATGCAGATGTTAGAGCAACTCAAAATTCAAGTTTGACTTGGAGACATGGCAAGATTGGATTATGTCGCAAGGTCCTTCAATGAACGAGAAGGCACCAAGTGGCAAGCCACCATTGGCCCCCGCATGTCACAAATCATAATCGCAAGCGGGTCAGCATTAAAAAATCAGCTCTAGAACAACCAAGGTGCGATGCGATAAGGCAGGCGGGAAGGCATTCAAGAATCGGCTGGAGATGTGATACAATGGATCATAATCGCAAATTGACAAAGGGAAGGCATTATGGAAAATCGGCCCCGGTGTGCCTGAGTTGTGATGCGATAAACGCAATCACAGATCATAATGGCACACTGCATGAAAACAAAGTCCTACATTACGATTACCCGTCGATTCATCGTTGAATTGTGATTTGCAATAAGTTCTTGGATGCGAGATGTTTATCGGTTCTAGTTTATAGTGTCGTCGGGTCTGCTACATCGCAATCGTACAATCGCCCACCACATACACAAACCTTAAGCCGCTGGACCTTGCCGATTGCAATTTGCAATGGACAATTGACTGATAGAATATGGCTTGCCGTGCGGCGAAATTTTCACCTAGTTAGGCATTTTTGGGGCTAATTTGTAGGATCATGCCAAAAATGGCGAAATTTACATAGAAATTTCTCTATGGATCAGCGAGCTCTGATACCATGTAGAAATTCTCACTGTAGATTAATCTGATTATGCAATGTACTAAAGCAAAATACTTAATCTACTTCTACAAGCAAACTTGCAAAAGCTTAATCAATTTGAGAAAGATCAACCAGAACACATATAACAAAGAAGAAGATTCAATCACACATGAAACACAGAAGAATACTCTCGGGAAAGCCTCAGCTAAAAACCTCGCTATCTGTATTATCATACAAGTGGAAATATCTTAGGATTACACAAAGCTTTAGCTCACAAGCTATCCAGCTCTCAGTACAATCCCTCACTGCTGCTCATAGACAAAATAGACAACACATATGCCTTCCTTCAGTCCTCCAAGCCTCCTATTTCCTTGCGCATTTTCTCCTGGGTCCTCCAGCTGCCACCTGTGTGATTCTCACCTCACACACAACACTGACCTCTGAAATAACTGTGCAATCTTGAAGGAGATAATTCCTTTTGCATGGATGAGTTTCCTTTATAGGAAAATTCTTCCAACTAATAGTACAATGTCCTTGTCTTTAATCTCAACCGGGTCTCTATATGAACTGACATTCTTGAGTTATTTATGAGAGAATATTCAGTTATCTAGAGAACACTAGTTGCATGCATGCTTGCATTAACTAACTAACCTCACAATTAGTTCCTCCAACTGTTTGGAACTAATTTAACTAGACTTAACTCAGTTAACTGAGCTAACTAATTACAACTCAAATACAAATCATCCTTATCTCCTTAATTAAGGGATAACTTCCTCAATCAAAGGGATAATTGTTGCATGTCTTCACAAAGACTTCATGTTTTATTTTCACCAACTAATTAACTCAAGATGAATTAATTAATTATTTTTCAAATAGCTAGTGAGACTAAATTCGAATTTTAATTCAAGGACAAGTTAAAATTGGAATATATCTCCAAATGTTATTTATAGAAATGCTATTTTTAGCATTTCTTATTGCTATTTTCAACACTCCCTGTCAACAAGAAAGGCATTCAACTCGAACCCGATCCTGAACCTTTAGAATGTTCTGCATGCAAAAATTCTCTCAAGTGTTGTTGCTTCAGCAACTTCAGAAACACAAAAAATATCCAACCTGAATCAAAATGATGCCTCTGTCATCAAAGTATCTGACTGCTATTGCCTCTGTCGACTGAAAACTTTGCACCTATGTGCTCTTCAGTATCTGACTGCTCTAGACTCTGTCACTTTGATCTCTGACTGCATCAATCACACTGATTCCTCCTCCTACATCCATGCTGCTGGTGGTCCTATCTCCCAGCGGTACATTTGCACTGCACCTCCTCTCATCATGTTGCATCGTGTTGCCCACTGTTACACTGCAACTCAGTTACTGAGAAGTAAGTAACTGATCTCCCAACTGGCCTCCATTTTGGGCTAGAAACACCCTCTGATGATGAAGCTCCCTCTGCCACTGACAAGTGCTCCCTCTTTGACCTCTGCATTGTTGCAACAACTCCTGCATCTCGCACCATTGCACACCTCTTTGTGCCATCCTACACTGGTGCAACACTCCTGTGCCTCTTGCACTGTTGTAGCCTCGTGCAGTCTCAAGACTCCTGCACTGTAGCTCTCTTTGCCACTCCATCCGCATCCGTCTCTACCCACTCAGCCAATCTTGCTACTCCTTGTCGGGGCTCCCGTAGCAAGGTCTAATCAAAGAGGTTGGGTACCTCAAGGATCCTACCCCTATTTCAGCCTTCTTGAGACTATCACTTCACATCGCCCCACCTCACACCTGGATGTATGGCTGCATGTGATCCCTCTACCCACTTGGCTCAAAATTTCCCCCTACTGGAGGTCTCTACATGAGTGGATACCTCCACTCGATCTCCTCTCGGCTTCTCGCGTTGTGGCCGCTCCACAACCTCCTGAAGTTGATTCATCAATTGTGGCTCCTCCACAATTGTCTGAGACTTCTTCTAGTGTTGCATGTTGAGAGGTAATGTACTCTCCCTCTCAACCACCAAGTCTCCAACATTTGTCTTGCTCCTCAAGGCTTTACATACATCTTGAACCTCAAGAGCATACAAGTTCTATACCCATGAACCGATCTGTTTCACTTGACCCGTGGTGATGTGTCTAAGGAAAACCTTTCCCTTACTAAAGACAACGTTGTATCCTTTGTACTCCACCGTCGTGATCGATACCAAGTTTTTCTTCAGTCTAGGCACATACTTCACATCAGTCAAGGTGATAGAAGCTCCATGCTCCCTCTGAAAAGCAACTGTACCTTCACCTGAAACATGGTACTTTCCATCATTGCCCATCTCTATGCGCATCTGGAGGTCCTTCTCCTCCAAGCTACAAAATAAACTCTTATCGCTGGTCATGTGGAATGAGGCTTCACTGTCAAGAAACCAACCACAACCCATCATTGATGAAACCATGCATGCGATGAGGGTAAAATCCAATTCCAACTGAGAGGCCAATGTGTCACCTTCAGATCCTTCCAAGGATCCCTTCTTGGACTTCTTCAATGGACAATTAGTTGCATAATGGCCCACCTCATGAAAATTAAAGCATCTCACTTTAGATTTGTCAATATTCTTCCCATCATGGGAAGAACTCAATTTGGAATGAGAATCCTTCTCGTTCCATTTCCTTGCCTTACTAGCTAAGGCTATATTTTCTTCATCACCCTTAGATGAAGAATAATCTCTGGTGCTCCTCTTAATCTCCTCCTGCATCAAATCTAACCATAGTCGTTCCCAATCTGGTAGTTTCTCTCTTCCATTCACTTAGTCCTGGTAGCTATGCCAACTCTTAAGAAGACCGAGGAGAGCAAGGCTCACCATATCATCATCAGCTGTCATGGTTCCTACACTTCCAAGCTCATATATGCAAGTGGTGAGCTTGTTCAGATATGTAGAGATCATATCGCCCTTTTCACACTTGATTTTCCGAAGCTTGTCTTTCAGTGCAACTTCCTCTGGTCACTGTTGTTCTGATATAGATGCTTCAATGTCTTGCACATTGAAAATGAAGTCTCCTTCCCATGGAGACTTGAGACAATATGATCTCGAACTCCCTCCAGAAGAATCCTCCTCGCTCTCGCCACACATTTCTTCCATTCCGCCAATTCTTAGGAATTAGCTGTTGCTGGCTTAGGGACTTCTTAATCAATGAAGTCCTTCAAACAGTTGTCCTTTAATACTGCTTCCATGCGATCCTTCCAAGCTATGTAATTCGAGTTGCCATCGAGGGCATACTCGAGTCTCAATCCATAGAACGCCATTGGAGAACTTTGAGATGTGATAAGAAATCGATTTTGTACCTACAATCAAGAACTTCAAACTTCAAACTTCTCCCTTCTTTGTATATTGTTCTCCACTTTGATCAACTTAGCTCCAATATTATGTAGAAATTTCTCTATGGATCAGCTAGCTTTGATACCATGTAGAAATTCTCACTGTAGATTAATCTGATTATGCAATGTACTAAAGTAAAATACTTAATCTACTTCTACAATCAAACTCGCGGAAGCTTAATCGATTTGAGCAAGATCAACCAGAACACATATAACAAAGATGAAGATTCAATCACACATGAAACACAGAAGAATACTCTAGGGAAAGCCTCAGCTAAAAACCCCGCTATCTGTATTATCATACAAGTGGAAATATCTCAGGATTACACAAAGCTTTAGCTCAAAATCTATCTAGCTCTTAGTACAATCCCTCACTGATGCTCATAGACAAAATAGACAACACACATGTCTTCCTTTAGTCCTCCAAGCCTCTTATTTCCTTGCGCAGTTTCTCCTAGGTCCTCCAGCTGCCACCTGTACGATTTGTACCTCACACACAACACTGACCTCTGAAATAACTGCGCAATCCTGAAGGAGATAATTCCTTCTGCATGGATGAGTTTCCTTTATAGGAAAATTCCTCCAACTGATAGTACAATGTCCCTGTCTTTAATCTCAACTGGGTCTCTGTCTGAACTGACATGCATGAGTTATTTATGAGAGAATATTCAGTTATTTGGAGAACACTAGTTGCATGCATGCATGCATTAACTGACTGAACTCACAATTAGTTCCTCCAACTATTTGGAACTAATTTAATTGGACTTAACTCAGTTAACTGAGCTAACTAATTACAACTCAAATACAACTCATCCTTATCTCCTTAATTAAGGGATAACTTCCTTAATCGAAGGGATAACTATTGCATGTCTTCACAATGACTTCATGTTTGATTTTCACCAACTAATTAACTCAAATGAATTAATTAATTATTTTTCAAATAGCTAGTGAGACTAAATTTGAATTTTAATTCTCAACTTTAATTCAAGGACAAATTAAAATTGGAATATATCCCGAAATGCTATTTATAGCAATGCTATTTTTAGCATTTCTATTTTTTGCTATTTCCAACAGAGTTGGAGTATATCCTGAAATGCTATTTATAGCAATGCTATTTTTAGCATTTCTTGTTGTTATTTTCAACAGTTTGTGGAGCGAATAATGGGAAAACAAGGGGAAGTCATAACTTCTTCATTTTGTCACCAAATTGGATGAAAGAAGAGGCTAGATGGCCATTTTTGGACACTTGAACTAATTGGAGCAGGTTTGAGAAGCATTTGAGCATTGCAAACACATATTTTCACACTTTTGAGTATAATAGAGAGGCCCAAGCCATTGGAAGTTGGACCAAGAAGACGTAGCCCAGGAGGGGTGAACTCCTTTATAATGTGCTTGTTGTAATGTGTTTTTGATGATGTCCTGTATATGTTTATTTTGTTGTTCAGTTTCTTATTTATGTTAAATTGCTCATAAAATTAACATAAAAACTCTTCATTTCACTTGAAAAAATTCATGAATCCTTAAGCACAATGAACGCATTTTGTTAATAATCTGAGAAAGATCTTAACAATGCAAACTAATATTCTAAATAAGATCACTTGAATGGCACAATATAGTGTTATTTTCCACCCCTAAGGTTCATTAAGGACACTACATAGATCATGTTGAGACTCTCCCACTGCTTTGTTGTATTCTTAATTTATGAAGATGTTCACACTTTGTACCACCAATAAGATGTGATTAATCACTCCTTGAAGCATTTGCAAGATACAATTGGTCATGTGCTACATCACTGAAAATCTGTGAGCGTCTCTAGAGCCTTCTAGATGTGATCATCCACAAGGAGGTTAATGTTGGATGAGTTGGCTATGTTGCATAAGGAGCTTTGGGACTTGTAATAGAATTAGGATTTTCTAAGTTCTAGAGATATATTTCCATCCTCTAATCTCCTCCATTAATATATTTAAGGAAGGCCTCTGAAACGAGAAGGGAGGAAGAATCATTTGCAAACTTATTTGGAATAATTTTTTATGAGTGAAAATATTTGGAATGACTTGGAGGGAATTAAGCCCTTTCGCTCATGGAAGGAAATATCACTTAAATCTATGATCTCCTTGAATGATCATTAATTTTAGTGATCTCCACTCCTCCTACATGATAGGAAAATGTATGAAAAGATATATTGATTCTCAATTGAGTTTGTTAAAGAAAGGCCTCCAATAATCCAATGAGATTTATAATGTTCATACATCAACATGGTTCAACTAGCCAAATTTCAAAACAAAATGGCCTTATTAGCCCACATCAATAAATTTGTGGTGGCAAGGATTTGTGCCTTCTTCCTTGAAGATTTGTTTCTTATGTTGGACTTGCAAGGCCTAGGGGTTTGGTCACAAGGACTAGAGATAGGGAAAGGATACACCCTTTAATAAATATAAGCCCAAGTTTAGATATTGATAGATCTGCCCAAGGTCAATTGTATTATGTTGATTGAACAACTGCTGTTGAGTTGAATCCAAGAAAATACTTTTCTATTTCGATTGAAAATCCTTTGGAATTCAACATCAAAACTAAAGAAAGTAGTTTTACCTAATTTCTAATAATGAAACGACCACCAACTGGAAAAACATTGGCATACTTAGGATTACTAAACCCATGATTTCCATATTGTGGAAGTGTCAAAACCATGAAACACATCTTCTACCTATGCACTTTAACTAAATTGGCGTGCGCTTAGACTAGGGCTCTCTATTAGTGATACCTCCTAGCTTCTCTCTGTTCAAAAGTTCCCCTTCTATGGGATAAGTTACTTAGGCCATTAAGTACTCCTTTTGAATTGAATTTTTATTTCTTTCATATTGAAAAGAAAAAATGATGTTTTATTTAATAACAATGAGATTTCCCATCCTTTCTAATGGCATTATATAAAAGTACTTTGTGCTAATGGGTACTTGCATATAACTTGGAAATCTAAAAAAATTGAGATAGAGATGAACCATTTACAACACGTATTATAGATTTGCAAGGATGTTCCAGGTATGATGGGTGGGGAGCAACCTATCCCCTCCCTGTCCTCCTCTCCATAGCCCTAGTGGAGTTGTTATCAAAGATCATGTTATCCCTGATTTTGCATGAGAGCTTGTACTAGTGAATTTCTTCACTACACATGTTATTTTCATGATAAATAGCTTTCGATAGTTGGGATAATCACTTGGTTCCATGGATTGTTGATGAAATAGATGATGATGTGTTAGGAGTTCTAATGATGTATTCATTAATGTTTTAGTCTCCACTCCTTACTCAATTATTATACAAAAGGATGGACAGATCCCTCGGTGGAATGCCCTATCATTTTTTGACATTTCATTGGCTTCACCATGACATTTGGAATTTTTATAACTCTTGAAGCATCTTTATAATTCTTAAGGTAGTTCATAATTATCATGGTAGTTTCACAACTTTTGAGGCATTGGTCATAATGTCCCAGGCATTTTGGGGCTGTTATCTAGACCTCTCATTCTTTGCCACAACAAAAATCATGGAACACTTAACATGTTCACAAAATTGGAGGTATGTGCAACATAGCTTGATGGGACATCCACCATGGAGCATGCATAACTTAGCCATTAGGGTTTTTAATTGGTACTTATTAAAATATTCTTGGACTTCTGTTGACTTAAGGATTTGCTTAGCATGATTTGAGGGGTACATTACACATTTCCTAACATATGACTAGTGGA
Organism: Pinus tabuliformis; assembly: GCA_031772625.1. Lineage (NCBI taxonomy): Eukaryota > Viridiplantae > Streptophyta > Pinopsida > Pinales > Pinaceae > Pinus > Pinus tabuliformis. The sequence goes on along the minus strand of CM062817.1, from coordinate 271,725,570 downwards.
GTAATTTTAGGGGGATGTCCCTTCTTTTCATGGAGATGGTTGAATGTTCTTCCCATTCCACATGTTGATGCATTTCATCATGGATCCACTTCCTTGATTTGAAATTGGCATCCACTTTGGAGGTTACTTTACATAGTTTATTATGTTTGTTGAAGGAATATCTCATCTTGGAGGAGATTTAGGAGGTTTGAAACCCTAGACCTAGGTTTGCATTACAAATTTTGAGGGTTCCCTAACTTCAAGATTAGTTATCTTTTGGTAGAGTGCCTAGAATTTTGTCAAATCAATTCCATTAGATGTAAAATGGCCATGGGATTTCCTAATGATCATAAAACAAAATCAAGAAAAGATTGGCATAGTTATGGTACTTTTAAAATCTACCATGAGAAAAATTTGATCGCAATTTAGACTAATTAGAGGAACACCCCACATCTTCTGCTTGGGCATTTTCCTTATGCGAGGAGTTTTTTTGTTGATATGTCCCCATGATGAAAAGTGATGTAGCTTTTGAGGTCACATGTCTCATGTTTTTATGTATTTATTGGGGATCAACAATTCTTGAGGGATTCTACTCATTATTTGTTGGGGCATTCCAGCTTGGAGAAATACATATCCACCTTGGGGGGATGTAGCATGTTTTTATTGCTTACTTTGGACGTTAGACATTGGGCCTTTGACTCACTATCTTCCCTCTTTAATGGAGACATGGCCTATTTTAATTGGAGTATTGTACATGTGGCTTGACCACTTTATTTTTCCATGTATTTTTTACTACTAATAAAGTCACCAACTTAATGAGAACTATGAACAAGAACTCTAGCCTCAAAAACCATATTTTTGCATATAAAACATGAAAAAATGCCCTAAAATGAAAAACGGGTGATGTAACATCATAATTTTTTTCATTTAAGGTTAAAATTCCATTTTTCAATCATGGCATTGAAGTCCAAATATCATGACTATAGAAAACCTTAGAAATTAATACAAAAAGCATAAAGTGATTATATATATATATATATATATATATATATTAGAACTCATTTGAAATCTTTCCTTAACACAACTTGACCCATCTTCAATAGGGAATTGAAATTACAACATTTTAAACTATAGTTTAAAAAAAATATAAAAACTATTTTTTAAAGCAATTTACTTAAAAAATTAAACAAAACTAATATAAATTAAAATGAATTAAATTTAATGAAAAATAAGAAAAATGTAGATTTTGATGGTTGTTTATTTTGTTTGGAATTTCTAAATAAAAATATGTAAAAAACTTTTAATCCTCTACGTATTTTTATCTAGAAATTAAAAAAAATAAAAAATAAAACTCAAAATAATTATATAATGAATATATATGGAAAAAACTCAAAATAATTATATAATGAATATATATGGAAAAAACTCAAAATAATTATATAATGAATATATATGGAAAAATATATTAAAAATTAAAATACAGGAGAGGAGAGAAGAAAAATAAATAAATAAATAATTTAAAAAAAATACCCAATCCACGTCACCTGAGAGGGTCCAATATTCCAAACGTCACCGACACCGCCACCGCCACCGCCGTGTTGTTCCGTGTATCGCCCCCATTTATACACATGATTTTTGTTTTTTATTTAAAAACGAAAAAATAAAAGACAAAAAAAAGTCCAAAATAAAACTTGACACCTCCCAGGCTCCCACGCCTTCCCGAACGACACTGCCGCCGTAGTGCTGGTCGGGGGCATCCCAACCCTTTACACGTATGAGTTTTAATTTTTTGGGTTTTATTTGTATTTTTTAATATTCAATTTTTTCAATATATATTTTTCAATTTTTTATCTCAGCAGTCAGTATGATATTAAGTTTTCAGTTTTATTTTTAATAGTTTATTAATTTATTTTTATCAAAATTTTCTATCATTTATTCATAGTTTAACATTATGAATTTAATTTTTGTATTTTTTAATATTATTTAAATTGATTTATTTTTAAGGTGATTGGTTGAGGTTTTATTACATGTTTTTTAGTAGCTTCTATTTTTACTAATTATTACTTTTTGGCTTTAGTTTTATTTCATTTTAATTTAATTTTTGTATTTTTTTTTTTCCTTTTACTATTATTTCCATTTTAATGAATTATAATTTTTTCTTCATATTTTCAATTTAAGATGACTTACTATCCTATTAAACACATATATATATAAACAGTAAAGCACATAAATATAAAAAAAATAATAAACATATATATTAAAGTGTATATGTTAATACAAAAAATAGTAGTTAATCATATTTCGCAATTTTTGGTGATGACATTCAACAATACAATATTTTATTAACTGTTTTATTTTTGTGATGAAATCTTTTTTCATTGTCTTTTAGTTTAATTAAACTATATTTAAGCTCAATGACATGTGACTAGCTACTATGTAGCCCTTGTTCATTTATGAGTTTTCACTTATTTTAATTTTTTTCCTTTTAAATTTTTTATATAAAATAAAATTTAAATTTTTTTTAAATGTTTAAATTGTTATTTTTTAATTTAAATTTTGGTTTTTTTATTGATTAAAGAAACTTTAAAATATGAATTGTGTTGCATTTTTTAAAAAATAGTGTTTTATTATTATTTTGTTTACATTAATAAGGATATTCTAGATTATAATTAAAAATATTACAATTTTGATACATTATTGAAAAATGGCTTTACTTCTAGTAGTATGTTTGAATTTGATGGTTGATATTTATGATTTGATTGCAATGGTATTGATTTTTTAAGTTAAAATTTCAAATAAGTTATAATTTTAACTTTGAAAAAAAGTTGCACTTGGTAGAACCATTGTGTGATTTAGGTCTTGATTTTAAGGTGTTTTTGTAGTCATGAAATTCGAAGTTTAACCTTAAAATGAAAAAGGGGAGATATTTTGTCAATTGTTTTCAAAATGATCATAAAAATCAACACTAAATGTGACATCTAAGAAAAAGAGAACTTGATAAAGTTCTTTTTATGTTGGTAACTTTGTTTACTTACTTGGAAGAATAATTTTTTATTCATCTATATGCTATATCTAAGATCTCATCTGACATACTATTATTTTATGGTAAAATAAGCTGACCTAGACTCTACATAAAGTGTATTCATTTTTCATTTTTATTCCTACTTAGACTTTTTTGAGGTTCCACTAATTGGAGCTTGGTTGACATATCTTTCTTAGAGCATATGGTTGTGTAAAAGTTTCCTTTTATGGATGTTGGTGTCAATTCTTGAAGCTTCTCTATCTTAGTTCTTATTAGGTGCATAAAGAGTGATAGTGAAATGCTTAGGTCTTCTACAAGCTAATTACATTGACATTTTGGGGTAACTCCTCTCTTTGATAATTATTTGGTACCTTGCTTTGCCTAGATCCATGTTGGTACCCTAGCAAGAAGTATTAAATATGTTTATCAAACCATAGTTGATCTTAACTATAATGGTAAATATGCTTGTAAAGCCATAGTTGATCTTCACTATAATGGTAAATATGTTTATCAACCCATAATTAATCTTATTGGTAACTGTTTGCTCCTTGATGACCCCTTCTTGTAGGGCTTTGGTCTTTGTTGCTAATCTTAATTATCTTAATTGAACATGATGTTCTTTCTTATTGATTCTCTTCTCTTATTCCTAATCCTTCAATAAAATAGACCAATTGTTTAGAGTAGTTTTCCTCTTGGCTCCATAAGTCTCTTTCATTTACCTTACTCTATTATCCTTATTTGATTTGGCACCAATATCTACTCCTTTAAAATCCCCAAAAAACACTAAAACGTTATTTTACTAACCAATACCTACCTCCTTTAAAATCCCCAAAAAACACTAAAATATTATTTTACTAACAAATATCTACCTCCTTCAATCACCTCTTTAAAATCTCAAAAACCTAAAACATTGTTTTGATCAATTATTTGGAAGACTTTTCTTCTTTGCTCCATAAACGTCTTTGATTTACCTTAACTTCATTGTACTTATTTGATTTTGCACCAATATCTACCTTTTTTAATCACCTCTTTTAAAATCTCAAATAAACTCTTATTTTACTAACTAATATCTACTCCATCAATCACTTCTTTTAAAATCTCAAATAAATCTTTATTTTACTAACTAATATCTACTCCATCAATCACCTCTTTTAAAATCCAAAAAAATCCTAAAACATTATTTGGCTTATTTTGCTATGAAAGTTACTCTCACCTCACCTTTTGCTTTACTACTTTAGTTTAATAATCTTTTTAATAATACCCCGCTTGAACCACCAAAAAAACAATTTAAAATGAAAATAAAAAATTACTTAAATAACAATGGTGACCATCCTAAAAATCCTCAAATTATATTTTATGAGTTAGTATTTTTTTATATTAAATACAATTTGGGAGGTAACATAACCATGTAATTTATTTAAGAATACATTGCCCCTAACACTAATATATGCAGTAAAGAACTTCAAAATTTGACATTAAAACTAATATATGCAGCAAAGAACTTCAAAATTTGACATTAAATGTATATGAGGAACCAAGTCTCTAGACACCGGGATTTGAAGAGCCATATTTGGAGGAGCCAATTGTTATAAGTAATTGGTTTGCAGCTGTGAATACTTATATTGATTATTTACCTTTTAAATTTAATCTTAGACCTTTTTCATGTATGTTTTGAATGTTAAAATGAAATCAAATGACAAATAAACTATAGAGTAACTACTGCAACCAGAATCAATAGCCAACAACAAAGTCAACCAGGGAAGGTTCCTCAACCTAAAATATTTTTTCAGGGATCCTCAACATAAAATATCGGATTCAAAATAATTAAAACCCAATCAATCATGAGAACGTTCTATGGCTCGCATAATGGTTCGGGAAATACAAAATGTTTAGTCTAATGAGGCAGAAGAGTTGCTCGAAAATTTATAGGAATTTTGGATATATTTAAAGAAAATTTGGCAAAGATTTTTGTAAATCCAAGTTATAGTCGTTAAAAGTCAAAATTTGAGGTGTCCTAAACGTTTTTGATAATGCTGAATCTATTCCACCATAAAAACATGATTGAAACACTGTCTATACAAGATTTTTTATCCAAATTCAACCACATCAATTCCTCAACCTCGACTCCAATACAAAAACTAAGAATAAAACCAATAATATTACACGCATCCATTTGTACGCTCTTCAAATTTCTATACAACGTTCTTTAGGATGCCAGATTTTTAATTTAGTTAATATTTATTTTATAGGTAAAAATTCTAAATTGCCCATTAGTTATTTGATCAAGGAAATTTAAAATCGTTATAAATTATTTATAACAGTATTGTATTTTTTTTAAAGATTTTTTATTGTATTTTTTATATATTATTGTTTTTGGTTTGAAAAATCAAATTAATAAAAAATACCTAATTTATTAGAAATAATAATTTTTTTGATCAACCATTCATTTTATTATAATTATATATATATATATATATATATAATATTTTAATTAAACTGACAAATATTTTTTCAAAAATAAAAATAATCCGTCTGCTAAATTTGGCTCCCAAAATTTTCCAGATAACAATATTGAATTAGTGGGATTATTAGAGATGCAATTGATCATTTTCCTGTTGTTTAATTTAGTGCATGAGTGGTTTAACCACTAATTAACTTGAGTCTCGGATGCTTGTTTTGAGGTTTAGAACGGTTAACTCATGTCATTAGTTGTTCATAAATCTTAGATATATCTAAATTCCATCCATCTGTATATGAAACTGAAGAAACTTTAACTAAATTTTGCATAAATACATGAGCCTTGGTTCTCCATAAATTCCACAACCAATTTCAGAACAAAGATTCTATTAAAAATGTCTGCGTAACATGCAGAAATAATAATTATAATTTGTAATTGTAGCTGAGCCCATAGGCAAAGATCATAGAATCCAACAAATTATTACAACGAATATTCCTGTGAGAGTCAAGTGAACCCAATAAATTATGGGCATCAAATAATAAAATGATTTGGTACATCGTTACTGTCAATCCTAGTTTTAATATTTATATCTAATCATGGTGATACTGTAGTAGCCTGGGAGCCTTAATAATCTTCAACCATCTCAAAAGCAGGCGTCCAACATACAGCAGCAGCAGAGTGTAGCGCAACTGCAAAATATAAAACAACGACGAAAGCCCCTTTATCAGAATTTGTAAAATAAAAATAGGAGTACCCAGTTTCAGATATGTAGCACATAGTATAGATTCATGTTGAATATACATTCTATTTTAGATATAGATTTAATATGGGTGAGAAAGATCTAATTTTTGAGAGGATCTAATTTTTTCACATGTAAATTTTATTTATAAGCAGACATTACACACCATACTGGATTGTAGAATGAGCAATTTTGTTTATAAACAAATACTACATATTGGATTGTAGAATAAACTATTCGGCTCAATGAATATGACATTTTTCTAAACATACAAACTTTCTGAAACATACATAATTCAAGTCCAAAATTCCATCCATATTCATTCAACTTAGAAATTTTCAACTCACCATCCTTTCCAGAAGCCATCTCCTCTCTGCTGTGTCTGAGCAGGAGCATAATTCTGAGGGGGAGGGCAAACATGTTGAGGATACCCAGGAGGAGGAGGGGGGTATGCCTGAGGATGCCCTTCTGGTGGATACCCTGTTGACAATAACACAAAATCAATTCCCTGTCAGTACTTCTCCATATCACAACACTTTTGAAAAATTAATGAATCCAGAAAGCAATTCACATAGATCTATTAAATTATCTGATACCCATCTAAATCCAGGCCTAATATCACATATTTCATAATATTTCCAAAATTAAAACAGCCATTAATTGCCATTTTATTGACTGAACTTGCATCCATGTCAAATAAACAAAACATTTCTATGATATCAAATAAGTGAGTCCAAGAAATCGATAAAACCATTGAGGCAAATGGTGTATAAGAGATGGCAAAAACCTTGAGGAGGAGGAGGAGTCATCTGGTTTTTTTGACTGTAATTTGAGCTCATACTTGCACAACGTTAGAAAGCCCCTGCAATCTGCCTCTAATTCTCAAATAATGTGGTGATGAAGAATGTTTGGAAGGATACGATCTGTTCTTTGGGCTTTGTCTGCTTTAATTAGGAGTTCCATGATCTTATAGGAACGTCAATACGCGTGCAAGAAATCTTACTATAACGAATGCGCGTTCTCCGGATTTACGTTATCGAATTGACTATTGGTAGGCGTGTACCACGGGGCGGCCATACGAAGTAACTTGGAAGTTGGCCTTTAAGGGACTTAAACGCATCTCATGTAAGTTAGGTATATCTATTTCTAGAACTATTTCACTGAACTATCTAACCATTGAAGTCGACATAGAACCAATAACGTCATTGTTTGGTAAGGACTCAACGACATGTGCAACCAATATTTTAAAGTCTATTGTGTCATAAATACGGGGTCATAAATATGCGGGGAAGTATTTTTTTTTCAGTATGAAAAAAAGTTATATTTATATGTATCATGTACATTATAGCAATATTGCTTTGCTTGGTTCATCATATAAAAAACAGAGGATCGCTATTTGGTCAACCAATCCCAATATGGTCAACCGACCCCAATATACAGTCATGTACATATGTACATATATAAGGAGAGAAACCAAATAAGAGCTGCATATGGAATAGAGCAGATATATAAGAGAATAGTAAAAACAGTGAATTTTATCAAGAAAATTTTCTTATGAAATCATCAACCCATATTCATGGTGAATCATATAAAGAAACATATCACCCTCTGATTCTATTTTTTACTTGTTGTCATACAAAAAAGGAAAAACAGTTATACAAAAAAAAGGTCATAGACTATTTGCAAAAACTATCCTGGAAACATGAACTCCAGGATGCCCATAACATTGTCCTCCATAACTATATCCATCTTCACATCTCCCACATTTCTTTGCAGTCCTTTCTTCGAGAGTGCATCCACAAGTTGGTTGTGTTCTCTACTGGTGTGCTTGATTGGAGGTCTCCCGAGTTGAGACCAAAGACTTTCAATTCTCCTTAACCAACCAAGAAGCACTCATTGTTTGATCTGTAACTTACCATTTAAATGATCCAAGATAATATTTGAATCCCCATATCTATGGATCTCGGGGATATTGTGAAAATTTATGAGCCATAAGATACCCCATAGAGCCATTGCCTCAGCCTTGTTATTTTATCCCATACCAACATTCTAGTGGGCTCTGTATTGTAGTTCATTTGACATCGCTATCCAGAATCCACAACCGCAGAGATTATTTTGTGCTGCACCATCGAAAAAAGCAATCGGGAAAACCATGAGAGGGTAGTTGCTCCTTTGATGATTTTTTTGGGGAACAATTTCTTGTACAGGAAACAATGAGTATAATGATATGATCTTTTCATATATTAGTTCGAAATCCTTGGCCAAGTTGTCAAATATGAATTTATTTCTCCATTTCCATATAGTCCAAAAGAAAAGGAGCGAAATTATCCTCCAGGCAGGCTTCTGTTTACTCCACCACCCCATACAATCTGCAATGTCAAGAAAATGATTATAAGGAAAACCATAATGCATTGCTAATTTTTCCCATACCTGGATCACATGATGACATTTGAGGAACAAATGATCATTGTTTTCCCCCTCCTGTTTGCAAATCACAGATATACTTGGCCCATGCCATTGTCACTTTTGCAAGTTCTCCCATGTGAAGTTCTTGTTATGGTATACTAACCATGAGAACAAGATGATTTTGATAGGAATGTGATTTTTCCAAGGAGCATATAAATCAGATCCTCCATACACCTGCCACCTCTACCACACAAATTAATATATACGTCAGCCACCATAACATTTCTTGACTTCATTCTTCCTGACCACACCAGTCTATCACATTGTTCCTCCGGGCATATACCTAGTTCTTTTAAGCCAATGCTAATTTGCATCCATTCCATAGCCAGATTACCAACCATCCCCAGTTCTTGTGGTGTTTTCCATATGGGGGATCTTTCCTGCCATGAATTAATTAGTTGGTTCTAGAAATATATGCCTTTTCCATATAAAAAAGCAAGTAAGGATTCAGATACACAACAATCCCCACTGGCTCCATGAATATGATCCACCCCAATGATGATAGAGTGATCAAAACCCACATTCCACACCAGATGTTGAATAAAATATTTTTTGACCTTTTGCAAACTGCGCCATATGGCTGATCCACTTGAAATGCCTATACTGTGCTTGCGGAACCAATATAGGAAATCCTGGTCTTTCATATATTTTTGTCTGATCACCTTGCTCCATATACCATACACAAAGATAGCTCACCATAAGGATTTCGTTAGCAGCGAGACCCCAAACGATTTAAGATTCATAATACCCCAACCCCCCATTCTTTTTGGGCAAGCAATATGAGACAATTTGGTCGCGTGGAATTTATTCTATCCATTGCAACCAACCCATATAAAATTGGCAATAATGCGATTTATGCTATTAATGATGGCAATAGGAATGTGAAATAAATGAGCCCAATATACCCCCAATTGGGTAAGAACAGCCTATGTGAGAATCACGCGTCCACCCAGAGACAAGCAGCGGAGTTCCCATCCAGAAACTCGTTTGAAAAACCGGTCAACCAACCATTGACAATCTATGTTTCTATAGCAGTTTGGTTTAATGTGATAACCGAGATACTGCATACCATTTTGCATCGATTCCGCCTTAATACCGAACAGATTTTTAATATAATCAATGACTTCCATATCTCCTAAATCATGATATACAATAGATTTGTGCAAATTCATATACAAGTCAGTAGCATTTGCAATTTTTTTTTTTTTTATATGAAAAATATTCAGCCATGAGAGACGATTCAGCATACCCATGATGAGCACATCATCAACAAAAAAATCATGTGAAAAAATGATATTTGTTCCTCATTACTAGTGCCAGAAATTGGTCATCTTCCACTGCTTTTTTGATCCGCAAACTCAAGTCGTCCATAGCCAGGATGAACAGGAGAGGAGAGTGGCAACAACCTTATCACAATCCCCGTCTAGCCCTGAAAAAATGAGTATGGTATCCATTTATAATCACTGCATAATTTATATTTAAAACACATGCCATGACCCAATTCACGCATCTGGGTTGCAACCCAATTTTGTGTAGGACCAGACACAGATAGCCCCAATCTAAACAGTCATATGCCTTTTGAAGATCCACCTTCATAACGACAGCATTTGTGTGCTTCGTATGTATCGAATGCATACATTCCTGAGCAATGGCAACGACATCATGAATTTTCCGATCCTGTAAAAACCCATATTGCTCAGGTGATATAAATTTTGACAATATGTTCTGCATCCGGCTGGCTATGGTTTTGGAAATGATCTTATAAATAAGATTACATAGCGAAATGGGCCTGTAGTCACTGAAAGTCGATGATGGGCGACGCTTAGGAATGAGGGCGATATATGTAGAATTTATGTGCGGATGGATTTTCCCCGTGATCCTTGACTCCTCCACCATCTGCAGAAGATCACTTTTAAATATATTAAAAAAGTGAGTAAAAATTTCAGTCGACCACCCATTGAGGCCCAGGCTCTTATCTCTCTTGAAATATTTTAACACCTCCAGTAGCTCTTCTTCAGTGACCACCTTGAAAAGATTTTCATTATCACCGGCGTCGAACATAGTAGGATACAAATCAACATCCCATAACATAACATTCGCATCAACCTCCGCCTTTCGTTCATATGCATTTTGGAAGTGAGCTACAACGGCTCCACTTATCTTGTCTTGAGAGTGGAAGCATGCACCATTCGCATCATATATTTCCCAAATGGAATTGATATTACAACTATGATTTGCATTCTATGGAAGAACTTTGTGTTTCTGTCGCCTTCTTTTATCCATATTTCCCTTCTCTTCAGGCGCCATGTGGCTTCCATAGCAGATAAAATTCCCTTTTTCTTATGTTCTAATTCATGTATACGGGACCTGATACCCACTAGAAGAACATGTGAAAGCATCCAGGGAAATAATGAGTCCAGTTCCTGTTGGATATCCCTCAGATCCTTCTACTATTCCTTAGCCTTATTTTTTTGCCATGCTTTTACTTCCCTTCGGAGGATGCCCAACTTTACCAAAATATGTTGCATAGGGGAAGTCCCCAATATATGTGCCCGAGTCCATATCATATGAACAAAAGAATTAAAATCTTGGTCTTCTAGCTATGTTCGGTTAAATTTAAAAGGCATCCCATGCCTATAAACCTCCGCTCGCCAATGCAGTGTAATGGGCATATGATCAGAGAGATAATTGTTGATAACTTCCGTATGTACATTGCCCAGATGCTCCATCAATCTCTCATGAAGAATAAACCGATCCAGCCTTTTCGCAATATATGCCGCACCTTTTCTACCATTATCCCAAGTGGGAACTAACTTCGATGGACATATATCAATAAAATTGTGCTCAATCATAGCCTCACGGATCAAACCTGCCATTGGGTCAATTTTTCTAGACATCCCCCATACTTTGTCTAGACCAAAAGTGCAATTGAAATCCCCTGCGATAATAAGTCAAGTAAGATCCATAATGCCAGATGTAAACAGTTCATCCCAGAATACCATCCTCTTCCTATATGGACCATATAAGTTCAATATGTGGATATGGTCCCTATGCCCACGAAAATAACCTTCAATTAAGATTCTGGCCGAACATGAGAAATCTTTTTCCTTAACCCAATGAGGATCCCATAGAACCACAAGACCACCAGATAGACCAGCTGCAGCCATGGCTGCAATATACCATTCCAGGAACATTTTCCGGAAGTAGTCAATAACGTGTGAAACTAAATGCATAGTTTCTTGAAGTAAAATGCTACAAGGATGTACAGAGAGAAAAAGATGTTTAAGAGTTAGGAACTTAGAGGGGGTTCCTAATCCCCGAATATTAAGTGATAAAATGGAATTCATGGCTCACCGTGAGCAGGCATCTGTGCTCCAAAGGCCTGAGAGGTAGGTACATCAACAATAGGCACGTCAAGTAGGACTCCGCCTATAGGAGAATTAGAAATATTCTGTCTGGCATGAATCCTAAAATTTCAATTTCCACGATTGTTCTTATGTCTAACAGTGATATTTCCAGCAGAGGTGGGACTGATATGAGGAGAAGATATGCCTGACGGCTTATGAATGGTAAGGGACCGCAAGTCAAGGGTTTTCCTTTGAGGAAGATAGTCTGAATCACTGCCCACGAAGTTGGTGGGAGAGGCCAGCAGGGTGTTAAGAGGGCTACTACTTATGCGTTGACCCTGTGATTTAGGGATACACGGACGAGACAGAATATAGGTAACATATGATGAAGATGGGACATCATGTGACTGAAACAGTTTAGGAATGTCATGACAAGGAGGAGTGAATCCCAGGGATGGAGGTCGAAAAGTCTGACCGGGACAGCTAGATCCAGGTAAGTCTGATTTCTCAAAGGAAAAAGGGGATGACGGGATGGTGACAGGAGAAGTTCCATTTCGCGATGATTCATGAACAAGAAAACGTGGAGGATGGGAACCATGATGTGTACCTGAATATCATCAAGGTCCTTTGCCCTAGTAAAATGCAGCACCCTGATGTGGCTTTTTCAGTGCCCCCATACAATTCCATCCATTGGAGCTACCACCCATGCACCGCGGACAATTTGCCAAGACGTGCCTAGTGTGATGGCAAAGGGATCAATGAAATGGAACTCCCCAATAATCCAACCTCTGAAAAAGATAAGTCTCCCCCCAGTGAAGCCCAATATGATCTGGGAAGCCTCCTCTATATTATTTCTCAATACGAATCCATGCAACACATTTATCAGGGGCCCCCAACCACCGGGGATCCACATACACAAATTTTCCAATAGCGTTGCCAATATCCTCCAAAGCCTGCTTTGTCCATAGCTCAATAGGCAGGCCATGCAACTTCACCCAGATTAACTTATTCTGCAAGGTGTTGTTAAGGGAATTGAATCCAATAAACCAAGAGTGGAGTTCCAGAAAGTTGCACCCATCAATCCACGGGATAGCCTTAATCTTCTGCATGTCTTCTTGGCTAAGGAAGTGGAAGCTATACCAGCCCTGAAGCAACCTCACAACTGTCAACATGTACCCTAGGATAGACTTCCACTTCTATTCTACCAATTTTTTCATGTCAGAATCACACCTTTCTGAGAAATGCCAACGCCCAACAAGTGCACATTTCTGCAGACTGGTAATTTGGTCATTTAACTTCACAATGTCAAAAACCAAGTCAGGTGGTGGGGACGTTGTTCTAATAGATTGAACGCGATGCCTAGATCGTCGTTCATGCCTTGCATGTGTGCCAACCCGTGGATCTAGGGACGCATGGTCACCATTTGGCACAAATACATCCCCAAGAATATTGTGCCAGTCATCAAGTGATTGAGTGCCACATCGGCGCCCACCCCCATAACCATTATGTCTGTGAGACTCAACCTCCATGGTGGCCTTAATAAATTCCTGCTGGGCCGACGTGTCCAATTCCAGGATATCCATACCACCCAACCCAATAAGCCCCGACAAATATGACTCCCCCCAACACAAAAAGCCACGACAGGTTGCCAAATGTGTGGAATTAAATACAGATGACATGAGATAGAGAGAGTTAGTAGATGAACGCAATAAAGAGGAATTATACAGGTGACCCTCCCAAGTACAGTGCTGACATATAACACAAGCTTCAAGGAATTGACACGATCATGGAATAATGCCACTTAAGGAGATGCCGACAAAGCATTCCCCAAAATAGAATAAAAAAGGATATGTCAGAATGGGGGGATTGTCAAGGATCCTTGCATAACATGAAAGGCAGATCCGAATCACAACATGTAAATTATGGCATGCGTCAAGATCTAAGAAAGGATATGTGGCCACCTACCATCCCAGAAACTCGAAAAAAACGAGAAGATACCGGAAATTGATGCTGGAAAACACAGGGGTACCGAAGCTGAGTATGAGAGGCTGCAATGGAAGAAATATCCAAATAGCCCAAACCATCTATATAGGGAAAAAAAGAGCTAATCTCTGACACAAAAACAAAGATAGTAACAACTCATACATGCCAGCGATGTATCACCCAAATGGAAACCAAATTGTTTGCATGGCTGGGAGATATAAAAAAATTTAGAGCACTTTCGACACAGTAGATGCAAACAAGAAGTACACAGACAAGAATACCCCTCAAATGATTTAGACAAACAATAGCACATGAAATATTCAAATCCAGAATGCATGTGAGCACCTAGGTGTGGGTGAAAAGTGAGCAACGTATATACAATATAGGATAAAGATGGATATGGAAAGTAACAACAGGACGTGAAACAATTCCAACCACATTACCCATATATAGCTGAATAAACATTACCTCGGTAACAATGTCTTGGATCCAAACAATATATATGGCATCCCAAAACCTCAAACATCACTAATTCAGATGCATCCTCACATATAAGACACATATAGCCATGAGAAATCAAACCTGGTCACATTAAACTGCTGAGGAACTGCTACATTCATGACATCCTGTGCGCAGAAGATCAATGCCATGCTCCAAAGCTTCAATAAAGGTAATTTTCTTGTGTGCTTGGTAATGGTGATAAAATCATCATCCATTGATTGAAGCTGGGATGAGATCTTGATGAATTATGAACAAACCTAGAGCAACGCAAATCACACTAAGTAATGCTTGATTGGGAAGCATATGCCCTGTTGTTCCTTAAGAAACCAATTTCCTGGCTGTGGGGAAATTGTGCTTAAGACATTAATAAATATTATTTACTGTCACTTATTGTTTGTTGTGTTCTCAAATGAAGGACCTGGAAAACTTGGTCTTTAACTCTTAATACATGTATGACCTGTAGTGACCAATCCAGGGTGCTAGATTAGACTAAATTTAAAGTTTATAGACCTAAAAGGATCTCATCTATCTAAATAAGTGTCTATTGTGACAAGCTACAACACTCTTTTACAAGAGATTGAGATATGTTTCTTTTCACATTTCAAACACTTATATCACCTAATTTAATCAACTGTTCTAAGAAAACAAAGTGTTACTAGTCTGAGTTTTCAATCCTCTTACAAGGATATCATTCACAAAAACTCAGTCCCAGATAACACACTGAGCATATTAAAAATCAAATTCATGAAAACAAAGTCCATAGAAATATCTTGAATTCAACATTCAATTAAACCTTTTACAAAGTCTGATTCAATAATTTCGCAATTGAATTTGCAAGCTACCACTATGAATCATTCAATAACAATCGTAAGAACTTCTAGTTGAATTGATAAACTCACAAGCGATGAAATGAAATAAAACACTATTCAGATCTGAAGACTAGATTCTATGAAACAGAAATGAAAGTATACCAATCTTCACGTAGGGCCCGTCCACGCGTTGATGGCACACTTAGAAAAACTTCAGATGATAAAAAAACGTTAACACATAAACACCATAATTGATGAAACGCTGCCTGTGATTAAGTTCTGAGAATTGATTACATGCAAAACAGAGTTCTGGAATACGCAGTCTTAAGTCTGCTCTTGTCTAACCTCTTCTTCACTAGCATTCCTCCTAGTTATTACAATTTTCATCCAAACGTACATGCATTATCGCTTCAGATGTTTTTGCTTTTACAATCAAAAAGGCTAGGTTCATTTTTTTCTAATCCTAACTGATTTCTAAAACAAAATGAAATCAATTTAGGTAACTTCAGATTTTTGCTGCTTTTACAACCAAAAAGGCTGGATTTGACCAGCATTGACCATGTATTCGGGAGCTCCAGATTCGATGCTAAATATATTTTCCACCATGTATGTACATCCTAGATCATGTCCTTATCCTCTGTTCCGATTTTCCTGCCATGCCATGTGTCACAACATAAACCAATTACAAGAAGTCATGACATCCCGTAATTTTGTTGAAAGTTTCCAATTTTTAACATAAAAATTCATAAATTAAATTTAATGTAAAATAGCAATATAATGCTTCATTAATCAATTTCAATGGACTATGAGGGGTTTATGGAGGAAAATGATAGATAAATGATGGATTTTTATAAGAAAAGAATGGCAATAAAATAGTACCAACATCTCCCCCAAACTCAATGATTTAGCATGTCCTCATGCTAATCCTAATGTGCTCCCTTTATATTCTGTTCCTGCTTGTGCCTCTGCCGCTTGTAGCAATACATCTATATTCTTCTGAACTTGGGCATTCTTCTGAACTTGGAACTCATGTTTCATATTCTTATATTTTTCTTTGAGAACTTTTTTCTGAGAGTACCATTTTTTCACCCATTTCCACGTTTCAGTTTGATCAGTCCTAAGTTCTTTGATTTTCTACTTCAGTTTCTCATTTTTCTGCTGAATCTTCTTGCTCTAAGCTCTCAACATTTCATTTTCCTTCCTTATAACCTTCTCTAACATGTTTTCTTCCTTCAGTTCCTCTTTTAGCTCTTCAATCTGCTTCTCTAACCTTCTCTGTTTCTTGTTTGTAGGTGCTGGCTCTTTCCTTTCTCCCTTGTTACTCTCAATTTCCATTTATGCTTCCTGTTCTGGCTGTGAATTAGTACTGCTTTCAATTTCCATTGGTGCATTTGCATTCGGCTTTGGTTGATCATCTTGTGTTTGATTCCTTTTTATTCTCCTTGATCTTCTCTTATAAGTAGTGAATATTTTATCTTTTTCAATTTTCTTGGCAGTTTCTTGCCTCATCCTTCTTGTCCTTACACCACTGCTGGGTTGAGGAACATTGCTTGACTTACGCTCAGGGATTTCCTCATCAATATCAATCATAAACTCACTATGAAAATCGTGTGATGATAACGGATATATTTCATAAGCAGACTTTGGTCAGAAGCTTGTTTTTATAACTCCAGCAGTCGAAATGAATGAAATCATTTGAGGAACTGTGTGACAAGTGTCTTTCCATTGACCGGCCTTTTGCATTGGTGCCCATTGCTTGTTGGTACTTTATTGACAGAGGTCGGATTTAAAAATGATGGGTTTATGTTATGAAAAGGTTTGAAGAGCGTAGTAAAGGTGTGATAGGGGATGATAAGCAGAGTGATAATGAGGTGAGGATTTAGGAATATGACGAAGGTTATGGGGATAAGGATTTTTGAAATTGATAACAAGAAATAATAATCATCATTTTTAACACTAAAATAATTTAAGAATTTTAAATGTTAAAAATAAAAATTTCAACTATACATTACACTTGTTGGTTGACAAAATGTTGATTTGGCGTGCATAGGTATGACTGATCTATTTGTATAGGTATGACTGATCTTCATTGTCTAAAACAGGTCCCTTTGAAATGAAATTTCATATAACAGGTCCCTTTAAAATCTGAAGAAATCTGAAGAACCATGTTTGTGAAGCTTCTTTTATCCTTGGTGTTGATGTAGTCTTGATTATAATTCTGATGATAAGCAACCTTTGAAAACTTTGTTGAAGTAGCTTGATGTATCTTGAATGCAGTCTTTAACAGGTCCCTCTGATATCGGTGATGTTGACAACAGGTCCCTCTGATATTGGTAATGTTGACATAGTCTTCTGAACAGGTCCCACTACATATTGCTTGAACAGGTCCCTCTGATTAGAACAAAAACAGCTCTTTTATTGAAATACTGAATTACTGAAACAAATTCCTTGAAGATTTAAAAATGAGGAGATGAGATAGGGAAAAACCACTGTTTCTTCTCCCCCACTAAGTCTTTGACTTGTCCTCAAGTCATTATTGAATTGATGAAAAACATTAAACAAGTAGAACAAGGAATTATTACCAGCAAATTGAATGGTTTTTGTTAAACACACATGGACAGCACAAAAGATATGAAAGATAAAACATTCAGTACATTTTTTATTACCATGAGATATACATTTATAGTACAACATATGACTCTTGGGTTTCAGATCCCAAGGTCTCTTGGACTCCTTTTGTCCATTCGACTTCCACACTAACCCACTTAGGATTAGGTGTCCAACAATACCAACATTTCAGAGAGCACATTCAGCCTAGTGTTGCCATGCATTTTTGCACATTTTGTATTACAGCTCTTTTCTTGGACTCATACATAACCCTTCGGATTAAGGGGGGGAATGTTGGACACCTAATCCTGAGTGGGTTAGTGTGGAAGTCGAATGGACAAAAGGAGTCCAAGAGACCTTGGGATCTGAAACCCAAGAGTCATATGTTGTACTATAAATGTATATCTCATGGTAATAAAAAATGTATTGAATGTTTTATCTTTCATATCTTTTGTGCTGTCCATGTGTGTTTAACATGGTATCGGAGCCGCTTGTTTTTCTGTGGCCTGTTATGTGCATGTCAGTCTTGCACCTCTGCCCATAATTCTGTGTCTGAGCTGCTCATACCTAAGCGCTGCCTCTGTCATGCGTTTCATTCTCTGCCCTGACACTGCGCCCTCTGCCCTGCTGAATGTGCAATACACCTGAGCGTTGATGCGTTTTTTACCTGAGCGTTGATGAATGCATAGAAGCGTTGTTACTGGTGCGTTTTTTACTGCCTCTCTACGCATGAATACTGGTGCCTGACATGGTGACAGTGAATGGTATTAAACGCTGCCCTCTCTCACGCTGCTGACCTGATTCGAAACGCTCCTCTCTGCCATATGGTATTTTTAGTATGCTATCCCTATGCATGCGCTGCTCTGTCCTGTCAAATAACAGTTCACGCTTTTGAAACAGTCTCTAAACTCCCAGATTTGACATACATTGACAGAAGCGCGGTACCCCTGCGATAATATCTTCGTGAATCTTCCTGCCTGAGAGGCTACCACATGCATTAATAACAGAAATAAATACCAACTTGCCTGGCTGTATGCCTGCGCGTTGCATTTGATAATACAGCCTCAGCGCTTTATCGCAGAAGCCATTCTTTACATAATCTTTGATCGTGTATACCCATGACAAAGCATTGTGCTGTTGGTGTGTGTCGATTCGTTTGTATTGGCTGTAGTTGCCATATCTGTTAGCGCCTGCCGTAGAGTCTGTGTTTTCCTTCAGTTTATTCCTAACTATTGCTGCAACAGCTGTTGGAGTGAAAGTCCAAGAAATCCCTTTGAATACAGAACGCACCTATGCTGGGAATGGCCTTTTAGAACTCCAGAAAGCATCTAGTTCCAGATTCATTCGTCCAGCAGAAGCTGCCTTGCAGATATCATACATTAGTCTAAGGTCAAAATCATACAAGAAGAGCTTCATTTCGGGCTTGAAAGGCTATGGTGCATTGAAGTTAGCGTTGATTTTGATGGTTGAGTGCATTCCATCGCATACATTCTCCACAAGGACATTGGCAGTGTTTATAGCCTTGGAATTGACATAAGGATCCAAGGTCGGGGGATTGTCATTCGGGATCAAAGGGCTACAAGGACAATTTACCTTAAATTCGTTGCTCTCAATGCTGGTTTTGCAGAATCCGGCATCACTTTTCTCTCGAATTCGTCCAAGACCACAAGGATGTCTTTCCGAAGCCTCTGCTCATATTGATCGGTAAATTTCACCTGCTTCCCTCTTGTAGGAACAAGAGATTCATGTGGTAAATAATAAAGTAATGAAAAGAACTAAAAAGAACTGTGTTGAAAATCAAAAGGCTGTTACAATCATTCCTCGAGATTTGAATAGAAATAGTCCTCTTCCCATGGTTGCCATATAATTGTTGAAGTTGGCTCTCGTTGGCTCGTTTAAGGGCTTGCACCACCAACGCCCATTGATTCTGGACCCAATACCCAGAAACTTGTTTCAAACTCATGAATTGAATGAAATCTTTTGGTAGCTAACCATGATTCGGATTATGTCTTCTGGTTTTCTTCTTTTATGGCTTCACTGGAATAGTATGGATATAACCATGATTCTGAATGCATGTTTGGGAGTTGGAAGGCGGCATAATGCGATGTAGATTTTCTACACAGTGATGGTTCACTCGAACAGTTTGAGTCTAAGGTATCGGTGATTCATTGAAGTTGGAAGTTTATTACAAAATTATCATTGGCATTTGATTTTTGGGCATTTAAACATTCTCGCCCTCATCACAATAGCCTGACTGTGGTCCGTTGTTCTTTTTCTTCGCATTGGTATTGAAGTATGAAATTTCTGCGCAAATTTATTAAGAAATAGCTTTTGTCAAGCTACCAATAAACCAGATCTTCAGGCAGGAGAATGAGTATATACTGTTGGCATCTATGTTTCTGTATGACATATTGTTTTTATGTAAGAAAATGTAACTTGTGAGGTAGAGGACTTGATACGATTCTGTGTAAATTCTTGAGGATTGTAAATGAGCGAGCCAGTTGTGTAGATTCTGCAAAGTGTGGGAGGGAAGGTCAGTGAAAACTTTTGTTGTAACGCAAATATTTGTGATAGATGGATCCATAGACCCACTGTATTGGAAGTTGGGATTATGATGATGGCGTCTTTCTTTGGGAACCGTAGAAGAAAATATTCTTTGATGTAAATAATGGTTTATTTATGGTTAACTGCATTTGCGCTGTTTTGAAGTGATATATATATATATGGTGATATATATATATACGGTGATATCTCGTTCCCTTTCATTACCAGCTCTCCGAACTGTAGGGAACAAAGTTGAGGCATATTTTTGGAGTGCATGAGATAGAACAAATCTGCCAGGCGTTTTAGTAGATTATCGTTCTCATTCTTACTTCCACCATTACCATAATATTGGAGTAACTTATTTCTGAAAGGAGTGCAGAACTAAAGAATCTGAACAACACTTTTGAGGTAGCATGGTTATACAATGATATGTGAAACGTTTTAAATACTGAATGTGCGTTGTTTTTTAAATATTGAAATGCGCGCTGTCCAGTGATATTTGAAACTATCATATGATCCTGCCATTAGTTTTTGCTTCTCGACTTTTGCACATTTGCCAAGCACTTGGGTGTGTATAAACTACATATCATTGTCAGCGTTGGTAGAGGAGGAAAAGTGATATTTACCCATGCCTTCCACAAGGATTCTGGAGAGACTACTTTACTTATAAATGAATAATATGCAGTGCGGCACACATACTGGTTTTTGAGGACCCACAGAGTTTTTTGGATGCGTGGATCTATAATATCCTTCGAGGAGTATGCCAATTGTATTGTTTGATGCAAGGAGTGTTGTTGACTGTTTGCATTAAACAGAGATTAGATTTAGAGATTTGATATGATAGTATTGACACATTATTCTTTGTAAATGCCTATGATAAAGCATCTATTGAGTTGGTACTGCTCACATTGTTGATCTATAGACATGTATTGATGAAGTGAAGTATGATTTCACATTCTAGGGTTTCAGAGAGCTTGATTGTAATATTTTATACTGCACACTGATCATTTGCTGACATTTATAAAGGATATTGTTGTGTATTGTGAGTAGATATTATTTTTCTGCATTAAGACAGATGGCCAGAATCAGTGAAGTATTAGAATTCATGAAAACTCTTATACAATCTACTATTGATGACACATTACAAATCAGCAAAGGATCTCTCTCAGAAATTCAGACATGCTTATATAATGCACAGGAAAATATTGAGTTTTTGCAGCTTGAAACAAAGCTACAGCAAGAAGAATTACAGCAGTGGAGTCATCATTCTAAACCTGTTTCTGTTCAGAAGATTGAAACAGACTCCCATAAACAGCAAGACAATAATATTACAGTTCAATCAGATCCAGAATCCTATAAAGCAGCAGTTGTACATGCAGATGCAGAAACTCAGTCTACATTTCCCAAGCCCATCATCAGACCTTGGGAACAGCTTGTCCACAACAAGCACAGAACTGGTCTTGGATATGACAAGGACTTGTTCTTTCATATTCCAGACTATGCCAAGCCCATTCAGTTTCAGAGTGTTGGATTCATTTACGACAGTTCACCTGCTCCTCATGACAGTTCAGCTTCAGCTGTTCCAGATTCTGCCCCTCTTCCACAGCAACAACAACAACAAAAACAACAGATCGTGAAATGCAAACACTGTGACCGAGTTGGCCATCTGAAAGATCACTGTTTTGATCTTCATCCATGTGAGCACTGTCATAAAACCAGCCATTCTTCACAAAGGTGCTTCAAAAACAAACGTCCTGCAAGAACAAAGATTCATCTTGGATGGATCGCTTCTTGGCAATGGGCATCAACAGCCAAGAAGATATTCCAAACACATGTCAGAACTTGTTCCAGAGTATTGAACAGTCTTGCAGTTGAGTTTTCTCCATCTTCTCACCTTGTATCTGACAGGGGGGGAAATGATGGTCATCTACAAGCTTCAAAGTCACATCAAGCGAGCTTGAGCCACAACCTGCCACACCAGTTTCAGAGTTGCAGCCAGAGACAAAGATGCCCGTGAACAGATTGAGAACACTTCCTCTAGCAGAAGACACCAGCTTCTTGCTAGTTTTGGAAGAGTTCCAGGAATTGCATTAAGCATTCCAGAGTTGTTGGTCATCCTTAAACCATCACAGATTGAGAACACTTCCTCTAGCAGAAGACTCCAGCTTCTTGCCAGTTTTGGAAGAGTTCCAGGAATTGCATTAAGCATTCCAGAGTTGTTGGTTATCCTTAAACCATCACAGGTTGAGACTTCCCTTTTCAGGTTGAAGTTTTACCTTTTATGCGGGGTGAGACCTCCCTTTTATGGTTGAAGGTTTCCCTCTTTAAAACAATAGGATCACTTCTTCTAGCAGAAAACTTCAGTTTCTTGCCAGTTTTGGAAGAGTTCCGGGAACTGCACTAAGCATTCCAGTGTTGGTGGTCATCCTTAAACCACTGCCCTTTATACCTGTTAAACACACATGGACAGCACAAAAGATATGAAAGATAAAACATTCAGTACATTTTTAATTACCATGAGATATACATTTATAGTACAACATATGACTCTTGGGTTTCAGATCCCAAGGTCTCTTGGACTCCTTTTGTCCATTCGAATTCCACACTAACCCACTTAGGATTAGGTGTCCAACAGTTTTCTAGTAAGAATTCGGGTTTAGAGTGTGCTAGAGTCTGGTTTTCACATCTAAACCATTATTATTTTTAATTTTTTTTTTGTTATTTTGTATTTTTTTTTCATTTTAAATCTATATATATATATATATATATATATATATATATATATATATATATATATATATATTATATATATATATATATATATATATATATATATATATATATACGTTTTTATTTTTTTTTTTTTGATGTATTTATTGTTAAAGCAAAAATGAAATTGAATGTACTAAGGTAGAGATATCACAGCTGAAGGTTGCAATATCTCAACCTCCCTTTGCTGAGATATAGTTTGAAGAAAACCTTCCTTGCTGATGGGCTTATGATAGAGTTTCAACCTATGTCCATTGACAATAAAGGTGTTGCCTTCTCCATCAATTGTAGTAAACTTGATGATCCATTTTCATATACTTGAACTATTTCATATGGGCCCAGCCAATGTGTTGTAAATTTGGCTTTATGATCTCTAAATTTAGAGTCAAAGAGTAAATCCCAGTCTCCTTCTTTGAACTGTTTCTTTTTTATGTGTGCATCATGCCACTGCTTCCTTTGTTTAGGATTGTTGTCTCCTTTGCTTGCTGCCCCATTTCATCTAACTGGTTCAATTTCATAATTCGCTCCGTTTGTGCTTCATTGAGATCAATTCCTAAATCTGCAGCCATCTTATAAGTATGTATTTGAAATTCAATAGGAAGCATTACCTCTTTTCCATACACCAACTGATATGGTGTAAATCCTGTAGTATTTTTCCACGTGATTCTGTAAGCCCAGAGTGCATCTTTGAGCTTCTCTTCCCAATTCTTTCTGTTCATTGCTATTGTCTTAGTGATAATTCCTTCCAATGTTTTATTTGTAGATTCCACCTGGCCATTGGCCTGTGGATGGTAAGGTGTACTTTTCCTGTGCTTGATTTTATATTTTTCTGTGATGTCTTTGACCAGCTTTGAAGTAAATTGAGTACCTTGATCCGTCACTATCTCCCTTGGTACTCCATACCTCACAAAAATTTCTTCAAAAAGGAAGTTTACCACTGTTTGTTCAGTTGCCCGGACTAGTGCTTTTGCTTCAGCCCATTTTGTCACGTAATCAATACATACTAGGATGTACTTTTTGCCTTTGGAAGTTGGATTGATGGGTCCTATAAAATCTAGAGCCCATTTTTCAAATGGCTCTACATGTACTTGAGGTTGAAGTGGCATTTCATCTGTAGCTGTTGGTCTGCCCATTCTTTGACAGCTATCACAACTTTTCACATACTTCTTGGAATCCTTAAAAATAGATGGCCAATAGTATCCAAGACTGAGAATCTTGAATGCTGTTCTTTTGGCTACAAAATGCCCACCACACAGTTCATCATTGCAAGATTTTAAAATATCAATTATTTCATCATTTCTTACACATCGTCTAATAATCATATCATAACCGGTGTAAAATAAATCTCCATTAACCCATGAATATCTAGCACTTTGTTTGATCAACCTCTTCTTTTCCTTTGGAGTAAAATATGGAGGTGTTTTTCATGTGGACAAATAATTAGCTAAGTCAGAATAAAAGGGATTCACTATTGAAATTGCAAATAAATTTTCATCTGGAAAAGGATCTTCAACCGGAACAACCTCACCCGAATTTTGCAGTCTAGAAAGAAAATCTACCACCTGATTCTCCTTACCTGGTCTGTCTAACACTGTAATATTAAATTCCTGTAATAATAACAGCCATCTGGTAACTCTGCCATTAGTGATTGGTTTATTCATTAAATACTTAATGGCAGAGTGGTCAGTATGTACAAAACCTCATAACCAGTTATATAATGTCGGAATTTATTCACAGCATGTATGATTGCAAGCATTTCTTTTTCAGTGACTGTGTAGTTTAATTCTGTAGGTGTTAGATTTTTACTAATGAAATAGATGGCATAATTGAAAGACTTTTCTTTTTGGCCTAATAAGGCACCTAATGTAGTATCAGATGCATCTGTAAAGATGTGAAATGGTAGGGTCCAGTTAGGTCCTTTTAAGACTGGTGTGGTTGATAACTTTTCTTTGAGTGTTTCAAAAGCTTGCTGACAATTCTCATTCCAGTTGAAAGGTGTATCTTTTGCTAGAAGCTTAAACATAGGTGAAGTTATTTTACTAAAATGTTCAATAAACCTTCTGTAATAGCTTGCATACCCAAGAAAACTTCTTACCTCTTTTTGAGTCTTCGGAATTGGCAAATTGACAATGATCTGGATTTTTGATGGATCAACTTTAATGCCTTGAGAAGAAATATAGTGACCTAATACTATCCCTTCATTTAACATCATAAAACACTTTTCATTGCTCAGGGACAGATTAGCTTCAATACATCTCTTCAAAACTTTTTCAAGATTTTCTAATGAATGCTCAAATGAATTACCATACACTGAAAAATCGTCCATATAAACTTCAACACTTTCATGAACTAAATTAGCAAAAATAGCTAATACAACTCTCTAAAATGTAGCTGGAGCATTGCAAAGTCCAAATGGTAAAACATTATAGGCATAAGTGCCCCAGGGACAAGTAAAAGTGGTTTTGTCCTGGTCCTATAAGGCTATCCTGATCTGGTTATAGCCACTGAAACCATCAAGAAAAAAGAATGATGATTTCCCAGCTAATGTGTCTAGCAATTGGTCAATAAATGGTAGTGGGAAATAATCTTTGAGGGTTGCTTTGTTCAATTGTCTGTAATCAACACAAATCCTCCACTTGCCATTTTTCTTGGGCATTACTACCAATGGGGATACCCACTGACTGTCAGAGATAGGATAAATAAAATTGACTATCAATAGTTTTTGTAATTCATCTCTAACAATATCCTAAAGCATGGGATTCATTTTTCTCTGCGGTTGCCTCACTGGTTTGATATTACTATCCGTATAAATATGGTGAGTGCATGTTTCAGGGTGAATTCTGTGCATATCGATGTAGTCCCAAGCAAATGCTTTCTGATATTTTCTCAACAATTGAATCAATTTTTCCTCCTGAGATGAGTTTAGGTGAGTGCTAATATTCAAAGTTTTTCCTGGACTAATCTCTATGGTCTTGCTCTGTGTGTCTATGATAGATTGAATGGGAGAAATGTTTTGAAATGTTGTTTGCAAAGAATGAATGGTACATGTTTCCTGAAAATTCTGTGCCAAAAGTTCATCTGCAGCATGGTATTGTTCATTTCTTAATTCTTCGGAAATATCAGGTTGAGAAAGGAACAATTCTACCAAATCATCATTATTATGTTCTTGAAAATCATAGATTTGATTGATGCTGAAAACAGATTGAACTTCTTCCTTATCGTTGTATTTATCATCAAGCCATAAATTGTGTGCTACTACCGGTGATTGTGTTGATGGGTAAAGAGTGAGTTGTTTTCTTTCAGTTCCTCGTGAAATAATCATATTACCCGATCTACATCCTATGAATGCATCAGCAGTTGCTAACCATGGTCTACCAAGGATGATAGGGTGTCCTCCTAAATTAGATTTTGGCTGAAGAACTAAAAAGTCCACTGGATACTCCCAGGAGTCCAGTGAAACAATTATGTCCTCCAAAATCCCTTCAGGAATCACTTTAGACCTATCAGCTAGTTCTAGAACAATTGTTGTATGTTGGAAGTTTGTGAGCTGCAGTGTTTTCATTGTTTCAAGAGTCATCACATTTATTGTGGCCCCAAGGTCAATTAAGATGTTTGGAATATGTATGTTGTTAATGATTGTAGTGACTCTGGGAATACCAGGATCAACATACTTTTCCATTGAAATGGTGTTTGTCATAAGGCCAGCTAAATGTCCAATAACATGAATAGTTTGTGGATCAACTCTTTTTCTGGTAGGCTTCTTGAGGCATAGTTCTTTGATTGCTTTAGTATATATGGGAATGTCTTTTATGGCTTGCAATAGTGGAATTTTTATATAGACATTCTTTAGCTCATCTAAAACATCAAACTGTGGTATAGACATGGGAAGTTTTGCTTGGACCAATCTTTCTGGAAAAGATGGTGGATGCAACGGTTACATTTGTTTATTTTTTATGTCATCATTTTGTGTCCTTTGAGTTGGAGTTTCATTTTCATTTTCTTCGTCTTCTTCTTGTTTTTCAGCTATTGGAGGTTCTTTTTGAAGTACCTTACCAGACCTCAGCGCGATATTTTGTAAAGGTAATGTGGGATATGATGGTCCCTCATGTACATTATAAGCTGGTCTCTCTGCTTTGTTATTTGGATTTGGTACAACTTGAGCAGGAATCTGGGTGGGTCTAGGAGGTTGGTTAGGTGGAAGTTGTAATTGAGGTGGATTTATTGGTGGAGGAGCAGGCAGTGCTTGTTGAGTGTTTTGAGGTTGATGAACAACTTGCTGCTGAGGATATTGTTTATATGTTTGAGGATATTGCGAATATGGCTGATGATACTATTGATATGGCTGAGAATATGGTTGGTATGGTTGATATTGTTGAGAGTATTGCTGGAATGGTTTCCATTGTTGTTGTGGGTAATTTTGGTGTTGCCATGGCATGGGTACATTCCAAGAATTCTAAGCATACATATGATCTTGTGCAGGAAATTGCAAATTTTGGTTTGGAAACATACCTGGAGGTGGACGTCTAGGTTGCCATGGTCTCTTAGCGCTCATGAAATACACATTCTCCATATCTGTGTTAGCTTCCACATTACAATTCTGCAAAATATTGACTTTAGAGCAATGAAATATATCATGATTTTCAGTACAAAAGGCACAAACTTGAATGTTTTCTAATGGGCAGTCTTTCAAGGCATGTTTCTTCTAGCATTTTGGACAAAAGATAACCATTAATTGATATTCCTCTTCTTGTCTTTTCTTTGCTTTGAAAGTGTCAATTTGAGTTCCTAAGGTACTTAATAAATCTATTTTGAATTCTTCTAACAGGTTTCCTATTTCAGCCCTTGTGACACTTGCTGAAGCAGATTTTGTGGCTTTAGATGATAGAGCTCTTTTTCCATATCTGGCTTTGCTCCTTGAATACTTTTCACATAAATAAGAAATTTCTTTGAAAGGTAAAGTGGAAATATCACCTTTGCCCATCAAATTAAGATCATCTAAGTATTCCTCTTGAATGCTCTTCAAAAATATTGTTCGAATCAGATCAAGAGACATGGTTCTATGTTTTGATTTTTGTAAATTGTAAACAAATCGTTCCAAATACTCTAAACTTTCATCCTCTTGTTGATTCATTCTAAAGATATCATCTTTAGAATCTTTCGATCTACAATAAGGTTGGTATTTCTTTAGGAATATTCTTCTCATGTGATCCCAATCAGTTATTGCATGTTCACCAAGTCCCATGAACCATCTTAATGCTGATGCTTTTAATGTTGCTGGGAAGAGTCTAAGCCTATGGGCATCATCTATGTAACCATATGTTCGACATACTATGTCAAATTCAAACAAGAATGAATCTGGATCTTTTGAAGCCATGCCATAAAAGTTTGGTAACACAGATGGAGGTATGTTTTTCATTTTTATTTCCTCATCTTCTCCTGGTTCTTGAATAGGAAATTTAAAGGTTGACTCTTCCTCCTCTCTTCGACCTTGATTTTGTGGTCCTCTTGCTAATCCATCTCCTTCCTCAGCCATTTTGATAGGTTCCTCTTTTGATTTAATTTTTTGTTCAGTGTCACTTGTTTCAAAGAGAAGTTGTTCTAATGATTTTTCTCCTTCTTGAGATTTTTCAAAATCAGTAGGTTCAAGGAGAGATTGTTGAGTTATTTTGCTACTTTCTCTTGTTATAGAGGATTCAGGTAGATGTTTCTTCTGTGATTCGTGTGCCAATAGAATTTGTCTCTCAATGAGTGTGAGTCTTTGCCCTGATTTCTGTTTATCCTCTAATTTTTGTATGGTGACTTTCCCAGCTGGTGTTGCATGTTCAATTTTTCCCAAAGGGTCTGCTCCTAGTGGTGAATTAGTTTTTGGATGGGGGGTTTTTATGAATCTACCTTTATCATCTCTAGATCTAGACATAAGTAAACATGACTTCTAAAATGATGAATCAAAATTAAATCTATGTTTTTGTTTGTTTTTGTTTATGTTTTTTTTTTTTTTAGAAATCCTCTAGTTGCGCCTCCCTGGCAACGGCACCAAAATGTAGTGACCAATCTAGGGTGCTATATTAGACTAAGTTTAATGTCAACCAAGGTAGGTAAACTTAGAGGCACGTGTCTAAAGTTTATAGACCTAAAAGGATCTCATCTATCTAAATAAGTGTTTATTGTGACAAGCTATAACACTCTTTTACAAGAGATTGAGATATGTTTCTTTTCACAATTCAAACACTTATATCACCTAATTTAATCAACTATTCTAAGAAAACAAAGTGTTACTAGTCTGAGTTTTCAATCCTCTTACAAGGATATCATTCACAAAAACTTTGTCCTAGATAACACACTAAGCATATTAAAAATCAAATTCATGAAAACAGAGTCCATAGAAATATCTTGAAATTCAACGTTCAATTAAACCTTTTACAAAGTCTGATTCAATAATTTCACAATTGAATTTGAAAGCTACCACTATGAATCATTCAATAACAATCGTAAGAACTTCTAGTTGAATTGATAAACTCACAAGCGATGAAATGAAATAAAACACTATTCAAATCTGAAGACTAGGAAACAAAAATGAAAGTATACCAATCTTCACGTAGGGCCCGTCCACGCATTGATGGCACACTTAGAAAACTTCAGATGATAAAAAAACGTTAACACATAAACACCATAATTGATGAAACGCTGCCTGTGATTAAGTTCTGAGAATTGATTACATGCAAAACAGAGTTCTGGAATACACAGTCTTAAGTCTGCTATTGTCTAACCTCTTCTTCACTAGCATTCCTCCTAGTTATTACAATTTTCATCCAAACGTACATGCATTATCGCTTCAGATGTTTTTGCTTTTACAATAAAAAAAGGCTAGGTTCTTTTTTTCTAATCCTAACTGATTTCTAAAACAAAACGAAATCAGTTTAGGTAACTTCATATTTTTGCTGCTTTTACAATCAAAAAAGCTGGATTTGACCAGCATTGACCATGTATTCGGGAGCTCTAGATTCGATGCTAAATATATTTTCCACCATGTATGTACATCCCAGATCACATCCTTATCCTCTGTTCCGATTTTCCTGCCATGCCACATGTCACAACATAAACCAGTTACAGGAAGTCATGACATCCCGTAATTTTGTTGAAAATTTCCAATTTTTAACATAAAAATCCATAAATTAAATTTAATGTAAAATAACAATTATAATGCTTCATTAATCAATTTCAATGGACTATGAGGGGTTTATGGAGGAAAATGATAGATAAATGATGGATTTTTAGAAGAAAAGAATGGCAATAAAATAGTACCAACATGACTAGAACATCTCAGGATGCCATTTGTTGCTAGATATAAAGGATGAATGAAGAAAGTTTAAAGGAGAAGTTAAAGATAATATGTTGATCTTTCACAGAAACTAATATCTGTAACTTAGAGGAACTATGATAATGAGAACTGAATCATAGACAATATGCTGGTCTTTCACATAAACTATTATCTATAACTTAGAAAGGAAATGAGGACTTCAAGTATAAGAGTGCTCTTTTAAGGAATTTTAACTTTATCTACATAAGCAAATAAAGACCTGCAACTTCATTACTATAATTGAAAAGAAGAAAACATAGCATGAAACATGACAGAGAAGCTTACAAAATTATATGCAACAACTCATGGAAACCTCTAATTCTTTCATTAATCAACGACAATATCAGGAATACAGTGGCCTAGTCTCCAGGTTCTCCAAAATTCCCACCCTTTCTTAGTAAAATTTCCTCTTTTTATACATTGTGGAATAGTTGTTGATTTCTGAAACTACCCAAATTATCTAACTTCTTTTCTAACTATATGAAGTAAAAAATATAACATAATTTTACAGAGGGTAAAAGACACCTCAAAGAACATGAAATAACAAGAGCATAACTGGAATCAAAAGGGGATGATAACTGCTGGCTTGCTCTATTGATCTGCTACCAAATTCCTCTGTAAATGCCCTATTGATGCTTAATTCATTTTAGCCATAATGAAACGCATTTAGTTTGTATAATCTTGGGCTTACATGGGCACTCTGATTGGAAAAAATACAAAGAAACATACTGGATTGTCTTCCTCTTCAACTTTAGCTCTAACCCTAATTTTCCGCTTTACACGGCGAAATTAACGCGAACTTCTGATTAATCCATAACTCAAAAGAGTTAATTCTGCTTTATAAACCTGTCAAATCCGCCCATACAATGCTCCGTTGACTTTCATCGCAAATCAAAATTGGCCCGATAACCCCTGTAAAACTTAACTCATGCACCCTTAGGCCACATAACTATGAAAATGTTGGAATTATACGTAAACCTTTTATATATGTGCTTTTCTATCGTAAACCTTTTATAATGAAAATATATGATAAAACATGCTTTTTCTGCTTCCAATACAGGGTCTGCACAATTTCCGAGGTATACTTTCCCGCCAATTCATTCCCACCATAGATCTGTGCTTTTAAGATCAGACGGTCTGTAAAGGTTTCGGGTGAGACATAAGCCCAGAGAATACCTGCCCGAAATGGGCAGTTTCCTCTCTCCACCTGACTGCTACGTGTTGAATGCTGAGTGGAATCAGGTGAGTTCCAATAAAAGTCATCTACCGCTTTTGCTCTGCCTGAAATTCTGCCTTTTAGCTTAAAATCCGCCTTTTCTTCGGTTAACGCAACGCACCAGAACTGAAAAGGAATTAACTTGATTTAATAACTCCATCAGATCCAAAATCTCTTTGCATGTCGCAATCGATGCTTTCCATATATAAATATAATATGTTACTGATATGAGGGACCCACCGCAATTATAAAACGTAATATATATGCTTTTGGGTCTGGCCATCGCAATCACAATTGGCGGAACCAACCTCTATGTGCATAATGGCTTTGCAGACCTGACAGAATTATGAAAATTAATATATATTATATCAGGTCCGGCTTACCCATATCGCAATCGGTGCTTATTTATATTATAATCCCTTTATAATAGAAATATAGAAAAATGCGTAATCATAATGTATATGAAGGACTTTTTTATATGGTGGATCTGACGGGACTTAAAACCACGATGTATATACCTTTCGGGTCCACCATCATAAATCGGAATTGGCAGATCTATATACATATATATAACTGCGGACCCACCGAACTTTATAAAACACTATTTCGGTTCCGGTGTTAACTCTTTAACACTTGTTTCCTTTGTAAATTCGATATAATTCTTTATTTAAATATGCACACACACACACACACACACACACACATATATCTATATCGGTTATGGCTCCATTTATGTTGTGATTTAACTTTATCACATGGGCCAATTCCTTTATACTTGTTCCTTTTGCGATTTTGATATATTATAACGAATAAATACCTCATTACTTTTAGACATTGAGGAGTAGAAAATATAAAGGGCTTCATTGAGTTTGAGCCCCCCTTAATGATTTTAGGCCACACATTGTGATAAAATTTATAAATAAGGCTTAAATCACAATATAAGCTACAGCATCTGGCTCCACCTGGGGATAGTGCTTTTGTCCCGGAAGCACTGAGAACCGCAGATCAGTGCCTTTTCCATTGGGCATGGAGTCATATATTGCTTCGCCAAGTCTTAACTGTGTGAAAATCTATACAGTGAACCCACGCCGATACCTGTAGTTATAAGATGCTTTCACTTTGATAGCAAAATATTGGGAATCATAGATCAGTAGCCTTAGTTGGGCATGGAGTCCTAAACTGTGAAAACCCTGAAATTTGACGAACTGAAACATGACATTCTTGAAGGCTAAAACCTATGCAAACTAGTTTCCAACTGGGAAAGTCATCCTTATTCATCAACTAATGATTAAACTGAAGAACCACAACTGGAAACCAAATGCTCCACACCTGAGCTTATTTATGTACAAGTTCCTACATATGTACATGATTGATCTTCATCAGGTGAAGTCAGTATTCCAATGATACGAGATTAGCATTTGAGTGCATAATCTTGAACCATTCTACCAGTGAATCTTGAAACAACAATTCATTCTGAGTTTCTCCTGAGTCCCAATGTTGTGACCCTAAATGTGTTCATCTTGTGAAACCTTCCCTGAGTCAACAGCCACATCATTGGGGTTAGAAAACCTTTCAAGAGGAACAAGTCCCTTTACCAAAATATTATCCTTCAATTGAAAAATCTTCGGATTAGCTATTGAATCTTTTAAATCACGGATTTCTGCAACTTCTATTGTTTCTTCTTTATCCTCATCAATTTCTATGCCCTGAAACTCCTCAACTATAGTAAAAAATTCTTTAATCTGTTGATCATCTTCAAAAGCTTGCCAATTTTTAACATTATCAGGAACAGAGGGTCCTTGTCTCATCCCTACCTCATATCTTAGCCTTGGATTAATAGGAGGCTTG
This sequence comes from Pinus tabuliformis, assembly GCA_031772625.1. NCBI lineage: Eukaryota > Viridiplantae > Streptophyta > Pinopsida > Pinales > Pinaceae > Pinus > Pinus tabuliformis. Next base: position 271,691,925 of record CM062817.1, on the reverse strand, counting down.
AAAATACTAGAAGACACAACCAATGAATCTGCTAATCTATTCTCATTTCTTGGAATAAATTGAATCTTAAAATTTTCAAAAGTTTCTCAATCCATACCTCATATTTGTATACCCTAAGCCTAGGGTTCTTTGTTTGGAAATGATTTTTTATTTGCTTGATAATCAGCTTTGAATCTCCAAAAGCAGAAATTGACTTAACTCCCATTTGTTTAGATGTTTATAGAGCAATAATCAAGGACTCATATTTTGTCACATTGTTTGTTGTCTCGAACCCTAATTTGAAAGAAAAAGGGAACATATTACCTTTAGGCACAATTAGAAAAAAACCAACACCTGTTCCTTCCTTGGAATAAGTTCCATCAAAGAAGCATTTCCACACTCTTTTAGTTTGCAGCTCTATAATGACATTGGATGAAGCAAGCTGCTTCTAATTATCTTCAGCCAGCTCTGCATTATCATACAGTGTGAAACAAGCGAAATCATCCTTCTCCTGACTATATACAGGTGAATTGCTTGCTCCATTTTTTGTAATTGTTTTTACAAACCTAGTTTCTCTATACAATCTCCTCTCCTCCCCACCAAAAATCAATATAACAGCATATGTAAAATCCAATTTCAAAACACCACCCAATTTAGCCCCCCAGGACCTAGATAGAAGCATTCCAAATCTAGCAGGGATATCTGCTACTACTACATCCATGACCAAGCTTCTAGCTGGAATTTGGGCTAATGACACTACCAGATCCTTAATAACCCCCAGACACCTGACTTTGCTTGAATCAAAAGAATACAATTCCCTATAGGGTTTGGTAACTTATAGATCTAGTTGCTTCATTACTGACAAAGGCAAAAGATTATGTGAAGTTCCCAAATCAAACATACAATTATGTAGGAGGAAATCATGAACCAATAGGGAAATATAAAAAGGAGGTATTGAAGAATCTACTTCCTCTACATGTGGACCAAAAACCACTACTGGTTTGTCTTCCTTTTCCAACTCCTTAGTAAGACAAAACAAGTGACCCTGTTTATCAGTCCTTTCGTTCTCATCTTCACCTTTCTTCATGGCTGGAATTACTTGAGGAATTGAAACAAGTTTCTCCAAAGGAATTTTTTCAGTTTGATCTTGAGAAGACTCACCTTGAAGTATTTATGTCTTGTCATTTGCATTCTGTTGCTGCTTTCCTTCATTCACTTGTTTTGCAGAATGAGATTATTGTGGAGTCGCCTTTGGTGAGGAAGTGGAAACTTGCTGCTCACTTTCATTTTCTTTATTTCCTGATCTCTTCCTCGATCTTAAATCATATTTCTTATGTAGTTAGGCTTGCATAAAATCAAAGAATTGCTTGCAATATTCATCAATTTTATCATGAATGGCATATGTTTCATCATATTCATACTTATCTTCTTTGATATCAAGTTCATCTTCATCCACTGCATATAATGTAAAAATTTGATCTTCAGGATGCTCTTGTTTTTCAACAGGACCTGCCTCTATATATAATGGTGCTTGAATTTGATCTTGATCTTTTCTTTCCTTTTGCAAGATTTGCAAAGGTTGTCTTTTGAATTGGGGATTAAAGTTCTTATTATACTATGTTTGTCTCTGAGAGTTCTTATTCTAACTCTAACCTATTTCACTTATCTAACATAGTTTTAATTACATTACACACATCCTACAATTATTGACTTTGAGAGGATTCTATCTTTGCCTTTCCCTTGTCTTGGGTAGGCTGTGTTTCTAGTGCTTTTCCTGCAGCCACCAGATTCGCTTCTATCTCTAAAGAATTTGTTTGGATTTGATCAAGGGTTGGAGCTCTTCTTTCCCTTAATGTGAATCCAAAATTTGATTCAAAAGCCCCTGCAAAAGTTATTTTTGCACCAACAGGAGGAGGCTTAATCTCTGCTGGGAGACTATTGTACAATTTGTTAAATCTTCTAACAAATTTCGGCCACAGTTTCATCAGACTTCTTCTTTATGGCGTTAAACTCTGTTAATGAATATCCATGGTCTCTTTTTTCTTCCCATCTCTAAATAAACACATGTTCCATCTCTTCCCAAGAAGGAATGGTATTATTGGGAAGTCCTTTGAACCATTTCCTTGCTTCTCCATCCAGGGATTGAACAAAAAGTCTTAGAACAACATCTAAATATTCAACATTTAGGTTTTCTGCAAAATTACAAAATACTACTACATGATTTTCTGTTGTCTATTCATCTTCTCCTGAAAAACGTGGAATAGTTTTAAGGTAATCCTATGGCATTTGATTAAAGGTTATGGTAGTTGAAGAGGTGCATACCTATTCACTAAGAATGCAGGTGCTGCCATGTTTACTGAACTTTGATTACCAACAGATGTGGAACTTGATTCAGAGGTAAATGGAATGTGCAAAGGAGGTAATGTGGTGCAGCACTGATATGGTGGGAATCAGCTGGAGACACGATGCGATGGATCGCAATCGCAGATCGGTGAAGGGAAGGCATTACTAAAAATTGGCCCCAGTGTACTCGGGTTGCGATGCGATAAATGCAATCGAAGATCACAATCGCAAAACGCAGGAATACAGAGTCACACATTATGATTACCCGTTGATTCACCATTGAACTGCAATTTGCCATAAGTTCCCAGATGCGAGATGTTTATTGGTTCTAGTTTATAGTGTTGTTGGGTCCGCCACATCGCAATCACATAATCACCCGCTGCATACACAAACATTAAGCTCGTCAGTCCTTGCCGATTGCAATTTGCGATGAATAGTCGCCCAACAGAGTATGGCCCTCCACGTGGTGAAATTTTCGCCCAATTAGCGTATTTTTGGGGCTAATTTGTAGGATCATACCGGAAATGGGGCAATTTGTGGAACGAATAATGGGAAAATGAGGGGAAGTCATAACTTCTTCAAATTTTCACCAAATTGGATGAAAGAAGAGGCTAGATGGCCATTTTTGGACACTTTGAACTGATTGGAGCAGGTTTAAGAAGCATTTGAGCATTGTAAACACAATTTTTTACACTTTTGAGCATAATAGAGAGGCCCAAGCCATTGGAAGCTGGACCAAGGAGAGGTAGCCCAGGAGGGGTGAACTCTTTTATCATTTTGTAATGTGTTTTTGATAATGTTCTATATATGTTTATGTTGTTGTTGAGTTTTTTATTTATGTTAAATTGCTCATAAAATTAACATTAAAACTCTTCATTTTACTTGCAAAAATTCATGAATCCTTAAGCACAATGAAAGCATTTTATTAATAATCTAAGGAAGATCTTAGCACTGCAAACTAATATTCTAAATCAGATCAATTTGGTATTAGAGCACTAGGTTTGTTTGGTGAAAGAAGGATTTAACTGTTTGCAAGTTTATGTCATGCTTGTAAGGTTAAAACTCAAAAGAGGTGAAGGAAAGCTGGTTGGAAGCCCTGAAGTTGGGTCAAGGGGAGGAAGAGAAAGGTTGCCACAATCTCCAACATCAGTTCAGCCTCAAGTTTCAGTTGAGATTCCATAGATCATGTCTCATGAAAGAGAACCTACAAACATGACAGAAGATGAGAAGACCTTCAGAAAGGCTTTCTTTGATATGATAGAGATGGTGAAGTTCCTCTATGAAGAGAGGAATAGCAGGTTGCAAGGAGAAAGTTCCAAACCTCCCAAAGGAGAAGGCTCTTCAGGAGGAATTAATGGAAAAGGAGGTAATGGAAATGGAGACAAACCTCTACCCTCTCCACCATCTTCTTCATATTCTTCTTCACAAGCATCTTCACACTCTTCCACTAATATAACCCTTACTCGTACGCATCAACATTCTTCAAAAGGAACTGGTAAATCACCTTTTTTAAAACTTCATGTTAAATTCGAGTTGCCCATGTATAATGGTGAAGTGAATGTAGAGAAGCTTGATAATTGGATTCGTCGGTTGGAGGTCTATTGCAGGATTCAAAACCTTCAAGAGGATGACATAAATATTTAGTTAGCTTCCTTGAGAATGGAGGGTGTAACATTGATATGGTGGGAATCAAAGACTCAAGAGGAGATTAGAAAACATGGTAAGATCTCCATTTATTGGAATGATTTCATTGCTACAATCAAAAGACAGTTCTACCCTCTAGCTTATACGCAAAAATCCATCATGAATTGGCAAAACTTTAGACAGCTTAAAGGTCAAAATGTGCAAGATTACACCCAAGAATTCAGAAAAAAAGTCTTTGATGTTAGGCGTAGATTTGCAATCACATGACACATTGCTGAAGAACATAGGGAGTTTACACAGTTACCTTAGGCATACTATCTTAATGTTTAATCCCAGTAATCTAGATGATGTGTGTGCAAGCCACTCATCTTGAGGCAAGAGGGAAAAACACCCCAGAAGAAGGTAGTAAAAAGTCGTTTAAGGGTAAAAAGAAAGAAAAGGGTTTAAGGAAAGAAAAATGCATCCATTAAAAGGAAGGAAAGAAAACAATCTGTAAACATTGTTCCAGAGAGGGTCTCGATGATGCTCACCATCCCAAAATGAAACCAAAGAAATTCAACAACGAAGGAAAAGAAAAGACAGTTGCAATCACTCAAGAAGAGGATTTGGGATCCGAATCGGGTGATGAAACAAAAACCACAACCATCAGGTTTCAAGGAAAGGAATCCATTGCTAGCAATAGTTCTTCAAGCTCGCAAAATGAAACTCCAAATGAAAAGAGAAGAATAGAAATGTTTCACATAAGGGTGATATTGAAACATAACAAGATTGATACGCTATTTGATAGAGTCTCTCAAGCCAATATTATCTTAAAAAACATTGTTAAGATTTTAAATATGGAAACTCTTCCACGTCATAAACCGTATCCACTTGGATGGGTATGTGACAATGCACAATTGTAGGTTACGAGAAAGTGTAAACTGAAATTCGTAATCACTGCAAAATTCATAGATGAAGTGGAGCGTGACGCTGTGCTGCTAGATATCTGTGGCATCGTTTTGGGCAGCCCATACCTTTATGACAGAAAAGCTATTTCCCATCGACATGAAAAAAAATATCACATTTTCAAAAATGGAGTAAAATATATTGTGAGAGCTCACAGCAAAAAAATAAATCTTTCGATCATTAATGCAGGGCAGATGAAAATACCGGTGAATTTGAGCAAGAATCTTGTGCTTCTCATGATCAAACTCGAGAATGATATTGATTATGAAGTGTTTTATGGTTGTAATTCGAATTTAAAAACTGATTTGGTTGACGTTGTTAACCAATCTAATGAAATGTTTCAAGGATCAAAGGGATTACTTCCCAATAGGGGAATCCAACATGAGTTACAGTTGCAGCAAAAGTGCCTTCTTCCTAACATTGGCATGTACAGGATGTCAGTGATGGAAAGCGCATAAATTAAGATGCAAATCCTAGGATTTTTTAATAAAAGGATCATTCAGCCTACTTCCTTTACTGTGTGGTGCACCTCTTGTTTTGGCGCACGAAAAGAATGGTAAGAATTTCCTTGAATGGGATTCAAGAAGTGGTTTTCATCAAAGTAGAGTTGTTGAAGGAGATATAGGGAAGACAACATTCAAAACCAGGCAAGGTTTGTTTGAGTGGCTTGTTATGCTTTTCGGTCTTTTCCATGCTCCTACTACTTTTACACATATGAAGAAAGATGTGTTGAAGCCATTTCTAGAAAAGATAGTCTATTTGGATAACATTTTCATTTTCTAGAAATTTCATTATGAACATGTCATGTGTGAGAAAAAAATACTTGATGTCGTATGTCAAGAACATTTGTTTCTGAAGATGTCAAAGTATATGTTGGATAAAACTTCTTTGAGGTACTTGAGCTATGAAATTGGTTCTTCCAAGCATGTTCACATTCCTAATGACTTTTTGGTAGTCTTCTTGGGATGTGGAGAAGGTGAGCTGAAGTTAGACCTCTCCAAGATTGATGTCGTAACAATTTGTGGTGGTATTGACTCCATTCCTGTAGACACAAGTGAAAGAATCATACATCCCTATGAAGCCACATATCCCTTTTCTCTGCTCGAAATTTTCACAGGAAGGCTCAAGATAGTCATTTAGATTAGAGGTTTTTTGGGAGCAACTCAATGTTGGAGGAGAAATTTTGTTAATTTTTCTTCTATTGTAGTTCATTTGTATTCGTTGGAAATTGTGCAAAAGGTCTTACAGTGGGGAGGAAAACAACGAGAGGCATTTGATGCTTTAAAACAAAATATCAGTACAACTCCAGTACTTGCTTTTCCAGACTTGAGACAATCATTTAAGTTTTAGGTTTTTGTGTGTGACTATGCCATGGACGTAGTCTTTTTGCAATGTGGTAAGCCCATTTCTTTTCATTCAAGAATTTTCAATGATAAAGTGTTTAAGTTGCAGCGACAAAGGCACTTCCATTGGATGGGTTTTCTTCTACTATTCCACTCGGTCAAAAGGTATAATAAAGGTACAAGCGACAAGTTTGTCGATGTACTTTCTAGGCTTATAGTTTGTATAACTATTTTCCTCAAGCATCATTTTGTTTTCAATGAAAGTTATGTTCAGAAAAATACATACTTTCAAGATGTATATTCAAGCTTGAGTCAAAGGAATCAATTGGAGGAATTTGTTTACCATTTGCATCATAATGTATTGTATCATCTTTGTAAGAAGGATGTTGCTACTGATAATAACATGGACAAGGCCAAAGAGTTCATTGAACGACTCCAAATAGTACATTAAACAGTGCAAGAACAGCTTGAAAAGGGCAAATGCAAGTACACAAAAAAGGCATGACAAGCATTGTGCAGATCACAAGTTCCAATTCAGTGATCAGTGGATCGAGATTGGAAAGGTGAGGGAACTATACCCTCACCTGCTGGTCAATTGAAAGTGATCTTTTGGTGTACAAAAGACTTCGAGTGGGGAGGAGTGATCAAGTGCTCAAAATTAGGCTCAAAAATCAAATTGTCAAAATCTTGATAAACTTAGATTCAGATCGAAGAGCTCGTCATTCTAATTCCAATGGTGTGAAAAACACTCAAATTTGAGCTCATATGCAGATGTTAGAGCAAGTCAAAGTTCAAGTTTGACTTGGAGACATGGCAGGATTGGATGATGTGGCAAGGTCCTTCAACGAATGAGGAGGCACCAAGTGGCAAGCCACCATTGGCCCCCGCATGTCATAAATCGCAATCGCAGGCGGGTCGGTGTTAAAAAATCGGCCCCATAACAACCAAGGTGCGATGCGATAAGGCAAGCGGGAAGGCATTCAAGAATCGGCTAGAGACATGATGCAATGGATCATAATCCCAGATCGGCGAATGGAAGGCATTATGGAAAATCGCCCTGACATACCAGGGTTGCGATGCGATAAACGCAATCGCAGATCGCAATCGCACACCGCAAGAAAACAAAGTCCTATATTATGATTACCTATTGATTCACCGCCAAATTGCAATTTGTGATAAGTTCCTAGATGAGAGATATTTATCGGTTCCTGTTTATGTTGTCGTCAGGTCTGCCACATTGCAATCGTACAATCGCCCACCGCATACACAAACCTTAAGCCGCCGGTCCTTGCCGATTGCGATTTGCAATGAACAGTCGATCGACAGAATATGGCCTGCCGCGCGGTGAAATTTTCACCTAGTTAGCGTGTTTTTGGGGCTAATTTGTAGGATCATGCCAAAAATGGGGCAATTTGTGGAGCGAGTAATGGGAAAACAAGGGGAAGTCATAAATTCTTCATTTTTTCACCAAATTGGATGAAAGAAGAGGCTAGATGGCCATTTTTGGACACTCTGAACTGATTGGAGCAGGTTTGAGAAGCATTTGAGCATTGTAAACACAATTCTTTTACACTTTTGAGTATAATAGAGAGGCCCAAGCCATTGGAAGTTGGAACAAGAAGACGTAGCCCAAGAGGGGTGAACTCCTTAATCATGTGTTTGTTGTAATTTGTTTTTGATGATGTTCTGTATATGTTTATGTTGTTGTTCAATTTCTAATTTATGTTAAATTGCTCATAAAATTAACATAAAAGCTCTTCATTTCACTTGCAAAAATTCATGAATCCTTAAGCACAACGAAAGCATTTTGTTAATAATATGAGAAAGATCTTATCACTGCAAACTAATATTCTAAATCAGATCACTTGAATGGCACAATATAGTGTTATTTTCCACCCTAAGGTTCATTAAGGACAGACTACATAGATCATGTTGAGACTCTCCCACTGCTTCATTGTATTCTCAATTTATGAAGATGATCACACTTTGTACCACCAACAAGTTGTGACTAATCACTCCTTGAAGCATTTGCAAGACGCAATTGGTCATGTGCTACATCAAAGAAAATTCGTGAGTGTCTCTAGAGCCTTCTAGATGTGATCATCCACAAGGAGGTTAATGTTGGATGAGTTGGCTATCTTGCATAAGTAGCTTTGGGACTTGTAATAGAATTAGGATTTCCTAAGTTCTAGAGATATATTTCCATCCTCTAACCTCCTCCATTAATCTATTTAAGGAAGGCCTCTGAAAGGAGAAGGGAGGAAGAATCATTTGCAAAATTATTTGGAAGAATTTTTTGTGAGTGAAAATATTTGGAAGGACTTGGAGGGAATTTAGTCCTTTCGCTCATGGAAGGAAATCACTTAAATCTATGATCTCCTTGAATGATAATTATATTTAGTGATCTCCACCTCTCCTACATGATAGGAAAATGTGTGAAAAGATATATTGATTCTCAATCGAGTTTGTTAAAGAAAGGCCTCCAGTAATCCAATGAGATTTATAATGCTCATACATCAACATGGTTCAACTAGCCAAATTTCAAAACAAAATGGCCTGATTATCCCACATCAATAAATTAGTGGTGGAAAGGATTTGTGCCTTCTTCCTTGAAGATTTGTTTCTTATGTTGGACTTGCAAGGCCTAGGGGTTTGGTCACAAGGACTAGAGATAGGGAAAGGATACACCCTTTAATAAATATAAGCCCAAGTTTGGATATTGATAGATCTACCCAAGGTTAATGCTATTATGTTGATTGGACAACCACTATTGAGTTGAATCCAAGAAAAAACTTTTCTATTTCCATTGAAAAGCCTTTGGAATTCAACATCAAAACTAAAGAAAGTAGTTTTACCTAATTTCTAATAATGGAATGACCACCAACTGGAAAAACATTGGCATACTTAGGATTACTAAACCCATGATTTCCATATTGTGGAAGTGTCAAAACCATGAAACACATCTTCTACCTATGCACTTTAGCTAAATTGGCATGCGCTTAGGCTAAGGCTCTCTATTAGTGATACCTCCTAGCTTCTATCTCTTCAAAAGTTCCCCTCCTATGGGATAGGTTACTTAGGCCATTAAGTGCTCCTTTTGAATTGAATTTTTATTTCTTTCATATTGAAAAGAAAAAAATGATGTTTTATTTAATAACAATGAGATTTACCATGCTTTCTAATGGCATTATATAAAAGTACTTTGTGTTAATGGGTACTTGCATATAACTTGGAAATCTAAAAAAATTGAGATAGATATGAACCACTTACAAAAAGTATTAGAGATTTGCAAGGACGTTCCATGTATGATGGGTGGGGAGAAACCTAGCCCCTCCCCGCCCTCTTATCCATAGCCCTAGTGGAGTTGTTACCAGAGATCATGTTACCCCTCATTTTGCATGAGAGCTTGTACTAGTGAATTTCTTCACTACACATGTTATTTTCGTGATAAATAGCTTTCGATAGTTGGGAGAATCACTTGGTTCCATGGATTGTTGATGAAATAGATGATGATGTGTTAGGAGTTCTAATTATGTATTGATTATTGTTTTAGTCTCCACTCCTTACTCAATTATTATACAAAAGGATGCACAGATCCCTTGGTGGAACACCTTATCATTTTTTGGCACTGCATTGGCTTCACTGTGACATTTGGAATTTTTATGACTCTTGAAGCATCTTTATAATTCTTAAGGTAGTTCATAATTATCATGGTAGTTTCACAACTTTTGAGGCATTGGTCAAAATGTCCTAGGCATTTTGGGGCTATTATCTAGACCTATCATTCTTTGCCACAACAAAAATCATGGACCACTTAACATGTTCACACATTTGGAGGTATGTGCAACATAGTTTGATGGGACATCCACCATGGAGCATGCATAACTTAGCCATTAGGGTTTTTAATTGGTACTTATCAAAATCTTCCTGGACTTCTCTTGACTTAAGGATATGGTTAGCATGATTTGAGGGGTAGGTTACACATTTCCTAACATATGACTAGTGGAGTAATTTTAGGGGGGATGGCCCTTCTTTTCATGGAGATGGTTGAATGTTCTTCCCATTCCACATGTTGATGCATTTCATCATGGATCCACTTCCTTGATTTGAAATTGGCATCCACTTTGGAGGTTACTTTACATAGTTTATTATGTTTGTTGAAGGAACGTCTCATCTTGGACGAGATTTAGGAGGTTCCAAACCCTAGACCTAGGGCTGCATTACAAATTTTGAGGGTTCCCTAACTTCACGATTAGTTATCTTTTGGTAGAGTGCCTAGAATTTTGTCAAATCAATTCCATTAGATGTAAAATGGCCATGGGATTTCCTAATGATCATAAAACAAAATCAAGAAAAAATTGGCATAGTTATGGTACTTTTAAAATCTACCATGAGAAAAATTTCATCACAATTTAGACTAATTAAAGGAACACCCCACATCTTTTTCTTCGGCATTTTCCTTATGCGGTGAGTTTTTTTGTTGATATGTCCCCATGATGAAAAGTGATGTAGCTTTTGAGGTCACATGTCTCATGTTTTTATGTATTTATTGGGGATCAACAATTCTCGAGGGATTCTACTCATTATTTGTTGGGGCATTCCAGCTTGGAGAAATACATATCCACCTTGGGGGGATGTAGCATGTTTTTATTGCTTACTTTGAGGAGTTGGTTGTGTATCTATCAACTTGGAGACCTTTGGAGGTTAGACATTGGGCCTTTGACTCACCATCTTCCCTCTTTAATGGAGACATCCCACTTTCATGGGCCTATTTTAATTGGAGTATTGTACATGTGGCTTGACCACTTTATTTTTCCATGTATTTTTACTACTAATAAAGTCACCAACTTAATGGGAACTGTGACTTTAGAACAAGAACTCTAGCCCTCAAAAACCATATTTTTGCATATAAAACATTAAAATACCCTAAAATGAAAAACGGGTGATGTAACATCATAATTTTTTTCATTTAAGGTTAAAATTCCATTTTTCAACCATGACATTGAAGTCCTAATATCATGACTATGGAAAACCTTAGAAATTAATAAAAATAAACATAAAATGATTATATATATGTATGTGTGTGTAAAAATTAGAACTCATTTGAAATCTTTCCCTAACACAACTTGATCCATATTCAATAGGGAATTGAAATTACAACATTTTAAACTATAATTTACAAAAACATTAATAATATAAACAAATCATAAAAATATTATTTAAAAATAAATAACTTAACATTTAATTAAAATTAGAAAATTTCAATTTCTTAAAAAAATCCAATTAAATATTTTGAAAACACCTTAAAAAAATATAAAAACTATTTTTTAAAGCAATTTACTTTAAAAATTAAACAAGACTAATATAAATTAAGATGAATTAAGTTTAATGAAAAAATAAGAAAAGTGTAGATTTTGATAGTTGTTTATTTTGTTTAGAATTTCTAAATAAAAATATGTAGGAAAAATTTTAATCCTCTAGGTCCCTTACATATTTATACATATAAATTAAAAAAATATAAAAATAAAACTGAAAATAATTATATAATAAATATATATAAAAAAATATATTAAAAAAAAAAAAATAAAAATAAAGATAAAAATAAAAATACATATATATTTTATTGAATTAATTTTTCCGCGAAAATCACATGGAGAAATTTTTATCGACGCGTCAGACACCACCATCGCCACCGCCACTGCAGTGTCGTTCCATATATCACCCCATTTATACATATAATTTTTGTTTTTTTTATTTAAAAACGAAAAAATAAGAAAAAAAATATTAAAAGAACAAAAAAATTCCAAAATAAAACTTGACAACCTCCCAGGCTCCCACGCCTTGCCGAACGACACTGCCGCCGTAGTGCTGGTCGGGGGCATCCCTACCCTTTACACGTATGAGTTTTGATTTTTTTGGGTTTTATTTGTATTTTTTTAAATTTAATTTTGTCTATATATATTTTTCATTTTTAATCTCTACGGTCAGTATAGTATTAAGTTTTCAGTTTTATTTTTAATGGCTTATTAATTTTTTCTATCAAAATTTTCTATCATTTATTCCTGGTTTAACATTATGAATTTAATTTTTGTATTTTTTAATATTATTTAAATTGATTTATTTTTAAGGTGATTGGTTGAGGTCTTATTACATTCTTTTTAATAACTTCTGTTTTTATTAGTTATTATTTTTTGTTTTTAGTTTTATTTCATTTTAATTTAACTTTTGTGTTTTTATTTTTTTTCCCTTTACTATTATTTTCATTTTCATGAATTATAATTTTTTTTTTTCATATTTTCAATTTAAGATAACTTACTATCCTATTAAAACATATTTTAATAATTTAATTATAAAAAATATATATATATATATATATATATATATATATATTAATAAAAAGTAAAACACATAAATTAAAAAAAAATAATAAATATATATATTAAAGTGTATATGTTAATAAAAAAATACTAGTTAATCATATTTCACAATTTTTGGTGATGGCATTCAACAATACAATATTATATTAGCTATTTTATTTTTATGATGAAATTTGTCTTTATTGTTTTTTAGTTTAATAAACTATATTTAAGCTAAGCTACATGTACTAGCTATTATGTAGCCTTTGTTCATTTCTAAGTTTTCACTTGTTTTAATTTTTTTTCTTTTAAATTTTTTATATAAAATAAAATTTTAAAAGTTTTTTAAATGTTTAAATTGTTATTTTTTAATTTAAATTTTAGTTTTTTTTATCGATTAAATAAATTTTAAAAAAATATGAATTGTGTTGCAATTTTTTTAAAAATAGTGTTTTATTATTATTTTGTTTACATTAATAAGGATATTCTAGATTATAATTAAAAATATTACAATTTTGATACATTATTGAAAAATGGCTTTACTCCTAGTAGTATGTTTGAAATTGATGGTTGATATTTATGATTTGATTGCAATGGTATTGGTTTTTTGAATTAAAATTTCAAATAAGTTATAATTTTAACTTTGAAAAAAAAAATTGCACTTGGTAGAACCATTATGTGATTTAGGTGTTGATTTTAAGGTGTTTTTGTAGTCATGAAATTGGAATTTTAACCTTAAAATGAAAAAGGGGAGATATTGTGTCAACTGTTTTCAAAATGATCATAAAAATCAACACTAAATGTGACATCTGAGAAAAAGAGAACTCGATAAAGTTCTTTTTATGTTGGTAACTTTGTTTACTTACTTGGAAGAAATAATTTTTTGTTCATCCATATGCTATATATCTAAGATCTCACATAAAATATTATCATTTTATTGTAAAATAAGCTGACTAGACTCTACATAAAGTGTATTCATTTTTCATTTTTATTATAAATTGGGAGGTAACATAAGCAAGTAATTTATTTAAGAATACATTGCCCCTGCCACTAATATATGCAGCAAAGAACTTCAAAATTTGTCATTAAACGTATATGAGGAACCAAGTCCCTAGACACCGGGATTTGAAGAGCCATATTTGGAGGAGCCAGTTGTTATGGTTTGCAACTGTGAATACTTAAATTGACTATTTATTTTTTAAATTTAATTTTAAATTTTTAATATATTTTATCAGATTAATTGATTTCAAATCTTGATTAAATTTTAATAATATAATTATTTTGAAAAACATTTATTTACCATATAAATCACAAAAATTTCAAATCTAATATTTTATTTTTTAACTTTTAAATTTAATTTTACACCTTTTATATTATTGTATGTTTTGAATATTAAAATGAAATCAAATGACAAAACCATAATCGTAACTATAGAGTAACTACTGCAACCAGAATCAATGGACAACAGCAAAGTCAACCAGGGAAGGTTCCTCAACATAAAATATTTAAACCCGCGGGAAGAATGTTTGGAAGGATACGCTCTCTTCTTTGGGCTTCCTCTTCTTTCATTAGGAGTTCCATGATCTTATAGGAACGTCAATACGCGTGCAACAAATATTTACTACAACGAATGCGCGTTCGCCGGAATTACGTTATCGAATTGACTATTGGTAGGCGTGTACCACGGGGCGGCCATACGAAGTAACTTGGAAGTTGGCCTTTAAGGGACTCAAAGGCATGTCGTGTAAGTTAGGTATATCTATTTCTAGAACTATTTCACTGAACTATCTAACCATTGGGACGAGAGGTGGAAGTCAACATAGAACCAATAACGTCATTGTTTGGTAAGGACTCAACGACCTATTCAACCAATATTTTAAAGTCTATTGTGTCATAAATACGGGGTCATAAATATGCGGGGAAGTATTTTTTTTTTTGCAGTATGGGAAAAAGTTATATTTATATGTATCATGTACATTATAGCAATATTGCTTTGCTTGGTTCATCAAATAAAAAACAGAGGATCGCTATTTGGTCAACCAACTCCAATATGGTCAACCAACCCCAATATACAGTCATGTACATATATATAAGGAGAGAAACCAAATAAGCGCTGCATATGGAATATAGCAGATATATAAGAGAATAGTAAAAATAGTTAATTCTATCAAGAAAATTTTCTTATGAAATCATCGACCCATATTCATGGTGAATCATATAAAGAAACATATCGCCCTCTGATTCTGTTTACTCCACCACCCCATACAATCTGCAATGTCAAAAAAATGATTATAAGGAAAACCATAATGCATTGCTAATTTTTCCCATACCTGGATCACATGATGACACTTGAGGAACAGATGATCATTGTTTTCCCCCTCCTGTTTGCAAATCACAGATATACTTGGCCCATGCCATTGTCACTTTTGCAGGTTCTCCCATGTGAGGTTCTTGTTATGGTATACTAACCATGAGAACAAGATGATTTTGATAGGAATGTGATTTTTCCAAGGAGCATATAAATCAGATCCTCCATACACCTGCCACCTCTACCACACAAATTAATATATACGTCAGCCACCATAACATTTCTTGACTTCATTCTTCCTGACCACACCAGTCTATCACATTGTTCCTCCGGGCATATACCTAGTTCTTTTAAGCCAACGCTAATTTGCATCCATTTCATAACCAGATTACTAACCATCCCCAGTTCTTGTGGTGTTTTCCATATGGAGGATCTTTCCTGCCATGAATTAATTAGTTGGTTCTAGAAATATATGCCTTTTCTATATAAAAAAGCAAGTAAGGATATAGATACACAACAATCCCCACTGGCTCCATGAATCTGATCCACCCCAATGATGATAGAGTGACCAAAGCCCACATTCCACACCAGATGTTGAATAAAATATTTTGTGACCTTTTGCAAACTGCGCCATATGGCTGATCCACTTGAAATGCCTATACTGTGCTTGTGGAACCAATATAGGAAATCCTGGTCTTTCATATATTTTTGTCTGATCACCTTGCTCCATATACCATACACAAAGATAGCTCACCATAAGGATTTCGTTAGCAGTGAGGCCCCAAACGATTTAAGATTCATAATACCCCAACCCCCCATTCTTTTTGGGCAAGCAATATGAGACAATTTGGTCAGGTGGAATTTATTCTATCCATTGCAACCAACCCATATAAAATTGGCAATAATACGATTTATGCTATTAATGATGGCCATATGAATGTGAAATAAATGAGCCCAATATACCCCCAATTGGGTAAGAACAGCCTATGTGAGAATCACGCGTCCACCCAGAGACAAGCAGCGGAGTTCCCATCCAGAAACTCGTTTGAAAAACCCGTCAACCAACCATTGAAAATCTATGTTTATATAGCAGTTTGGTTTAATGTGATAACCGAGATACTGCATACCATTCTGCGTCGATTCTGCCTTAATACCGAACAGATTTTTAATATAATCAATGACTTCCATATCTCCTAAATCATGATATACAATAGATTTGTGCAAATTCATATACAAGTCAGTAGCATTTGCAATTTTTTTTCATATGAAAAATATTAAGCCATGAGAGACGATTTAGCATACCCATGATGAGCGCATCATCAACAAAAAAATCATGTGAAAAAATGATATTTGTTTCCCATTACTAGTGCCAGAAATTGGTCATCTTCCACTGCTTTTTTGATCCGCAAACTCAAGTCGTCCATAGCCAGGATGAACAGGAGAGGAGAGCAGCAACAACCCTATCACAATCCCCGTCTAGCCCTGAAAAAATGAGTATGGTATCCATTTATAATCACTGCATAATTTATATTCAAAACACATGCCATGACCCAATTCACGCATCTGGGTTGCAACCCAATTTTCTGTAGGACCAGACACAAATAGCCCCAATCTATACAGTCATATGCCTTTTGAAGATCCACCTTCATAACGACAACATTTGTGTGCTTCGTATGTATCGAATGCATACATTCCTGAGCAATGGCAACGACATCATGAATTTGTCGGTCCTGTAAAAACCCATATTGCCCAGGTGATAACTATTTTGACAATATGTTCTGCATTCGGTCGACTATGGTTTTGGAAATGATCTTATAAATAAGATTACATAGCGAAATGGGCCTGTAGTCATTGAAAGTCGATGATGGGCGACGCTTAGGAATGAGGGCGATATATGTAGAATTTATGTGCGGATGGATTTTCCCCGTGATCCTTGACTCCTCCACCATCTGCAGAAGATCACTTTTAAATATATTAAAAAAGTGAGTAAAAATTTCAGTCGACCACCCATCCAGGCCCAGGCTCTTATCTCTCTTGAAATATTTTAACACCTCCAGTAGCTCTTCTTCAGTGACCACCTTGAAAAGATTTTCATTATCACCGGCGTCGAACATAGTAGGATACAAATCAACATCCCATAACATATCATTCACATCAACCTCCGCCTTTCGTTCATATGCATTTTGGAAGTGAGCTACAATGGCTCCACTTATCTCGTCTTGAGAGTGGAAGCATGCACCATTCGCATCATATATTTCCCAAATGGAATTGATATTGCATCTATGATTTGCATTCTATGGAAGAACTTTGTGTTTCTGTCGCCTTCTTTTATCCATATTTCCCTTCTCTTCAGGCGCCATGTGGCTTCCATAGCAGATAAAATTCCCTTTTTCTTATGTTCTAATTCATGTATACGGGACTTGATACCCACTAGAAGAACATGTGAAAGCATCCACGGAAGTAATGAGTCCAGTTCCTATTGGATATCCCTCAGATCCTTCTGCTATTCCTTAGCCTTATTTTTTTGCCATGTTTTTACTTCCCTTCGGAGGATGCCCAACTTTACCAAAATATGTTGCATAGGGGAAGTCCCCAATATATGTGCCAGAGTCCATATCATATGAACAAAAGAATTAAAATCTTGGTCTTCTAGCTATGTTCGGTTAAATTTAAAAGGCATCCCGTGCCTATAAACCTCCACTCGCCAATGCAGTGTAATGGGCATATGATCAGAGAGATAATTGTTGATAACTTCCGTATGTACATTGCCCAGATGCTCCATCAATCTCTCATGAAGAATAAACCGATCCAGCCTTTTCGCAATATATGCTGCACCTTTTCTACCATTATCCCAAGTGGGAACTAACTTCGATGGACATATATCAATAAAATTGTGCTCAATAATAGCCTCACGGATCAAACCTGCCATTGGGTCAATTTTTCTAGACATCCCCCATACTTTGTCTAGACCAAAAGTGCAATTGAAATCCCCTGCGATAATAAGTCAAGTAAGATCCATAATGCCAGATGTAAACAGTTGATCCCAGAATACCATCCTCTTCCTATATGGACCATATAAGTTCAATATGTGGATATGGTCCCTATGCCCACGAAAATAACCTTCAATTAAGATTCTGGCCGAACATGAGAAAGCTTTTTCCTTAACCCAATGAGGATCCCATAGAACCACAAGACCACCAAATAGACCAGCTGCAGCCATGGCTGCAATATACCATTCCGGGAACATTTTCTGGAAGTAGTCAATAACGTGTGAAACTTAATGCATAGTTTCTTGAAGTAAAATGCTACAAGTATGTACAGAGAGAAAAAGATGTTTAAGAGTTAGGAACTTAGAGGGGGTTCCCAATCCCCGAATATTAAGCGATAAAATGGAATTCATGGCTCATCGTGAGCAGGCATCTGTGCTCCAAAGGCCTAAGAGGTAGGTACATCGACAATAGGCACGTCAACTAGGACTCCGTCTATAAGAGAATTAGAAATATTATGTCTGGCATGACTCCCAAAATTTCAATTTCCACGATTGTTCTTATGTCTAACAGTGATATTTCCAGCAGAGGTGGGACTGATATGAGGAGAAGATATGCCCGACGGCTTATGAATGGTAAGGGACCGCAAGTCAAGGGTTTTCCTTTGAGGAAGATAGTCTGAATCACTGCCCACGAAGTTGGTGGGAGAGGCCAGCAGGGTGTTAAGAGGGCTACTACTTATGCGTTGACCCTGCGATTTAGGGATACACGGACGAGACAGAATATAGGTAACATATGATGAAGATGGGACGTCATGTGACTGAAACAGTTTAGGAATGTCATGACAAGGAGGAGTGAATCCCAGGGATGGAGGTCGAAAAGTCTGACCGGGACAGCTAGAACCAGGTAAGTCTGATTTCTCAGAGGAAAAAGGGGATGACGGGATGGTGACAGGAGAAGTTCCATTTTGCGATGATTCATGAACAGGAAAACGTGGAGGATGGGAACCATGATGTGTACCTGAATATCATCAAGGTCCTTTGCCCTAGTAAAATGCAGCACCCTGATGTGGCTTTTTCAGCGCCCCCATACAATTCCATCCATTGGAGCTGCCACCCATGCACCGCGGACAATTTGCCAAGACATGCCTAGTGTGATGGCAAAGGGATCAACGAAATGGATCTCCCCAATAATCCAACCTCTGAAAAACGTAAGTCTCCCCCCAGTGAAGCCCAATATGATTATGGAAGCCTCCTCTATATTATTTCTCAATACGAATCCATGCAACACATTTATCAGGGGCCCCCAAGCACCGGGGATCCACATACACAAATTTTCCAATAGCGTTGCCAATATCCTCCAAAGCCTACTTTGTCCATAGCTCAATAGGCAGGCCATGCAACTTCACCCAAATTAACTTATTCTATAGGGTGTTGTTAAGGGAATTGAATCCAATAAACCAAGAGTGGAGTTCCAGAAAGTTGCACCCATCAATCCATGGGATAGCCTTAATCTTCTGCATGTCTTCTTGGCTAAGGAAGTGGAAGCTATACCAGCCCCGAAGCAACCTCACAACTGTCAACATGTACCCTAGGATAGACTTCCACTTCTATTCTACGAATTTTCTCATGTCGGAATCACACCTTTCTGAGAAATGCCAACGCCCAACAAATGCACATTTCTACAGACTGGTAATTCGGTCATTTAACTTCACAATGTCAAAAACCAAGTCGGGTGGTGGGGACGCTGTTCTAATAGATTGAACGCGATGCCTGGATCGTTTTTCATGCCTTGCATGTGTGCCAACCTGTGGATCTAGGGACGCATGGTCACCATCTGGCACAAATACATCCCCAAGAATATTGTGCCAGTCATCAAGTGATTGAGTGCCACATCGGCGCCCACCCCCATAACCATTATGTCTGTGAGACTCAACCTCCATGGTGGCCTTAATAAATTCCTGCTGGGTCGACGTGTCCAATTCTAGGATATCCATACCACCCAACCCAATAAGCCCCGACAAATATGACTCCCCCCAACACAAAAAACCACGACAGGTTGCCAAATGTGTGGAATTAAATACAGATGACATGAGATAGAGAGAGTTAGTAGATGAACGCAATAAAGAGGAATTATACAGGTGACCCTCCCAAGTACAATGCTGACATATAACACAAGCTTCAAGGAATTGACACGATCATGGAATAATGCCACTTAAGGAGATGCCGACAAAGCATTCCCCAAAATAGAGTAAAAAAGGATATATCAGAATGGGGGGATTGTCAAGGATCCTTGCATAACATGAAAGGCAGATCCGAATCACAACATGTAAATTATGGCATGCATCAAGATCTAAGAAAGGATATGTGGCCACCTACCATCCCAGCAATTCGAAAAAAACGAGAAGATACCGGAAATTGATGCTGGAAAACACAGGGGTACCGAAGCCGAGTATGAGAGGCTGCAATGGAAGAAATATCCAAATAGCCCAAACCATCTACATAGGGAAAAAAAGAGCTAATCTCTGACACAAAAACAAAGATAGTAACAACTCATACATGTCAGCGATGTATCACCCAAATGGAAACCAAATTGTTTGCATGGCTGAGAGATATAAAAAAAATTTAGAGAACTTTTGACAGAGTAGATGCAAACAAGAAGTAAACAGACAAGAATACCCCTCAAATGATAAGACAAACAATAGCACATGAAATATTCAAATCCAGAATGCATGTGAGCACCTAGGTGTGGGTGAAAAGTGAGCAACGTATATACAATATAGGATAAAGATGGATATGGAAAGTAACAACAGGACGTGAAACAATTCCAACCACATTACCCATATATAGCCGAATAAACATTACCTCTGTAACAATGTCTTGGATCCAAACAATATATATGGCATCCCAAAACCTCAAACATCACTAATTCATATGCATCCTCACATATAAGACACATATAGCCATGAGAAATCAAACCTGGTCACATTAAACTACCGAGGAACTGCTACATTCATGACATCCTGTGCGCAGAAGATCAATGCCATGCTCCAAAGCTTCAATAAAGGTAATTTTCTTGTGTGCTTGGTAATGGTGATAAAATCATCATCCATTGATTGAAGCTGGGATGAGATCTTGATGAATTATGAACAAACCTGGAGCAACGCAAATCACACTAAGTAATGCTTGATTGGGAAGCATATTCCCTGTTGTTCCTTAAGAATCCAATTTCCTCGCTGTGGGAAAATTGTGCTTAAGACATTAATAAATATTATTTATTGTCACTTATTGTTTGTTGTGTTCTCAAATGAAGGACCTGGAAAACTTGGTCTTTAACTCTTAATACATGTATGACCTATAGTGATCAATCCAGGGTGCTAGATTAGACTAAATTTAATGTCAACCAAGGTAGGTAAACTTAGAGGCACGTGTCTAAAGTTTATAGACCTAAAAGGATCTCATCTATCTAAATAAGTGTCTATTGTGACAAGCTACAACACTCTTTTACAAGAGATTGAGATATGTTTCTTTTCACAATTCAAACACTTATATCACCTAATTTAATCAACTGTTCTAAGAAAACAAAGTGTTACTAGTCTGAGTTTTCAATCCTCTTACAAGGATATCATTCACAAAAACTCTGTCCCAGATAACACACTAAGCATATTAAAAATCAAATTCATGAAAATAGAGTCCATAGAAATATCTTGAAATTCAACGTTCAATTAAACCTTTTACAAAGTCTGATTCAATAATTTCACAATTGAATTTGCAAGCTACCACTATGAATCATTCAATAACAATCGTAAGAACTTCTAGTTGAATTGATAAACTCACAAGCGATGAAATGAAATAAAACACTATTCAGATCTGAAGACTAGATTCTATGAAATAGAAATGAAAGTATACCAATCTTCACGTAGGGCCCGTCCACGCGTTGATGGCACACTTAGAAAAACTTCAGATGATAAAAAAACGTTAACACATAAACACCATAATTGATGAAACGTTGCCTGTGATTAAGTTCTGAGAATTGATTACATGCAAAACAAAGTTCTGGAATACGCAGTCTTAAGTCTGCTCTTGTCTAACCTCTTCTTCACTAGCATTCCTCCTAGTTATTACAATTTTCATCCAAACGTACATGCATTATCGCTTCAGATGTTTCTGCTTTTACAATAAAAAAGGCTAGGTTCGTTTTTTTCTAATCCTAACTGATTTCTAAAACAAAATGAAATCAGTTTAGGTAACTTCAGATTTTTGCTGCTTTTACAACCAAAAAGGCTGGATTTGACCAGCATTGACCATGTATTCGGGAGCTCCAGATTCGATGCTAAATATATTTTCCAACATGTATGTACATCCTAGATCACGTCCTTATCCTCTGTTCCGATTTTCCTTCCATGCCATGTGTCACAACATAAACCAATTACAAGAAGTCATGACATCCCGTAATTTTGTTGAAAATTTCCAATTTTTAACATAAAAATTCATAAATTAAATTTAATGTAAAATAACAATATAATGCTTCATTAATCAATTTCAATGGACTATGAGGGGTTTATGGAGAAAAATGATAGATAAATGATGGATTTTTAGAAGAAAAGAATGGCAATAAAATAGTACCAACATCTCCCCCAAACTCAATGATTTAGCATGTCCTCATGCTAATCCTAATGTGCTCCCTTTATATTCTGTTCCTGCTTGTGCCTCTGCCGCTTGTAGCAATACATCTATATTCTTCTGAACTTGGGCATTCTTCTGAACTTGGAACTCATGTTTCATATTCTTATATTTTTCTTTGAGAACTTTTTTCAGAGAGTACCATTTTGTCACCCATTTGCACGTTTTAGTTTGATCAGTCCTAAGTTCTTTGATTTTCTGCTTCAGTTTCTCATTTTTCTGCTGAATCTTCTTGCTCTGAGCTCTTAACATTTCATTTTCCTTCCTTATAACCTTCTCTAACATGTTTTCTTCCATCAGTTCCTCTTTTAGCTCTTCAATCTGCTTCTCTAACCTTCTCTGTTTCTTGTTTGTAGGTGATGGCTCTTTCCTTTCTCCCTTGTTACTCTCAATTTCCATTTATGCTTCCTGTTCTGGCTGTGAATTAGTACTGCTTTCAATTTCCATTGGTGCATTTGCATTCGGCTCTGGTTGATCATCTTGTGTTTGATTCCTTTTTATTCTCCTTGATCTTCTCTTATAAGTAGTGAATATTTTATCTTTTTCAATTTTCTTGGCAGTTTCTTGCCTCATCCTTCTTGTCCTTACACCACTGCTGGGTTGAGGAACATTTCTTGACTTACGCTCAGGGATTTCCTCATCAATATCAATCATAAACTCTGTGCGTTCTTGTTGTTCCTGTTCATCTTCTCTAATTTTAATTTGATTGTCAATCAAAAATTCTTTCCATGTTTTTCCTCTCCTCTGCAACTCAAATTCAATTAGAATTTTGATCAACCCAAAATGATACAAACTCCTATCTTCATTACCTTTTTGTTTCTGAATGGTCTTCGACATTTTATTCAAACTCTGTAAGAGGAAGTAGGGCAAACTGATAGTGCATTGACCTTTTAAGTGCAACAGAAGTTTTATGTGATATAGGTATACTATACTATAACGTCCTTCACATGTAACAAATTTTTGAATAATGTATACCATTTCGTCCCATGGGTGAATTAGCCAACTTCTGGGAACACCCTTTTTCCAATTGACAGGGGAAACCCTTGACCTAGACATAAACTGAGTCCATGATTTTTCCTTAAATTGTTTGGTTTTGAAATACTTTTCCCCTTCTAGACTGATTCCAATGTTTGTGCTATGGTGTCCTCTGAAATTCTAAAAGAGAAGTTTCCTATTAAAGCTTTTTCTCCATTGAAGGAAAATGCAAATTGCTTTGTAACTTCTTCATTGTTTCCATTGAATTTCTCTAGAAAAGACAACCAGTGTTTTTCCCTTAAAATCGTGACACAGTCTTCATGATATTGTGAGCTATCAAATTTTTTGGGCTCTGCTCTATTGGTCATTTTGTTGAAAATCTCTGTTCTAACCCCTTTTTTTTATGCTCAAAAATTCAATCAGGGTTTTCAATTTGTTACCTCTTTTCCTGCGTTCCACTGAGCTGACCTGGTAACGTCCTCGATTCGCAGGGTTTCCTTCTTCAATTGCTTGAGCTGACCTGGTTAACGTCCTCAAATTATGGGCGGAAGTAAAAAAAACTCGGGGTAAGCCTGTCTGCTATTCTCTCCCTTTGTAGCACCTACTATCTCGGCCCTCTTTGAGAAACTCAAAGTCTGAACACTAACATGGTAACACACTTTATGAACTCAGAGTTTTATAAAATGAAAACTCAACAATCGACCTTCATCCAATTGCTATGATGATAATGCAGAGTTGGAAGGCGCATTCACATCATGAATACAGAGGAGCAGTACTGATTTGCAGAGGTATAATCATGATAACTCACTATGAAAATCGTGTGATGATAACGGATATATTTCATAAGCAGAATTTGGTCAGAAGCTTGTTTTTATAACTCCAGCAGTCGAAAGGAATGAAATCATTTGAGGAACGGTGTGACAAGTGTCTTTCCATTGACCGGCCTTTTGCATTGGTGCCCATTGCTTGTTGGTACTTTATTGATAGAGGTCGGATTTAAAAATGATGGGTTTATGTTATGAAAAGGTTTGAAGAGCGTAGTAAAGGTGTGATAGGGGATGATAAGCAGAGTGATAATGAGGTGAGGATTTAGGAATATGACGAAGGTTATGGGGATAAGGATTTTTGAAATTGATAACAAGCAATAATAATCATCATTTTTAACACTAAAATAATTTAAGAATTTTAAATGTTAAAAATAAAAATTTCAACTATACATTACACTCGTTGGTTGACAAAATGTTGATTTGGCGTGCATAGGTATGACTGATCTATTTGTATAGGTATGACTGATCTTCATTGTCTAAAACAGGTCCCTTTGAAATGAAATTTCATATAACAGGTCCCTTTAAAATCTGAAGAACTCTGAAGAACCATGTTTGTGAAGCTTCTTTTATCCTTGGTGTTGATGTAGTCTTGATTATAATTCTGATGATAAGCAACCTTTGAAAACTTTGTTGAAGTAGCTTGATGTATCTTGAATGCAGTCTTTAACAGGTCCCTCTGATTAGAACAAAAACAACTCTTTTATTGAAATACTGAATTACTGAAACAAATTCCTTGAAGATTTAAAAATGAGGAGATGAGATAGGGAAAAACCACTGTTTCTTCTCCCCCACTAAGTCTTTGACTTGTCCTCAAGTCATTATTGAATTGATGAAAAACAGTAAACAAGTAGAACAAGGAATTCTTACCAGCGAATTGAATGGTTTTCTAGTAAGAATTCGGGTTTAGAGTGTGCCAGAGTCTGGTTTTCACATCTAAACCATTATTATTTTATTTTATTTTATTTTGTTATTTTGTATTTTTTTTTCATTTTATATATCTATATATATATATATATATATATATATATATATATATATATATATATATATATATATATATATATATATATATATATATACAGTTTTATTTTTTATTTTTTTTGATGTATTTATTGTTAAAGCAAAAATGAAATTGAATGTACTAAGGTAGAGATATCACAGCTGAAGGCTGCAATATCTCAACCTCCCTTTGCTGAGATATACTTTGAAGAAAATCTTCCTTGCTGATGGGCTTATGATAAAGTTTCAACCTATGTCCATTGACAATAAAGGTGTTGCCTTCTCCATCAATTGTAGTAAGCTTGATGATCCATTTTCATATACTTGAACTATTTCATATGGGCCCAGCCAATGTGTTGTAAATTTGGCTTTATGATCTCTAAATTTAGAGTCAAAGAGTAAAGCCCAGTCTCCTTCTTTGAACTGTTTCTTTTTTATGTGTGCATCATGCCACTGCTTCCTTTGTTTCTGCATTAGGATTGTTGTCTCCTTTGCTTGTTGCCTCATTTCATCTAACTGGTTCAATTGCATAATTCGCTCTGTTTGTGCTTCATTGAGATCAATTCCTAAATTTGCAGCCATCTTATAAATATGTATTTGAAATTCAATAGGAAGCATTACCTCTTTTCCATACACCAACTGATATGGTGTAAATCCTGTAGTATTTTTCCACGTGATTCTATAAGCCCAGAGTGCATCTTTGAGCTTCTCTTCCCAATTCTTTATGTTCATTGCTATTGTCTTAGTGATAATTCCTTCCAATGTTTTATTTGTAGATTCCACCTGACCATTGGCCTGTGGATGGTAAGGTGTACTTTTCCTGTGCTTGATTTTATATTTTTCTGTGATGTCTTTGACCAGCTTTGAAGTAAACTGAGTACCTTGATCTGTCACTATCTCCCTTGGCACTCCATACCTCACAAAAATTTCTTCAAAAAGGAAGTTTACCACTATTTGTTCAGTTGCCCGAACTAGTGCTTTTGCTTCAGCCTATTTTGTCACGTAATCAATACATACTAGGATGTACTTTTTGCCTTTGGAAGTTGGATTGATGGGTCCTATAAAATCTAGAGCCCATTTTTCAAATGGCTCTAAATGTACTTGAGGTTGAAGTGGCATTTCATCTGTAGCTGTTGGTCTGCCCATTCTTTGACAGCTATCACAAATTTTCACATACTTCTTGGAATCCTTAAAAATAGATGGCAAATAGTATCCAAGACTGAGAATCTTGAATGTTGTTCTTTTGGCTGCAAAATGCCCACCACACGGTTCATCATGGCAAGATTTTAAAATATCAATTATTTCATCATTTCTTACACATCGTCTAATAATCATATCATAACCGGTGTAAAATAAATCTCCATTAACCCATGAATATCTAGCACTTTGTTTGATCAACCTCTTCTTTTCCTTTGGAGTAAAATATGGAGGTGTTTTTCCTGTGGACAAATAATTAGCTAAGTCAGCATACAAGGGATTCACTATTGAAATTGCAAATAAATTTTCATCTGGAAAAGGATCTTCAACCGGAACAACCTCACCTGAATTTTGCAGTCTAGAAAGAAAATCTACCACCTGATTCTCCTTACCTGGTCTGTCTAACACTGTAATATTAAATTCCTGTAATAATAACAGCCATCTGGTAACTCTGCCATTAGTGATTGGTTTATTCATTAAATACTTAATGGCAGAGTGGTCAGTATGTACAAAAACCTCATAACCAGTTATATAATGTCGGAATTTATTCACAACATGTATGATTGCAAGCATTTCTTTTTCAGTGACTGTGTAGTTTAATTCTGCAGGTGTTAGATTTTTACTAATGAAATAGATGGCATAATTGAAAGACTCTTCTTTTTGGCCTAATAAGGCACCTAATGTAGTATCAGATGCATCTGTAAAGATGTGAAATGGTAGGGTCCAGTTAGGTCCTTTTAAGACTGGTGTGGTTGATAACTTTTCTTTGAGTGTTTCAAAAGCTTGCTGACAATTCTCATTCCAGTTGAAAGGTGTACCTTTTGCTAGAAGCTTAAACATAGGTGAAGTTATTTTACTAAAATGTTCAATAAACCTTCTGTAATAGCTTGCATACCCAAGAAAACTTCTTACCTCTTTTTGAGTCTTCGGAATTAGCAAATTGACAATGATCTGGATTCTTGATGGATCAACTTTAATGCCTTGAGAAGAAATATAGTGACCTAATACTATCCCTTCATTTAACATCATAAAACACTTTTCATTGCTCAGGGACAGATTAGCTTCAATACATCTCTTCAAAACTTTTTCAAGATTTTCTAATGAATGCTCAAATGAATTACCATACACTGAAAAATCGTCCATATAAACTTCAACACATTCATGAACTAAATTAGCAAAAATAGCTAATACAACTCTCTAAAATGTAGCTCGAGCATTGCAAAGTCAAAATGGTAAAACATTATAGGCATAAGTGCCCCAGGGACAAGTAAAAGTGGTTTTGTCCTGGTCCTCTAAGGCTATCCTGATCTGGTTATAGCCACTAAAACCATCAAGAAAAGAGAATGATGATTTCCCAGCTAATGTGTCTAGCAATTGGTCAATAAATGGTAGTGGGAAATAATCTTTGAGGGTTGCTTTGTTCAATTGTCTGTAATCAACACAAATCCTCCACTTGCCATTTTTCTTGGGCATTACTACCAATGGGGATACCCACTGACTGTCAGAGATAGGATAAATAAAATTGACTTTCAATAGTTTTTGTAATTCATCTCTAACAATATCCTAAAGCATGGGATTCATTCTTCTATGCGGTTGCCTCACTGGTTTGATATTACTATCCGTATAAATATGGTGAGTGCATGTTTCAGGGTGAATTTTGTGCATATCGGTGTAGTCCCAAGCAAATTCTTTCTGATATTTTCTCAACAATTGAATCAATTTTTCCTCCTGAGATGAGTCTAGGTGAGTGCTAATATTCAAAGTTTTTCCTGGACTAATCTCTATGGTCTTGCTCTGTGTGTTTATGATAGATTGAATGGGAAAAATGTTTTGAAATGTTGTTTGCAAAGAATGAATGGTACATGTTTCCTGAAAATTCTGTGCCAAAAGTTCATCTGCAGCATGGTATTGTTCATTTCTTAATTCTTCGAAAATATCAGGTTGAGAAAGGAACAATTTACCAAATCATCATTATTATGTTCTTGAAAATCATAGATTTGATTGATGCTGAAAACAGATTGAACTTCTTCCTTTTCGTTGTATTTATCATCAAGCCATAAATTGTGTGCTACTGCTGGTGATTGTGCTGATGGGTAAAGAGTGAGTTGTTTTCTTTCAGTTCCTCGTGAAATAATCATATTACCCGATCTACATCCTATGAATGCATCAGCAGTTGCTAACCATGGTCTACCAAGGATGATAGGGTGTCCTCCTAAATTAGATTTTGGCTGAAGAACTAAAAAGTCCATTGGATACTCCCAGGAGTCCAGTGAAACAATTATGTCCTCCAAAATCCCTTCAGGAATCACTTTAGACCTATCAGCTAGTTCTAGAACAATTGTTGTATGCTGCAAGTTTATGAGCTGCAGTGTTTTCATTGTTTCAAGAGTCATCACATTTATTGTGGCCCCAAGGTCAATTAAGGTGTTTGGAATATGTATGTTGTTAATGATTGTAGTGACTCTAGGAATACCAGGATCAACATACTTTTCCATTGAAATGGTGTTTGTCATAAGGCCAGCTAAATGCCCAATAACATGAATAGTTTGTGGATCAACTCTTTTTCTGGTAGGCTTCTTGAGGCATAGTTCTTTGATTGCTTTAGTATATATGGGAATGTCTTTTATGGCTTGCAATAGTGGAATTTTTATATAGACATTCTTTAGCTCATCTAAAACATCAAACTGTGGTATAGACATGGGAAGTTTTGCTTGGACCAATCTTTTTGGAAAAGGTGGTGGATGCAACGGTTACATTTGTTTATTTTTTATGTCATCATTTTGTGTCCTTTGAGTTGGAGTTTCATTTTCATTTTCTTCGTCTTCTTCTTGTTTTTCAGCTATTGGAGGTTCTTTTTGAAGTATCTTACCAGACCTCAGCGCGGTATTTTGTAAAGGTAATGTGGGATATGATGGTCCCTCATGTACATTGTAAGCTGGTCTCTCTGCTCTGTTATTTGGATTTGGTATAGGTTGAGCAGGAATCTGGGTGGGTCTAGGAGGTTGGTTAGATGGAAGTTGTAATTGAGGTGGATTTATTGGTGGAGGAGCAGGCAGTGCTTGTTGAGTGTTTTGAGGTTGATGAACAACTTGCTGCTGAGGATATTGTTTATATGTTTGAGGATATTGCGAATATGGCTGATGATACTATTGATATGGCTGAGAATATGGTTGGTATGGTTGATATTGTTGAGAGTATTGTTGGAATGGTTTCCATTGTTGTTGTGGGTAATTTTGGTGTTGCCATGGCATGGGTACATTCCAATAATTCTGAGCATACATATGATCTTGTGCAGGAAATTGCAAATTTTGGTTTGGAAACATACCTGGAGGTGGACGTCTAAGTTGCCATGGTCTCTTAGTGCTCATGAAATACACATTCTCCATATCTGTGTTAGCTTCCACATTACAATTCTGCAAAATATTGACTTTAGAGCAATGAAATATATCATGATTTTCAGTACAAAAGGCGCAAACTTGAATGTTTTCTAATGGGCAGTCTTTCAAGGCATGTTTCTTCAGGCATTTTGGACAAAAGATAGCCATTAATTGATATTCCTCTTCTTGTCTTTTCTTTGCTTTCAAAGTGTCAATTTGAGTTCCTAAGGTACTTAATAAATCTGTTTTGAATTCTTCTAACAGGTTTCCTATTTCAACCCTTGTGACACTTGCTGAAGCAGATTTTGTGGCTTTAGATGATAGAGCTCTTTTTCCATATCTGGCTTTGCTCCTTGAATTCTTTTCACATAAATTAGCAATTTCTTTGAAAGGTAAAGTGGAAATATCACCTTTGCCCATCAAATTAAGATCATCTAAGTATTCCTCTTGAATGCTCTTCAAAAATATTGTTCGAATCAGATCAAGAGACATGGTTCTATGTTTTGATTTTTGTAAATTGTAAACTAATCGTTCCAAATACTCTAAACTTTCATCCTCTTGTTGATTCATTCTAAAGATATCATCTTTAGAATCTTTCGATCTACAATAAGGTTGGTATTTCTTTAGGAATATTCTTCTCATGTGATCCCAATCAGTTATTGCATGTTCACCAAGTCCCATGAACCATCTTAATGCTGATGCTTTTAATGTTGCTGGGAAGAGTCTAAGCCTATGGGCATCATCTATGTAACCATATGTTCGACATACTATGTCAAATTCAAACAAGAATGAATCTGGATCTTTTGAAGCCATGCCATAAAAGTTTGGTAACACAGATGGAGGTATGTTTTTCATTTTTATTTCCTCATCTTCTCCTGGTTCTTGAATAGGAAATTTAAAGGTTTACTCTTCCTCCTCTCTTCGACCTTGATTTTGTGGTCCTCTTGCTAATCCATCTCCTTCCTCAGCCATTTTGATAGGTTCCTCTTTTGATTTAATTTTTTGTTTAGTGTCACTTGTTTCAAAGAGAAGTTGTTCTAATGATTTTTCTCCTTGAGATTTTTCAAAATCAGTAGGTTCAAGGAGAGATTGTTGAGTTATTTTGCTACTTTCTCTTGTTATAGAGGATTCAGGGAGATGTTTCTTCTGTGATTCGTGTGCCAATAGAATTTGTCTCTCAATGAGTGTGAGTCTTTGCCCTGATTTCTGTTCATCCTCTAATTTTTGTATGGTGACTTTCCTAGCTGGTGTTGCGTGTTCAATTTTTCCCAAAGGGTCTGCTCCTAGTGGTGAATTAGTTTTTGGATGGGGGGTTTTTATGAATCTACCTTTATCATCTCTAGATCTAGACATAAGTAAACATGACTTCTAAAATGATGAATCAAAATTAAATCTATGTTTTTGTTTGTTTTGTTTATGGTTTTTTTTTTTTTTAGAAATCCTCTAGTTGCGCCTCCCTGGCAACGGCACCAAAATGTAGTGACCAATCTAGGGTGCTATATTAGACTAAGTTTAATGTCAACCAAGGTAGGTAAACTTAGAGGCACGTGTCTAAAGTTTATAGACCTAAAAGGATCTCATCTATCTAAATAAGTGTTTATTGTGACAAGCTACAACACTCTTTTACAAGAGATTGAGATATGTTTCTTTTCACAATTCAAACACTTATATCACCTAATTTAATCAACTATTCTAAGAAAACAAAGTGTTACTAGTCTGAGTTTTCAATCCTCTTATAAGGATATCATTCACAAAAACTTTGTCCTAGATAACACACTAAGCATATTAAAAATCAAATTCATGAAAACAGAGTCCATAGAAATATCTTGAAATTCAACGTTCAATTAGACCTTTTACAAAGTCTGATTCAATAATTTCACAATTGAATTTGAAAGCTACCACTATGAATCATTCAATAACAATCGTAAGAACTTCTAGTTGAATTGATAAACTCACAAGCGATGAAATGAAATAAAACACTATTCAAATCTGAAGACTAGGAAACAGAAATGAAAGTATACCAATCTTCACGTAGGGCCCGTCCACGCATTGATGGCACACTTAGAAAACTTCAGATGATAAAAAAATGTTAACACATAAACACTATAATTGATGAAACGCTGCCTGTGATTAAGTTCTGAGAATCAATTACATGCAAAATAGAGTTCTGGAATATGCAGTCTTAAGTCTGCTCTTGTCTAACCTCTTCTTCACTAGCATTCCTCCTAGTTATTACAATTTTCATCCAAACGTACATGCATTATTGCTTCAGATGTTTTTTATTTTACAATAAAAAGGCTAGGTTCTTTTTTTCTAATCCTAACTGATTTCTAAAACAAAACGAAATCAGTTTAGGTAACTTCAGATTTTTGCTGCTTTTACAATCAAAAAAGTTGGATTTGACCAGCATTGACCATGTATTCGAGAGCTCTAGATTCGGTGCTAAATAGATTTTCCACCTTGTATGTACATCCCAGATCACATCCTTATCCTCTGTTCTGATTTTCCTGTCATGCCACATGTCACAACATAAACCAGTTACAGGAAGTCATGACATCCTGTAATTATGTTGAAAATTTCCAATTTTTAACATAAAAATCCATAAATTAAATTTAATGTAAAATAACAATTATAATGCTTCATTAATCAATTTCAATGGACTATGAGGGGTTTATGGAGGAAAATGATAGATAAATGATGGATTTTTAGAAGAAAAGAATGGCAATAAAATAGTACCAACATGACTAGAACATCTCAGGATGCCATTTGTTGCTAGATATAAAGGATGAATGAAGAAAGTTTAAAGGAGAAGTTAAAGATAATATGTTGATCTTTCACAGAAACTACTATCTGTAACTTAGAGGAACTATGATAATGAGAACTGAATCATAGACAATATGATGGTCTTTCACATAAACTATTATCTATAACTTAGAAAGGAAATGAGGACTTCAAGTATAGGAGTGCTCTTTTAAGGAATTTTAACTTTATCTACATAAGCAAATAAAGACCTGCAACTTCATTACTATAATTGAAAAGAAGAAAACATAGCATGGAACATGACAGAGAAGCTTACAAAATTATATGCAACAACTCATGGAAACCTCTAATTCTTTCATTAATCAACAATGATATCAGGAATACAGTGGCCTAGTCTCCGGGTTCTCCAAAATTCCCACCCTTTCTTAGTAAAATTTCCTCTTTTTATACATTGTGGAATAGTTGTTGATTTCTGAAACTGCCCAAATTATCTAACTTCTTTTCTAACTATATGAAGTAAAAACTATTACATAATTTTATAGAGGGTAAAAGACACCTCAAAGAACATGAAATAACAAGAGCATAACTGGATTCAAAAGGGGATGATAACTGCTGGCTTGCTCTATTGATCTACTACCAAATTCCTCTATAAATGCCCTATTGATGCTTAATTCATTTTAGCCGTAATGAAACGCATTTAGTTTGTATAATCCTGGGCTTACATGGGCACTCTGATTGGTAAAAATACAAAGAAACATACTGGATTGTCTTCCTCTTCAACTTTAGCTCTAACCCTAGTTTTCCGCTTTACACAGCGAAATTAACGCGAATTTCTGATTAATCCATAACTCAAAAGAGTTAATTCTTCTTTATAAACCTGTCAAATCCGCCCATACAATGCTCCGTTGACTTTCATCGCAAATCAAAATTGGCCCGATAACCCCTGTAAAACTTAACTTATGCACCCTTAGGCCGCATAACTATGAAAATGTTGGAATTATACGTAATTCTTTTATATATGTGCTTTTCTATCGTAAACCTTTTATAATGAAAATATATGATAAAACATGCTTTTTCCACTTCCAATACAGGGTCCGCACAATTTCCGAGGTATACTTTCCCGCCAATTCATCCCCACCATAGATCTGTGCTTTTAAGATCAGACGGTCTGTAAAGGTTTCGGGTGAGACATAAGCCCAGAGAATACCTACCCGAAATGGGCAGTTTCCTCTCTCCACCTGACTGCTACGTGTTGAATGTTGAGTGGAATCAGGTGAGTTCCAATAAAAGCCATCTACCGCTTTTGCTCCGCCTGAAATTCTGCCTTTTAGCTTAAAATCCGCCTTTTCTTCGGTTAACGCAACGCACCGGAACTGAAAAGGAATTAACTTGATTTAATAACTCCATCAGATCCGAAATCTCTTCGCATGTCGCAATCGATGCTTTCCATATATAAATATAACATGTTACTGATATGACGGACCCACCGCAATTATAAAACGTAATATATATGCTTTTGGGTCTGGCCATCGCAATCACAATTGGCGGAACCAACCTCTATGTGCATAATGGCTTTGCAGACCTGACGGAATTATGAAACGTAATATATATTATATCAGGTCCGACTTACCCATATCGCAATCGGTTCTTATTTATATTATAATCCCTTTATAATAGAAATATAGAAAAATGCGTAATCATAATGTATATGAAGGACTTTTTGATATGGTGGATCCGACGGGACTTAAAACCATGATGTATATACCTTTCGGGTCCACCATCATAAATCGCAATCGGCGGATCTATATACATATATATAACTGCGGACCCACCGAACTTTGTAAAACGCTATTTCGGGTCTGGTGTTAACTCTTTAACACTTGTTTCCTTTGTAAATTCGATATAATTCTTTATTTAAATATGCACACACACACACACACACACACACACATATATCTATATCGGTTATGGCTCCATTTATGTTGTGATTTAACTTTATCACATGGGCCAATTCCTTTATACTTGTTCCTTTTGCGATTTTGATATATTATAACGAATAAATACCTCATTACTTTTAGACTTTGCGGAGTAGAAAATATAAAGGGCTTCATTGAGGTTGAGCCCCCCTTAATGATTTTAGGCCACACATTGTGATAAAATTTCTAAATAAGGCTTAAATCACAATATAAGCTACAGCATCTGGCTCCACCTGGGGATAGTGCTTTTGTCCCGGAAGCACTGAGAACCGCAGATCAGTGCCTTTTCCATTGGGCATGGAGTCATATATTGCTTCGGCAAGTCTTAACTATGTGAAAATCTATACAGTGAACCCACGCTGATAACTGCAGTTATAAGATGCTTGCACTTTGATAGCAAAATATTGGGAATCATAGATCAGTAGCCTTAGTTGGGCATGGAGTCCTAAACTGTGAAAACCCTGAAATTTGACGAACTGAAACATGACATTCTTGAAGGCTAAAACCTATGCAAACCAGTTTCCAACTGGGAAAGTCACCCTTATTCATCAACTAATGATTAAACTGAAGAACTGCAACTGGAAACCAAATGCTCAACACCTGAGCTTATTTATGTACAAGTTCCTACATATGTACATGATTGATCTCCATCAGGTGAAGTCAATCTTCCAATGATACCAGATTAGCATTTGAGTGCATAATCTTGAACCATTCTACCAGTGAATCTTGAAACAACAATTCATTCTGAGTTTCTCCTGAGTCCCAATGTTGTGATCCTAAATGTGTTCATCTTGTGAAACCTTCCCTGAGTCAACAGCCACATCATTGGGGTTAGAAAACCTTTCAAGAGGAACAAGTCCCTTTAGCAAAATATTATCCTTCAATTGAAAAATCTTCGGATTAGCTATTGAATCTTTTAAATCACTGATTTCTGCAACTTCTGTTGTTTCTTCTTTATCCTCATCAATTTCTGTGCCCTAAAACTCCTCAACTATAGTAAAAAATTCTTTAATCTGTTGATCATCTTCAAAAGCTTGCCAATTTTTAACATTATCAGGAACGGAGGGTCCTTGTCTCATCCCTACCTCATATCTTAGCCTTGGATTAATAGGAGGCTTGAAAATACTAGTAGACACAACCAATGAATCTGCTAATCTATTCTCATTTCTTGGAATAAATTGAATCTTAAAATTTTCAAAAGTTTCTCAGTCCATACCTCATATTTGTATACCCTAAGCCTAGGGTTCTTTGTTTGGAAATGATTTTTTATTTGCTTGATAATCAGCTTTGAATCTCCAAAAGTAGAAATTGACTTAACTCCCATTTGTTTAGTTGTTTGTAGAGCAATAATCAAGGACTCATATTTTGTCACATTGTTTGTTGTCTCGAACCCTAATTTGAAAGAAAAAGGGAACATATTACCTTTAGGCACAATTAGAAGAAAACCAACACCTGTTCCTTCCTTGGAATAAGTTCCATCAAAGAAGCATTTCCACACTCTTTCAGTTTGCAGCTCTATAATGACATTGGATGAAGCAAGCTGCTTCTAATTATCTTCAGCCAGCTCTGCATTATCATACAATGTGAAACAAGCGAAATCATCCTTCTCCTGACTATATACAGGTGAATTGCTTGCTCCATTTTTTGTAATTGTTTTTACAAACCTAGTTTCTCTGTACAATCTCCTCTCCTCCCCACCAAAAATCAATATAACAGCATATGTAAAATCCAATTTCAAAATACCACCCAATTTAGCCCCCCAGGACCTAGATAGAAGCATTCCAAATCTAGCAGGGATATCTGCTACTACTACATCCATGACCAAGCTTCTAGCTGGAATTTGGGCTAATGACACTACCAGATCCTTAATAACCCCCAGACACCTGACTTTGCTCGAATCAAAAGAATACAATTCCCTATAGGGTTTGGTAACTTATAGATCTAGTTGCTTCATTACTGACAAAGGCAAAAGATTATGTGAAGTTCCCAAATCAAACATACAATTATGTAGGAGGAAATCATGAACCAATAGGGAAATATAAAAAGGAGGTATTGAAGAATCTACTTCCTCTGCATGTGGACCAAAAACCACTACTGGTTTGTCTTCCTTTTCCAACTCCTTAGTAAGACAAAACAAGTGACCCTGTTTATCAGTCCTTTCGTTCTCATCTTCACCTTTCTTCATGGCTGGAATTACTTGAGGAATTGAAACAAGTTTCTCCAAAGGAATTTTTTCAGTTTGATCTTGAGAAGACTCACCTTGAAGTATTTATGTCTTGTCATTTTCATTCTGTTGCTGCTTTCCTTTATTCACTTGTTTTGCAGAATGAGATTATTGTGGAGTCGCCTTTGGTGAGGAAGTTGAAACTTGCTGCTCACTTTCATTTTCTTTATTTCTTGATCTCTTCCTCGATCTTAAATCATATTTCTTATGTAGTTAAGCTTGCATAAAATCAGAGAATTGCTTGCAATATTCATCAATTTTATCATGACTGGCATATGTTTCATCATATTCATACTTCTCTTCTTTGATATCAAGTTCATCTTCATCCACTGCATATAATGTAAAAATTTGATCTTCAGGATGCTCTTGTTTTTCAACAGGACCTGCCTCTATATATAATGGTGCTTGAATTTGATCTTGATCTTTTCTTTCCTTTTGCAAGATTTGCAAAGGTTGTCTTCTGAATTGGGGATTAAAGTTCTTATTATACTATGTTTGTCTCTGAGAGT
The DNA here is from genome assembly GCA_031772625.1 of Pinus tabuliformis. Classification (NCBI taxonomy): domain Eukaryota; kingdom Viridiplantae; phylum Streptophyta; class Pinopsida; order Pinales; family Pinaceae; genus Pinus; species Pinus tabuliformis. Next base: position 271,654,494 of record CM062817.1, on the reverse strand, counting down.
TCTTATTCTCTAACTCTAACCTATTTAACTTATCTGACATAGTTTTAATTACATTACACACATCCTACAATGATTGAATTTGAGAGTATTCTATCTTTGCCTTTCCCTTGTCTTGGGTAGGCTGTGTTTCTAGTGCTTTTCCTGCAGCCACCAGATTCGCTTCTATCTCTAAAGAATTTGTTTGGATTTGATCAATGGTTGGAGCTCTTCTTTCCCTTAATGTGAATCCAAAATTTGATTCAAAAGCCCCTGCAAAAGTTATTTTTGCACCAACAGGAGGAGGCTTAATCTCTGCTGGGAGACTATTGTACAATTTGTTAAATCTTCTAACAAATTCGGCCACAGTTTCATCAGACTTCTTCTTTATGGCGTTAAACTCTGTTAATGAATATCCATGGTCTCTTTTTTCTTCCCATCTCTAAATAAACACATGTTTCATCTCTTCCCAAGAAGGAATGGTATTATTGGGAAGTCCTTTGAACCATTTCCTTGCTTCTCCATCCAGGGATTGAACAAAAAGTCTTAGAACAACATCTAAATATTCAACATTTAGGTTTTCTGCAAAATCACAAAATACTACTACATGATTTTCTGTTGTCTATTCATCTTCTCCTGAAAAACGTGGAATAGTTTTAAGGTAATCCTATGGCATTTGATTAAAGGTTATGGTAGTTGAAGAGGTGCATACCTATTCACTAAGAATGCAGGTGCTGCCATGTTTACTGAACTTTGATTACCAACAGATGTGGAACTTGATTGAGAGGTAAATGGAATGTGCAAAGGAGGTAATGTGGTGCAGCACTGATATGGTGGGAATCAGCTGGAGACACGATGCGATGGATCGCAATCGCAGATTGGTGAAGGGAAGGCATTACTAAAAATTGGCTCCAGTGTACTCGGGTTGCAATGCGATAAATGCAATCGAAGATCACAATCGCAAAACGCAGGAATACAGAGTCACACATTATGATTACCCGTTGATTCACCGTTGAACTACAATTTGCCATAAGTTCCCAGATGCGAGATGTTTATTGGTTCTAGTTTATAGTGTTGTTGGGTCCGCCACATCGCAATCACATAATCACCCGCTGCATACACAAACATTAAGCTCGTCAGTCCTTGCCGATTGCAATTTGCGATGAACAGTCGCCCAACAGAGTATGGCCCTCCACGTGGTGAAATTTTCACCCAGTTAGCGTATTTTTGGGGCTAATTTGTAGGATCATATCGGAAATGGGGCAATTTGTGGAACGAATAATGGGAAAATGAGGGGAAGTCATAACTTCTTCATTTTTTCACCAAATTGGATGAAAGAAGAGGCTAGATGGCCATTTTTGGACACTTTGAACTGATTGGAGCAGGTTTAAGAAGCATTTGAGCATTGTAAACACAATTTTTTACACTTTTGAGCATAATAGAGAGGCCCAAGCCATTGGAAGCTGGACCAAGGAGACGTAGCCTAGGAGGGGTGAACTCTTTTATCATTTGCTTGTTGTAATGTGTTTTTGATAATGTTCTATATATGTTTATGTTGTTGTTGAGTTTTTTATTTATGTTAAATTGCTCATAAAATTAACATTAAAACTCTTCATTTTACTTGCAAAAATTCATGAATCCTTAAGCACAATGAAAGCATTTTATTAATAATCTAAGGAATATCTTAGCACTGCAAACTAATATTCTAAATCAGATCAATTTGGTATTAGAGCACTAGGTTTGTTTGGTGAAAGAAGGATTTAACTGTTTGCAAGTTTATGTCATGCTTGTAAGGTTAAAACTCAAAAGAGGTGAAGGAAAGCTGGTTGGAAGCCCTAAAGTTGGGTCAAGGGGAGGAAGAGAAAGGTTGCCACAATCTCCAACATCAGTTCAGCCTCAAGTTTCAGTTGAGACTCCATAGAGCATGTCTCATGAAAGAGAACCTACAAACATGACAGAAGATGAGAAGACCTTTAGAAAGGCTTTCTTTGATATGATAGAGATGGTGAAGTTCCTCTATGAAGAGAGGAATAGCAGGTTGCAAGGAGAAAGTTCCAAACCTCCCAAAGGAGAAGGCTCTTCAGGAGGAAGTAATGGAAACAGAGGTAATGGAAATGGAGACAAACCTCTACCCTCTCCACCATCTTCTTCATATTCTTCTTCACAAGAATCTTCACACTCTTCCACTAATATAACCCTTACTCGTACGCATCAACATTCTTCAAAAGGAACTAGTAAATCACCTTTTTTAAAACTTCATGTTAAATTCGAGTTTCCCATGTATAATGGTGAAGTGAATGTAGAGAAGCTTGATAATTGGATTCGTCGGTTGGAGGTCTATTGCAGGATTCAAAACCTTCAAGAGGATGACATAAATATTTAGTTAGCTTCCTTGAGAATGGAGGGTGCAACACTAATATGGTGGGAATCAAAGACTCAAGAGGAGATTAGAAAACATGGTAAGATCTCCATTTCTTGGAATGATTTCTTTGCTACAATCAAAAGACAGTTCTACCCTCTAGCTTATACGCAAAAATCCATCATGAATTGGCAAAACTTTAGACAGCTTAAAGGTCAAAATGTGCAAGATTACACCCAAGAATTCAGAAAAAAAGTCTTTGATGTTAGGCGTAGATTTGCAATCACATGACACATTGCTGAAGAACATAGGGAGTTTACACAGTTACCTTAGGCATACTATCTTAATGTTTAATCCCAGTAATCTAGATGATGTGTGTGCAAGCCACTCATCTTGAGGCAAGAGGGAAAAACACCCCAGAAGAAGGTAGTAAAAAGTCGTTTAACGGTAAAAAGAAAGAAAAGGGTTTAAGGGAAAGAAAAATGCATCCATTAAAAGGAAGGAGAGAAAACAATCTGTAAACATTATTCCAGAGAGGGTCTCGATGACGCTCACCATCCCAAAATGAAACCAAAGAAATTCAACAACAAAGGAAAAGAAAAGACAGTTGCAATCACTCAAGAAGAGGATTTGGGATCCAAATCGGGTGATGAAACAAAAGCCACAACCATTAGGTTTCAAGGAAAGGAATCCATTGCTAGCAATAGTTCTTCAAGCTCGCAAAATGAAACTCCAAATGAAAAGAGAAGAATAGAAATGTTTCACATAAGGGTGATATCGAAACATAACAAGATTGATACGCTGTTTGATAGAGGCTCTCAAGCCAATATTATCTTAAAAAACATTGTTAAGAGTTTAAATATGGAAACTCTTCCACGTCATAAACCGTATCCACTTGGATGGGTATGTGACAATGCACAATTGTAGGTTACGAGAAAGTGTAAACTGATATTCGTAATCACTGCAAAATTCATAGATGAAGTGGAGCGTGACGTTGTGCCGCTAGATATCTGTGGCATCATTTTGGGCAGCCCATACCTTTATGGCAGAAAAGCTATTTTCCATCGACATGAAAAAAAATATCACATTTTCAAAAATGGAGTAAAATATATTGTGAGAGCTCACAGCAAAAAAATAAATCTTTAGATCATTAATGCAGGGCAGATGAAAATACTGGTGAATTTGAGCAAGAATCTTGTGCTTCTCATGATCAAACTCGAGAATGATATTGATTATGAAGTGTTTTATGGTTGTAATTCGAATTCGAAAACTGATTTGGTTGACGTTGTTAACCAATCTAATGAAATGTTTCAAGAATCAAAGGGATTACTTCCCAATAGGGGAATCCAACATGAGTTACAGTTGCAGCAAAAGTGCCTTCTTCCTAACATTGGCATGTACAGGGTGTCAGTGATGGAAAGCACACAAATTAAGATGCAAATCCTAGGATTTTTGAATAAAAGGATCATTCAGCCTACTTCCTTTACTATGTGGTGCACCTCTTGTTTTGGCGCACGAAAAGAATGGTAAGAATTTCCTTGAATGGGATTCAAGAAGTGGTTTTCATCAAAGTAGAGTTGTTGAAGGAGATATAGGGAAGACAACATTCAAAACCAGGCAAGGTTTGTTTGAGTGGCTTGTTATGCTTTTCGGTCTTTTCCATGCTCCTACTACTTTTACACATATGAAGAAAGATGTGTTGAAGCCATTTCTAGAAAAGATAGTCTATTTGGATAACATTTTCATTTTCTAGAAATTTCATTATGAACATGTCATGTGTGAGAAAAAAATACTTGATGTCGTATGTCAAGAACATTTGTTTCTGAAGATGTCAAAGTATATGTTGGATAAAACTTCTTTGAGGTACTTGAGCTATGAAATTGGTTCTTCCAAGCATGTTCACGTTCCTAACGACTTTTTGGTAGTCTTTTTGGGATGTGGAGAAGGTGAGCTGAAGTTAGACCTCTCCAAGATTGATGTCGTAACAATTTGTGGTGGTATTGACTCCATTCCTGTAAACACAGGTTAAAGAATCATACATCCCTATGAAGCCACATATCCCTTTTCTCTGCTCGAAATTTTCACAGGAAGGCTCAAGATAGTCATTTAGATTAGAGGTGTTCTGGGAGCAACTCAATGTTGGAGGAGAAATTTTGTTAATTTTTCTTCTATTGTAGTTCATTTGTATTCGTTGGAAATTGTGCAAAAGGTCTTACAGTGGGGAGGAAAACAACGAGAGGCATTTGATGCTTTAAAACAAAAGATCAGTACAACTCCAGTACTTGCTTCTCCATACTTGAGACAATCATTTAAGTTTCAGGTTGTTGTGTGTGACTATGCCATGGACGTAGTCTTTTTGCAATGTGGTAAGCCCATTTCTTTTCATTCAAGAATTTTCAATGATAAAGTGTTTAAGTTGCAGCGACAAAGGCACTTCCATTGGATGGGTTTTCTTCTACTATTCCACTCGGTCAAAAGGTATAATATAGGTACAAGCGACAAGTTTGTCGATGTACTTTCTAGGCCTATAGTTTGTATAACTATTTTCCTCAAGCATCATTTTGTTTTCAATGAAAGTTATGTTCAGAAAAATACATACTTTCAAGATGTATATTCAAGCTTGAGTCAAAGGAATCAATTGGAGGAATTTGTTTACCATTTGCATCATAATGTATTGTATCATCTTTGTAAGAAGGATGTTGCTACTGATAATAACATGGACAAGGCCAAAGAGTTCATTGAACGACTCCAAATAGTACATTAAACAGTGCAAGAACAGCTTGAAAAGGACAAATGCAAGTACACAAAAAAGGTACGACAAGCATTGTGCAGATCACAAGTTCCAATTCAGTGATCAGTGGATCGAGATTGGAAAGGTGAGGGAACTATACCCTCACCTGCTGGTCAATTGAAAGTGATCTTTTGGTGTACAAAAGACTTCGAGTGGGGAGGAGTGATCAAGTGCTCAAAATTAGGCTCAAAAATCAAATTGTCAAAATCTTGATAAACTTAGATTCAGATCGAAGAGCTCGTCATTCTAATTCCAATGGTGTGAAAAACACTCAAATTTGAGCTCATATGTAGATGTTAGAGCAAGTCAAAGTTCAAGTTTGACTTGGAGACATGGCAGGATTGGATGATGTGGCAAGTTCCTTCAACGAATGAGGAGGCACCAAGTGGCAAGCCACCATTGGCCCCCGCATGTCACAAATCACAATCGCAGGCGGGTCGATGTTAAAAAATCGGCCCCATAACAACCAAGGTGCGATGCGATAAGGCAAGCGGGAAGGCATTCAAGAATCGGCTAGAGACATGATGCAATGGATCATAATCGCAGATCGGCGAATGGAAGGCATTATGGAAAATCGGCCCTGACATACCAGGGTTGCGATGCGATAAACGCAATCATAGATCGCAATCGTACACCGCAGGAAAACAAAGTCCTATATTATGATTACCTATTGATTCACCACCAAATTGCAATTTGTGATAAGTTCCTAGATGAGAGATATTTATCGGTTCCTGTTTATGATGTCGTCATGTCTGCCACATTGCAATCGTACAATCGCCCACCGCATACACAAACCTTAAGCCGCCGGTCCTTGCCGATTGTGATTTGCAATGAACAGTCGATCGACAGAATATGGCCTGCCGCGCGGTGAAATTTTCACCTAGTTAGCGTGTTTTTGGGGCTAATTTGTAGGATCATGCCAAAAATGGGGCAATTTGTGGAGCGAATAATGGGAAAACAAGGGGAAGTCATAAATTCTTCATTTTTTCACCAAATTGGATGAAAGAAGAGGCTAGATGGCCATTTTTGGACACTCTGAACTGATTGGAGCAGGTTTGAGAAGCATTTGAGCATTGTAAACACAATTCTTTTACACTTTTGAGTATAATAGAGAGGCCCAAGTCATTGGAAGTTGGAACAAGAAGACGTAGCCCAGGAGTGGTGAACTCCTTAATCATGTGTTTGTTGTAATTTGTTTTTGATGATGTTTTGTATATGTTTATGTTGTTGTTCAGTTTCTGATTTATGTTAAATTGCTCATAAAATTAACATAAAAGCTATTCATTTCACTTGCAAAAATTCATGAATCCTTAAGCACAATGAAAGCATTTTGTTAATAATATGAGAAAGATCTTAGCACTGCAAACTAATATTCTAAATCAGATCACTTGAATGGCACAATATAGTGTTATTTTCCACCCTAAGGTTCATTAAGGACAGACTACATAGATCATGTTGAGACTCTCCCACTGCTTCATTGTATTCTCAATTTATGAAGATGGTCACACTTTGTACCACCAATAAGGTGTGACTAATCACTCCTTGAAGCATTTGCAAGACGCAATTGGTCATGTGCTACATCAAAGAAAATTCGTGAGTGTCTCTAGAGCCTTCTAGATGTGATCATCCACAAGGAGGTTAATGTTGGATGAGTTGGCTATCTTGCATAAGTAGCTTTGGGACTTGTAATAGAATTAGGATTTCCTAAGTTCTAGAGATATATTTCCATCCTCTAACCTCCTCCATTAATCTATTTAAGGAAGGCCTCTGAAAGGAGAAGGGAGGAAGAATCATTTTCAAAATTATTTGAAAGAATTTTTTGTGAGTGAAAATATTTGGAAGGACTTGAAGGGAATTTAGTCCTTTCGCTCATGGAAGGAAATCACTTAAATCTATGATCTACTTGAATGATCATTATATTTAGTGATCTCCACCTCTCCTACATGATAGGAAAATGTGTGAAAAGATATATTGATTCTCAATCGAGTTTGTTAAAGAAAGGCCTCCAGTAATCCAATGAGATTTATAATGCTCATACATAAACATGGTTCAACTAGCCAAATTTCAAAACAAAATGGCCTGATTATCCCACATCAATAAATTAGTGGTGGCAAGGATTTGTGCCTTCTTCCTTGAAGATTTGTTTCTTATGTTGGACTTGCAAGGCCTAGGGGTTTGGTCACAAGGACTAGAGATAGGGAAAGGATACACCCTTTAATAAATATAAGCCCAAGTTTGGATATTGATAGATCTAGCCAAGGTTAATGCTATTATGTTGATTGGACAACCACTATTGAGTTGAATCCAAGAAAAAACTTTTCTATTTCCATTGAAAAGCCTTTGGAATTCAACATCAGAACTAAAGAAAGTAGTTTTACCTAATTTCTAATAATGGAAGGACCACCAACTGGAAAAACATTGGCATACTTAGGATTACTAAACCCATGATTTCCATATTGTGGAAGTGTCAAAACCATGAAACACATCTTCTACCTATGCACTTTAGCTAAATTGGCATGCGCTTAGGCTAAGGCTCTCTATTAGTGATACCTCCTAGCTTCTATCTCTTCAAAAGTTCCCCTCCTATGGGATAGGTTACTTAGGCCATTAAGTGCTCCTTTTGAATTGAATTTTTATTTCTTTCATATTGAAAAGAAAAAAATGATGTTTTATTTAATAACAATGAGATTTCCCATGCTTTCTAATGGCATTATATAAAAGTACTTTGTGTTAATGGGTACTTGCATATAACTTGGAAATCTAAAAAAATTGAGATAGAGATGAACCACTTACAAAAAGTCTTAGAGATTTGCAAGGACGTTCCATGTATGATGGGTGGGGAGAAACCTAGCCCCTCCCCGCCCTCTTATCCATTGCCCTAGTGGAGTTGTTACCAGAGATCATGTTACCCCTCATTTTGCATGAGAGCTTGTACTAGTGAATTTCTTCACTACAAATGTTATTTTCATGATAAATAGCTTTCGATAATTGGGAGAATCACTTGGTTCCATGGATTGTTGATGAAATAGATGATGATGTGTTAGGAGTTCTAATTATGTATTGATTATTGTTTTAGTCTCCACTCCTTACTCAATTATTATACAAAAGGATGCACAGATCCCTTGGTGGAACACCTTATCATTTTTTGGCACTGCATTGGCTTCACTGTGACATTTGGAATTTTTATGACTCTTGAAGCATCTTTATAATTCTTAAGGTAGTTCATAATTATCATGGTAGTTTCACAACTTTTGAGGCATTGGTCAAAATGTCCTAGGCATTTTGGGGCTATTATCTAGACCTATCATTCTTTGCCACAACAAAAATCATGGACCACTTAACATGTTCACACATTTGGAGGTATGTGCAACATAGTTTGATGGGACATCCACCATGGAGCATGCATAACTTAGCCATTAGGGTTTTTAATTGGTACTTATCAAAATCTTCCTGGACTTCTCTTGACTTAAGGATATGGTAAGCATGATTTGAGGGGTAGGTTACACATTTCCTAACATATGACTAGTGGAGTAATTTTAGGGGGGATGTCCCTTCTTTTCATGGAGATGGTTGAATGTTCTTCCCATTCCACATGTTGATGCATTTCATCATGGATCCACTTCCTTGATTTGAAATTGGCATCCACTTTGGAGGTTACTTTACATAGTTTATCATGTTTGTTGAAGGAATGTCTCATCTTGGACGAGATTTAGGAGGTTCCAAACCCTAGACCTAGGGCTGCATTACAAATTTTGAGGGTTCCCTAACTTCAAGATTAGTTATCTTTTGGTAGAGTGCCTAGAATTTTGTCAAATCAATTCCATTAGATGTAAAATGGCCATGGGATTTCCTAATGATCATAAAACAAAATCAAGAAAAAATTGGCATAGTTATGGTACTTTTAAAATCTACCATGAGAAAAATTTCATCACAATTTAGACTAATTAAAGGAACACCCCACATCTTTTTCTTCGGCATTTTCCTTATGCGGTGAGTTTTTTTGTTGATATGTCCCCATGATGAAAAGTGATGTAGCTTTTGAGGTCACATGTCTCATGTTTTTATGTATTTATTGGGGATCAACAATTCTCGAGGGATTCTACTCATTATTTGTTGGGGCATTCCAGCTTGGAGAAATACATATCCACCTTGGGGGGATGTAGCATGTTTTTATTGCTTATTTTGAGGAGTTGGTTGTGTATCTATCAACTTGGAGACCTTTGGAGGTTAGACATTGGGCCTTTGACTCACCATCTTCCCTCTTTAATGGAGACATCCCACTTTCCTGGCCTATTTTAATTGGAGTATTGTACATGTGGCTTGACCATTTTATTTTTCCATGTATTTTTACTACTAATAAAGTCACCAACTTAATGAGAACTGTGACTTTAGAACAAGAACTCTAGCCCTCAAAAACCATATTTTTGCATATAAAACATTAAAATACCCTAAAATGAAAAACGGGTGATGTGACATCATAATTTTTTTCATTTAAGGTTAAAATTTCATTTTTCAACCATGGCATTGAATTCCTAATATCATGACTATGGAAAACCTTAGAAATCAATAAAAATAAACATAAAATGATTATATATATGTATGTGTGTGTAAAAATTAGAACTCATGTGAAATCTTTCCCTAACACAACTTGACCCATATTCAATAGGGAATTGAAATTACAAACATTAATAATATAAACAAATCATAAAAAATATTATTTAAAAATAAATAACTTAACATTTAATTAAAATTAGAAAATTTCAATTTCTTAAAAAAATCCAATTAAATATTTTGAAAACACCTAAAAAATATAAAAACTATTTTTTAAAGCAATTTACTTTAAAAATTAAACAAGACTAATATAAATTAAAATATTTTTTATTTAAAAAAAAATAACTTAACATTTAATTAAAATTAGAAAATTTCAATTTCTTAAAAAAATCCAATTAAATATTTTGAAAACACCTTAAAAAAAATATAAAAACTATTTTTTAAAGCAATTTACTTTAAAAATTAAACAAGACTAATATAAATTAAAATGAATTAAGTTTAATGAAAAAATAACAAAAGTGTAGATTTTGATAGTTGTTTATTTGGTTTAGAATTTCTAAATAAAAATATGCAGGAAAAATTTTAATCCTCTAGATCCCCTATATATTTATACATATAAATTAAAAAAATATAAAAAATAAAACTGAAAATAATTATATAATAAATATATATAAAAAAATATATTAAAAATTAAAAAATAAAAAATAAAAATAAAAATAAAAATAAAAATAAAAATACACATATATTTTATTGAATTGAGACTTCCGTGATCTATATCAATTTTTTGAAGAATTTTTCGGCAAAAATGACATGGAGAAATTTTTGTTGATGCGTTTCGAACCAACCAGAAAAATACACATATACTTTTTTCGGAAAAAAAAATAAAATTTAAAAAAAATACCTAAGTGTCCAATTTTCCATCCGACACCGCCACTGCCACGCCACCGCAGTGTAGTTCCATATATCGCCCCCATTTATACATATAATTTTTGTTTTTTTATTTAAAAACAAAAAAATAAGAAAAAAAAAATATTAAAAGAACAAAAAAATTCCAAAATAAAACTTGACAACCTCCCAGGCTCCCACGCCTTGCCGAACGACACTGCCGCCGTAGTGCTGGTCGGGGGGCATCCCTACCCTTTACACGTATGAGTTTTGATTTTTTTGGGTTTTATTTGTATTTTTTTAAATTTAATTTTGTCTATATATATATTTTTCATTTTTAATCTTTACCGTCAGTATAGTATTAAGTTTTCAGTTTTATTTTTAATGGCTTATTAATTTATTTTTATCAAAATTTTCTACCATTTATTCATGGTTTAATATTATGAATTTAATTTTTGTATTTTTTAATATTATTTAAATTGATTTATTTTTAAGGTGATTGGTTGAGGTCTTATTACATTCTCTTTAATAACTTCTATTTTTATTAGTTATTATTTTTTGTTTTTAGTTTTATTTCATTTTAATTTAACTTTTGTGTTTTTATTTTTTTCCCTTTATTATTATTTTCATTTTCATGAATTGTAATTTTTTTTTTTTCATATTTTCAATTTAAGATAACTTACTATCCTATTAAAACATATTTTAATAATTTAATTATAAAAAATTATATATATATATTAATAAAAAGTAAAACACATAAATTAAAAAAAATAATAAATATATATATTAAAGTGTATATGTTAATACAAAAAATACTAGTTAATCATATTTCACAATTTTTGGTGATGGCATTCAACAATACAATATTATATTAGTTGTTTTATTTTTATGATGAAATTTGTCTTTATTGTTTTTTAGTTTAATAAACTATATTTAAGCTAAGCTACATGTACTAGCTATTATGTAGCCTTTGTTCATTTCTAAGTTTTCACTTATTTTAATTTTTTTCTTTTAAACTTTTTTATATAAAATAAAATTTTAAAAGTTTTTTAAATGTTTAAATTGTTATTTTTTTAATTTAAATTTTAGTTTTTTTTTATTGATTAAATAAATTTTAAAAAAATATGAATTGTGTTGCAATTTTTTTAAAAATAGTGTTTTATTATTATTTTGTTTACATTAATAAGGATATTCTAGATTATAATTAAAAATATTACAATTTTGATACATTATTGAAAAATGGTTTTACTTCTAGTAGTATGTTTGAAATTGATGGTTGATATTTATGATTTGATTGCAATGGTATTAGTTTTTTAAATTAAAATTTAAATAAGTTATAATTTTAACTTTGAAAAAAAAACTTGCACTTGGTAGAACCATTATGTGATTTAGGTGTTGATTTTAAGGTGTTTTTGTAGTCATGAAATTGGAATTTTAACCTTAAAATGAAAAAGGGGAGAAATTGTGTCAACTGTTTTCAAAATGATCATTAAAATCAACACTAAATGTGACATCTAAGAAAAAGAGAACTCAATAAAGTTCTTTTTAAGTTGGTGACTTTGTTTACTTACTTGGAGGAAATGGTTTTTTTTTTCATCCATAGGCTATATCTAAGATCTCACATGACATATTATTATTTTATTGTAAAACAACCTGAGCTAGACTCTACATAAAGCGTATTCATTTTTTATTTTTATTCATGGTTGGAATTTTTTGAGGTTCCACTCATTGGAGCTTGGTTGACATATCTTTCTTAGAGCATATGGATGTGTAAAGGTTTCCTTTTGTGGATGTTGGTGTCAATTCTTGAAGCTTCTCTATCTTAGTTCTTATTTGGTGCATAAAGAGAGATAGTGAAATGCTTAGGTCTTGTACAAGCTAATTACATTGACATTTTGGAGTAACTCCTCTCTTTGATAATTATTGGTACCTTTCCTTGCCTAGATCCATGTTGGTACCCTAGCAAGAAGTATTAAATATGTTTATCAAGCCATATTTGATCTTAATTGTAATAATAAATATGTTAATCAAGCCATAGTTGATCTTATTGATAATGGTTTGCCCCTTGAAGACCCCTTCTTGTAGGGATTTGGTCTTCGTTGCTAATCTTAATGATCTTAATTGAACATGACTTTCTTCCTCATTGATTCTATTCTCTTATTCCTAATCCTTCAACAAAATAGACCAATTGTTTAGAGGGCTTTTCTTCTTCCCTCCATAAACATCTTTGATTTACTCCACTCTATAATCCTTATTCGATTTGGCACCAATATGTACCTCCTCTAATCACCTCTTTTAAAGTAAAAATAAAAAACACTAAAATGTTGTTTTCCTAACCAATATCTACCTCCTTCCATCACTTCTTTTAAAATCCCAATAATTAAAACCCAATCAGTCACGAGAAAGTGGATTTTTAGAAACACAAATTTAAGCACGTTATATGTCGGGCAATACAAAAACCAAGAATAAAGCAAATAATGCTACACGCATCCACTTGGACGCAAATAATGCTACAAGATGCCAGATTTTAAATTTAGTTATTATTTATTTTATAAGTAAAAAATCTAAATTGCTCATTAGTTATTTGATCAAGTAGATTTAAAATCGGTTATAAATTATTTATAACAGTATGTATTTTTTAAAGATTTAATATTTTTATTGTTTTTTTTTTAAATTCATAAATATTTAATAAAAATATGTAATTTATTATTAAAATTAGTAATTTTTTGGTTAACATTTTATAATATATGTAAAAAAATAAATCAATTTTTAATTAAATTAGAGAATTTTTTTCAAAAATATTCAAAAATCTTTAAAATTTTCTATTAATTAATAGAGATACAATTAGTCATTTTCCTGTGGTTTAGTTTAGTGCATGAGTGGTTTAACCACTAATTAACTTGAGTCTCGGATGCTTGTTTTGAGGTTTAGAACGGTTTATGATTCGGACAAAATAACTCATGTCATTAGCTGTTCATAAATCTTACATATATCTAAATTTCATGAATCTGTACATGAAACTGAAGAAACTTAACTAAATTTTCCATAAATACATGAGCCTTGGTTCTCCATAAATTCCACAACCATTTTCAGAACAAAGTTTCTATTAAAAATGTCTGCATAACATGCAGAAATAATAATTATAATTTGTAAATGCAGCTGAGCCCATAGGCAAAAATCATAGAATCCAACAAATTATTGCAACGAATATTCTTGTGAGAGGCAGGTGAACCCAATAAATTATAAGCATCAAATAATAAAATGATATGGCACATCGTCACATTCATCCAGTTTTAATATTTATATCTAATCATGGTGATACTGTAATGTAATAGGTAGGGAGACTTAATAATCTTCAACCATCTCAAAAGCAGGCGTCCAACATACAGCAGCAGCAGAGGGTAGCGCAACTGCAAAATATAAAACCACGAGGAAAGCCCCTTTATCAGAATTTGTAAAATAAAAATAAGAGTACCCAGCTTTTAGATATGTAATATTAGTATACATTTATTTTAAATAAGGATTTAAGGGATCTAATTTTTCCAGGTGTCTTTTATCATGAATTCAAAAAAATCTATTTTTTTACCTGTAATTTTTTTATGAGCCGATATTATACATCATACTAATGTCTTTTATCATGAATTCAAAAAAATCTATTTTTTTACATGTAATTTTTTTATGAACCGATATTATACATCATACTAGACTATATAATGAGCTCCGGGCTTAATGAATATGGAATTCTTCTAATCATACAAACCTTCTAAACCATACATAATTCAAGTCCAAAATTCCATCCATATTCATTCAATTTAGAAATTGTTAACTCACCATCCTTCCCAGAAGCCATCTCCTCTCTGCTGTGTCTGAGCAGCAGCATAATTCTGAGGGGGAGGGCAAACATGTTGAGGATACCCAGGAGGAGGAGGGGGGTATGCCTGAGGATGCCCTTCTGGTGGATACCCTGTTGACAATAACACAAAATCAATTCCCTGTCAGTACTTCTCCATATCACAACACTTTTGAAAAATTAATGAATCGAGAAAGCAATTCACATAGATCTATTAAATTATCTGATACCCATCTAAATCCAGGCCTAATATCACATATTTCATAACATTTCCAAAATTAAAACAGCCATTTTATTGACTGAACTTCCATCCATGTCAAATAAACAAAACATTTCTATGATATCAAATAAGTGGAGTCCAAGAAATCGATAAAACCAGTGAGACAAAGGGTGTATAAGAGATGGCAAAAACCTTGAGGAGGAGGAGGAGTCATCTGGTTTTTCTGACTGTAATTTGAGCTCATAGTTGCACAACGTTAGAGAAAGCCCCTGCAATCTGCCTCTGATTCTCAAATAATGTGGTGATGAAGAATGTTTGGAAGGATACGCTCTCTTCTTTGGGCTTCGTCTGCTATCATTAGGAGTTGCATGATCTTATAGGAACGTCAATACGCGTGCAAGGAATCTTACCACAACGAATGCGCGTTCTCCGGAATTACGTTATCGAATTGACTATTGGTAGGCTTGTACCACGGGGCGGCCATACGAAGTAACTTGGAAGTTGGCCTGTAAGGGACTTAAACTTGCATGTCGTGTAAGTTAGGTATATGTATTTCTACAACTATTTCACTGAACTATCTAACCGTTGGGACGAGAGGTGGAAGTCAACATAGAACCAATAACGTCATTGTTTGGTAAGGACTCAACGACATGTGCAACCAATATTTTAAAGTCTATTGCATCATAAATACGGGGTCATAAATATTTTTCTTTTTTCTTTTTTCCTTTTGGGATGAAAAAAAAGTTATATTTATATTAATCAAATGAATTATGTACATCATAGCAATATTGCTTTGTTGGTACATCATAAAATACAAAAACAGAGCATCTAAGTTGCTTGGTCAGTCAACCTCAATAAAATGACCATATACAGTCAGGTACATACAATGAGAGAAACCAAATAAGAGTTGCATATGGAATATAGCAAATATATAAGAGAATAGTAAAAACAGTTAATTCTATATAAAAAAAAATGATGAAACCATCAACCCATATTCATAGTGAATCATATAAAGAAACATATCGCTCTCTGATTCAATTTTTACCTGTTGTCATACCAAAAAAGAAACACTGTTATACAAAAAAAGGTCATAGACTATTTGCAAAAACTATCCTGGAAACGTGAACTCCATGATGCCCATAACATTGTCCTCCATAATTATATCCATCTGCACATCTCCCACATTTCCTTGCAGTCCTTTCTTCGAGAGCACATCCACAAGCTAGTTGTGTTCTCTGCCGGTGTGCTTGATTGGAGGTCTCCCGAGCTGAGACCAAAGACTTTCAATTCTCCTTAACTAGCCAAGAAGAGCTGATTGTTTGATCTATAACTTACCATTTACATGATCCAAGATAATATTTGAATCCCCATATCTATGGATCTCGGGGATATTGAGAAAATTTATGAGCCATAAGATACCCCATAGAGCCATTGCCTCAGCGTTGTTATTTTATCCCATACTAGCATTCCAGTGGGCTCTGTATTGTAGTTCATTTGACATCGCTATCCAGAATCCACGGCCACAAACATTATTTTGTGCCGCACCATCAGAAAAAGCAATCGAGAACACCATGAGAGGGCAGTTGCTCCTTTGATGATTTTTTTTGGGAACAATTTCTTGTACAGGAAACAATGAGTATAATGATATGATATTTTCATATATCAGTTTGAAATCCTTGGCCAAGTTCTCAAATATGAATTTATTTCTCCATTTCCATATAGTCCAGAGGAAAAGGAGCGAAATTATCCTCCAAGCAGGTTTCTATTTACTCCACCACCCCATACAATCTACAATGTCAAAAAACTGATTATAAGGAAAACTATAATGCATTACTAATTTCTCCCATACCTGGATCACGTGATGACACTTGAGGAACAGATGATCATTGTTTTCCCCCTCTTGTTTGCAAATCACACATATACTTGGCCCATGCCATTGTCGCTTTTGCAGGTTCTCCCATGTGAGGTTCTTGTTATGGTATACTAACCATGAGAACAAGATGATTTTGATAGGAATGTGATTTTTCTAGGGAGCATATAAATCAGATCCTCCATACAACTGCCACCTCTACCACACATATTAATACATACATCAACCACCATAACATTTCCTGACTTCATTCTTCCCGACCACACCAGTCTATCACATTGTTCCTCCCAGCATATACCGAGTTCTTTTGAGCCAACGCTAATTTGCATCCATTCCATAACCAGATTACCAACCATCCCCAGTTCTTGTGGTGTTTTCCATATGGGGGATCTTTCCCGCCATGAATTAATTAGTTGGCTCCAAAAATATATGCCTTTTCTATATAAAAAATCAAGTAAGGATATTGATACACAACAATCCCCACTGGCTCCATGAATCTGATCCACCCCAATGATGATAGAGTGACCAGAACCCATATTCCACACCAGATGTTGAATAAAATATTTTGTGACCTTTTGCAAACTGCGCCATATGGCTGATCCACTTGAAATGCGAATACTGTGCTTGCGGAACTAATATAGGAAATCCTGATCTTTCATATATTTTTGTCTGATCACCTTGCTCCATATACCAGACCCAAAGATAGCTTGCCATAAGGATTTCATCAGCAGTGAGGCCCCAAATGATTTAAGATTCATAATACCCCAGCCCCCCATTCTTTTTGGGCAAGCAATATGAGACAATTTGGTCAAGTGGAATTTATTCTGTCCATTGCAACCAACCCATATAAAATTGGCAATAATATGATTTATGCTATTAATGATGGCCTTAGGAATGTGAAATAAGTGTGCCCAATATACCCCCAGTTGGGTAAGAACAACCTGTGTGAGAATCACGTGTCCACCCAAAGACAAGCAACAGAATTCCCATCCAGAAACTCATTTGAAAAATTGGTCGACCAACCATTGCCAATCTATGTTTCTATAGTAGTTTGGTTTAATGTGATAACTGAGATACTGCATACCATTCTGCATCGATTCCACCTCAATACCGAACAGATTTTTAATATAATCAATGACTTCCATATCTCCCAAATCATGATATACAATAGATTTGTGCAAATTCATATACAAGCCAGTAGCATTTGCATTTTTTTTAAATATATGAAAAATATTCAGCCATGAGAGACGATTCAGCATACCCATGATGAGCACATCATCAACAAAAAAATCATGTGAAAATTTGATATTGTTCCCATTGCCAGTGCCAGAAATTGGTCATCTTCCACTGCTTTTTGATCCGTAAACTCAAGCCGTCCATAGCCAGGATGAACAGGAGAGGAGAGAGGCAACAACCCTGTCGCAGTCCCTGTCTAGCCCTGAAAAAACAAGTAGGGTATCTATTTATAATCACTGCATAATTTATATTCAAAACACATGCCATGACCCAATTTACGCATCTGGGTTGCAACCCAATTTTGTGTAGGACCAGACATAGATAGTCCCAATCTAAACAGTCATATGCCTTCTGAAGATCCACCTTCATAACGACAACATTTGTGTGCTTTGTATGTATCGAATGCATACATTCCTGAGTAATGGAAACAACATCATGAATTTGTCAGTCTTGTAAAAACCCATATTGCCCAGGTGATATAAATTTTGACAATATGTTTTGCATTCGGCCAACTATGGTTTTGGAAATGATCTTATAAATAAGATTACATAGCGAAATGGGCCTGTAGTCATTGAAAGTCGATGATGGGCGACGCTTAGGAATGAGAGCTATATATGTAGAATTTATGCGCAGATGGATTTTCCCCGTGATCCTCGACTCCTCTACCATCTACAAAAGATCACTTTTAAATATATTGAAAAAGTGAGTAAAAATTTCAGTCGACCACCCATCCAGGCCTAGGCTCTTATCTCTCTTCAAATATTTTAACACCTCCAGTAGCTCTTCTTCAGTGACCGCCTTGAAAAGATTTTCGTTATCACCGGCGTCGAACATAGTAGGATACAAATCAACATCCCATAACATAGCATTCACATCAACCTCCGCTTTTCATTCATATGCATTTTGGAAGTGAGCTACAATGGCTCCACTTATCTCCTCTTGAGACTGGAAGCACGCACCATCCACATCATATAATTCCCAAATGGAATTGATATTGCACCTATGATTTGCATTCGATGGAAGAATTTTGTGTTTCTGTCGCCTTATTTTATCCATATTTCCCTGCTCTTCAGGCGCCATGTGGCTTCCATAGCAGATAAAATTCCCTTTTTCTTATGTTCTAATTCATGTATACGGGTCCTGATACCCACTAGAAGAACATGCGAAAACATCCAGGGAAATAACGAGTCCAATTCCTGTTGGATATCCCTCAGATCCTTCTGCTATTCCTTAGCCTTATTTTTTTGCCATGCTTTTACTTCCCTTCGAAGGATGCCCAACTTTACCAAAATATGTTGCATAGGGGAAGTCCCCAATATATGTGCCCGAGTCCATGTCATATGAACAAAAGAATTAAAATCCAGGTCTTCTAGCTATGTTCGGTTAAATTTAAAAGGCATCTCATGCCTAAACCTCCACTTGCCAATGCAGTGCAATGGGCCTATGATCAGAGAGATACTTGTTGATAACTTCCGTATGTACATTTCCCAGATGCTCCAGCGATATCTCATGAAGAATAAACTGATCCAGCCTTTTCGCAATATATGCTGCACCTTTTCTACCATTATCCCAAGTGGGAACTAACTTCGATGGACATATATCAATAAAATTATGCTCAATAATAGCCTCACGGATCAAACCTGCCATTGGGTCAATTTTTCTAGACATCCCCCATAATTTGTCCAAACCAACAGTGCAATTGAAATCCCCCGCGATAATAAGTGAAGCAAGATCCATAATTCCAGATGCAAACAGTTCATCCCAGAATACCATCCTCTTCCTATACGGACCATATAAGTTCAAGATGTGGATTTGGTCCCTATGCCCACGAAAATAACCTTCAATTAAGATTCCGACCGAACATGAGAAAGTCTTTTCTTGAACCCAATGAGGATCCCATAGAACCACAAGACCACCAGATAGACCAGCTACAGCCATGGCTGCAATATACCATTCCGGGAACATTTTATGGAAGTAGTCAATAATGTGTGAAACCGAATGCATAGTTTCTTGAAGTAAAATGCTACAAGGATGTACAGAGAGAAAAAGATGTTTAAGAGTCAGGAACTTAGAGGGGGTTCCAATCCTTGAATATTAAGCGATAAAATGGAATTCATGGCTCACCATGAGTGGGCATCTGTGCTCCAAGGGACCGAGAGGTAGGTACATCAACAGTAGGCACGTCAACTAGGAATCTGTTTATAGGAGAACTAGAAATATTCTGTCTCGCACAACTCCTAAAATTTCAACTTCCACGATTGTTCTTACGTCTGAGAGTGATATTTCTAGTAGAGGTGGGACTGATATGAGGAGAAGATATGTCCGACGGCTTATGAATGGTAAGGGACCGCAAGTCAAGGGTTTTCCTTTAAAGAAGATAGTCCAAATCACTACCCACGGAGTTGGTGGGAGAGACCAGTGGGGTGTTAGGAGGGCTACTACTTATGCATTGACCTTGTGATTTAGGGATACACGGAGGAGACAAAATATAGGTAACATATGATGAAGATAGGACGTCATGTGACTGAAACAGTTTAGGAATGTCATGACAAGGAGGAGCGAATCCTGGGGATGGAGGTCAAAAAGTCTGACTGGGACAACTAGATCCAGGTAATTCTGATTTCTCAAAGGAAAAAGGGGATGACGGGATGGTGACAGGAGAAGTTCCATTTTGTGAGGATTCATGAACAAAAAAACGTGGAGGATGGGAACCATGATGTGTACCTGAATATCATCAAGGTCATTTGCCCTGGTAAAATGCAGCACCTTGATGTGGCTTTTTCAGCACCCCCATACAATTCTATCCATTGGAGCTGCCACCCATGTACCATGGACAATTTTACAAGACATACCCAGCGTGATGGAAAAGGTATCAATGAAATGGAACTCCCCAATAATCCAACCTCTAAAAAAGGTAAGTCTCCCCTAGTGAAGCCCAATATGATCTAGGAAGCTTCCTCTATATTATTTCTCAATAAGAATCCATGCAACATGTTTATCAGGCCCCCCCAGGCACTGGGGATCCACATACACAAATTTTCCAATATCATTGCCAATATCCTCCAAAGCTTGCTTTCTCCATAGCTCAATAGGCAAGCTGTGCAACTTCACCCAGATTAACTTATTCAGTGGGGTGTTTTTAAGGGAACTGAATCCAATAAACCAAGAGTGGAGTTCCAGAAAGTTGCACCCATCAATCCACGGGATAGCCTTAATATTCTGCATGTCTTCTTGGCTAAGGAAGTGGAAGCTATACCGGCCCCGAAGCAACCTCAAAACCATCGACATGTACCCTAGGAT
Source organism: Pinus tabuliformis (assembly GCA_031772625.1). Taxonomy (NCBI): domain Eukaryota; kingdom Viridiplantae; phylum Streptophyta; class Pinopsida; order Pinales; family Pinaceae; genus Pinus; species Pinus tabuliformis. The sequence goes on along the minus strand of CM062817.1, from coordinate 271,633,456 downwards.
AAACTTCCACTTCTACGCTACCCACTTTCTCATGCTGGAATCACACCTTTCTAAGAAATGCCAATGCCCAACAAGTGCAAATTTCTATGGACTGGTAATTCGATCATTTAACTTCATAATGTCAAAACAGGTCCGGTGGCGGGGACCTTGTTCTAATAGATCGAATGTGATGCCCAGATCGTCGTTCATGCCTTGCATGTGTGCCAACCCATGGATCTCGGGACGCATGGTCACCATCTGGCACAAATACATCCCCAAGAATATTGTGCCAGTCATCAAGTGATTGAGTGCCACATCAGCGCCCACCCCCATAACCATTCTATTGGTGAGACTCAATCTCCATGGTGGCCTTAATAAATTCCTGCCGGGCCGACGTGTCCAATTCCAGGATATCCATACCGCGCAGCCCAATAAGCCCCGAAAAATATGACCCCCCCCCCAACCCAAAAAGCCACGACATGTTGCCAAATGTGTGGAATTAAATACAAATGACATGAGATAGAGAGAGTTAGTAGATGAACACAATAAAGAGGAATTATACAGGTGACCCTCCCAAGTACAGTGCTGACATATAACACAAGCTTCAAGGAATTGACATGATCACGGAATAATGCCACTTAAGGAGACGCTAACAAAGCATTCCCCAAAACAGATAAAAGGATAAGTCAGAATGGGGGGATTGTCGAGGATCCTTGCATAACATGAAAGGCAGTGATCCAGGTGGATGTTGGTGGCCACCCACCTATCCCATTTGGACCCCCACAACTGTCTCTTTCAGTTTTTCAGTTTCCTTAATTATAGCACAGTTTACTATTTTTAGCAGTTTTTTGGGTCCTAAACTTCCGGAGCTGTTTTGAGGTCCTAAACGACATTTTTTGGGAAATCCACTGCTGACGATTTTTCTGATAAAAATCGCCTTTTCCGTCGTAGTCCTCGGAGAGATCTTTCCAACGGGCTATCATGCGCGTCAAACAGAGATAATACGACCAATTCGCGACCCCGGGAAGTTGGTTGTCCAACTCACCCCAAAACGGGGCCCACAATTTGGCGTTTCATCTTCTAGGGTTAGGTTTTGGAATGTGAAGGGTTTTCCATTGTTTCTCAATAATAAATAGGCCTTCGAGCCTCATTGTAAACACAATTCGAAACAGTTCAGAGGCATGTAGCCACCACATCTCTTCTCAGAGATAAGCTACCATCGCCCTAGCTGTTTTATTTCCATTTCTGGTTGTAAGCATATTTCAGTATTTTCCATTAATGAAATGAAGTATTATTTCCGCTGCATCTTTGTGTATATGGTTATCTCTGTAATTTGTTGCGTTCCAGTTTAAATCCAGATCAGGCAGATCCGAATCACAACATGTAAATTATGGCATGCTTCAAGATCTAAGAAAGGATATATGGCCACTTACCATCCCAGCAATACAATAAAAACGAGAAGATACCAGAAATTGATGCCGTAAAACACAGGGGTACCGAAGCCGAGTATTAGAGGCTGCAATGGAAAAAATATCCAGAGAGCCCAAACCATCTACATAGGGAAAAAAAGAGCTAATCTTTGACACAAAAACAAAGATAGTAACAGCCCATGCATGTTAGCCATGTATCACCCAAATCGAAACCAAATTGTTTCCATCGCTGAGAGATATAAAAAAATTTAGAGCACTTTCGATAAAGTAGATGCAAACAAGAAGTAAACAGACAAGAATACCCCTCAAATGATTTAGACAAAAAATAGCACATGAAAGATTCAAATCCAGAATGCATGTGAGCACCTAGGTATGGGTGAAAAGTGAGCAACATATATACAATATAGGATAAAGATGGAAATGGAAAATAACAATAGGATGTGAAACAATTCCGACCACATTAACCGTATACAGAGCCGAATAAACATTACCCCGGTAACAATGTCTTGGATCCAAACAATATATATGGCATCCCAAAACCTCGAACATCACTAATTCAGATGCATCCTCACATATAAGACACATATAGCCATGAGAAATCAAACCTGGTCACATTAAACCACCTAGGAACTGGTACATTCATGACATCCTGTGCGCAGAAGATCAATGCCATGCTCCAAAGCTTCAATAAAGATAATTTTCTTGTGTGCTTGGTAATGGTGACAAAATCATCATCCATTGATTGAAGCTGGGATGAGATATTAATGAATTATGAACAAACCTAGAGCAATGCAAATCACACTAAGTAATGCTTGATTGGGAAGCATATGTCCTGTTGTTCCTTAAGAAACCAATTTCCTGGTTGTGGGGAAATTGTGGTTAAGACATTAATAAATATTATTTACTGTCACTTATTGTTTGTTGTGTTCTCAAATGAAGCACCTGGAAAACTTTGTCTTTAACTCTTAATACATGTATGACCAGAACATCTTAGAATGCCATTTGTTGCTAGATATAAATGATGAATGAAGAAAGTTTAAAGGAGAACTTAAAGATAATATGTTGATCTTTCACAGAAACTACTATCTATAACTTAGAGGAACTATGATAATGAGAATTGAATCATAGACAATATGCTGGTCTTTCACAAAAACTATTATCTATAACTTAAAAAGGAAATGAGGACTTCAAGTATAGGAGTGCTCTTTTAAGGAATTTTAACTTTATCTACATAAGCAATAAAGACCTACAACTTCATTACTACACTTGAAAAGAAGAAAAAATAGCATGACGCATGACAGAGAAGCTTACAAAATTATATGCAACAACTCATGGAAACCTCTAATTCTTTCATTAATCAATGATGATATCAGGAATACAGTGGCCTAGTCTCTGGGTTCTCCAAAATTCCCACCCTTAGTAAAATTTCCTCTTTTTATACATTGTGGAATAGTTGTTGATTTCTGAAACTGCCCAAATTATCTAACTTCTTTTCTAAATATACGAAGTAAAAACTATTACATAATTTTACAGAGGGTAAAAGACACCTAAAAGAACATGAAATAACAAGAACATAACTGGATTCAAAATGGGATGATAACTGCTGGCTTGCTTTATTGATCTGCTACCAAATTCCTCTGTAAATGCCCTAATGATGCTTAATTCATTTTAGCCGTAATGAAGCGCATTTAGTTTGTATAATCCTGGGCTTACATGAGCACTCTGATTGGAGAAAATACAAAGAAACATATCGGATTGTCTTCCTCTTTAGCTTTAGCTCTAATACTGATTTTCCGCTTTACACAACGAGATTAACGCGAACTTCTGATTAATTCGGAACTCAAAAGAGTTAATTCTACTTTATAAACCTGTAAAATTCGCCAGTACAATGCTCCGTTGAATTTCATCACAATCGAAATCGGCCCAATAACCCCTGTAAAACTTAACTTATGCACCCTTAGGCCGCATAACTATGAAAATTTGGAATTATGCGTAAATCTTTTATATTTGTGCTTTTCTATCGTAAACCTTTTATAATGAAAATATATGATAAAACATGTTTTTTCTGCTTCCAATACAAGCTCTGCACAATTTCCGAGGTATACTTTCCTGCTGATTCATCCCCACCGTAGATCTTTGCTTTTCAGATTAGACGGTCTGTAAAGGTTTCGGGAGAGACATAAGCTTAGAGAATACCTGCCCGAAATGGGCGGTTTCCTCTCTCCACTTAACTGCTACGTGTTGAATGCTGAGTGGAAATGTGTGAGCTCTAATAAAAACCATCTACCGCTTTTGCTCCGCCCGAAATTCTACCTTTTAGCTTAAAATCTGCCTTTTCTTTAGTTAACTCAAAGCACCAGAACTAAAAAGGAATTAACCTGATTTAATAACTCCATCGGATTCAGAATATCATCGCATATCACAATCGATGCTTTCCATATATATATATAGATATATATATATATATATATATATATATATATATATGTTACTGATATGACGGACTCGCTACAATTATAAAACATAATATATATGCTTTTAGGTCCAACCATTGCAATCGCAATCGACAGAACCAACCTCTATGTGCATAAAGGCTTTGTGGACCCGACGGAATTATAAAACGCAATATATATTATATCGGGTCTGGCTTACCCATATTGCAATCAGCGCTTATTTCTATTATAATCCCTTTATAATAGAAATATATAAAAATGCGTAATCATAATGTATATGAAGGACTTTTTGATATGGCGGATCCGACGGGACTTAAAACCACGATGTATATACCTTTCGGTTCCACCATAATAAATCACAATCAGTGGATCTATATACATATATATAACTGTAGACCTGCCAAACTTTGTAAAACACAACTTATAGTATTTCGGGTCTGGTGTTAACTCTTTAACACTTGTTTCCTTTGTAAATCTAATATATTTCTTTATTTCATATATATATATATATATATATATATATATATATATATATATATATATATATATATATATATATATATATCTCGGTTATGGATCCATTTATGTTGCGATTTAACTTTATCACATGGGCCAATTCTTTTATACTTGTTCCTTTTGCGATTTTGATATATTATAACGAATAAATACCTCATTACTTTTAGAGTTTGCGAAATAGAAAATATAAAGGGCTTCATTGAGGTTGAACCCCCCTTAATGATTTTAGGCCACACATTGTGATAAAATTTATAAATAAGGCTTAAATCACAATATAAGCTACAACATCTGGCTCCACCTGGGGATAGTGCTTTTGTCCTGGAAGCAATAAGAACCGCACATCAATACCTTTTCCATTGTGTTAGGATATTCCGACACATAGGAAATAGTTAAGTTCAACTTGGTCTAGTATAGAGTTAGGTATAGAGTTAGGTAAAGTGTGTTTCTTTACCGTTGTACATTTTGTAACTTACAATCCGACGGTCACGATATGTAGTGATCCGACGGTTCATTCTCTCCTCGGTATTACCGACACTTGATCCGTGGCTTGACACCCGATTGGTCCATGAGTTCTATTTAAAGCGCATGGAGGGTCATTGTTCGGGTAATCCGTGCATGAGAGAAGCTTATGTAAATTTTCATTCTTTGATTAATAAATTGCCTGTAGTACCCACGTTGGGACAGGCCGTGGACTGTTTCCCTCTTTGAGGGTTTTAACCACGTCAAAAATACTGGTGTATTGATCTGTGATCTGGTTGTGAGCGGTGCCCTTTTGGTATTCTTTCTGAGGAACTTACCCTGTAAATTTTTACATGGTATCGGAGCTATTTGAGGGCCGCGTCCGTTGGTGATCCAAATCTGAAGCCGGTAGAACTGCATGCGGCTGTCGTTTCCTAGATCTGCTGTTTCTGACTGCTTTCAGGCCGAGAGGACTGCTCTGTTGCATTCGGAGCATCTGTTCCAATGAGGAACCCCTTTCGTTTCACGCGAAAAGGTTTCCGGTAGCCTTAGCTGCGTCATTTTTCAGATCGGGAGGTATACAGTGTTTTTTGCAGTTTACTGTTATTTTCTCTCTGCTTATTTCGGTTTCGGTTTATTTAGCCCTTTTTTTTTAACCGGATCTATACCTTTCATTTCTGCGTATGCTCTTTGCCCTGCGACTCTGTGCGATCTGGGCAAATTAGAAACAGAAAGGAAGGATTTTTCTCATGCGTATGCTCTTTTCCCTGCACCTTAGTGTGATCTCGGAAAATCAGAAACATTGAGAAAAATATTTAGTTTTTTGGCTAAAGCTAACTTTGAGATTTTTTTTTAGTTTTTTGGCTAAAGCTAACTTCGAGCCGCAAGGTTCGTTTTTCTTTGAATATTTTTCTTTGCATATTCGTGTTGGGTTTTGTGTTTTGTAGGGAAAAAGAGCTTTCTCAAGGCAAGCACGCAAACCAAGGCCCCCCCCCCTCTCTCTCTCTCTCTCTCTCTCTCTCAAATTTTTTGTATAGATCAATTGGTTCAAAGCTATTTTAAGAGAGTAGAGGTCTTGGGTTCAAGTCTCCATTTTGTGGGGGCGGATCTTTTCATTCCCGCACATTCGCGCACTTAGCCGGCAACGTCAACAATTTTTTTTCAAAAAGCCATAACTTCTTCATCCGGAAGCCTTTTTCAGAGCCGTTTTTTTTAAAACCGCCTATTTTTTCGAGATCTATCCATTGGAACACTTACTTTCAGCATCTTCAGCTTCAGTTTTTAAAAAAAATGGAAAGTCCATGCCAAGTCATTCTTGACAGCACTAACTACTTCCAATGGGTAGCCTACATGGAAGATTTACTTAGAAGTAAAGGTCTCTTCAAAATAGCCACAGACCAAGAGAAGAAACCAGAAGATGAAGACAAGGCTGCAAAATGGGAAAATAGACAAGATCAAGCACGTGGTTTGATAGGGATGTCTATTTCTCCTGATCTTAGATTCCACATTGCAGAACTTGAGACTCCTCATGAAGCATTAGAAAAACTCGCTAAAGTTTTTGGGATTAAAAATGAAATTAGAGCCCATCAACTTGAAAATGAGTTGCTTACTTTGGATCCTAATAATTTTTCTTGCATTGAAGATTTCTTGTCCAAATTCAAGACCCTTAGATATCTCTTGGAAGGTGTTAAAGTTAAGAAAGAAGATGGTAACCTTATTTATTCCATCCTTACTAAGTTGGGACCAACCTACTCCGTATTTGTTTCCACTTTCCATTCTACAAGGGAAGCTTTCATTTGTCAAGGAAAAGACTACAAGGCCCCTTCCTTTGACTCCTTTTGTGATTCCTTAATAAGAGAACAAGAAAAACTCTTACACATTGGTCTTCTTAATCTTGGAAACTCTTCCACGAAAGCGTTAGCCGCCCAGCAGCAACCAAATTCAAAGAATCCTAAGAAGTCATATCCTCAAAAGAATGGTCCTAAACCAACTCAGCCTCAAAATGAAAGATCATTTCAGCAAAATGATAAGACCAATAAAAACAAATGGAAGAAGACTGATAGACATTGTAACTTTTGTAATCGAGATGGCCACTTAGAATCTAAATGCTTTAAGAAGATGGAAGCCTTGGAAGCCGCAATGAAGAAACATAACATCCATGTGGAGCCTACTTCAACTTCAACTTTTGGAATGGCACTTTCTGCATGTCGTTGTCAATCATCTCAGTCTGGTTATGCATTAAATGTATCTTCTTCTTCTTCTCATTCTCATGAGTGGCTCATTGATTCTGGAGCCTCTTATCACATGGCCAAAAACCAAGCCATGTTTTCTTCTTTAAATGATTGTAACACCAAAAATATATATGTTGGTGATGATAGATCTCTTAATGTTGTAGGGACTGGAACTGTTCATCTAGACAATGGTCAGTTTAATGATGTATTATGTGTTCCAACCTTATCCTGCAACCTTCTATCTGTCTATCAGATAACTCATTCAGGTGAAGGAAAAATTGTTGAATTTTCACCTCATGATGTTGTAATCAAGGATCTAAAAGATCCTAAACAGATTCTAGCTACTGGTCTTGCTGATGACTCCACAAGGTTGTATAAGTTTCACAACTTTGGGTCATCAAATCTTCCCTCAGTATTTGTTGCTCATAATGATGAAGTGAGCAAACTTTGGCATGAGCGATTTGGTCACTTAAACTATCGCTCCCTTCAGCATCTATGTAAAGAAAATATGGTGACAGGTCTTCCTATGGTATCTTGCAGAGATGGTGTTTGTTCCGAATGTGTACTCGGAAAACATCATCGGGACAGTTTTGACAAACGTGCCTCTTGGCACGCCTCAGCCCCTTTACAGCTTGTGCACAGTGATTTATGTGGTCCTCTTCCTGTTGCTTCATTCTCTGGCTGCAAGTACTTCTTAACTTTCATTGATGATTTCTCCAGACGCACTTGGGTATACTTCTTAAAACTCAAGAGCGAAGTATTTAACACATTTTTGGCCTTCAAAGCCTTTGTTGAAAAACAATCTGGACATCAAATTATTAAGCTAAGAACTGATAATGGTGGAGAATATGTTAAAAACACATTCATCAACTTTTGCACTGAAAATGGAATTCAAATGCAACATACTGTTCCATACACTCCACAACAAAATGGTGTAGCTGAAAGGAAAAATCGCACCTTAAAGGAAATGGCTAATTGTATGCTGCAATCTAAAGGACTCAGTCTTAGTTTTTGGGCCGAAGCAATTAATTGTGCAAATTATATAATCAATCGCACTCCTACTAAGGTTCTAGAGAATATCACTCCAGAAGAAGCTTGGAGTTCCATTAAACCAGATGTAAGTCACTTTCGTGTGTTTGGAAGTGAAGCATGGGCCCATATTCCAGATGAAAAGCATAAAGCTTTAGAACCTAAGAGTGAGAAATGTACTTTTGTTGGATATTCTGAAGATGTAAAAGGTTATAGACTTATTCCATTTAAGTCCAAAAATGTTATCATTAGAAGAGATGTAAAATTTGATGAAAATAAATCGGCCTGCGAGCCTAGTCTGGCGGATGTGCCACCTCTTCCTATCTCTTCTACTTTTGAAAACATTTATTCTTCAGATGATGAAAGCGAGGATGATAATCCTCCCCCACCTTCTCAGGATCCTCAACTTCCAAGATGGGTCCGTGCTACTCGGGATGCAGCAGGTGATCTTGCCGGTGATCCTACAGATCAGCGACGTACACGTTCTCAGTTTGAAAGAGCCTCTTCTTTACTGGCTCAAGCTCCAGTAAATCATGATCCTGACACTTTTGCAGAAGCTTCAGGCCATCCACATTGGGAAGCAGCTATGAATGAAGAATATCATTCATTGATGACAAATGATACATGGGATCTTGTTCCTCTACCAAAGGGACGCAAACTTGTTAGATGTAAATGGGTTTACAGAACCAAGTATGGACCAGATGGGAAAGTTGATAAACATAAAGCTCGTCTCGTTGCTAAGGGCTTTTCACAGGTTGAAGGCATTGACTACACTGAAACCTTCTCCCCTGTTGCCAAAATGAACTCTATCCGCCTTGTTCTTTCCCTTGCTGCCTCTTTAAAATGGGAAGTCCATCAGATGGATGTTAAATCTGCCTTCTTGCATGGGGACTTGCAGGAAGAAATCTATATGGAACAACCCATTGGCTTCATACAAACAGACTCCAGCCTTGTTTGTCGACTTAAGAAATCCCTTTATGGCCTCAAGCAAGCTCCTTGGGCTTGGTATGCCAAAATGGATAGCTTTCTTTTAGAATCTGGCTTTTCTAGGTGTCATTCTGACAATACTGTCTACACCAAGAAAGTGGGCAACTCTCTTATCATCCTTGTTCTTTATGTTGATGATCTTATTCTTACTGGTAGTGATCCCAACCTTATAAACCATGTGAAGTCTAGCCTTAAAAAGAAATTTGAAATGACAGACTTAGGACACTTACACTATTTTCTCGGTCTTCAAGTCTTGCAATCCAAGGAGGGTATTTTCCTTTCCCAGTCCAAGTATGCTTGTGATATTCTTCGTCATTTTCACATGGAAGACTGTAAGCCAGCCCCTTCTCCCTTTCAGTCTGGAGTCAAACTTTCAGTCTCTTGTACTTCTCCTGAAGTTGATGCTACCTTATACCATCAACTTGTAGGAAAACTCTTGTATTTAACCCATACTCGTCCTGATCTTTCCTTTGCTGTTGGCCTTGTTGCTCGTTTTATGCAAAACCCCCGTGAAAGTCATTGGAAAGCAGCTAAAAAAATACTTCGTTATGTTCGAGGTACAGTACAGTTTGGGATTCATTACAGTGCCAAAGCAGCTCCTTTGTTAGTTGGTTTCACTGATTCTGATTGGGCTGGTGACCCTGATGATCGGAAGTCTACTGCCGGTTATGTCTTCACTCTTGGTTCAGGACCTATTACATGGGCTTGTAAGAAACAGGCTGCCATTTCTCTTTCGTCAGCAGAAGCAGAGTATCGTGGTGCCGTGGAAGCTAGTAAGGAAGCCTTGTGGCTTCGTCAGATCCTATCAGAGTTTGGCTTTGAGCAGCAGCATCCAACCACACTTTAGTGTGATAATCAAAGTGCCATTCAGCTATGCAAAGATCCAGTCCAGCATCAGCGCAGCAAACACATTGAACTACACATGCACTTCATCAGAAAGCTCATTCATGACCATGTTCTTGAAGTGCAATATTGTTCAACAGATGATCAGGTTGCAGACATCTTCACAAAGGCTCTCACAGAGGCGAAGTTCACTAAACTTCGATATATGCTTGGAGTTCAGGAAGTTGTCACTAAGGGGGGATAGGCTCTAGTGCCTCCTTCCTTCTCCTATTGTGTCATATTTGTAAATCCTTCAATCCTATCCCAAGTTGTTCTTAAGGGGGGATGCTAGGATATTCCGACACATAGGAAATAGTTAAGTTCAACTTGGTCTAGTATAGAGTTAGGTATAGAGTTAGGTAAAGTGTGTTTCTTTACCGTTGTACATTTTGTAACTTACAATCCGACGGTCACGATATGTAGTGATCCGATGGTTCATTCTCTCCTCGCTATTACCGACACTTGATCTGTGGCTTGACACCCGATTGGTCCATGAGTTATATTTAAAGCGCATGGAGGGTCATTGTTCGGGTAATCCGTGCATGAGAGAAGCTTATGTAAATTTTCATTCTTTGATTAATAAATTGCCTGTAGTACCCATGTTGGGACAGGCCGTGGACTGTTTCCCTCTTTGAGGGTTTTAACCACGTCAAAAATACTGGTGTATTGATCTGTGATCTAGTTGTGAGCGGTGCCCTTTTGGTATTCTTTCTGAGGAACTTACCCTGTAAATTCCTACACATTGGGCATGGAGTCATATATTGCCACCAAGTCTTAATTGTGTGAAAATTTGTACAGTGAACCCACACTGATACCTGCAGTGATAAGATGCTTGCACTTTGATAGCAAAATATTGGGAATCAAAGATCAGTAGCCTTAGTTGGGCATGGAGTCCCAAACTATGAAAATCCTGAAATTTGACAAACTGAAACATGACATTCTCTGCAAACTAATTTCCAACTGGGAAAGTCACCCTTATTCATCAACTAATGATTAAACTGAAGAACTACAACTGGAAACCAAATGCTCCACACCTGAGCTTATTTATGTACAAGTTCCTACATATGTAGATGATTGATCTCCATCAGGTGAATTCAATCTTCCAATGACACCATATTAGCATTTAAGTGCATAATCTTGAACCATTCTGCCAATGAATCTTGAAACAATAATTCATTCTGAGTTTCTCCTGAGTCCCAATGTTGTGACCCTAACTGTGTTCATCCTGTGAAACCTTCCCTAAGTCAACAACCACATCATTGTGGTTAGAAAACTTTTCAAGAGGAACAAGTCCCTTTAGGAAAATATTATCCTTCAATTGAAAAATCTTCGGATTAGCTATTGAATCTTTTAAACCACTGATTTCTGCAACTTCTGTTGTTTCTTCTTTATCCTGATCAATTTCTATGCCCTGAAACTCCTCAACTATAGTAAAAAATTCTTTAATCTGCTAATCATCTTCAAAAGCTTGCCAATTTTTAACATTATTAGGAACAGAGGGTCTGTGTCTCATCCCTACCTCATATCTTAGCCTTGGATTAATAGGAGGCTTGAAAATACTAGCAGACACAGCCAATGAATCTGCTAATCTATTCTCATTTCTTGGAATAAATTGAATGTTAAAAGCTTCAAAAAAGTTCTCAATCCATACCTCATATCTGTATACCCTAAGCCTAGGGTTCTTTGTTTGGAAATGATTTTTTATTTGCTTGATAATCAACTCTGAATCTCCAAAAGAAGAAATTGACTTAACTCCCATCTATTTAGTTGTTTGTAGAGCAATAATCAAGGACTCATATTTTGCCACATTTTTTGTTGCCTCGAACCCTAATTTGAAAGAAAAAGGGAACATATTACCTTTAGGCGCAATTAGAAGAAAACCAACACCTGTTCCTTCCTTGGAATAAGTTCCATCAAAGAAGCATTTCCACACTCCTTTAGTTTGCAGCTCTGTAATTACATTGGCTGAAGCAAGCTGCTTCTAATTATCTTCAGCCAGCTCTGCATTATCATACAGTGTGAAACAAGAAAAATCATCCTTCTCCTGACTATATAAAGGTGAATTGCTTGCCCCATTTTTTGTAATTATTTTTACAAATCTAGTTTCTTTGTACAATCTCCTCTCCTCCCCACCAAAAATCAGTATAATAGCATATGTAAAATCTAGTTTCAAAACACCACCCAATTTATCCCCCCAAGACCTAGATAGAAGCATTCCAAATCTACCAGGGATATCTGCTACTACTACATCCATGACCAAGCTTCTAGCTAGAATTTGGGCTAATGACACTACCAGATCCTTAATAACCCCCAGACCCCTGACTTTGTTCGAATCAAAAGAATACAAGTCCCTATAGGGTTTGGTAACTTGTAGATCTAGTTGCTTCATTACTGACAAAGGCATAAGATTATGTGAAGCTCTCAAATAAAACATACAATTATGTAGGAGGAAATCATGAACCAATAGGGAAATATAAAAAGGAGGTATTGAAGAATCTACTTCCTCTACATGTGGACCAAAAACCACTACTGGTTTGTCTTCCTTTTCTAGCTCCTTAGTAAGACTAAACAAGTGACCCTATTTAGCAGTCCTTTCGTTCTCATCTTCACCTTTCTTCATGGCTGGAAATACTTGAGGAATTGAACCAAGTTTCTCCAAAGGAATTTTTTTTCAGTTTGATCTTGAGAAGACTCACCTTGAAGTATCTGTGTCTTGTCATTTTCATTCTATTGTTGCTTTCCTTTATTCACTTGTTTTGCAGATTGAGATTCTTGTGGAGTCACCTTTGGTGAGGAAGTTGAAACTTGCTGCTCACTTTCATTTTCTTGATTTCTTGATCTCTTCCTCGATCTTAAATCATATTTCTTATGTAGTTAAGCCTACATAAAATCAGAGAATTTCTTGCAATATTCATCAATTTTATCATGAATGGCATATGTTTCATCATATTCATACTCCTCTTCTTCGATACCAAGTTCATCTTCATCCACTGCATATAATGTAAAAATTTGATCTTCAGGATGCTCTTGCTTTTCAACAGGACCTGCCTCCATGTATAATGGTGCTTGAATTTGATCTTGATCTTTTCTTTCCTTTTGCAATATTTGCAAAGGTTATCTTCTGAATTGGGGATTAAAGTTCTTATTATACTATGTTTATCTCTGAGAGTTCTTATTCTAACTCTAACCTATTTAATTTATCTAACATAGTTTTAATTACATTACACATATCCTCCAATGATTTACTTTGAGAGGATTCTATCTTTGCCCTTCCCTTGTCTTGGGTAGGCTGTGTTTTTGGTGCTTTTCTTGCAGCCACCAGATTCGCTTCTATCTCTAAAGCATCTGTTTGGATTTGATCAAGGGTTGGAGCTCTTCTTTCCCTTAATGTGAATCCAAAATTTGATTCAAAAGCCCCTGCAAAAGTTATTTTTGCACCAACAGGAGGAGGCTTAATCTCTGCTCGGAGACTATTGTACAATTTGTTAAATCTTCTGACAAATTCGGCCACAGTTTCATCAGACTTCTTCTTTATGGCATTAAACTCTGTTAATGAATATCCATGGTCTCTTTTTTCTCCCCATTTCTGAATAAACACACGTTCCATCACTTCCCAAGAAGGAATGGTATTATTGGGAAGTCCTTTGAACCATTTCCTTTGTTCTGCATCCAGGGACTGAACAAAAAGTCTTAGAAAAACATCTAAATATTAAATGTTTAGGCTTTTTGCAAAATTACAAAATACTACTACATGATTTTTTGCTATTTGTTCATCTTCTCCTGAAAAACGTGGAATAGTTTTAAGGTAACCCTGTGGCATTTGATTAAAAGGTTGTGGTAGTTGAAGAGGTGCATACCTATTCACTAAGAATGCAGGTGCTCCCATGTTTACTGAACTTTGATTACCAACAGATGTGGAACTTGATTGAGAGGTAAATGGAATGTGCAAATGAGGTAATGTGGTTATTGGTTGAGGTTGAATAATTACAATAGGTAAATGAAAAGTAATAGACTCAAAAGATTGGTCTTGACAGCTAGGTTCCTGGAATGAAGATGATGAAAAATATGAATCTCTATTAGATGAATATTCAGATAAGTTGTTGCTTGATGCAGACAATGTAGGAATTGGTGTAATTGGAATCTTAGACCTTCCAACTCTCTTAGAAAATAGCCTTTCAGGATCTGAAAGAGCTTGAACCTTCTTTTGTGAAGTGTCTAATCTTGTATGGGGCCTTCTTGAAGCTAGAGTTATTGCTTTGATTCAAAACAACCAAATATTTCCTCCTCACTGAAAAACCAGAGGAAAATATTGAAACCCAGGGAAAAATCTTCTTGTATTCTCTTCCAGGCAATGACGCTAATTAATGTTGTTCATTAAGAAACCAATTTCTTGGTTGTGGGGAAATTGTGCTTAAGACATTAATAAATATTATTTACTGTCACTTATTGTTTGTTGTGTTCTCAAATGAAGGACATGGAAAACTTGGTTTTTAACTCCTAATACATGTATGACCAGAACATCTCAAAATGCCATTTGTTGCTAGATATAAATGATGAATGAAGAAAGTTTAAAGGAGAAGTTAAAGATAATATGTTGATCTTTCACAGAAACTACTATCTGTAACTTAGAGGAACTATGATGATGAGAACTGAATCATAGATAATATGATGGTCTTTCACATAAACTATTATCTATAACTTAGAAAGGAAATGAGAACTTCAAGTATAGGAGTGCTCTTTTAAGGAATTTTAACTTTATTTGCATAAGCAAATAAAGGCTTGCAGCTTCATTACTATACTTGAAAAGAAGAAAACATAGCATGACACATGACAGAGAAGCTTACAAAATTATATGCAACAACTCATGGAAACTTCTGATTCTTTCATTAATCAATGATGATATCAGGAATACAGTGGCCTAGTCTCTGGGTTCTCCAAAATTCCCACCCTTTCTTAGTAAAATTTCCTCTTTTTATACATTGTGGAACAGTTGTTGATTTCTGAAACTGCCCAAATTATCTAACTGCTTTTCTAACTATATGAAGTAAAAACTATTACATAATTTTACAGAGGGTAAAAGACACCTCAAAGAACATGAAATAACAAGAACATAACTGGATTCAAAAGGGGATGATAACTGCTGGCTTGCTCTATTGATCTGTTTCCAAATTCCTCTGTAAATGCCCCAATGATGCTTAATTCATTTTAGCCATAATGAAACATGTTTAGTTTGTATAATCCTGGGCTTACATGGGTACTTTGATTGGCCAAAATACAAAGAAACATATCGGATTGTCTTCCTCTTCAGCTTTAGCTCTAACCCTGATTTTCCGCTTTACACAGCGAAATTAACGCGAACTTCTGATTAATCTGGAACTCAAAAGAGTTAATTTTGCTTTATAAACCTGTCAAATTGACCATATAGTGCTCTGTTGACTTTCTTCGCAAATCGCAATCGGCCCAATCACCCCTGTAAAACTTAACTCATGCACCCTTAGGCCGCATAACTATGAAAATGTTCGAATTATGCGTAAATCTTTTATCTTTGTGCTTTTCTATTGTAAACCTTTTATAATGAAAATATATGATAAAACATGCTTTTTCTGCTTCCAATATGGGCTCGACACAATTTCTGAGTTATACTTTCCCATCGATTCATCCCCACCATAGATTTGTGCTTTTCAGATCAAACGGTCTATAAAGGTTTTGGGCGAGACATAAGCCTAGAGAATACTTGCCCGAAATGGGCGGTTTCCTCTCTCCACCTGATTGTTATGTGTTGAATGTTGACTGGAATCAGGTGAGCTCCAATAAAAACCATCTACCGCTTTTGCTCTGCCCGAAATTCCGCCTTTTAGCTTAAAATACGCCTTTTCTTTGGTTAATGCAAAGCACCAGAACTGAAAAGGAATTAACCTGATTTAATAACTCCATCAGATCCAGAATCTCATCACATATCGCAATCTGCACTTTCCATACATATATATAATATGTTATTGATATGATGGACCCACTGCAATTATAAAACATAATATATATTCTTTCGGGTCCGGTGCAATCGCAATCGGTGGAACTAACCTCTATGTGCATAAAGGCTTTGCGGAACCGATGTAATTATAAAATGCAATATATATTATATCGGGTCTGGCTTACCCATATCACAATCGATGCTTATTTCTATTATAATACCTTTATAATAGAAATATATAAAAATGCATAATCATAATGTATATGAAGGACTTTTGATATGGCAGATCCGACAAGACTTAAAACCACGATGTATATACCTTTCGGGTCCACCATCATAAATCGAATCGTCAAATCTATATACATATATATATAACTACGGACCCACCAAACTTTGTAAAACACAACTTATAGTATTTCGAGTCCAGTGTTAACTCTTTAACACTTGTTTCCTTTGTAAATCCGATATATTTCTTTCTATATATATATATATATATATATATATATATATATATATATATATATATATATATATATATATATATATATATATATATATATATATATATATATATTCGGTTATGGCTCCATTTATGTTGTGATTTAACTTTATCACATGGGCCAATTCCTTTATACTTGTTCCTTTTGCGATTTTGATATATTATAACGAATAAATACCTCATTACTTTTAGACTTTAAGGAGTAGAAAATATAAAGGGCTTCATTGAGGTTGAACCCCCCTTAATGATTTTAGGCCACACATTGTGATAAAATTTATAAATAAGGCTTAAATCACAATATAAGCTACAACATGTCCACTGTTGAATCGAAACATGTACATTATTCCATGGCGGGCATATACTGCCCTGACTTATTAAAACAGTGATATAATGACATGAAGGTGGTTGTTGTCTTTAAATATAAATTTTCATAATCAATCGAAACATGTACATTATTCCATGGCAGGCATATACTGCCTTGACTTATTAAAACAATGATATAATGACATGAAGGTGGTTGTTGTTTTTAAATATAAATTTTCATAATTAATTTATAATAATGTTATAAAGTGGTTTTTTTTTCAATATATTTGCTCAATAGGTTTATAACAGTGTTATACTATGTTACAAGAAGTATAAGTAATTTTTTTGAAGTACCAATATTTTATAAGTCACACTCTCTTACATAAAGGAAAAAATATGTTTTAGGAAGGTAATTTATCATGAACATTTAAATAGTATGCGGTTTATATTTAGCCGTTTATTGTGAAGTAAATTTGATTTAATGAAAGAGATAAGATTGTTAAGTTAAGAATTATGATTTTTAAGTAATTGGTATTATTGGTCCACTGCCTCCTCCCACATTTACCTACTTTTACAACCTTTCAAGGATAAACATGAGCTAATGTCATTATGACATGACCCAACATCCAAGATCCAGTTATGGAAGTGTGGTTGTGTTGATGGTCCTAAATGACTTCATCAACATTAGGGAAAACCACCCTCAATCTTAAATCAGACCCTTTTCCGTTTGGAACGGTGGCTCCAATTGGAATATGGGACAAGTTCCCTTAAACAAAATTATATGGAGTGAGATGGAAGGTGATAATGTATTCTAATATGTAATGATAACTGAAATGAGAACTACTATAAACTACTATTATTCAAGAACTACTATAAACTACTATTGTTCTTGGGTACGTTGATGACATATGTGCTACAAAAATGTCACAATTAACACAATAATATACATCATTATGCAATCATAATATTAACACAATTAAAGAAAATAATTTAATTGAATAGTTAATTAAATTAATTTGTTATAAAATCACATATGTTTGAAATCTCATTGCTCAGAAAATTTCAATCTAGCATATCAATAGTGACCATGAAAGATTGACTTACACACATATATGTGAACAATAACATAAAACAATTCCATTCAAAGCAAATATATGGATAAATATGATAGTAGTACTTGATACATTGTAGCTCTTCTCATCACAAAAATGCAAGTGGTTCAGCTTAATATTAAGAAAAACTTAAATACAATAGTGAAATTTAAGTTTGTTCTTGCAAAAATTCAGAACCCCTTCTCTATCTCGGAGAGGGAATTTATAGCTTTACATACAAAAGATAAAAATAAACTATCCTAACAACTCTTCAACAACAACAAAAACAATAATAGACAAATTGAGAAATAGTTACAACAACTTTCCAAGCTTAGGAAGAAGACTATCCAATAGTTAGTTGTCACAATTTGTAGATATCCAACAAGATAGTGAGTTCTGGAGGGTGTTGAGTTTAATCCTCATATGACTTGTAAAAATAACAGTCTTTAATGATGGCAGCATATGAGAAGTGGCATTTGAGAGACATCAGAGAACTAGCCATTGACTATGTGGCTTGACCAAGAATTGCCAATGATGCTCTAGATCCAACTTAGATAATTGTTCAATCCTTTCTGCCATTGTTGCACTTTGTTCCTGCCAAGTCTTTAGTAATATCTTGGCATCTGGCAATGAATATTCAGAGTAGTTGGGAATGAGATTTGATTGCAACAATGTATCATTGACCATTTCTATGATTGAACTGGAAATATCTCGAGCTTCATGCACAACAGCTTCAGCCTGCTTCATTCTAATTTCCCATTCTCTAAATATTATGATTTTTTGAGTTTCATCCATTTTAGGCAGGTTTGCAACTCTACCTTCAACAATTTCTTGCCAGTTCAGGAAATCATAAAGTTGTTCATTTACTTCCTCAAAATAATTTGTCATATCAGAAAAATGATCATTCAGAGAGTTTGCAATTTTACACTGATATTGAATTGTCATAAGCTTACTACAAAAAAAATTTATCGATACTTTAACAAACAAATTTAGTTCTTTGGCTTCCATCTTGAACTTTGACAGTTGGGGATTGACATGCAATTATTTAATTCTTTGTTTCATTCCCTTGATCTTATCATCTTTCATTTGCATCTCTTTATCATGTTGAATCTGCAGGGAATCAAACTTCTGCTGCAACTTTGTCACTTGGTTCTACCATTGCTCATTGATTTTTTGTTTCTCAATCTCATGAGTCTTCTCAAGCAAGGAAATCTTTTCTTCTTTCTTCTTCAGAAGTTCCTGGACTTCTGTGGCTTTATCAATGGTAGTTGATGCATAAGCACTGATGAACTGAGTCAATTTCCCCAACTCATCTATTGGGGTTGCAGTAGATCCTCTCCATAAGACTTCAAAGGAAGAGGCCTTATTAGAAATCAATGACTGAGACTGATCCAAATTTCTCTTTTTCCTTCCTCTTTTTACCACAAATTTATGTTGAGGACTATAAAAAATGTCTAGAGGAGGAATCTCTTCCACATTTAGGATCACTTCAAAGGTGGGAAAAGCAGGAATAATCTCAACATCCTTCCTATCTAGAATAGAAGATATTACAACAATTTTATCTGATTTGTTCTTCTGTTCATCCTTCCTAGTACTCCCTTGAATATATGTTTGCTATGAAGAAGTAGAAATTGTAGAAACTAGATTCTGGGTTGTACTCTTGGAATTTAAAGTCATATTAAATTCATTCCATGCTTCATTCAATTTAGAATTAAAAATAAATTCATCAATTTGAGGAGGAGAAGAAATAATAACAACCTCTGGCTGAGTCTTAGGAAGCACATATTTTTCCGTAGAAGTCTTTGGCTGAGTTGTAGATACAGGCGGTTGTTCTAAAGACAACTGTAACAACAGTAAGGTAATATCAGCTATTCGAGAACTGTGATATTAAGCAAATTGGATTTTTTGTTCAAGAGTTAATTGTTCCTCCACTTTCAATAGAACTGTAGAATAGGTAGAGGAACGTTCAAACAAATCATCCAATTTATCTGGTTCATGGACAAATTGCCTGAGATTTTGAGAAGTAGTGAAATTATTTACTACAGAAATATGATCATATTGCCTATTGGGCACAATAGGTAGATTGAGGGCCTGAATAGCTAGAATTTCCTTCTCTACATGGCGATAGTTTGCTAAGAAAATATACCAAATTTAGCAGGAAAATATGGCCACATCCTTTTATTTGAATCCTTTAATGTCTAGAAATTCCATATCCCACTGTTTGATATGAAATTTCTCTGCTTAAAATCTTGTATGGGATGAACAAGGGTAAGACATGAGGATGGGTGATACTACCATAAACTCTTACATAATTGAATATTTCCTCTCCGAACCAATTCCCAACCCTACGAAGGTCATCTTCAGCCTCCTGAGACATCTGAGGTGGCTTGGACCCAAAAATGGCTTTATAAATTGGAAGTATGACTCTATGACAAATTTGATAAAAATTCTCTTGATATTTAGATTCCCAAAGGATATCATGATAAATATGTATGGGCTTCGAATCTTGTAAAGTCCATTTCCACCCCATGGTAGGAAAATCCCTAGTGTTAATTCCAAAAAAAATATATTAAAGTTTTTGAAAAAAATAAAAAATAAATAAATAAAATAAAAATAGAAATAAAATACCCAAAAAAACATATTTAAAAACATAAACCATATAAATTAAAATTAAAAATTCCATCCCTTCCTTAGTCTGACAACCCTAAGAATTGAATGAACCACAAACCAAAACACAACAAATAATTATTATATATATATATATATATATATATATTAAAAAAAATAAAAAAAACTCTAACCTCTTCCCTGTATCCGAACCCTCGTTGAACGAACCACACTGCGATGGCAATGTCGTTCAACAAAATCACCACCATTTTTTAAGTATGAGTTTTGTTTCTTTTTATTTGTTAAAAAATACTAGAAAACCAAATGCAAACCCGAATACCCTCGACATTTCCCAATCCAACCACTACCCGATGATGTTCGGGAGCTAGCATATCCCCATTTATATATATGAGATGTGTTGCTTCTAGTCTTATTTAATAATAATAATAATAATAATTTATTTATTATTTTTAAAATTAATTATTATTTTAATTTTTAATATTTAGTTTCCTTTTATGTATATATAGTTGGTTTAAAATTTTGGTTTTTTCCATTAAAAAATTAAAAAAATTGAGTTGTGTTGCACTTGTGTTAAATGATGTATTTTTTATAATCTTGTTTACACTAACAAGGATATTTTAGACTAACTAAAAATGTTGCAGTTTTAATACCTGTTATCTCAACCAAATTTCAGAGTAGAGGGTGCAACAAGCTTAAGCTTTCATTCAAAATTTTAGGTGCATTGACAATTGCATTGTCAATGTCAATTCGAAAATTTTTAAACGAAAGTGCTAACAGTTGAGTTGTCAGTGCTAATTCAAAAAATATTAAATAAAGGCACTGAAAAATCACACATCAACAAAGATTCGGATTCGAAGATAATATTGGAGCAAATGCTGATTTTAAAAAGAGTTTAAATGCCCAAGACAAATTAATGACACCAATATCATGAATAGTTCTGCCAAGTTGAAATTTACAATCATAAGAATGAAGAATTTGAGGATCAAAGACCAACGCCAAGAGTTTGACCCCAATATGCCAAGTGTAAAGCCAATCAAATGTGTAAGAGTTTTAGTGTTCGTAAGTGCCAATGAGAAGTGTTCATAAATGATAATTTCCTCATTGAAAATCTCAAGGTCCCATTCAAAGAAGAAGACTAATGCTACATGTCAAGGAATGGCGCCCAATGTTAGTAAGACTAATGTTACATGTCAAAGAATGGTGCCCAATGTTAATAAGTCGGTTTCACAATTATTTGAGTTTATACACAGTGGCGTTGGTCAAACCCTGTGATGCTTTGTTCGATAGAGGAGGGAACCCTGGGATTTCTTGTGTGAGATCCATGGAAAACCCTCGTGACCATAACCATTACATGCTCATCATAGCTCATGCACACTTCATGCCATGACAGAGCAGTTTCAAAATGGAAACAAAATTTTTGAGGACGTTGAAACGATTTTGCAAGTTAAATACAAGGGCATACTAGGGTCAATCATCTATAATAAATAAGAAACATGGTGTTAATATATATCACCCAAATGTCAAATATAATATGAAAATTCCAAACACAGCGAACACCCAAGTGGACACTTGCTGCAAAAAGTTAGATCTAGTGCACCCAACATAAATCCTAAGTGCAATCTAGAATGGAGACAACATCAAGGATTTTTCTTCCAGCAAACTTGTAACAACCCTAGTGAAAATTCCATGTAATAAAAGTTAAAAGCAATAACCATGGTTGATCGAACACTTATTCTAAGCTTAATGTTGGGCAAGACATCCTAGGGGGTGTTCATTTAGTTGTTTATGGCTAAGGAAATTGGCAAAGGCAATGTCTACGACTTTGGAAAGGAAAAATGGAATTTTTGGCACATTTATTCATGAAAATAATGGAAAATGAAGAAAATAGAGTCCTCATCCATAAAAAGGCTTCTAAGGATCAGTTGGTAACCTTTTGTTAGTTCAGCGTTGGAGCTTTCTCATTATTCTCTCTCTCTCTCTCTCACATACTCTTGGATACTTAGAGTTTTCTTCGAGCACTCCTAGAGGGTATGGCATACTTTGATTCTTGGAGCAAGAAACCAAAGGAAGAGCAGGAAAGTGCAAGAAGGCAATGACATCAAAAATACATCAGATTTCATTGCAAGTACTGAGTTGCATGTATGATTTCTTCACTAATTTTGGCATGCATGGCATATGCGTGTGGTTTCTTGGTTGTGATTTGTCATTGGCTCGGAGGATTGCCTGGATTTGCAGTGGAATTCCTAGCATTACCATTTCCTGGTGTTGTAGTGGTTACAACCACCCTATAAAATTTCTCCTTAGCTTCATTTTGGAGCCTCCCTTCCAACCTTCACAGCAACTTGCCTTGCTTCGTCAAGTTCACAAGCTTAAGTGTTTTCTTCCACAAAGGAAGCATGTCGATCACATCTTGATGCATTCCCCTCACAGGCTGTTCACCTAGACTTGGTCAAGCTGCAGGCTAAGTAGCTTCCCCAAGAAAATTACACATTTATGGAGGAAACCAGTCTTCCCTCTAGAAATTGCATAATCCTGTCTAGAAGCTTGTTGGGCTCCAATATTGCGCAATTCTTCCAATCAACACTCCTAGTAGGAATTGCATAATTTTCCCCAGCAGGTTTGCTCAACCTAGAATTTGTGCAAATCTGGGCAACAGTCAGCTGCTCTCCTGAGAAATTGTGCAAATCTCCTGGGCAACTAGCCAAGCTCCCAACCAGAAATGTGCATTTTTTGCCAGTAGTGGAGTAGTATCTTGCATGTGCAATTGATTTGACCGGTTCCCTCCAGGACCAAGCAAAACTAACTTTCATTCATGGGATGCTTCTCCCAAGGAAGCATGTAAAGGCATCCCTTGTTTCAGGGATCTATGTTTAGCAGTTGGAGGTTAAATGCAAGGATCATTTCAAAAACCTCCGACCAAGTGTCGCTTTCCCTAGATTTGTGGCATGCGCGTCACAACCTCGATGTTATCAAAACTCATCAACTGGATGTTGTGGAGCTCATTCATCACATCAACCTTGCAACTCTAACATCCTACATCACATCTAGGACTAGTCGACGCATTCAGCTCAATTGTTTTGGGGTAAGCCTGCTTCCCATGCCTTGTGTTGCAATTATGTCACTTTTTGTGCTTTCACTTGTATGAGTACTGTTTGCTTGATATGTTTGAACACCTACTGTCGTTTGCATGTATATTAGCTTTTCCTAGCATCGTTTCACTTTTCGTCAACATTTCACTGCTATCACATGCATGAAACTATTTTTCACAAACAGTTGCTGATTCAAAACTCGCCTCACCCACAATAATGTTGTTTCGTTTTCTGAATCTGTCATTCACCATTTTCATGCATGATCATTAACTTATTCTTACACTTAATATCAACATGCATTCACACTCACATTCAATTTCAATTGCCCATCGGCGAGTCTGGGCAGCCTTGGCCCAGACTCTGCCTCACCAAGAGCCTCATCAAGACAACATTGCACAACCCTTGGAGGGAAGGCTCTTCCTTCCTCTCTATAAATGCGCATTTCTGCCCAACAGCTTTTCCCCAAGCCTAGTTTGCGCAATCCTAACGGACAGTGACTGCTGGCTAAGAAACTTGTGCAATGCAGTCACTGAGGCTACAACCATTGCCAGCTGAGATTGCGCATTGCATAATCTGAGCAGTCAACAACTAGACTGGACTTTGCATTAAGAAGTTCCAGCAATCAATTAGTCTCCCAGTAACCTAGATTGTGCCTTGTGCAGCCTTGGCAGTCGGTCTCCCGACCTCCCAGTCAAAATTGTGCAACCTTCATGATCAGTCACACAAGTATGTTGCAAGTTAGTTCTCAAGTTCATTTTGGTCTTCAACTGACAGATTGCTTGCCATGAGTATTGCCATGTCTCCAAGTATTGCAGATGTTCAGCTACCTCTGAGTAATGCAAGTACAATGGTTTCTAAGAGAGCAGAGTCAAAGACACTATCCAAAGCACACCTGGAAATGCAATCGATCAAATGTCTATGAGCTTGCCTTCTCACAAAGATATCAAGTTGTTTGTAGACAAGGACACCAAGATATGACATCAACAACATCACAACAAGCAACATCATGAACAACAGCTAAAGGCAGCATACCAAATGCAGTGGATGTAATGAATGCAAGAGGAAGGTTGTTGACAACACAGAGGCGAAACAAAGTTGCAAGCTCAAGCAGATCCGCTGATGATGAAAACAACTTTGGAGGCTAAGGCTATGAGGTGACAGTGCGACATGAAGATCACGCGAAGACAAGGAATGGAACAAAGAAGGAGTTGCATGTGTTGAAGCAACAATTCAAGGAAGAACATGAAGTTGCACAGATAAACGAATGAATTGCAGCAGGAACATGCACAACAATGGGTGCAACATGCACTCACTAATGAAACTGCGCTCATACAAGTTAAAGATCCATCCTAGCCGTTGACACGGAGCAGACATGGTGAGCACTGTTATTGATCGCATGTAAGGGATTCAACAACATGCATGTCATTGTGCATACACAAGAAATCCAACTCATTCAACTCACTCACCAAGGCGAAGACAAGAAGCAAGTCCAATTGGAGCTGAACATGTACTTCAACAAATTGATGTGCATGACCACCAGTACACACTTGAAGATCAACACAGACATTATGCATTAATGTGTTGCCGTTTCAGCCACACCCAAAAATACCATGCGCATGTTAGCAGATGAGTTGGATGAAGGGGCTAAACCAATGCACTGGTTGCAACAAAGGCAAGAGTTCTCTTCAGCAAGATGTCACCATGAGGTGCGTGCACACCATCATAAACGACCAAGCTTGGAATCATCTCACCACCTTCACCATCACAAGCATGTCAAAGAGTTGGTCTCATCACAGTGGACTGAGTGTCAGTGATGTCTTGCATGGATTTCTCAAGCCATGTTGTCTCACATGATTACATGTGCATTGTAATGTTGAATCATGTCAAGTGTAAGTCAAGTGTCAATAGTTGGATGTAACAGTCATAGAGTAGGTGAAGAGTTGTGAGGGTAGTTGAATTGTCGTAAAGGGGAATGTCAAGTGTCACCCCACCCTTTGCTATAAATAGTACATCATAACTCATTGTATATGCTTTTTGGTCAACCAAGCTTCTGATAAGACTGACTTGGAAAGAGCTTGGACAATATTGTAATGCGTCTTGGCTTCTCCACTACACGAAGATAGTTCATCTCTTTGGATGAGCATGCAGATGTGGCTGTAACATTCCACTGTTGGGGGAAGCGGGTTTACATGGATGTATTGCATGATTGGAACTTACACTTGTTTATATAATAAGAACCAACACATTTTCACACATGTATTGTATCTATTGTAAGACTGATCTTTAACACTTGTAATGCATGTTTCTTTAACCTGTGTTCGACATCTGAACTTTTTCATTTGTTCTAATGCATAATATATTAATGGAAATGTGTTGTATATGTTGTTAATCTTGTCCCATCCGTGTCGACTGCTCTGCTGGACATCAAACAAACATTTCATTTTAAGCTCATTGTAACAATCATTGCACTCATTCGGATTGTTCCGTGAGTGCTGTACATGTTATCTTACCTTGTGTGTTGTGACTGCCACATCCGTGTGGACTGCTCCACCGGAAGTTGTGTATGTCCTGTGCATTGTGTGTTCCTAGCTGAGTTGGGATTGATCTCTTTCAACCTATAACTCACATTTACCCTCATCTCAACCCACCTGTGTTAGAACCTTTCATACATCTTCCTTGAATCACTGCAGCGGTCACACCCTTGCTACTAACAAAGTTATCTTACTTTCCTTTGTGCGACATCACGGTCAAGGCATTACCATACGACCCACTGTTGGGACTCCTACTCTAAACGGTCTGAGTTCTAACTGGGACTTCTTACCGAGGAGATCCCCTTACATGTTGGTGGGTCCAACACCATCAACATTTTGGTGCTAGAAGGAGGGCCAGATGACAAGTTGAGTCCTCACATCTGTTTGGAATATCTACACGTCTATCATGGTTAACTACCGAGTTGCTCTTCTAGAATGTATGTCTTATGGAAACAATTTCATCATCCCAAAAAGGCTCTCGGAAAACTTGTCTCATAAAACATTTGATGGTGGAAGATGCGCAACCTTGGTTAGGCACATGGTCGATGTTATAGGCTCATGTGAAAGACATGGATTCTTTGAAGAATACATGAGTTGCACGCTGTTCATCTACACGCTTCGAGGGCACACAATGCACTGGTGTGCCACGCTGCCTGGAAAATGTATTCTTTCTCTTGCTCATATGGTCTCAAAGATAGACCGTGCTTTCAATCAATATGACTATAAAGCACTCAACAAAGATATTCTAAAATTACGAAAATCACTCGATGAATCCATTGAGCAATTTCACACACACTTTTGTAATCTTGCATACTGATTCCCGGAAGATGATATTGATTGAGAATTTCTTGATGGAAGATTTGAGTATCTTCTTCACATATCCGAACCCCGCTCAACACTCTTCGGTGATGGAGCTGTGCAATCACAGGCAGGCAAAGTTTCTATCACAAGTGACTGTACACCTTCACCTCATCAAATAGCTCCACCACCACGGAGTGATGTGGGAGATCATGCACACACCTCAACTGAACTGGGAGATCATGCACACACCTCAACTGAACTATCACATCCTCCCACCCCACCTGCTCTTGAGATTTGCACAGATTTGGCTTGAAAGCCTATTGCTTTTCACATGGACTTGTTCCCTCGACCTCCATCCTCGCGTTCTGCTGATCCTTCAGATTGTATTGTACTATGTTCTCCCATTCTGGACTCCTCAACTATTGTGAACGAGGATCAAGCTATTGACGAAGTTGGTGTTATGCAGACAACCTGTGCCATCATTCATGATGAGTGTGTGCAGGAATCTAAAGAAGAGATCATAGTGAAGGATGACTCCCTTCCAGCCACGCCTCATCTGCTTCACCCTGACATCCCTTGTGATTCTGCCACTTCTGATTTCTTCTGTGAAAATTCATTTCTAGATGCTTCTACTTCCGATCATTCACAGGGAAACTCAGATGCCAGTCTATCATTACAGTGTGGAGAGGACACATCTTCCTCGGAAAATCCATTCAATCTGTCATCTATATTTCTTGAACACAAAGACAGTGAACATCTTTGCTTCTCATCCACCCCTCTGCCCGATTCATCAAATCATGAGGATGCTGACGAACATCTTGAATTTTCTGATCTTGATTATCATGATCTATTCACTTCCTCATCTGATCACGATGTTGATTCAGCCATTGTTAATCTATCCAAGGCACTGGTCTACGATGATCTATCCGTCCATGAGGTTGAAACCCCCTAGACTATCGAGGCACTTCAGCCCGAGCTGATGGTTATGTCAGGTCCTTGCTGTCCTAAGGTTGGTTTCACATCTGGTCAGGAAATTGTTGAAACACTCAAGGCTCCTCATCACTCTCTGGTTTGCATTGAAGATCAACCAAACACCCATATTTCACTTCCTCCACTCGAAATACATGATCCCATCACTCATGCATTGGAGGATTCTTACACAACAAGCACACATGCACAACACAAGTGGTCTAACTTTCTCACTTTTGCTTGCATGACACAGTCAAGAGAATGCACATACTCAACATCCACACGTAGTGTAGCAAAACATCATGGCAGCACTATAGAATGCATGTCATGCACTTTCACTCATCTTTGTTCTGTGGTCACTCACAAGCTCGGAGTGTGTTTGTCTTCATTGTTACATCTTTCTTGTTTACTGGTTCACACAATTGTCTTGTTTGTGAACCATGCCTTCACCAACATGGGTCAACCTATGTGTCGGTGGCTGCATTGGAAGTATCACTTCATGTGAGATGACCCATGCACTGTTAGCTTAGGAGTAGGAGTAGTGTCTACTTTTGAGTTGTTTCCTTGGATGCTTGTTTTCTTACTTGCTTTGTTTATTTGTTTGTCTGCTTGCTTGTTTTGATTTCAATTTCTCTTCTGCTCTTGCTTTGCCTTGTTGTTTTTTAGTTTGCTTGTTTCGTCTCGTAGGATATTTTTTCATGAAACCATGTATGACTCTTGAAGCAAGCTCGGTAAAGTACAGGAGTCCTTGTGTTGATATCACTACTTGGTTATCTATTATCTTGCCTCTGTATGAAGAACTTGTTACTTTTGGTCCATGATACGTGTTAGTGTCAGCCTTTGAAGCCTTCCACCAGTGATCAAATATGCTCTTATAAAGTGGTATTAAGGTGTCAAGGTCAAATTTTGTCATTTCAGTGAGTCTTCAAGTAAAATTTAGTCACTAGGTATTAGGTCTAGGATTGTTTTCACTCCTTCCAAATTTTTTTAAATGTCGGTCCATGTCACCATTCAACTGAGTGTACCATCATTCAGGTTCCAATGGGTCATTTTACACCTTGTTCGTGCTTTAGTGTTACTTGGGTAAGGCTCATTTCCCTCTCCTAGGGTTTTGAAGGTAATTTCTCTTGGATGGTAAAATCATTAACAAAACTTATATCCTGATGCTCATACACCTTCCCCTATCCTTGATGTACCTTCTTAAGCACTTCCCATCATTGATATCCTTCAAATTCATCATTTTCCCACAAACCCAGCTTCTTGCTACAATTTGACAATTTTCTAGGCTAGGCCTATGTTTTGCCCTTTTGGACCCCTTCCCTTCACTCGATATTTGAAATTACACTTTCCCTTACTTCCTAACATCCCTCCCTACTTCCTAAAATTTCCTCAAGAATTTAGAAGTCCCTCATCCCCTTCATTTCCCTTCATTTCTACAAATCCCATGTTCCACATATCATGATAGGTTTTCTTCAAACTATGTTTCTGAGCAATAAAAGATTAATTTGACAAAAGTGAGAGAGGTTTTTGTCCATAATTGACCCAATCAGGAAAAACTCTTTCAGGTTTTACAAAGGTTTCATTGTTTGGGAGAAATGTTGAAAACATCATTGGCCTTAGGAGGATTGATGCACTTCTGGAGTGACCTTGGGAAAATCAAGGTTTCTCCTAGTCTGGTTGGCCAAATGACTTGCTTGATGATTCAAATGATATCTAGATAGAGTGAGATTTCCAATGAGCTATCATGAGCTCAATTTGGAGTTGAGGAAGAGCTTCAAAAGTTGACTGCAATAGCACTCTATATTTAGGCAGCCTCATTTTGCACATTTTTACCAGTCTTTGGAGATTGGACCTTTGACATGGAAAATGAACTCCAGATTGGAAAATTCAAGATGTTCTGGAAAGTAGACTCGATAAGCTTTCCAACCAACTATCACACACCCAATTTGGACACCAGAAAGGCCTTAAAAACTGGTCTATAAAAAGGAACTACGCACCTGTCAGTTGGCATTGCGCATTAAATTGGCGCTGAGCACCTGTTGGGTTTTGCCAGCATAAAATTACATTGGCGCTACGCATTAAATTGGCCCTGTGCACCTATTGGGGAAGGAAAAAACACTTCAAATTTGTCATCAAAACACCTCCAGAGCTCTTTAATGATTCTTCCAAGTAAGTACAGTCATCCTTCTTGCTGAAGAAGATTTGTTGCTTAGTTTATTGAGTTGTGTGGTCTCACCTAAAGAAAACCCTAGTTGTCTTGGAATTTCTTCTCAAAACCATATATTGATCACTAAATCACCTCTCATAAGTTGTAAAACATATATTGTTGCTCTCCTATTCCATTTTCACCCACTTTCCTAAGTTCTCTCCCATATGCCTAATTCATTAGAGCTCATTTCCAAAAACCCTACCCTCCATATAAAACCCTAGCCCTATACACTATTCCCAAACCCTAACTCCCAAATCATACATCTTCACTACTCCTACTTCCCTATCAAACCCTTATCCTACATTGTAAAACCCTATTCACTTCCCTCATTCCCCTCATTCCCAAAACCTCAAAACCTCCACTCCCTCAAGCACTCACCATCCCCATACACCTCACTCATCTTATCTCTTAAAATCTCTTCATACTCATCTTGTCCCACCTCATCCCTTCATTCCTCATCATATACTACATCATTAAAACCTATGGAGAGGGAGCTCAAATATTTTCATCAGTGCCTTAGGAGGAGGGAGGACCTTCAGGACAACAGGAGGTCAAAGAGACTGAGACCACAGGAGTGCTAGTGTTTGTCACTTATGAGAGAGGCACAAGGAGTCTTTTTGCTACTGCCAGGCGAGTACTATCTCCACCAGGGGAGGGGTCTCTCCTTCTTCACTAGATCACACGAAAATGCTATCTCCACCAGGGGTGGAAGGGGCTTTGCCTTCTTCTCCAACTATACAGGTTGGTCAGCAGTCAAAGAGTAGAGACAAAGGGAAATAGAAGATGCATGAGGAGGGCCCTACTGAAGGGCAAGAGAAAGATTTTGTTTTGGTTGATCATGAGGACATTGAATTGGGTTCTCAAGGCTCAAGGATTAAAGACATGATTATCAAAGAGAAGGAGGCTGAAATACAAGCCTTATTAGTTAACCTTGAGAAACCTAAATGGGTCATTAGCTTCATTGAGCAAGAAAACAAGCAGATTATTGACAAACAAGACCTCATGGAGCTGCAAATCATCAAAGAAAACCGGCAAAGGGCCAAGAAGGTAAAGGTCAAGTTGACCTCCATTGAACAAGAGATAGAGAATGACCAGGAGTCTTGGTTGGAGAAGGTGAACATGCACTTGGAGAGGTTGCTTGAGAGGGAAAAAAAAGAGAAGAAAATGCTCCGTCACTTAGCCTATTACTACCAAACCTGGAACAAGATCTGTAATGCAAGGATAAAGAGGCTAACAGCTAAGTTAAGGGGAGCCTTGAGGAGCAAGAAAGAACATGATAAACTCAAAATCTTGGCTGAATCATCATTGGCCCAACAAAGCACCTAACAAGGATCCCTCATGCCAAATTTCAGGAAATTTTGAGCAATTTTTGTCATTTTTGAATTTTGGAATTTGAAAAATAGGCTTTTCCAATAGGTGCGCAGCGCCACTAGTGCTGCACTTTTGATGGGGACCTCCATTTGCAAAATGGCTTACATTTTTGGAATCAACATGGAAAAATATGAAATCCCAGAAATATTGAGAAATTTTGGATAAGGTCTTGGCCTCCAAAAGGGCAAAAAAAACCTAAAAAGTGCCCTCTCTACCACTTTTTTGCCACACAGGAAGTAGTCTTGGGAGAATCAACTTTTGGAGGGGCAAATGAGCTCCAAACCAGAAAAGTCAAATTGTTACAGAAACTAGACAGGCAGGGATTTCCAACACGCCAACTTTCACCTTATTTGGACACCAAGAAGGCCTCCAAAACTGGCCCTGAAATTGCACTATGTATTAAATTTTTAGCGCTGCACATTAAACTGATTTTGCCAGTTTTGCTTAAATTTCTAGATTTCTTCTAGTTTTCTTCGAAATTGACTTTTTCCTCATTCCTTGGTAAATATATGCATGGTAAATGATGTATTTGATGTAAATATGGATGAAAAACATCTCATAGGGTAGATACATCAAGTTTCAAGTGGTTTTGATCATGAATGAATTGGTTTCCTAAGTTTTAGAGGCAAGTTGTTCCACTGCCTACTTTTGTGTTCCTAGTTTAGATATGGTTGAAACCACCCCTCTTCTTATGGATTTGACCCCTGATAGCTAGCATGAATGGTTTGATGCCTATATTTTTTACTTTCTTAGTCATTTGTAAAGGTTGGACTCTTGTGGAAGCTCTGAGCTCTATTGTATATCTCTATAGCAGTTGGCAAGGAATAAAACTAGGTTTCACAACTATTTTTGTGGGATTCTTGTGATATTGAGTTTATGTATTGTTTCTTCTTTGTAATTAGTTTTTCTAATTTTTTATATGTATCCACATCTCTCTCTCTCTCTCTCTCTCTCTCTCTCTCTTCTAAACTAAATGAATCAAGGTGAATAGAAAAAATACACTAATTTACAGTGTTTTGTCTTGGGAATGCATTTGGTTTTCTGTGTTTTTCAACAGTTTGAAAATGATTCATGCTCCTCATGCCCTCTTCAACCCCTCAGTAGTCTAAATATACCATCTTAACCAAGTTATAGTACATAAATCCTTTGTCTACCTTGCCCCATAGAACATGTTTGTATCCCTGATTTGATTTCCTGGACCCAATCTGCCTACTCCATTTGATCCAACAACCAATCATCAAAATCAACTAAAAATTCTTGAGCTACTATAACTAGCCTAAAATATAATTTCATTTTAGTCATCTCAAGTTGTAATTGCAGTCATTCTAACCGAGATTGACAAGGAGAGAGCCCTCTCCCAACCTGGTAGGGCTAGCTACCAGGTTAAGCATGGTTTGTAGTTATCCTAAGATTGCCTCTCTTCAGCCTGAAGTCGATCTAGGCTCTAACAATATGTCAAAGGAAAATACGTACTATTGGAAGCGAACCTTGGTGAAAACACAATGCTTGCGAACTAACTAGTGTCACCTTATCTAGTCATTTGTTTTTGGGTTAACCCTTGTCATCTCATTCAAGTAGAGTAAGGTGACGGGGAAAACCTTAACATGCATGTTAGAGGTATAATAAACTACTTCTTTGCTGGAAAAACCTCTTCTACTCTCAATAAGTCGAGATCCCTCTTCTTCCTCTGAAATGAATAAGTGCTATGCACAGTTACAAAAATGAAAAAATGGAAAAAGTTTGAAAAAATAAAAATGAATAAGGTGAAAGAAGAGAAAGGCTTCCTACATAGAGAGGTGATGAAAGTAACTCCGTTGGGGTACTGTCTAGGCTCATTGGCAATAGAGCCATTCTTGTCTTCCTATGTGACTCCATCAGGGTACTGTCTAGGCTTGCTGGCAGCAGAGCAACATCAGATATGAAACTAAGACTCTGACGACTATACTACTTGAGCACCAATATACCCCTCAACCCCAATCGAAACAACTGTGTTGCCTTGGCTTGGAATTTGTGTCAATTGACCAAGGTATTGGTAGATGCTACATCTTACAACCAAGTTAGTGTAAAGCCAAGATGAACTGAGGACTGAACAATACTTCTATAGGTGTTAGACTTGCTTTTTACGAACAAGGTCCATTCAAAGAGCTGGAATTATACCAGTGTGTCACCAAGTGTTGTAGTGGCTACAACCACCCTCCAAAATTTTGCCTTAGCTTAGTTTTGGAGCCTCCCTTCCAACCTTCACAAGAGCTTGCCTTGATTTGTCAAGTTGACAAGCTTCATTTTTTTCTTGCACAAAGGCAACCTATCGATCACATCTTGATGCATTCCCCTCATAGGCTACTCACCTGGACTTGGTCCAGCTACAGGTTGAGTAGCTTCCCCAAGAAAATTGCACATTTCTAGAGGGAAACTAGCCTTCCCTCTAGAAATTGTGCAATCCTATCTGGCAGCCTGTTGGGCTCCAAGGTTTTGCAATTCTACCAGTCAACACTCCCAGCAACAATTATGCAATTTTCCCCAGTAGGGCTGCTCAGCCCATAATTTGTGCAAATCTAGGTGGTAGTTAGCTACTCTACCTAGAAATTGCGTAAATCTCCTGGGAAACGAGCCCAGCTCCCAGCCAAAAATGCACATTTTTCTCCAGCAGTCGAGCAATCTCTTGCATGTGTAGCTAAATTGCCCAGTTTGATTTGGGAATGAGCAACACTGACTTGCATGCATGGGCTGCTTCTCCCAAGGAAGGATGCAAAGGCATCCCTTGTTTTAGGGATCTATGTTTAATAGTTGGAGGTAACATGCAAGGATCATTTCAGAAAGCTCCCACCAAGTGTCGCTTTCCCTAGATTTGTGGCATGCGTGTCACAACCTTGATTTTATCAAAACTCATCCACTGGATGACGTAGAGCTCATTACTCACATCAAACTTGTAGCTCTGACATCCTACATCACATCTAGGAGCAGTTGGCACATTCAACTCAGTTGTCTTGGGGTAAGCCCACTTCCCATGCCTTGTGTTGCATTTCTATCACTTTTTTGCATTTTTTCTTGTATGAGTAATGTTTTCTTGATTTCTTTGAACACCTGTTGTTGTTTACATGTATATTAGCTTGTCCTAGTACCGTTTTAGTTTTAGTCAACAACTCACTATTGTCGCATGCATGAAAATATTTTTCGCGAACGGTCGTCAATTCGACGACCTCGCCTCACCCACATGCATGTTGTTCCATTTTTTAAATCTATCATTCACCATTTTCTTGCATGGTCATTCACTTATTATTACACTCAGTATCAACATGCATTTGCTCCCAAATTCACTATCAGTTTCCCATCGACAAGTCTAGGCAGCCTTGGCCCGAACTCTGCCTCACTAAGACATCATTATGCAATCCTAAGAGGGAAGGCTCTGCCTTCCTCTCTAGAAATACACATTTTTCCCCAACAAATGTTCCCCAGGCCCACTTTACGGAATCCCAAGGGACTGTGACTATTGGCCAAGAAAAATGCACAATGCAGTCATTGACTTGGCAACCATTGCCAGTTGAGATTGCGTAATCTCAGCAGTCAGACTGTTGGGTTGTGTTATATTCTTTCCATGACTAGCTTCCCTAGAAAAACTGGGGGGTTAGAGCAAGGGGACAGAGCCACCCCTTCGTTGCGCCGATGCACAGCGGGGGGGGGGGGGTCAAAGGGGGCTTGAGGGGGGCGGTTAGCCCACCTCTACGGGGTCCAGGGTAGGCCCCAAGGAATTTTTTTGGACCATATATTACGTGGGCAGACCTACCTATGGTTTTGTGCATGGTTTTCACACATGGTTTTGGGTGCAATGGTTTTCGATCCATGGTATTTTGTAGATCTGGTCAAGGGAACTACGGTTATGTTCTAATCCATGGTTAATGGATTGGGGTTTATGGATGATTTGGTATGTATATATATGTATTGTAACATTGAAAAGAAAATAATGAAAAATCAATCTATTCATCCCAGTTTTGGGATCCAGGGGAAATATCTATGTATAGTTGTTTTATGTGTTATGCTCTCACTATTGTTTATTTTCTATTTTTAGAATTCATATGCAGTTAATTTATGTATGGGGTTAAAACCTACATTTGATATCATAGTTGCTTCAAATGGATGCCTTTGTTTCTAAGGGGTTTCGCTTGGGCCTGTGGTAGACATTATTCAGTGGGACATATGCAAGATTGATTCTGGTGGTGAAACAAGATGGCGAGCAATGGAAATATAGAGATCGATAAAATTAATAGTTAGAGTTTTGAGTTATGGAAACTCAAGATGGAGGATCTGTTGGTGGATAAAGATCAGTGGATCGCGGTAGATCTAGGTACTAAACCAATGGGAGTGTCCAATGAAGAATGGAAGAAGTTGGATCGGAAGGCAAAGAACACAATACGATTGTGTGTCTCAGATTCAGTATTGTTGAATGTATCAGGGGAAGCTACGACGAAGGCTTTGTGGGACAAGTTAGGGACTTTGTACAAATCTGAGTCTATGGTGAATAAATTGTTCCCCCGGAAAAAGTTGTATGACCTGAAGATGAAAGATGGAGAGTAAGTGACAAAGAATTTGAATGCATTTAATAATGTGGTAAGTTAATTATTATCTGTTGATATTAAAATTTTAGATGAAGATAAGTGCATCGGTTTGTTGTGTTCTCTACCAGTTTGTGTGGTAGTCTGGTTATTGCAATAGGTAGCAATGCAACTACCTTGTAGTTTGATGAAATAGTCTCATCCTTGCTGACGGAGGAGATGAGATGGAAAAATATGGAGAGCCAGAATGGTGATGCTTTCTCTGTACGAGGACGGTGCCAGAGAAGAAACAAAAATAAGTCATCGAGTTGGAGATATAAATCTAGAGGGAGATCTAAATCACTAAGAAAACCTGTAAAGGTGTGCTAGAAATGCAGAAATGAAGGGCACTACAAAAGGGATAGTAAATCTAAAGCTTTTGACAAAGGAAATGGATCTGATGATGCTCCCTCTGCAAAGGTGAAAACCACCTTAGTTGAAGGTGGGGATGTGTACTTAATTTCTTTGAGTACACATGTAGATCATGAGGCATGGTTGATTGACTCAGGTGCATGCTTTCACTTCACTCCCCATAGAGAGTGGTTTTGTGAGTATGAGAAATATGACGGTGGTGATGTCTTCTTAGGGGATGATAGGAAGGCTAGAATCGTTGGTCACAGAAAAATAAACTTGAAGTTGCAAGGTGGAAGGATTGGAACACTTCTGAGTGTTCTGAATATTCCTACATTAGCCAAAAATTTGATTTCTATAAGCAAGCTGGATGAGTTAGGTGTAAAAGCAATGTTCGAGAAATATACCTGCAAGATGGTTCAGGGAGCACTGGTATTGATGCGGGGAGTTCGGATTGGAACTCTATGCAAGCTGCAAGGTATCACTGTTGTTGATGGGTGCAATATTTTTGTGGTTCTTGAAAGTGGAGCAGAAAATCTTGTGGTCTCTGGATAAAAGGCCATGCTATGGCATCAAAGGCTTGGACATATTGGAGAGAAGGGACTTCAAATACTTCATGGTAAAGGTATGGTATAAGGTATGAATAATAACTCTCTGGATTTTGATTTCTATGAAAATTGTGTATATGGGAAGCAGAATCGGGTGAGTTTCCCCTCTGGTGGTAAGAGAGAGAAACAGATATTAGATCTTGTGCACAGTGATGTGTTTGGACCTGTGAAGGTTCCATCACTGGGTAAGTTTGTGTACTATGTATCATTTATAGATGACTTCTCAAGGAATACATTGATATATTTCCTCAAGAAGAAATTTGAAGTTTTTTATAGGTTGAAATAATTTAAGGCTCTAGTGGAAAACCAGGCAGAGAAGAAGATAAAGGTGTTAAGGACAGATAACGGTGGAGAGTTTTGAAAGAAGGAATTTGAAGAATTTTGTAAGAAGTGTGGTATAGCATGATAGAAAACTACTCCATACACACCTAAGAAAAACAGAGTTGCAGAAGAATGAACAAGACATTGTTGGAAAGGGAAAGAAGCATGCTGAGTGGTGTCGGGTTAGGATAGGAATTATGGCCAGAGGCAGTGGAGACAACATGTTACCTAGTCAACATATCACCTTCATCAGTGTTGGAGGATAAGACTCCATAAGAGGGACGGACTGCTAAGAAACCCTCACTTTCACATCTAAGTGTATTTGGATGCGATGCATATGTACATGTTCCAAAGGAGAAAAGAACAAAGTTGGATTGTAAATCTGAAAATTGCATCTTTATTGGGCATAAGGATGGTTTAAAAGGCTATAAGCTTTGGAACCTAGTAACAAGGAAGGTTGTGTACAATCAAGATGTGGTGTTCAGAGAGGTGAAAGATGTTATTAAACATGAATTCCAACCAAAGGAACCTAAGAAGATAGAGTTTGATCTTAAGGAGGAAGAATTAGACTTTACAACAGAAGAGGAATCAGAAGATGAAGAGCTACAAACTCTGGGTGTGAGAAGATCAGTTCAATAGAGAAGGATGTTATCGGGAAATCTAGTGTCCACTCAGAGCTGCTAGTCCCACTAAGACTGGTAGCTATCTTAGAAACAAAAAAACTAAAACTACTTTCGCTTTCCTTTATGAGAAGTAGATAAGAGGGGAACAAAGGACACCAACCTCAGTCTTGCGCTTAGTTCCTTGCTTGGTTCCTCTCCCTTCTGACAGATCCTTTCTGCTTTGCCTTCGTCTTCCCAGCTTCAAAGAGCACCTATGGAATCAAAGCAGTATAATACTATTGAAGAAAAGAGATCTACAATCATAAACAATATAGGACCAGATATATATTGACCACACAAATGCATATATCATCAAACATACAAGAATGTGGAGGAAAACTTGAATAGCTTTATTAATATCAAGAATAGCAAAGAGGATTACAACCAATTGTTCTGACCCAACGTCATCCTCCCAGCATGAAAGCCCTTCTTCACCTCATGAAAAGCTTAGATCACACAACATTATGATATTCCACCAAGAAATCAACAACACTTCCTTACAAGATACAAAATTCCAGCCTCCAGATCTCTGGGATGAGGGATCCATATATAGATGACTGCAGGGGGGTGAGTCAGCTTCTGGGATTTTGATTAGTGTCCTCTCTCTAATAGTTCTTGATTCCACTTGGAGATTGATTATCTCTTACTCATACTTGGGCGAATTCAGAGAGGCAAGTGTCACAGGAGAAGTTTCTGGAAGATTCCATGACGGTCCACCTTGCAAACTGTCTCTGCAATTTGTCTACTCTTGCCCATCGCACCCTATAGAAGGGATTTCTAGTATGCATCACACCCTTTACACTGGGTAGGTGAGATGCATCGCACCCTCTACACTGGGCAGTCTGTATGGTCCAGCTTTGACTACTTCTGAGTAGCTTTCTATGGAGAACTTTTGGGAGATGATGTAATCAACTGACCTTGTTCCTTTAGGGTGTGAAGCAAAACTTTTAGGGACTTAGGATCCCTTGGTTTATGGACATGTATGATTGGGGTTGCAGTGCCCAAAAATGTCTATAATAGTTGCCCCCTAAAGCATGAGGTCGTTAATCTTTTGATGTCGGGTGAAATGCTTTATCATGAGGATTCGAAGTTTTTTCGAGCTGGAAGGCGACTTGCAATAAGATACAATACAATACATTATCTTCATAATATTTTTCATGATCTAGATGAGGCGGGCATTCCCATGCTCAGCTTTATAAATTCATTTTCATGTACATAAGACAGACAACCGTCTGTGTGGCAGACTGATGATTCTGATAGAGTCATCATCCTTTGATTCGGATGATCATCTGTGCAGCAATGATGTACATTTGATGTCTTTATTTTCCTGAATATATCGCAGCCCAGATGGATGAAACTAGATCCGGGGTCTTCAAACTTGTTCAATCTTCACTCGGAGTACAAGTCGATCCATGTGAAAGATGTTCTGGAGTCGAACATGGAAAGACATCGCCTGATTACCAGCCAATGATGTAAGTTGTTAACAAGCACGAGAGGAATCACCAATAATGACGATGACCCTCAAGGTACTACAGTACAATTCGCGTGGTGTGAAAAGGGACTTGGCGTTGAACACCATGGAAAATCTTTCGGTCAAAGGCCATTGATGTAAACCTGTCGCCGGAAGTGAGAAACTTGCCATTGAGGCATGCAAGCTTCAAAGTACTGAAAGGGTTGTTCCTAAGTCGACTTCTTGGATAATGAGTTGATGTCGACAAGAAGTGACCTGTCATAGGAGGGCCTTAATGAATCCCACATCTATGACATGGAACAGAGTAAATGATTTTGGAGGTGAAAACGATCTGATGATACAGGGTTCAGGGTGGCGGTCATGAAAGAATGGAGCTTGAATTTATTGCAGTGGATGAGACATAGGTGAATTCTCTGAGCGACTTCTCTTGAACATACCAGCGACAAATGACATGGATTGGTAGTTTTAACCCCAAATATGGATGGTGTGATGGAACAAT
This sequence comes from Pinus tabuliformis, assembly GCA_031772625.1. Taxonomy (NCBI): domain Eukaryota; kingdom Viridiplantae; phylum Streptophyta; class Pinopsida; order Pinales; family Pinaceae; genus Pinus; species Pinus tabuliformis. The sequence goes on along the minus strand of CM062817.1, from coordinate 271,593,530 downwards.
GGTGATATGACTAGTGAACGGAATAACCCAACTTGACTCGGATGCAGAGTGAAAGTGTCATGTTCAAGAGCGACTTGCTACCAATAAAGTTTCTTCAAGTTTTCTTCCCAATCTTTCCCCAGTCATTGCTGACTAGTACCTCTTTATTTTTATCAAGCTTGAGGAGGATAACATATGCTTGTTCTATAATTTTCCCTTTGGGCAAACCCGTCGCTATGTTTTAACGAGCCTAGTGACAGTGAAACTCGTTCTTGTCTATATGGACAAGTTTGTCGCTATTTGGTTTTAACGAGTTTAACGACAAAGATAACTCGATCCTTTTCAATTTTAGAGAGTCTAAAAGGGACGTAAAGGAAACTCCAATAATCCTTTTGCGTCATATAATCCCTTAAGTCCGAAAAATTATAAAATAATACGAAAGGGATGAATTTTTGGTAATTTTAACGAGCCGAACAAAACAAGCACTCGATATTTTTGTGTAATAATCCCTTAGGTCCAAAAAGATTAAAATCTAGAGGAGGGATAGAACTTCCGATAGCTTTAATGAGATGGAAAGGCCAATTTCTCGGCAATCTTTTCATATTTTATGAGTCAGATGAAAAGAGCTTAAAGGAGACTCGTCTTTTGAGGAACAAGTGATAATTTCAGGTAGTAGCTGATTCTAGGTAAGTTTTGGAATTTTCCAATCATGGCAGTGTCACAAGGATGGCTAACAGGATCACTCGTCACAGCTATTCCTCAAAAGGGGTAAACAATCAAATGGAGGTGAATGATCAGCTAAAACAGAGTGGAGGTGATGGTAAGAACACGACCAGGGCTCAAAAGCTGATGATAATGCATTCACAATGGTTATTTACCAGGGATTGGTTCATTTTTTAATGAGCTTAAACTCTGGGGGAAACATTTGCTCATTGTTAAGGTTTAATTTTTAACAAGCTTGAAATTCGCATAAAAATTGCTCTTGATAATGGTCATTGATTATTCAATTTCACCGCTAACCACTTTGTTCCTTCAAAGGTTGTACTGCCTGTTGAATTGCTTCATCAAACAAATTAGAAATGAACAATATATGTTTGAAAAATGGGTTAAAACACTAATATTTTAGTCTAATTACGTAAAAAGTAATTTAAAAGTGGTTTTTACCCCTCATTTTACCATTTCATCTTGACTTCGGTTTGTTGGAGCTTTGGAGGTGCTTTTCCCCCTTGATTTTCACCAACTGATTCTGGGAGATTCTATGGACGATTCTTGGCGCCGTCTGTACCAGGTAGGAGCTAAACCTATGCTCTTCAGTTGCATTCCTTCCTTTTTGAATTCTGAGCATGTTTCCCTATTTTTTTGAGCCCTTGGGGTTTGAAAAATTCGCCCTGGCTCCATCGCACGCTTTCTATATCGAAATGTGCGATGCATACTGGCTTGGCCATTGGCCAGTCAGTATGCATCTCACCCAGTACACTGCTAGGGTGCGATGGGCGCGAGAAGGGAAACTTTTGCACTGTTTTCTCATGGAAATTTTGCCTATTTTTTGCCAAATCAGGACTCTGACTCTTCTCTTGCTTGTTTTGCAGAGATTCATCAGAGAAAAATGGTTGTTACATGGCGAGAACGTGAGCATGAAGAAGAGGACATGGTTGCTTTACATGATCTGGTTACGATAACTGCACTGCGGAACTTTGGCCTGTTCAAGTTTTTCCACATCTCTAGCATGAGGCAACAAATCAACTTTTTGCAATATCTTCTCAATGCATGGGATCCTACCAACCAGGTGTTTCAGATCAGAGGAAAATCTATCCCCTTGACTATCGTGGACATCTATTTTTTGACCGGTTTATTGAGGCGTGGTGCCCCTCTTTCATTATCAGGTTTCGCCCATGGGGGCGAATCTGTGAGAGATTATATTCACCAGTATTGTAGAGAGGGATCTCAGTCAAGTAGGGACGGCAAGATCAACATCTGAGATGTCACTGACCGGTCCTTGAGGACCATCCTGTTCACTTTTGCTAGACTGGCTGGTAGTGCAGCTCTTCACGTGGCTAACAGGTCCTATATGCAGTACGCCTTGGAATGCCTTGAACCAAAGGTGTTCAACTAGTGTGACACAATACTCCCTGTGATGAAAGAACAACGGACCAAGGTAAAAAGTGGAAAATCCAAGAATTTCGGCTATGGTTCTATTTTGACCACTTTCGCCTTGGAAAAGATCCCACTGATGCAGCCGCAGTACATTTCACTTGGCTTACCTCCACCGACTGAGCCACAGATGCAGAGATGGGTTGACCTTATGGCCCGACATGCTGGTCAGTCCCAGGTTTCCTTTTCTGATACCTTCTTTGAGTGGTTCAACCGTTAGGAGATGGTTTTTTTCGAGTATCCATATGCTGGTATGGATTTTTGGGGTGATCAGGATTTGGTGTTGCTGGCTGGTGAGTAGTGGGGTGCTATCAGTAATTTCTCTTACCATATCTCTATTTATTGTTTCTTTTGATAATGTTCTTGTGCTTTCCTCTATCAGGACTCATGAAAAATCATGTGCCCATGTAGATATTGGACCAATTTGGCCAGAAGTACGTCTGAGAGCACCAGCTGCCGTTCCAGCAGGAGAGGCTGTGGGGAGGGCTATCCTTCGTGACCTTGATGTGGCCGAGACTCTTTCAGCATTGCAGGATCAGGTCAAGGGTCTCACTCTTGGTATTCTAGACGTGAGGACCAACGAACTGCCTCTGAGGTTGCAGTGACATACTACTGGCGTGTTGAGTCGATGGACTAGGCTTTTACGCATGATTGCATAGGCGGTGACTTGTTATCACCAGCATCATTAGACTAGGGTGCCCCCTAGCATTTTGAGTTTTGGGTCATTTGACCGATTTTGTCTTAGAACATTATGTATAAACCATAAATAATTATATATGTATTTTTTATTTCGGAGCTTTATTTTGGTTAAGTTATGTGATCTTGATGCAAATATTGATGAGATGCTTCATTTATAAATGTCGCAAATGTCTATCTAACACATAATTTGCCAATGAGTCTGTTAATGTGTTTAATTTTCTAGAAATATGCTGATATTGAATAGAATCAAACTGCCTTTCCAAAATCTTGACCCTTAGGAACATGCGATAGATAGCTAGATTCCGTATGGAGTAGATACCAGTGAGCTGTAAGATGACGAGTTGTGAGTCTATCTTAATGGCAAGTCGGTGTATTGTTATAGACATTTTTGGGCACTAAAACCCCAAGCATAAATTTCCATAAACCAAGGGCTCCTAAGTCCCTAAAGGTGTTGTTCCAACCCCTAAAAGAACAAGGTCAACTAATTACAGCATATCCCAGAAGTTCTCCATGAAAAACTACTCAGAACTGGTCAAAACTGGACCATTTCACCTGCTCCATAGTCAAAGTGCGTTGCATCCCACTTGAATACACACAGTAGGTGTGATGCATGTTGAAAAACACTTCTATGGGGTGCGATGGGCGAGAGTGGACAAATGGCAGGGTCAATCCGCAAGGTGGAGAAGCATGGAATCTTCCATAAACTTCTCCTGTGACACTTGCCTCTCTGCATTCGACTAGGGATGAGTAAGATATGATCAATCTCCAAGTGGAATCAAGAACTATCAGAGAGAGGAAACTAATCAAATCTCAAAAGCTGACTCATTCCCCTTGCAAACATCTATATATGGATCCCTCATCCCAGAGATCCAGGGGCTGGAATTTTGTATCTTGTAAGGAAGTGCTGTTGGTTTCTTGGTGCAATATCATAGTTTTGGGTGATCTAAGCTTTTCATGAGGTGAAGAAGGGATTTCTTGCTGAGAGGATGATGCTGGATCAGAACAATTGGTTGTAATGCTCTTTGCTCTTTCTTTGTTATCAATAAAGCTATTCAAGTTTTCCTCCACATTCTTGTATGATTGATGATTTATGCATTTGTGTGGTCAATATACATCTGGTCCTATATTGTTTATGATAATAGATCTATGTTCTTGGATAGTGTTATGCTGCTTTGATTCTACAGGTACTCTTTGAAGCTAGGTAGACAAGGAAGCGAGTGGCAAAGACCTACCAGAAGAGAGAGGAATCGAGCAAGGAACCAAGCGCAAGACAGAGGTTGGTCTCCTTATTCTTCTCTTATCTATTTCTCATAAAGGAAAACGAAAGTAGTTTTTAGTTTGTTTGTTTCTAAGGTAGCTACCAGCCTTAGTGGGACTAGCAACTCTACATAGACACTAGTTTTCCTGATAACAAAATGGCGACTTCGCTGGGGAGCGAATAGATTATTTGTTTATCTACATTTGTTTACTTTATAAACTTACAGACGGAGCCTGAAGTAAAGCCAGCTAGCCTTCGAACTGCATTTTCTATGCAAGTGCAAATTAGATCAATGCTACTTCAGTCTATCTCCGAGTTTTGTTTATGAATTAAACAATTGATTTACAAGCTCTCTAATTGCCCTTGTGGTGGCTCTAGTAACCTCCTTAGATCTACCCCTATGATTGATTTAGTGATTACCACTTGCTCGGCCTAAATCCATGAACTGAACTGCAAACTGTGACCCGGAACCCAGTCAAAGTTTCGTCCCTAGTCCATCGCAATGTGTCTTCTCTGAAACCTGAATGAATCACAGTTCCCAAGTGTAGTAGGTGTGTTGAATTTCAGTTTCCCTGTACTATAGGTGCGCTGATCAGACCTCCTCTACTCTTAGATTTTGGCTTCTATGTTCATACTTTTCAGATCTATTTAGGAGTTTTGCTGCCTGTATTCAGTACACTTCTGTTTGAAACCCCTTTCCTTGTTGTTATTCTACCTCCATTGTGAAAAGAACTATAAATGTTTTTATGTATTTTTGAGTCATTTTCAGTCCTCCTTTACAAAGAAGTAGCGTTATTGTACTGTCGTTTCTTGATTTGAAAGTGTCGCAAGTGTCGTTTTCAGTCATAGAAGAGAATCTGAATGTTCTTGATTGTTATAGACATTTTTGTGCCTTACAGCCTCGAGCATGAAATGTCCATAATCTAAGGGATCCAAAGTCCCTAAACATGTTGTTCCTACCCCTAGAGGAACAAGGCAAACCAACCACAGCAATTCACAGAAGTTCTCCACCTGAAATCACTCAAAAACAAGCCAATTCTGGATCATGTCAACTGCTCCACTGAGCATCTGCGCTGAATGTCAACTGCTCCACTGTCTACCTGCGTTGAATGTCAACTCCAACAAAGGCTACCTGCGCTGAGCGTAATTGGACAAGTGGCAGGCTCATTCCTCAATGTGTCAATGCCCAGGAAGCTTCCAAAATGACACTTGCATCAAGGAATTCGACTGGTGATGAGTAAGAGGTTCCAAATCTCCAAGTGGAAGCAAGAACCTCCAAGTGGACTCAAGAACTGAGAGAGGGAGAGGACACTAGTCAGACCTCAAGCTGACTCATCCTCTCTCCAAAACATCTATATATATATCTCTCCTCCATGAGATCTAAGGGCTGGAATTTTTGTTATTGCAAAGAATTGCTGTTGGTTTGGGACTGGATCATTGGGTGCTTAATGCTTTGAAGGGAGCTGAAGAAGGAATTCCATTCTGCTGGGAAGGAGATGCTGGATTGGAGCCCTATGGGTTGTATCTCTTCCTGAACCCTGTTACTTATCAATAAAGCTATCTTGGTTTGCTCCTATATGCTGGTGTATTTGTATGATTGCATTAGTGTATTTGATTTACTTCTAATCCTGAATCATTTATGAATATGTATATTTACCTTTGTGTTGTGTTCTTCTCTTGTCGCAAGTAGCTGTTCTCTTGTCACAGGTAGCTGTTCTCTTGTGATCTTGTGGGAATCAAGTAGCTGTTCTCTTGAGCAAGCGAGGAGGCAAGTAGCTGTGAACACCTAAAGGGAAGAGGATCTAGATCGAGGGACAAACGGAAGACAACGGTAAGTCTATCGATCTCCTCTCTTTCACATTTCATAAAGGAAGAAACCAGTGTAGCTGTATTCGTTTGTTGCTAAGGCACTATCACACCTTAGGTGGATAGGATCGTCCTGCATAGGCATTTTTCCCCACAAAAAATTGGCGACTCCGCTGGGGAAGAACTTGTTTATTCATTTCGTTTGTGTTTCAGTCATTTGTTTACTTCATAGACTTGACAGCAACTATCGAACTGCATCTTTCCCGGATGCAAAGTAGAAAGTTGCTGCTTTGATCCAGTTGCTGGACTTGTCTATGATCTAAACTAGATCCACAAATGATTTGATGATCCTTTTTGATAGTCTTTAGTACCCTCTCAAAGCATCCCTCTATTTATACCTTGCTTGTGTTTCTGATTTGGCCTGAAATAGTTGATTTTTGAGCATTTTGTGACCCAGAACCCAAGGGAAACGAGAGTTTCTCCTTCAGCGCAGGCACTGTGAAGGCAGTCTGCATTTCAACGCAGGTCCCGTGTGGGCTACCTGTGCTGAATGTCAACTCCACAGTGTTGGACTTGCGCTGAACCAGTTTAGCCTTGTGCAGCTGGGGTTCTTTGTCCTTTGTTTCCCTGTTTTGATCTCTGTTTTTGCAGCCTTTAACCAGCATAGGTACCAGTCTGATAACTCCTTTTCTTTGCTTAGATTCCGCATCTTTTTTGTACAAAAAGACTGTGAATGTTTTTATGTGTTTGTGGTACCATTTACAGTTTTCCTTTGCATGAGTAAAGTAGTCATCCTGTAGCCTTTGATTCAGATCTGATTGATAGTGATCTTAGAGGAGAGTTCATTGGCTGTTGTCAGATTGATTATAGATTTACTTTTGCTTATTGGTTTGAATTTGTCTCTTTCAAAGTGTCAAAACAAGTCTTTATTTCGAAAATCGCAAAGTGATTGTAATCTCTTCTACCCTTGTTGTTTTCGAAGAAAGTGAACTTGTTTGTATTGATCATTTTAAAAGAAAATTCAAAGTTGTGCAAAAAGCTTTCTTTGTAGGCATTTATACTAAGAAAGTGGAAAACAAACACCTGCATTGTGCATTTTTCATTTGATAGTTTGCATGTTGGATTTAGGCAAAGTGCATTAGAGTGTGCTGATTGCTCTTTGAGAAAAGATAGTGTTATTCTTTTCCCTTAAGTAGCTAGGATTTTTAAAGTTGAAAGATTGTAAAGCTTGCTTATCATCTTAGACTGCATTTAGGAATTTGTATCATACATCTCGTGGTGAACCTTGAAAGGCAAACTTTAAAAAGATCAACCTAAAATAAACTGAATGAACCTAACAATGCTTTGTAACATAACGCACAACATAGAGGTCTAGGCTAGAGACGTGTTCCGGCGTCGTTAAGCCTAGTGACTGTCGATCTCGTGGAAGGTGGGTAATTCCTCCTGAGGGACGATAGAGCTAGTACAGATTGTGCTCCCACGTACCGTCGCGTATATATTGGGAGACCCCTATAGGCATATATCTTTTATCCTTAGGAAGCCGTGTTGGCCGCCCTACTGATCGCAATGCAGTGAACACAGCATTCACGAAGATCGACCGCTCGTACCCTAAAAAGTATTCTGCGGTTTTGCGAAAAGTTTGGCACACCCTCTGCCTAGAACTCCAGAGCAGTTTCTTTTGGCCTTTTTCAGACTCTATAACAGAAAAAGTCCATCCGAGCATTTGTCACTTCGGGCTCGTTAAAACATCGAAGGAGACTAGAGTCATCTTTAGCTTTTTCTCGACTCTTTAAAAGTGAAAAAGCAAGTTGTGTCTAAAGCGTCGTTAACAATTTATTTTAAACGGAACAATCACCCTTTAATTCCTGCGTTGATCTTTAGGTTGAAAAGATGGAGCATACCAACCAAGGAATTCCTCTTGGTGGAAATCCTAGTCCCTTCTCCTATTGGGGAGATGTTGGTGCGCCCCGCATGGCCACATTGTCGCTTCCAGGACTGACAATTGGCCTACCAGTTTGGCTCTTTTCAACCAGTGTCGTTCAGAACACCAACATTCCTAAACAGTCGAGTCAACAGTTAGATCAGACAAGAGTTGCCTCCCAGCCTTCAACTTCATCTTCCTCCCCTCCTTCCTCTTCGCTTGACGGAACTGGTCGAATTAAAAACCAGGTTCCTAAGGAGAAGAAGGAGAAGAAGAAGAAAGAGAAGAAGAAGAAGGAGCCTAAGGCGACTGGGGGCAAACAAGTGTCATCTAACAAAAATCCACACACCGCACTCGTAAGGCCTAAATCACCATGCGTCATATGCAAGGGAGACCACTTCCATAGAGATTGTCCCTGTATCCCACGGATACTAAAAGACTGGTTCCCCCGTTTGCACAATTCGGTAGCATCGACCTCTGATAGCCATGTCGAATGCTCACCGTCAACTAGTGGGAGTGAAGCTCCAGGACAGAGCGGGAGAGCTAAATTTCCCTGCAGACTGTGTGAAGGCGATCACGCCATCCACCGTTGTCCCTTCTTAGACGAGGCAAAAAGAGTTCTGGAAGATCGCCCGATTTTACGAGCGCATCTCCCTCCTGGATAACAAAGACTCCTACCAAGTCCCTCACTAGTTGAGAATCCGGCTGAGCCACCTAGGTGGTCAGCCGAAGCACCTGTCATTGAAGATGAACCATCTGGATCCATGCCTGACGAAAGTCAAAAGGTTGATACAGCAGTTGACCCGGTTTTGCCTTCAGAGGCTCCATCTTCGAATGACACCATCACAGAGGAGAATAAAGACGACACCGTCCAAATTCTCTTCATCAGCACTAACTCTGATGATCAAGGGGGCAATGCCACCATTCCTTTATCGCAGGAAGGAAGTTCATCAGAGCGATATCCGGCCGTCTATTCGGTCCCACCACCAAGCAACCTGGTTGTGTCCTTTGATTGGAACCAACTAGGCAGACCCCGGTTGCTAGCCAGTATGCCATTCAGAATTATTTGTCAAATATACAGAATGGTAATGGCTGGCACTATCATTGATGAGGGGGCATCTGTGAGTATCCTTTCCTCTATTGCTTGGAAAGCGCTTGGTTCGCCAGCGCTTTTGCCCGTGATGAGAAGTCTATCGGGCTTTGATAAAGGAACCAGTCGACCTTTAGGGATCCTCCCCAATGTGCCTATAACATTGAAAGGGAAGACTGTTCAAATGAACGTGATGGTCGTTCAAGGACCCTTGGATTATAACCTACTCCTTGGACGAGACTATATATATTGCATGGGAGCTGTAGTCTCCTGACTCTTTAGAGTAATGTGTTTTCCGCATGAAGGAAGAATGGTCAAGCTCGTGGACCAACTTTCGTTTCCCGGATCACACATCGCAAATAGTCATGTGCCATCCCTAAATGGTCTATTCATGCAAGAAGTGTCTCAACCCACGGTCCGTCCTCCTGATGAGCGCGAGTAATCTGGGAGGATATGACTGGAACCTAGGGGGCATGCGTCCTGGCCTGCTTCGGCAGGAAAACTTTGGGTATAGGGTAGGTTTCCGCGGGAGAATATGACTAGTCTGTACCCCGTCCGTGGTTGGAAGAGGGGTTGTTCTGGAATAACATTCTTTTGTCAAAGTTATGTGAGAGGGCGGGGGTCGTCACTCACCTCTGTCTATTTCGGTAGACATTGCCGAGGAAGTGTTTTGTTTGAAAGATTAACGAGACAATCTTTGGGTAACCTGAAAGAGGTAGGCCTCTCCCGGTGAAACGAAAGTTTCGATGGCAGAAAAGTAGAGGTAACCTTGAAATCATACTTTATACCTGGGGGCATGCAAACCTTTTGGAGTGCAAGCAAGGGGCGACTATTTATTTTTTAAATTTTTAGGTCCTCCCTTTAAACCTGTAGGTCTAACCCTTTAAACTCGTAGGATTAGCCGTTTCCGAACTTGCATAAAGAAAGGATGGGGAGCAAAGCTTAGTGAGATGAAGCTCCATAAAAAATAGAATCTTGATGAGACACTCTTATCAAATGACTGGGTAATCGAGCAGTTTTAGCATAAAGTTCATGCTCGTTAAAAAATAAACGCAAGATCCGAGCAGTTTTAACGCGGTCTTCATGCTCGTTAAAAAATAAATATAAGCAGTGAGCAGAGTTTCCTCCAGTGTTTAAGATCATTTTTAACTAAAAAATGAACCTATCCCGGTAAATAACCACCGTGATCGTAAGTTTATCAGCCGTTAAAGCCTTGGTCGTGTTTGCACCTGCCACCTCCACTTTTCATTTGGCCGATCGTTCACCTCCATATGATTGTTTACCCATTTTGAGGAACAGCTGCGAAGAGTGATTTCACCTAGCCATCCTTGTGACACTGCCATGATTGGAAAATTCCAACCTGTACCTGGAATCAGTTGCTATCCCTGTTTATCACTCGTTCCTCAAAAGATGAGTCTTCTTTAAGCTCTTTTCAATTGACTCGTAAAATATGAAAAGATTGCCGAGTTTTGGCCTTCCAGCTCGTTAAAGGACAGGAAGAGCTATCCCTCCTCTAGATTTTAATCTTTTTGGACCTGAGGGATTATTGCACAAAAAGGTCGAGCGCTTGTTTTATTTGGCTCGTTAAAATTATCGAAAACTCATCCCTTCTGTATTGTTTTATACTTTTTTCGGACTTAAGGGATTAGATGACGAAAAAGGAATTTTGGAGTTAACTTTATGTACCTTTTCAGACTCTCTAAAAATGAAAAGGACCGAGTTATCCTTGTCGTTAGACTCGTTAAAATTATTAAATAGCGACAAACTTGTCTTTAGACGAGAACGAGTTTCACTATCGCTAAGCTCGTTAAAACATAGCGATGGGCTTGCCTGAAGGGCAGGTTATAGAACAAGCATATGTTATCCTCCTCAAGCTTGACAAAAATAAAGAGGTACTGGTCAGCAATGACTGGGGAAAAATTGGGAGAAAATCAAGAAAACTTTGATGGTAGCAGGTCGCTCTTGAACATGACACTTTTCCTCCGTATCACAATCGGGTTGGGTTGTTTCATTCACCGGTCACATCACCATGGTCTCGCCATACCATCCATATTTGGGGTAATGCTACCGATCCATCGCATCAGTGTCGCCATATGTTCAAGAGAAGTCGTTCAGAAAGAGTCAACCGGGTCCCATCCACTGCCATACATTATCCTTCATCCATGCATGACCGCCACCCTGAATCATATGTCCTAGATCGTTTTCACCTCCATTAAAATCATTAGCTCCGTTCCGTATCACTGATGTGGGATTCATCAAGGCCCTCCTTTGACGGATCACTTCTTGTCGACATCAGCTCATTATCCAAGAAGTTGATCTAGGAACAACCCCTTCAGTACTTTGAAGCTTGCATGGCTCAATGACAAGCTTCTCACTTCCGGCGACAGGTATACATCAATGACCTTCGACCAGAAGATTTTGCGTGGTGTTCGACGCCAAGTCCTTTATTCACACCACGTGAATTGTACTGCAGTACCTTGAGGGTCATCATCATTATCGGTGATTCCTCTCGCGCTTGTTAACGGTTTACATCATTGACCGGTAATCAAGCGATGTCTTTCCATGTTCAACTTCAGCGCAATTCTCACATGGATCGACTTGTACTTAGAGTGAAGATCAAACGAGTTTGAAGACCCCAGATCTAGTTTCATCCATCCGGGCTGCGATATATATTCAGGAAAAATAAAGACATTTGACATGTACATCATTACAGCAGATGATCATCCTACTCAAAGGATGATAATTTCGCCAAAATTATCAGTCTACCATCAGACGATCGTCTGTTCTATGTACAAAAATGAATTTATAAAGCTGAGCATGGGAATTCCCGCCTCAGCTAGATCATGAAAGCAATATGAATCATAATGTATTGTATTGTATTTTATTACAGGTCTCCTCCCAGCAGATGGATGAACTTCGGACCCTCCTGGATAAAGCATTTCACCCGATAAACGGCCTCATACTTTAGGGGGCAACTGTTATAGATATTTTTGTGCCTTACAGCCTCGAGCATAAAATGTCCATAATCTAAGGGATCCAAAGTCCCTAAACATGTTGTTCCTACCCCTAGAGGAACAAGGCAAACCAACCACAACAATTCATAGAAGTTCTCCACCTGAAATCACTCAAAAACAAGCCAATTCTGGATCATGTCAACTGCTCCACTGAGCATCTGCGCTGAATGTCAACTGCTCCACTGTCTACCTGTGTTGAATGTCAACTCCAACAAAGGCTACCTGCGCTGAGCGTAATTGGACAAGTGGCAGGCTCATTCCTCAATGTGTCAATGCCCAGGAAGCTTCCAAAATGACACTTGCATCAAGGAATTCGACTGGTGATGAGTAAGAGGTTCCAAATCTCCAAGTGGAAGCAAGAACCTCCAAGTGGACTCAAGAACTAAGAGAGGGAGAGGACACTAGTCAGATCTCAAGCTGACTCATCCTCTCTCCAAAACATCTATATATAGATCTCTCCTCCATGAGATCTAAGGGCTGGAATTTTTGTTATTGCAAAGAATTGTTGTTGGTTTGGGACTGGATCATTGGGTGCTTAATGCTTTGAAGGGAGCTGAAGAAGGAATTCCATTCTGCTGGGAAGGAGATGCTGGATTGGAGCCCTATGGGTTGTATCTCTTCCTGAACCCTGTTACTTATCAATAAAGCTATCTTGGTTTGCTCCTATATGCTAGTGTATTTGTATGATTGCATTAGTGTATTTGATTTACTTCTAATCCTGAATCATTTATGAATATGTATATTTACCTTTGTGTTGTGCTCTTCTCTTGTCGCAAGTAGCTGTTCTCTTGTCACAGGTAGCTGTTCTCTTGTGATCTCGTGGGAATCAAGTAGATGTTCTCTTGAGCAAGCGAGGAGGCAAGTAGCTGTGAACACCTAAAGGGAAGAGGATCTATATCGAGGGACAAACGGAAGACAACGGTAAGTCTATCGATCTCCTCTCTTTCACATTTCATAAAGGAAGAAACCACTGTAGCTGTATTCGTTTGTTGCTAAGGCACTGTCACACCTTAGGTGGATAGGATCGTCCTGCATAGGCATTTTTCCCCACAACATTGATAGTCGATTACACTGTTACCAGAGAACCTTTGCTTACTCGCATTTGACTGAAACCTTACCCGACGAAACAGACTTGCTTATCTTCCCGGATATTAGAACCGAATATAGTTATGAATAAACCAACCCGAAGGACAAAGGTTGTGCCACACAGACAGGTAGGAGCGGACAGAGAAATGGGAAAAACATGCACTCTCCCAGCTGATTAACCCACCGCCTGAACCTTACCGCCTTAGTCACGAAATCCTAGCGAAGTAAATGAGAAACTTAGCTAGACCTTTAGGTGCTCGACTGTTAAGGATGCGTAAGCAGGCTCGACCATAGGATGCGTAAGCAGGCTCGACTGATAAGGACCCTTTAGGGTGCGTTAGCACACTCGACTAATAAGGATGCGTAAGCAGGCTCGACTGATAAGGCTTGTATTTGATTTGAGTTAGTAGTTTTTCAAGTGTCGAAAGCAAGTTTTCAATTCCAAATAACAAAGTGTTGTCATTGTCCTCATTTTGTTTTGAAAAGAAGCTTGTTAGTAATTGTCGCTTTGAAAAATAATTCATATTTGCACTTAGCTTTCTTTTTATCATTCACACATTAAGAAGGCTGAAAACAAATACATGCACGTGCATTTGCATTTAGATTGTTTGTTGGTTTGATTTAGGACAGTGCATATAGTGTGTGCTCTTTGCTCTTTGTTGAAAGAAAATCATCTCTCTTTCCTTAGTAGCTAGGATTTTCATTGCAAAAAGAAGATTAAACGACTGTTTATCATCTTAGATTGCATTTTAGGAATTGTACATCTACATCATGTAGTGAACCTGAAAGGAAAATTTCTTAAGCAAGATCAACCATAAAATAAATTTAATGAATCTAAAAACGCTTTGGAACCTAACGCACAACATCTAGAAGTCTAGGCTAGAGACTATTCCGGCGTCGTAAAGCCTGGTAACTGTTGTTTTCACTGTTGGTTGGGTGATTCCTCCACTTTGAGACGATAAGTGCTAGTACGGACTTGTGCTCCCACGTACCGTCAAGTATGTTTTGGGATACCACAATAGGCTTAATCCTTTATCCATAGGAAGCCGTGTCTGCTGCCCTATCGATTGCAATGCACTGAACACAACATTCGGGAAGATTGACTGCCGTACCGTAAAAAGTATTCTGCAGTTTTGCGATTGGTTTGGTAATCCCTTTGTCTAGATTTCCAGAGCAGTCCCTTTCATTCCTTTTCAGACTCCTTAATGGAAGAGATCCATCTGAGAACTTGTCACTTCAAGCTCATTAAAAATCGAAGGTGACTAGAGTCATCTTTTGTTTTTTCTCGACTCTTAAAAATTGAAAAAACAAGTTGTGTCAAAGGGTCTAAAATTTATTTTAAACGAAATAAACATCACCTTTCCTACGTTGGTCTTAGGTTGAGAAAAATGGAGTTCACCAACCAAGGAGTTCCCCTTGAAGGAAATCCTAGTCCCTTCTCCTCTTGGGGAGATGTCGGTGCAACCCATATGGCCACATTGTCTCTTCCAGGATTGACAATCGGCTTGCCCGTATGGCTCTTCTCAACTTCTATTGTTCAGAACACCGTGATTCCTGAACAATCAAGTCAGCAACTAAACAATACCAGAGTTACCCCCCAACCCTCTACTTCGTCCAATTCTTCCTCTCCTCCTTCCTCTTCGCTTGATGAAGCTAGTAAAGCCCAAAATCAAGTAACTGAGAAGAAGAAGGAGAAGAAGAAGAAAGAGAAGAAGAAGAAGGAGCCAAAGGTGAAAAGGGGCAACCAAGCATCGTCTAGTGAAAATCCACACACTGCACTGACCAGGCCTAAATCGCCATGTGTCATTTGCAAAGGAGACCACTATCATCGAGATTGTCCTTGCATCCCTCGGATCTTAAGGGACTGGTCTCCTCGTTTGCACAATCCGGTGTCATCAACCTCTGACGATCATGTTGAGCATACACCGTCAACTAGTGAAAGTGAAGCCCCTGGACAAAAAGGAAAATATAAATTTCCTTGTAAATTGTGTGAAGGCGATCACGCCGTCCACCGTTGTCCCTTCTTAGACGAAGCTAAAAGAGTTTTGGATGATCGTCCAGTTTCACCGTTACGGCTTCCTCCTGGATATAAGAAACTCTTGCCGAGTTCGTCACTAGTTGAAAATCCGGCTGACACGCCCTTGTGGTCGGCTGAAGTGTCTATCATTGAAGATAAACCATCTGAATCCATACCAGATGAAAGTCAAAAGGTCGAGGCGACAATTGACCCAGCCTTACCTTCAGAAGGTCCATCTTCAGATGATACAATCACCGAAGAGAACAAGAACGACACCATTCAAATTCTCTTCGTAAGCATAGACTCCGATGAACAAGGGGGCAGTCTACCCATTCATTTACCGCAGGAAGGAAATTCGTCAGAGTCATATCCGGCCGTCTATTCGGTCCCACCTCCAAGCAACCTCGTTGTTTCCTTTGACTGGAATCTTCTAGGCAGACCCCATTTACCGACTAGTGTACCATTTCGAATCATTGCTCAAATATATAGAATGGTCATGATCGGTACCATTATAGATGAAGGGGCTTCTGTGAGTATCCTTTCCTCAACTGCTTGGAAAGCGCTTGGTTCGCCATCACTTTTTCCTGAGATGAGAAATCTAACAGGCTTTGACAAAGGAACCAGTCGACCGTTAGGGTTCCTTCCTGATGTGCCGATAACGTTGAGAAGGAAAACTGTTCACATGAACGTAATGGTAGTCCAAGGACCCCTGGATTATAATCTACTCCTTGGACGGGACTATATTTATTGCATGGGAGCTGTCGTCTCCTCACTCTTTGGAGTAAATGTGTTTTCCGCATGAAGGAAGAGTGGTCAAGCTCGTAGACCAGCTTTCATTTCCCGGTTCACACATAGCAAATAGTCATATACCAACCCTAAAAGGTCCTTTCATGCAAGGAATGTCTCATCAATCCCCAGTCCTTCCTCTTGATGAGCACGAGTGATTCAGAGGACATGACTGAAACCCAGGGGGCATGCACCTTGGTCTACTTCGGCAGGAAAACCTTGGGTATAGTGTAGGTTTCCGCGGAGGATATATGACTAGTTTGACACACCCGTCCATTCAGGAAAATGGGATTAGGCTGGAATAAGATTCCCTCATCAAAGTTATGTGAGTGGAGGCGTCTGCACCACTCACCTTTGTCTATTTCGGTAGACATCACTGAGGAAGTGTTTTGTCTGTGACACGGATGGAACAATCTTTGGTAACCTGGAAATTTTTCTCTATACCTGGGGGCATGCAAACCTTTTGGCATGCAAGCGAAGAGTGACCATTTATTTTTTAAATTTGTAGGTCCTCTAACCCTTTAAACTCGTAGGATTGGTCGTTTCCTAAATTGCATAAAGAAAGGATGCGGAGCAAAGCTTTGTAAGGTGCAAGCTTCTTAAAAATGGCATCTTAGATGAGACATCCTTATTATACAACTGGATCGAGCAACTTTAACGTGGAATTCAAGCTCGTTAAAAAATAAAAATAAGCAATGAGCAAGTGTTTCCCCTAGTGTTTAAGCTCATTAAAAAATGAACCAATTCCCCGTAAATAACCATCGTGAATGTATTACTTCAGCCTTTCAAGCCTTGGTTGTGTTCTCATCATCACCTCCACTCTGTATTGG
This sequence comes from Pinus tabuliformis, assembly GCA_031772625.1. Lineage (NCBI taxonomy): Eukaryota > Viridiplantae > Streptophyta > Pinopsida > Pinales > Pinaceae > Pinus > Pinus tabuliformis. Next base: position 271,576,893 of record CM062817.1, on the reverse strand, counting down.
CCGATCATTCACCTCCACTTGATTGTTTACCCTTTTGAGGAATAGCTGCGAAGAGTGATCCTGTTAGCCATCCTTGTGACACTACCGTGATTGGAAGATTCCAAACCTTACCTGGAATCAGCTGCTATCCGAATCTATCACTCGTTCCTTAAAAAACGAGTCTCCTTTAAGCTCTTTTCAACTGACTCGTAAAATATGAAAAGATTGCCGAGGCATTGGCCTCTCCAACTCGTTAAAGGGACCAGAAGTGCTATCCCTCTAGATTTTAATCTTTTTGGACCTGAGGGATTATTACACAAAAGATCGAGCGCTTGTTTTGTTCGGCTCGTTAAAATTATCGAAAATTCATCCCTTTTGTATTATTTTATACTTTTTCGAACTTAAGGGATTAGATGACGAAAAAGGATTTTTGGAGTTTCCTTTACATTCCTTTTTCAGACTCTCTAAAATTGAAAAGGGCCGAGTTATCTTTGTCGTTAAACTCGTTAAAACCGAATAGCAACAAACTTGTCCATAACAGACAAGAACGAGTTTCACTATCGCTAGGCTCGTTGAAAAATAGCGATGGGTTTGCCCGAAGGGAAAATTATAGAACAAGCATATGTTATCCTCCTCAAGCTTAACAAAAATAAAGAGGTACTAGTCAGCAATGACTGGGGAAAAATTGGGAAGAAAAATTGAAGAAACTTTGTTGGTAGCAAGTCGCTCTTGAACATGACACTTTCACTCCGCATCCGAGTCGGGTTGGGTTGTTCCATTCACTAGTCACATCACCATGGTTCCATCACACCATCCACATTTGGGGTTAATGCTACCAATCCATCATGTCAGTGTCACCGATATTTTCAAGAGAAGTCGCTCAGAGAATTCACCTGTGTCTCACCCACTGCAATATATTTACACTTCATTCTTTCATGACCGCCACCCTGAACCTTATATCAACAGATCGTTTTCACCTCCATTAAAATCATTTGCTCCGTTCCGTGTCATTGATGTGGGATTCACTAAGGCCTTCCTATGACGGACCGCTTCTTGTCGACGTCAGCTCATTATCCAAGAAATTGGTCTAGGAACAACCCTTTCAGTACTTTGAAGCTTGCATGCCTCAATGGCAAGTTTCTCACTTCCGGTGACAGGTTTACATCAATGGCCTTCGACTGAAAGATTTTTCGTGGTGTTTGACGCCAAGTCCCTTATTCACACCACATGAATTGTACTGTAGTACCTTGAGGGTCATCATCATTATCGCTGATTCCTCTCGCGCCTGTTAACAGCTTACATCATTGGCTGGTGATCAGGCGATGTCTTTCCATGTTCGACTCCAGAACATCTCTCACATGGATCGACTTGTACTCTGAGTGAAGATCAAATGAGATTGAAGACCCCGGATCTAGTTTCATCCATCCGGGCTGTGATATATATTTAGGAAAATAAAGACATCAAATGTACATCATTGCTGCACAGATAATCATCCAATCCAAGGGATGATGGCTCTACCAGAATCATCAGTCTACACTCAGACGATTGTTTATCCTATGTACATGAAAATGAATTTATAAAGCTGAGCATGGGAATGCCCGCCTCAGCTAGATCATGAAAATATTATGAAGATAATGTATTGTATTGTATCTTATTACAGGTCACCTTCCAGCTTGAAAAAACTTTGGATCCTCATGATAAAGCATTTCACTCGACATCAAAAGATTAACGACCTCATGCTTTACGGGGCAACCGTTATAGACATTTTTGGGCACTAAAACCCCAAGAATAAATGTCCATAAACCAAGGGCTCCTAAGTCCCTAAAGGTGTTGTTCCAACCCCTAAAAGAACAAGGTCAACTGATTAGAGCATCTCCCAGAAGTTCTCCATGAAAAACTACTCAAAACTGGTCAAAACTGGACCATTTCACCTGCTCCATAGTCAAAGTGCATTGCATCCCACCTGAATACACACAGTAGGTGTGATGCATGTTGAAAAACCCTTCTATGGGGTGCTATGGGCGAGAGTGGACAAATGGCAGGGTCAATCCACAAGGTGGAGAAGCATGGAATCTTCCAGAAACTTCTCCTGTGACACTTGCCTCTCTGCATTTGACCAGGGATGAGTATGAGATCATCAAACTCCAAGTGGAATCAAGAGCTATCAGAGAGAGGAAACTAATCAAATCTCAAAAGCTGACTCATTCCCATTTCAAACATCTATATATGGATCCCTCATCCTAGAGATCCAGGGGCTGGAATTTTGTATCTTGTAAGGAAGTGCTATTGGTTTCTTGGTGCAATATCATAGTGTTGGTGATCTAAGCTTTTCATGAGGTGAAGAAGGGCTTTCTTGCTGAGAGGATGATGTTGGGTCAGAACAATTGGCTGTAATCCTCTTTGCTCTTTCTTGATTATCAATAAAGCTATTCAAATTTTCCTGCACATTCTTGTATGATTGATGATTTATGCATTTGTGTGGTCAATATACATCTGGTCCTATATTGTTTATGATAATAGATCTATGTTCTTGGATAGTGTTATGCTGCTTTGATTCTACAGGTACTCTTTGAAGCTGGGTAGACAAGGAAGCGAGTGGCAAAGGCCTACCAGAAGAGAGAGGAATCGAGCAAGGAACCAAGTGCAAGACAGAGGTTGGTCTCCTTATTCTTCTCTTATCTATTTCTCATAAAGGAAAATGAAAGTAGTTTTTAGTTTGCTTGTTTCTAAGGTAGCTACCAGCCTTAGTGGGACTAGCAGCTCTACATAGACACTAGTTTTCCCGATAACACGTATGCCACGCGTAATGGCATCAGAGAGGAGCTCTATCAATGAGCTGTATTAAGCAATATTGTTCGTTGACCGACCAATACATACCCCTTTGAAACTCACTAACTCACCGCTTGGACCGAAGATGGCCCAGGCCGTAGAAGATAGGTTCAGCGAACTACGACTCGCTCCGTCGGCATATCCAACAAATGATTCCAATAGGTCCGACAAATGTAAAAGCAGATCACTTAACCAAAACAATTACCCTTCACGAAAACAAAAATGTAACAAAATCATAGGGGTTACTATCTTGAGTTAAGCATAGTAATGCTTAAGGTACAACCCGTTGCAGGGTTGCGCCAGTGGAATCCCATCATAATCCACTAACTCGTAGGCTCCTTTTGCTAACACGTGCTTAACAATATAGGGGCCCATCCATAAAGACTTGAATTTGCCTGCTCCTAATTTATCGGACTCCTTGTCGTAAAGTAAGACCAGGTCACTTTCTGAGAAGACACGGGGTTTGACATTCTTGTCAAACTGCGCCTTGACTCGTTTCTTATGGGCTTTGTTAGCCAAAGTGTCATCACGACAGGTTTCATCCAGTTGGATTAGTTCCAAGAAACGAGCCTCCTCTTTTGAAGTTCCGGGGAGAAGGTCGACTGCGAGTTTGAGGGACGAGATTTCACATTGAACCGGTAATATTGCTTCCAGGCCATACACCAGTTGAAAGGGTGTAAACCCGGTTGCATTCCTCACCGATGTCCGGTATGCCCACAAGGTTGAGTACAGGATCAGGTGCCAACTCCTTTTATAGACTCCAATCATCCTTTGCAGCATCTGCTTTAGGACCTTGTTGATTGCCTCAACTTGTCCATTGGCCTGCGGATAATATGGAGTAGAGCTGTCGTGGGACAACCCTAATTGGGCAGCCAATTCAACCATCATGTGATTGAGAAAATGCGATCCATGATCTGTGACTATGGCCTGTGGAACGCTGAATCTAGAGACTACATGATTGAGAAAGAAGAGGGCAGCCATTTCACCGCTGTTGTTTAATGTAGACATCACCTCGGCCCATTTGGTAAAATAGTCTACTGCGACTATGATATACCCATGCCCCCTGGTCGAGGTGGGGTTACATGTCATGGAATATATGCCCCATTTGGCAAATGGCCCAATAGCAATTATTCGTTATAGAGGTGCGGGTGGTATTCTGGTTTTTCGATTAAAGATTTGACATGCATGGCAACTTCTGAATGTAGTTATGCAATCTTTGAACATTGTTGGCTAGAAGTATCTTGCTCGTAAAATCTTTTGCGCCGTAGCGTAACCAGATTAATTCCCCCCACATGCGCCTGAATGGCAATCATTCAAGACTTTTTCGGCCTCCTCATGGGTGAGGCACCTCCTCAGAACTATATCGACACCACGATGGTAAAGTGTATCACCGATGATCATGTAGTCTTTTGCTTGGTATCGAATGTGTCGTTTTTCCGAGAGGGAGGTATTAGACCTATATGTTTGGCTTTGGAGATAGATTATTATGTCTCCATACCATGGATTGCTTGAAGATATCAGAAACAAAGATTCGTCCATGATTGCTTCTTATGATGTTGCATCGTTGGACGACAATGGGAGATCGCATAGTAACTCCGCGAAAACCTTGGATTTCTTCGATTTGGATTTTATAAATTCCAAATCAAACACTTGTAGAATTGCTATCCATTTTGAATATTCCCCCCCCGCAACTGTCGTGACAATATATAAGTCATGGGGTTTCAATCTGACAAAATGGTAGTTTTCGAAAGAGGACATAGTGTCGAAATCTCTGTATTGCTTGAATAGCTGCGGGAGATAGATTTTCAACGTAGGAGTACTTTCTTTCTGTATCATTTAAGTTTCTACTCAAATAATATATAGGATGTTCAATTCCATTGTCTTCTTGAACTAAAACCATTGATAATCAGGAGTGTACATTAATGATGCTTTTATTAGAGATTGCTTTAAAGCATCAAAGGAAGCTTACACAACCTGATCCCAGATGAAGGGTACTTCTTTTTCAATAGAGGAGTATAACCCTTAGCAAGTTCTACGTAATTTGGAATGAACCTCCTCAGAAAGTTTGCTTTCCCTTGGAGTTTCTGAATCTGAAGCAAATTTGAAGGCGGAGGAAAATCAATGATTTCCTGAACCTTACATGGGTTGAGACGAATCTCATCCTTTGAGACCAAAAATCCAAGTAAACGACCAAAACTGACACAAAACACACATTTGTGTGGATTGAGTTGTATCTTGTAGTGTTGGAAGCGTAGAAATATCGCTCCCAAATGCTGCGGATGATCGGTCCGCTTTCGTGAATGAGCCGGAAGATCATCGAGATATGGTTGAATGATGTTTTTGATGTCATGGAAGGCATAATTCATTGACCTCTGAAATGTTGCCCCTGTGTTCTTTAAACCAAAGGGTAGCTTACGATATGCAAATGTGCCCCACGGACAAATAAATGCAGTCTTTGACTGGTCATGTGGGTGGATATTTATTTGATTATACCTGGAAAATCCATCCATAAATGAAAATATTTCACATCCGGCACATTCATCGATTATCTGGTCAATGAAGGGTGTAGGGTAGTTGTCTTTCGGACAAGCTTGATTTACATCCCTATAATCGATGCACACTCTAATCGTTCCTTGCTTTTTCATTACAGGAACAATATTCGACACCCAATCGGTTAGAGGAACCGAGTAAATGAAACCAGCATGGAGAAGCTTTTCAACTTCTTCTTTGATGGCAGCGGCTTTCTTCGGGTGCACCTGGCGTAGTCGTTGTCGTACTGGTTTGACATCTGGATACATCTTAATTTCGTGTTCAACTATGCTTGAGTCAATGCTTGGAATTTCATCATACGACCAAGCAAAGACATCTCTGAACTCGTGAAAAAGAGCGTGATATATCTCCAGTTCTGAAGGAGAACAAGATTTGCCGACATGAATATTCTCTACAACATTTGTTTTGGTCGAGATATTTATGGCGATAGTCTCTTCAATTTTGGACAAGTTTAGCTCGGAATCCACTGTGTTTACAGTATTTGATAGAAAATCAAAAACTGAGGGATGATGAAGGTCACTAGGAGTATCTTCCTTGTAATCCGGAAGATGGGAACGATGGTGGTAATCTTCCCATGGTGCCCCGTCAATTATCATTGACTGAACAATTCCTTCGTATGTAGAATGTACTTGCAACCAAGGATCTGAAGGGGTGCCATATTCCTTAGACCTATCTCTCCAAATGCTTAATGAGCGTTGATTTGGGTTTGCCTCCCATGTCGAAAACATTGATTGCTACAATATTTCTATTGGGCTTGGAGGCAATACCTGCAGATGATCCATGTCAATATCATTTTCAGAGATCTTTTGGATAGAAGATATCATATTGCAGGTTCCCACCGTCGCCACTTCCGCCAGATTGATTGGAGGTGGTAGGGAAAAAGTCCCCATTAATATAGGGTCTTTTAGTAGGCCTACTCCGATATTTTGAAGCGAATGAGGGCTTCCGTGGATCATCAGAATGCTTCCCGTAACTTGTGAACTGTTGGGGAGAAATGTTTGTTGGTCGACGATTGTAATTCCTCCTTGAAAGGGAAATGAAATCTTCCTGAAGTAGGTCGACACAACGGCTGCCATAGCATATATCTAGGACCTTCCCAGTAGGATGTTGTAATCGAGGTTTCCGTCGATTACTTCAACATCTATTTCTACTGTTTTTCCCCCCAGTTCGACTTGCAAGTTACTTAAAATCCCATATGGGGTGTATGTTCATCCATCAAATGCTTTTAATGTCGTCGAAGATCGTGACAAGGGTGGAGATCCTAAAGTTTTCCAGCAACTCATCGACATAATGCATGTAGATGCCCCCTCATCAATAATTGTTCGATGAACAGTTTTGTTGTGGGCTTTCACTTGAATAAGGAAAGCTAGTTGAGCTGGTAACTGAGGGTCATATTCTTTGTGATTAAAGGACACAAGATTGGAATCCGTTGGGTAAATCCCACCTATCGCTGATAATAAAGCCTGCTTTTGAGAGGGGCCATTTTGCAGTACCTCAAGTGTCGACATAGTGGATGGCGATTGGGCCAGATCCTCCACTATATTATAATGCTATGCTGCTCTGGCACGAGGATTAAATGTCGATTTGTGTACTACTCCCTTTGGCAGCTTTATCGTTAGTTCAGGAATGATGGGTGGCACAACTTTGGTCGAAGTTTTTGTCGAACTACCAGGTTGATCATTAGCCTTGTTGTCCGACAGCTATGGATTCCCATAATATTTATTCCTTCTCGATATCAAATCATTGTTTTGCTGCTTCGAAACCGACAACATTAGCACTTGGGACGGGGAAGCATTGTCACTAGCAACCAGATTTGTTCCTGGATTTGGAAACGGATCAGTCAATACCGCCAAGGTTTTTGAATTCTTCAAGAATTTTCTAAGCTCAGCTTTATATGGACACTCTCTTGTCCAATGATCCTCATCACATATAAGGCATGGACGATTTGGTTTCCTATCTCCAGAAGGGTTTGCAGAAGATTTTTTAGGGGACGACTTCTCCTATTTCTTCTTCTTCCCTTTCTTTTTCTTCTTGTCTCCTAGTTGCTTGGTTTCTTTGCCTTTATCATTCGATACGACATTTACTTCCGAGGCGAGAAGTTCTTCATTTGCATTTTGACCTGAAACCGTACGAGCCTTTTTCGACTTATCCTTTATGGTTTTCATGCTGGTCGTTCCTATCATGCCATCCCCAGCATGAGAGTCTTTGTTTGATTTAGGAGAGGGAGGAACGGAAAATTTCGGTGTATGAGCATCAGGGATTTTATCGTAGAGCGTGCCAGACTGAGTATAGATCAAATCTAAATATTGCACACGAGCAATGACTTTCTCTTCAATGATATCTCCTCCCTTTGCCACATCTTCTGTAATAGAAGGTAACAGTGACTTAATAAACCATTTAGCCAACAACTGATCAAGAACATATGTTTTTACCATTCTACGATGACGTCGCCACTCATGAATATGATCAGATATGTGAGTGGCTGTCGTTTGCTTGAAATTGGTAAGAAGCTCTGTTCCTGTTTCGTACCTTATGGGTAACTGAAAATGGGTTAAAAAGGTTGTGGCTAGGGTACTGAAGTTATCAAACGAAGCTCTAGGAAATTTGATATACCATTTTGCTGCCGGACCAGTTAACGTTCGCTGAAAAAGGTGAAGCCTGATCGAATCATGATTTAGAGTGTTAGATGAACACCATAGGTGAAAGGTCATCACATGATTCGACGGGTCTTCACCTAGATTTCCATTAAATTTAGGAATATCTGACGGAAGTTTATGAGGAATTGCTGGCCACCAAGGGGCGTAAGCGATTGGATCATTTGTTAGCCGATTTAGATCTAGTAACTCTAAAGTTTCCACGAAGGGCAACTGTTGATTCAGGTTCGGCGAAGCATACCCAGGATAAGATGGGATTGCCTGAGCAGTGGGTCTTTGCATACCAGCATAGTGCATTTGATGCTGATAACTTTGGTAAGGTTGATGGGCATAACCATTATGAAATGGTTGATGTTGACCATTTTGAATATACGACTGCCCATTACTTGCAAAGATTTGGTGCTCAGATCCTTGGTAAACTTGTTGGAATTGCGGTTGTTGATATTGCACCAGCCATGGTTGTGAGACCATGTGCTGTTGTCCAATACTGGCTGTTTGACCAAGATGAGGGGTAATGGTACCCGTTTGAGCTGGGTCACTCCAGTTAACGAACCACTAATCGATGATTTTGGTGGCGTCGTAGAGACAAGGGGCTGTTGGATTACGACCTGAGAGACTTGAGGTTGGCATACAACAGGTAACGCTTGTACTTGCGACACCATCACAATACAAGGTGTAGTGGGGATATTTGAAACAGGCATACTTTTTTGCATTGAGTACACAAATCTTGGTTGTTGAGGCAGTATTGGCATCCAACCACTGGATGTGATTCCAGCATAACCTGAATTCTGTTGCGAACTCTCATATGTTTGACCTCCTGGAGGAGACAATGAAAGGGCATATTGCCCCCCATATGGCAGTAATCCAGTGCTTAAGGGAATGATTTGCCTTTTAGGACCAGACTGCCCAAATTGACACTACGAAGGATCAATTTGCTGAGACTTAACATAAGAGATTCCAGATATTATTCCAGACGAACAAATGGGAACAAACCATATTGTCGAAACAACCCCTAGATGGATTCCATCCAGCGATTGAGAGCTAGTTGCGATAGATGGTACGCCGGTGAACATTGTCAGAGTAGCAGTAGGAAGTTCTGCCACTGCTGTGTCAGATGACACAGTCCTAGATGTCGACGGTTGTTCAGACATATCTAGTCTATCCAAAAGATTTCCTAGCGATTCTACAGGAGCTTCTGATAATGGTAGACTAATTTCTGACGAAGAAGGATGTAGGGTGATCCCAACCCCAAAATGCGATGGAGTACGAGATGGGGGATCCTCCACAATCCCTTCTATAGCAATCAACCCGGGTGGAAGGGGTAGACCGTCAGGTCCGTAAAATATTTCTGGTGCCGAAGAAGGTATAGAATCTGCAGCGACAGATGTTTGGGGAATAACACCTTCCGAATTAGTTGTAGATGGAGTCGGTTCAGGTATAGAAGTGTTTACCCTCACACTAGGATCAGTTCTACTGTCCTCTAGTGGCTGCGGAATTTCTTCTATAAAGGCAGGGGTACCAGAAATGTTTGGAGTAACCGGAGTCTCCGAGTGTGTCGGAACACTTGTTCCACCCAAACCAGGGGACTTTGAGCTGGTTAAAAGAGTTCGCTTTTTCCGGAATAGTTTTGATTCTGGAGATAAAGACGGTTGACTCGTAAGTCTCTGCGAATGATAGGGTTTTAATTGACTTTCCTCCACGATTGTGGATTACTTGATCAACTAAAAATAAAGGGGAAAATGTTTCTGAATTAAATGAATTTTAAACGCTTTGACACAACTTGTTTTTTTCAATTTTTAAGAGTCGATAAAAAACAAAAGATGACTCTAGTCGCCTTCGATTTTTAATTAGCCTGAAGTGTCAAGTGCTCAGATGGACCTTTTCCTTTAAGGAGTCTGAAAAGGAATGAAAGAGACTACTCTGGAAATCTAGGCAGAGGGATTACCAAACCAATCACAAAACTACAGAATACTTTTTACAGTACAAAAGTCAATCTTCCCGAATGTTGTGTTTAGTGCATTGCGATCGATAGGGTGGTAGACACAGCTTCCTATGGATAAAGGATATAGCCTATTGTGGTATCCCAATATATACTCGATGGTACGTGGGAGCACAAGTCCGTACTAGCACTTGTCGTCTCAAAGAGGAGGAATCACCCAACCAATAGTGAAAGAAACAGTTACCAGGCTTTACGACACCGGAATACGTCTCTAGCCTAGACTTCTAGATGTTGTGCGTTAGGTTCCAAAGCGTTTTTATGTTCATTGAATTTATTTTACAGTTGATCTTTCTTAAGAAATTTTCCTTTCAAGTTCAATGCGTGATGTAGATATACAATTCCTAAAATGCAATCTAAGATGATAAACAATTGTTTAATCTTCTTTTTGCAATGAAAATCCTAGCTACTAAAGAAAGAGAGATGATATTATTTCAACATAGAGCAGAGAGCACACATTAGATGCATTGTCCTAAATCAAACCAACAAGCAGTCTAAATGCAAATCTGAATTATTTTTTCAAAGCGACAATACTAACAAATTTCTATTCAAAAACGAAAGGAAGATAATGACGACACTTTGCTATTTTTAATTGAAAACTTCTTTCGACAATTGAAAAACTACTAATTCAAATCAAATATGAGAGTAACTATATAATCAACCATCAAGAACAATTGAATTCTTTTCTTTGACTGAAAATGACACTTGCGACACTTTCAAATCAAAAGACGACAGTTGGATTATGCTATTCTTTTGTAAAAGAGAACTGTAAATGACGCATAATACATAAAAACATTCACAATTATTTGTACTATGGAGGTGGAATCATGTAAAAGAAGGGAGTTTCTACAATGGTATACTGATCACAGATTGCAAAACTCCTAAATAAAGCTGAAGAGAGTGAACACAAAAACCAAAATCTGAGAGTAGAAGAGATCTTGTCTGATCAGCGCACCTGCAACACAGGGAAAGTGCGATGCAGTGCACCTACTGCACATGGGAGGTACGATGCATCCAGATTCCCAATTGGAGAAAGTGCGATGGTCCAGGGATGAGACTTCAACTTGGTTCCAGGTCACAGTTTGCAGCTTAGTTCAGGGATTTAGGCCGAGCTAATGATAGTCAGTAAATAGAAATCACAAGGGCTGATCTAATGAGGTTACTGGAGCCACCACTAGGGAAATTAGAAGGTTTGCAAATAGATTGTTCAGTTTATAAACAAAACCCGGAGATAGACTGAAGCAGCATTGATCTACTTTTCACTTGCATAGAAAATGCAGTTCGAAGGCTAGCTAGCTTGACTTCAGGCTCCATTTGTAAGTTTATAAAACAAACAAATATAGACAAGCAAACAATCTATTCACTCCCCAGTGTACTTGCCATTTTGTTATCAGGAAATCTAGTGTCCACTCAGAGCTACTATCCCACTAAGACGGGTAGCTATCTTAGAAACAAACAAACTAAAACTACTTTCGCTTTCCTTTATGAGAAGTAGATAAGAGGAGAACAAAGGACACCAACCTCAGTCTTGCATTTAGTTCCTTGCTTGGTTCCTCTCCCTTCTGACAGATCCTTGCCACTTTGCCTTCGTCTTCCCAGCTTCAAAGAGCACCTGTGGAATCAAAGAAGCATAATACTATTGAAGAATAGAGATCTACGATCATAAACAATATAGGACCAGATATATATTGACCACACAAATGCATATATCATCAAACATACAAGAATGTGGAGGAAAACTTGAATAGCTTTATTAATATCAAGAATAACAAAGAGGATTACAACCAAATTTTCTGACCCAACGTCATCCTCCCAGCATGAAAGCCCTTCTTCACCTCATGAAAAGCTTAGATCACCCAACACTATGATATTCCACCAAGAAACCAACACCACTTCCTTACAAGATACAAAATTCTAGCCTCCGGATCTCTGGGATGAGGGATCCATATATAGATGATTGCAGGGGGATGAGTCAGCTTCTGGGATTTTGATTGGTGTCCTCCCTCTGATAGTTCTTGATTCCACTTGGAGATTGATGATCTTTTACTCATCCCTGGGTGAATTCAGAGAAGCAAGTGTCACAGGAGAAGTTTCTGGAAGATTCCATGACGGTCCACGTTGCAAACTGTCTCTGCCATTTGTCTACTCTCGCCCATCGCACCCTACAGAAGGGCTTTCCAATATGCATTGCACCTTTTACATTGGGCAGGTGAGATGCATCGCACCCTCTACATTGGGTAGTTTGTATGGTCCAGCTTTGACCAGTTCTGAGCATTTTTCTGTGGAGAACTTCTGGGAGATGATGTAATCAGCTGACCTTGTTCCTTTAGGGTGTGAAGCAACACTTTTAGGGACTTAGGAGCCCTTGGTTTATGGACATGTATGATTGGGGTTGCAGTACCCAAAAATGTCTATAACAAAGGCAGCCAGAAAGGTATAGTCCATCTGCTTTCTATTCAAATTTTGCTTTATCTATTACTGATGATGATCCCAGAACTATGAAGGAAGAAGTAGATTCAGAGGAAGGAAAACTCTAGAAAGAGGCCATGGTTGATGAAATGGCATATTTGCACAAAAATGAGGCTTGGGATCTGGTAGAGTTTCCCTCTAGAAGGAACCCCATTGGAAGCAAATGGGTGTTCAATAAGAAGACAAACGCAGAAGGAAAGTCGGATAAATACAAAGCTCAATTGGTAGCAAAAGGTTATTCCTAGGTGCAGGGAATTGATTTTGGTGATATTTTTTCTCCTGTTACCAAGGTAGCTTCTATTAGATTACTTTTATGTGTTGTTTTTGCTTTTGATTTTGAGGTAGAACAGATGGATGTGAAAACAACATTTCTTCACAGGGATTTGGAAGAAGAGATCTACATGAAGAAACCTAGAGGTTTTGTGGTGAAGGGTAAGAAAGAACTGGTATGCAAGTTAAAGAAGTCTCTGTATGGGTTAAAAAAGTCACCAAGGATGTGGTATCAAAAATTTGATACGTTTATATGGGGAATTGGCTTCATCAGAAGCAAAGTAGATCACTGTGTTGGTGACCATGTTATTTATCTGGTCTTGTATGTGGATGATATGTTGCTGTTTGGAAATGATAAAGAAATTATCCAGGATTTGAGGACCCAGTTGTCCTCCAAATTTGACATGAAATATCTCGGTGCTGCAAACTATATTTTGGGCATGGAAATTAAAATAGATCGGGAAAAGAGGAAGCTCTGGTTAAGCTAGAGGAAGTATGTTGAGACAATACTGCAGAGGTTTAATATGCAGGATAGTAAACCGATTAAGGTTCCTATTCCTGTAGGTAGAAAGTTATCTTTTCAATAGTGTTCCAAGACATAAGAATAAGAAGAGGACATGTCCCATGTTCCATATGCAAGTGCGGTCAGTAGCCATATGTATGGGATGGTCTGTACTAGACCAGACATTGCACATGCAGTGGGAGTATCGAGCAGGTTTATGTCAAAGCCGGGGAAGGAGCATTGGACAACAGTGAAGCGGGTTTTGAGGTATTTGCATGGCATAGTGATTATGGTTTGTGCTATCGAGGAAGACTAGGATTGGACATAGTTTTGGATATCCATGAATTTGTTGATTCTTAATGGGCTAGAGATCTGGATCAGAGAAGATCCACAAGTGGGTATGTGTTTAACCTATTTGGAGGTGCAGTCAGTTGGATGAGTAAGAAACAATTTTTAGTGGCACTATCAACTACAAAGGCAGAATACATGGCAACCACTCAAACAAGCAAGGAAGCAGTTTGGTTGCAAAGATTGTATTCAAGTATGGGGTTAGTACAGGGAGCTATAAGGATAGACTGTGACAGCCAAAGTGTAATTTTCTTGCCAGAGAACCCTGCTTATCATTCAAAGACAAAGCACATTGATGTTTAGCATCACTTTGTGAGGGATATGATAGAAGACAAAAAGGTGTTGCTGGTAAAGGTGGGCACTTTGAAGAATACTGTAAATGCATTGAAAAAATCTATGAGCTCTGAGAAGTTATCTTGGTGTAGAGAAACAATGGGAGTTGCAGGGTTGGATAAATGACTAGGCTTTCTTATGGAAAGAAAACAACAAGTGGGATAATGTTGGGTTGTGTTATATTATTTCCACGACTAGCTCCCCTAGCAAAACCGGGGGGTTAGAGGGGGGGCAGAGCCCCCCCTTTGTTGCGCCGATGCACAATGAGGGGTCACAGGGAGTTTGAGGGGGGCGGTTAGTCCCCCCTATAGGGTTTGGGGCAACGCCCTAGGGAAATTTTTTTTGGACCCTATATTAGGTGGGCAGACCTACCTATGGTTTTGTGCATGGTTTTCGCACATGGTTTCGGGCGCGATGGTTTTTGGTCCATGGTATTTTGTAGATCTGGTCAAGGGAGCTACGGTTATGTTCTAATCCAAGGTTAATAGATTGGGGTTTATGGATGCTTCGACATGTATATATATGCATTGTAACAATGAAAGGAAAATAATAAAAAATCAATCTGGTAGTCCTGGTTTTAGGATCCAGGGGGGAATATTTGTGTATATTTGTTTTATATGTTATGCTCTCATTATTGTTTATTTTCTATTTTTAGAATTTGTATGCAGTTAATTCCTGTATGGAGTTAAAACATACATAGACTGGACTGTGCATAACTCAGTTCCAATAGTCAGTCAGTCTCCCAATAGCACAAATTGTGCCTTGTGCAGTCTTGGCAGTCGGTCTTCTGACCTCTCGGGAGAAATTACGCAACCTTCATGATCAGTCACACAAGTATGTTGCAAGTCAGTTCTCAAGTTCATTTTGGTTTTTGACTGACATATTGCTTTCCATGAGTGTTCCCATGTCTCCAGGTATTGCAGATGTTCATCTACTTCTCAACAGTGTAGTTACAATGATTTCCAACAGAGAAAAGTTGAAGACATCGTCCAAAGAACACCTGGAGATGCAGTTGATAAAATGTCTATGAGCTTGAGTTCTCACGAAGATATCAAGTTGTTTGTAGAAAAGGACATCAATATATGAAAACAACAACATCACAACAAGTAGCATCATGAACAACAACTGAAGGCAACATACCGAGTGCAACGAATGCAACAGATGTAATGAATGAAAGAGGAAGGTTTTTGAAACATAGAGGCAGAACAAAGTTGCGAGCTCAAGCAAATCCACTGATGATGAAAGCAACTTTGGAGACTTAGGCTATGAGGTGATGGTGCAACATGAAGATTGCGCGAAGATAGGGAATAGAACAAAGAAGGAGTTGCATGTGATGAAGCAGCAATTCGTGGAAGAACATGAAGCTGCACTAACATACGAATGAGTTGCAGTAGGAACATGGAAAACACTGGGTGCAACATGCACTCACGAATGAAACTGCACTCGTACAAGTTAAAGATCCATCCCAGCAGCTGACATAGAGCAGACATGGTGGGCAGTGTTGTTAATCGCATGCAAGGGATTCAACAACATGCATGTCATTGTATGCACGCATGCAATCCAACCCCTTCAACACACTCACCAAGGCAAAGACAAGAAGAAAGTCCATCTGGAGATGAATATGTACGTCGGCAAGTTGATGAGCATGACCACCAACACACACTTGAAGATCAACACAGACACTATGCATCAGTGTGTTTTTGGTTCAGCCACACCCAAGAAAAGCATGCGCATGTTAGCAGACGAGTTGGATGAAGGGGCCTAACCAATGCACTGGTTGCAATGGAGGCAAGAGTTATGTTGGCTTGTTGGGGCCTGACCCAGGTTCGGAGATGATTTAGCCAAACAAATCCTAGTACTGATAGCCCTTTCAGCAACAGTCCATGGAGTGCGGACTGAGGTCTCAGCCAAAGTAGTATGGGAGGGTGCTAGAACTAGGTTTCTATACCGTGGGGATGTCTGATGAGTTCCAAATGGCCCATTGTTGGACCCTGCATGCATGTCGCTATGCACACTTATCAGTACCTCGCAACTGGTGATGTTGCCTTCGCATAGCCCTACTCGGGGCCTGAACAATGTTATTACCCAAACCCTTACTACAAACCCAATATTAGTGGATTAACTTAGCTTATCTGTACACTTTCATTTATACTTAACAATATTTATAATTCATACAAAAGCACGCAGTAAATAAATAATATAGTTGCACTTGATATCAAACATGTAATAACATAGGAACAGATACACAAAAGTCAGATAAAAATTCTCTTTATTATTCTTCTTCCTTGGTTACAGACTTGACTCTGCCCTGCACACTCAGCTGCAGAGCCTCTCCCTATTACTACAACCCAAGATACTAGACTCTTGCTCTATGCTCACTATCTTTTAGACTCCATTCATTGGTTAAATTAACTTATTTACAACTTAGAGCCTCGCTCTATTTATAAAATCCCATGGTTCACAGACCATGGGTGGGTCGACACTACATTCAAAACTTAGGGCGGACAACCCTATGACTCTAACATACAATTCGCACTTCGTGCCTGCAATTAATGGAGTTTTTACAATAATATTACTCAAAACTTGGGCCTTGAGCCCCAAACCATGCTGTGGGGGGATTCTATGCCCAATAGGCCCCCAACACAAACATCGTGACTCGCCCTCTAGTCACTTTGTCGGCGCGGAGATCTTGGTGCGGAGTCCCTCTAGCTGGTCCCAAATAGTCCTAATGTCTACAGTGCACTAGGCTACTGATTTTTGTACCTGCTGCATTCTCTCTTCTGAGCCCTCTATTTCTGGTGCGCTACGCTACATCTGTGCATGCATCCTCTGAATCTGCGTGAGCTTTCCTTCAATATCTGCTATTATTGTGAAGGCTTCATCAATCCATGGCCGAACACGCGCTTTGAGAACTGCTTCCTTATGGTGCGCCATATCCACCTGCTCCTTTAGTGCCTTGGCTTGTTGCATCCTTGCAAGCCATTGAGTAAGGACTATTGTCTATGTAGTCCCTCTAATACTGTCGTATTGTTGTTGGAGTTCGCGTGCCTCTGTCTCTAGTCGCTGGATGTTGGGGTCCTCCTGCAATGTTGTGAGGACCTCAAGCGCCTGTTCCAACATGTTGGTGCAGTTGCGCACTGCACCTCCAATCTCTTCCAACCTTGCTGTAATAGCACTGGTGCGCTATTCTTTGATTTCCAGGAGTGGAAGGTTGCGCCTTCAACCACAGCTCGGTGATCTGGAGATTCAGCTCTAGCTGCACCCTTGTTGTCTCTTCTCTTGCGTCATGGACTCCACTGGCCAAACTATGGCTCCGCACTTCCACCGATAGATCTGCTACGATAACCAGCTTCGGGATGCATTGACAAGTGTCATCTACTATCTCCACCAACCTTTGGTTCTATGACACCAACTTGTCGCATTGTAAGCTGAGCTGCTCCATATTGATCTTCTATTCACTAAGAACTTGGATCACGCAGTTCTCCCTAGCGCACAACTCTACTGTTATTTCATCCTGTAGCTAATAGAGTGTTTCCCGGGGAAGGGTAGCTAGATTAAGGCCAAGGCCTTTCATCAAGCTAACCGTCATTCAGTCCATTGCATTTGATGATACTAATGCTCCATCTGACAACACTACTATGTTGGCCATCCTTACGCGTAGCATCTGCTCTGTTGCTGAAGTTCCTACTGCGACGTGGCTAGACAGGGTACCTTCCTGAGGGGCTCACACTTGTAACTCCTGCAGTGGTGCCATGAGGGCCCCCAACACACTCTGGCACTCCACTGCTTCGCCAGATCCTTCCGCACCCTGATGTATATGTTGTGCATATCTGCCTTGAAGTCTGCAAAACTCTGCAGAGTATTATGCACTGTAGGTGACAGGCATGACCTCCTATTGATCCACATTTGGATGCTTGCCTCCATGAGCACCCAGAAAAATTTTATATCGTGAATCTGTTTCGCGTCATTGGTGGCCCAGAGTGAAGCATGCTTCGCAGCATCTGGTAAGTCTCGCTCAATGTTCGGGAACTGACTATC
The DNA here is from genome assembly GCA_031772625.1 of Pinus tabuliformis. Taxonomy (NCBI): domain Eukaryota; kingdom Viridiplantae; phylum Streptophyta; class Pinopsida; order Pinales; family Pinaceae; genus Pinus; species Pinus tabuliformis. The sequence goes on along the minus strand of CM062817.1, from coordinate 271,558,925 downwards.
CTTCAACAAATCTCCTGCTACCAACAAGATCGATAAGAGCAACCACGCGTAGTGGAAAGTCTTACCCTACTCCTGGGCTTCGCGACAGTTTAACAGGAACTCCTCACAGAGGAACTCAGCCCAGTTGAACTAAACCAACTCTGCACATTGTTCATTCAACGCAACCACCGGTGTTGGCACCTCATTAGCGTGGAATTTTGTCATCACTTTACTGGCCAGGAGTTGGGTGGTTACGCGCACCCCCTTATCTTTGATGCTGGAGATGGCGTAGCCACTCTTATTTTTCTCCTGCTTATATTTTTCCTTCATGGCCTCTATAAGAGCCAAATCGCTACTTTTCTCGGCTATCATCGCGGGGTCCTTTCCCTTACAGGGAAGCCGAGAAATATGGTGGATGAGGTTTGCCATGATGGGAATAGTCTCCTCTAGCCATAGATACCCATCATGCACTAGGCAGAGCAGCTACTTGATGACGAAAATGGTGATGGGCACGTGGTGGAAATGTGGAATCCATAACAAGTGCAGCAACTCAACATTTTCCACACCACGCAGCCATTTTCACGGCTCTAACATGATCATCGACCCCTCCATATTCTGCTTCATCATATTTTCTATCTCTAATTGTGGGAAATTCTCGATGTCTGCGAGGTCCCAGTCTTCAAACTTCATGGTGGGCACGTGGCCTAGGTGTGAGCCCTCAAATACAATACCATCAGGGAGGAGCGGGGTCTGGAGTGAACTCTTCGTTGCATCTAAATACTTCGGTACTTTGGCTTTTCCCTTTCACGAAGGGACATATGCGGGTAGTTTCGCGGCAAAGCGCAATGGTTGGATGTCCTCCTCCATGTCTTCTTCTTCTTCTGTGGTGGTAATCAGGGCCTGCAAGTCTTCTTCCTCCTCATCTGTTTCAATCATGACTGCCTTCCCTTTTTCTTCAATTGATAATTTGTTGTACAATGGATTCCTTGGGGACATGCGTATTGGTCCCATTGCCTGCTTATACTTCTTCGACCTCAGTGTCCGTGGTGATTTGGGGATTTCTGTCACAACCCCGGCGCCTTCAGGAACATCCTGTACCATGGGGGTCTGCGCAGCCTCATGACAGTTCCTTCCTTAATTCCCAACCTGTCCTTACTGGCCATAATCATTTCTACATAGTATCTTGTCTCTCGCAAACTTAGGGGCTCTATTATCGCTCGGCTCTCAACACTCTGTGCTCTTCTCAACGCTCAATGCTCAAATGACCAAGTGTTGTCTGCTAGCTAACCCTTTGAGTTTTCTAGTGCCTTTTGAATTCAAATTCAACCGCTCCCCCCCATTTTGGGCCATGAATGCTTCCTTGGTGGCAGATTTTCCCAAATCTTGCCCATAACTTTTGCCTTAAATGCTCGTCGTGCACTCCATTTGGCCTCAAATCGGACATCTCATCATGAGCAGTGATACCAACGGTCACTTCCCAGCTGACCCGCACGACAGCATAGCCCTATGTGTGCAGTCACGAAACCTGCAACGTCCTGCTCCTACATGCATCTCTCATATCATGCATCCTCCAGGCAGAATATTTTATAGTTCCGCGTTCCCTTTCAACTGCCTGGAGCGCTAAGACTATCCTTCCTATGGCTAGTCAGGTGGGTGCACCACCTGTGCGGGGCTTCATCTTGTCCTCCACCATGGTTCGCGGAGAATCCCCATTGTCCCTTGTAGTGATTAGCATTGCGCACTCTACTATTGGCACTGCGCTGCCCTGGTCACTATGTTTGGCGAGATGCGGTCTCAGCCATGGAAACATACTAACCAATTCACAATGATAGCTTTCCAATTTGTCAGTATGAATGTACGCACCTTGCCTTTCCATCCTCAGTTTCTTGACGAGAATTGCTTCCTTTATTTCATTTTCCGGCTTCTTGACCTTCGCATCCATTAAAACGCTTTTCTCCCTTACTCATACTTGGTCTTTTTCAAGTTCATGAAGTCTAAAGTTTCCCTGTCAGATTTCTTCCTCAAGTTTTATATGTTTTGTTTTGCGCCACTGTGCGATTTCCTCATTCTGGTCGGTGTGGACTATTGTATCTATGGGTGCTGTTATGCGTGGACTTATCTTCGCATTCTCCATAGGGACTCTAGCCCTTGATTCATACTTCAGCTTTGGAAGCACTTGTGCAGTTAGAGTTTTGTACATGGTCTGATAAGCCCATACAACTGCTGGTACGCGTAGGTCCCATTTGATGCATCTCACATGGTGGACCCTGTTTAGCACTTCACACACCTTGTCAAAGGCTTCCCCAGGTATGATGTTTGGCACACTATGTTTTATCATGCTTCATTGTTCGTGCACTTGTCTTGCTTGCTTCTACTTCTTGTCCCTATTTCCTATCGTGATAGCAGTGTGCATTCGTGCAAGCTACGTGCCATACGCCTGTACCCATCTGGAAAGGTGGACGCACAAGATGTTTTTCCCCATATAACTAGCTCTCATCCATAGTTGAGGTTTTCCAAATCGTATAAGCATCCCTCTTCTGCATTCGCGCCAACTCTCAATACTTCTCTGATGTGTACCCCACCACCTTGAGGTTGTCGCACGTATTGCCTATTTCAGAGCATCGAACTGCTATTGTTCTCGCACTGTGCTTTCAAATATGTTCAGGAATTCATCCACCGTTGTCAATCCGTCATACCTAGGCAAATTCCTTACCTATGTTGTCACGCAGCATAGTGATCTAATCATCATGTTGCAATTTAGCGTGGTTACCTCGTGTAACTGGTTCTGCCATCGTTCTATTTCCTCATTCGAATATGATGTGCAAGAGCTTTTGTGCTCCCATGAAATTTGACCATCTACTGTAGGATTCACCCAATACTGTTCCCAAGTGGTAATCTTGTAGATACAATCTAGCTCATCGTTGCTCTCGTTGTCGCGCACTGGCTCTGTGTAGTGCACTCCTTCCGCGGGATCTAAAGCCACCACTACGCGTAGTGACTTTTTCTCAAAAATCATTTTGCACTTCTTTATATTTATTACTCCGTTCATATCGGTGGCCTAGTATATTCCTAGTAGCATGGAATAGGAATTTCTATCATCAACAATCTCTATCACTTCGAAATCCACCAGTGCATTCACACTTTCAATATCCACCGTTACTCCTTGCAATCTTCCAATGGGTAAGATCTTTTGTTGGTTCGCCATTCACAATTGAATAGGAAACCATTGTAGTGTGGGTCTACCCATGCGTTGCCATGTTTGTTTTGGCATTACATTCGCGTTTGATCCTAGATCCAGAATTACTTGAGCCATTTCATACTCCCTGATTTGCGCAGTCAATCTCATTTCCCTTCCTGTTCGCGATGTGTGCTTTCCGAGTTTCTGGACTATGCGGGGTTCTCCTGATCCAGTGCACCTAGTGATAAGTTCCTGCAGCCCTTTCATAGCCTTCTTGTTGCACAACAGTTTAATACATGTCTCTTGAAATGTAGTGATCATTGAAGGATCCATCTCTGGCTCTAGTTGATCCTTACTACCTGAAGTGGAGGCCTCTGTGAAGCTCTTCTTGGCTTCCATGAATGTCTCCTTCGCACGCTCTAAATCAAATTCAAGTTCCTTTGTAGGAGCCTTGTGAACCCATGTACTTTCTTCAGGCTGCTTACCTTTGTCATCTCCCTTCGTGATACCGCTTCTAAGCAATATGTTTACATTCAGGTCCTCTTCGCGCAACTCAAACCTCATCATTTGCAAATTCTAAGTCGGGGGAGGCTGGAGTACCCCTTTCTCCTGCAGCCTTGCTATCACTGTAGGGTAGTCCTCTACCTCATGATAAAACTGAGTACAGTATAAACATGATGTTCTAGTTGGATTCATACAATCACTGGCATAGTGCCTTGATGCTCCTTAATTGTAACAAATTAGTTGTCCCTGACCCCTTCCTAGTACCATTCCACCTCAACCTCGTCCGTGCCACTGAAATCCGGTGCGTGCAATTCCTGTATTTGGGTCAAGGGCTCATGTTTTAGCCTACACCCTGTAGGTAAGAGTCTGATCCATCATTAGCTCGTAACTTTTGCAGGTGCGTTCATCATGGCCTACCGACTTGCAGAAATTACAAAATAATTGTTGGGATGTCTGCGTATACTTCTACAATAGATGCCAATTATCCGTAGTGTGTTTTCCTCCTATCTGAAAAATCATGCACCATAATGCAAGTGCCACACTTGATCCTGCTTGTGCCTCTATTCTTAATGGCATCAACCCTCCTCTTGCCAAGTAATTCATGAAGACTAGACAATGGTCCTTGTCATGCCCCTAGGCCTTGCATTTTATGCACCATACCTCCTCGTGCGCTTCTAGGTGAGTTGTCCTTTCCTGTTTCAAACTCTGCATTTCTAGACACAAATTTTGCAGTTGAACATGGATTTGTTGGACTCATAGGTCAGGATCTTGTATTGGGGTCTCATGCAGTCTCATTGCAATCTCCAAAGCTTCGGCCTGGGTGGATAACTTCTGCTGCGAGAGTGCCATTCTTAAATGCAGTGTTAGTGATGCTACAAACCATGCAAGGTGCTGCCCATTTGTCAAGGTCATGTTGGCTTCGTGAATGATACTCTTCAGTATTTGGTCTAGATACCATGGGGTCTCACCTGGAAGCATCACAATCTCCTTAAACCTGATAATCGATTTTGTCTTTGACTTTGGCTTGCTAAATTCCCTATTCGGCATGGCGTAGATATCTACGATCCCCGCGTTCGGATAGTCATTAGAATGCTTAATGTACCATGTTAGTGCGTGATTTTGCAATGCACTCACCAATGTTTCCTTCCTTATGTGGTCATCCATGACTCCCTGTGCTTCCCATATGGCTCTTACCATGAACCAAAATTGTTCCGGATCTTCGTTCCCTACTCCTATGAATACAGAAAATTTTATCGCACTCGCCATATTGAATTATGGTGGTGGCGGAGGTGGTGTGGGTGGAGATGGAGGTGAAGATGGTGAGACTGGTGGCAGTGTAGGTGGAGGTGGTAAGTGCGAAATTCACTGCCTTATCAGACTGACTGCGCTTCTTGGAGAAACTTTCGCGAGCTCTTCCATGCTTTCCCGCCAAGGTGAAATCAAGGGGCTATTCTCTATCTCTGTGCTACCTTCATTTCTATAGATCCTCTCACTTCGTGTAGCCCCAAACATCAATTTATTCACATAACCCGCTTTTCACACAATAGCATCTTAATCCAAGTGTTCAAAGATTTAATGTACTTACCTCATGGTCCTTTGAGGAAGCATCGTTTCACCTCGCTATAGCTGACTATCGTGTCTACCACGAACTCAGTGATAAATCCTCCTATAATTTGATCAAGCCAATGGTCCACAACGTGCATGATCTTATCTTCTAATGCTTCTAGTCTTTGCACTAATTCTGGAGTCCACATAGTTCGTTTGTCGAGCCTACACCTTCCTTAACTATCTGTTAGCTTCGCGATCCACTCATACAACTCAGAGGGAAAGGATACAAAGAAAATTTTATGGATTTCCGTATATAAGTAGCGCTCTAGCCACTGTTCCTTTGATACTCGCGTATTCCTGTTTTCCTGCATTGTGAACTCGTGAATCTTTCTATCTAACCACCCTCGTTGGATTCGAGTGACACGACATTAGATATCCCTTATGCAGATCCCAATCCCGACAATGGAACCATTTGTTGGCTTGTTGGGGCTTGACCCAGGTTCGAAGATGATTTAGCCAAACAAATCCCGGTACTACTGGCCCTTTCGGCAACAGTCCTTGGAGAGCATACTGAGGTCTCACCGGAAGTAGTATGGGAGGGTGCTAGAACTAGGTTTCTTCACCCTGGGGATGTCTGATGGGTTCCAAGTGGCCCGCAATTTGACTGTGCGCGTACGTCGCTTCGCGCACTTATCAGTACCTCGCAACCGGTGATGATGCCTTCGCACAACCCTACTCGGGGTCCGAACAGTGTTATTACCCAAACCCTTACTAGAAACCAAATATTAGTGGATTAACTTAGCTTATCTATACACTTTCATTTATACTTAACAATATTTATCATTCATACAAAAGCACGTAGTAAATAAATAGTATAGTTGCACTTGATATCAGACATGTAATAACATAGGAACGGATACAAGAAAGTCAAATAAAAATTCTCTTTATTATTCTTCTTCCTTGGTTATAGACTCGACTCCGCCCTGCGCACTCAGCTACAGGGGTTTGTGCACTCAGCTGCGGACTCTACTAGGCCTCTTCGCACTCAGCTACAAAGCCTCTCCCTACTACTACGACCCAAGATACTAGACTCTTGCTCTATGCTCACTATCTTTCAGACTCCATCCGTTGGTTAAATTAACTTCTTTACAGCTTAGAGCCTCGCTCTATTTATACAATCCCATGATCTGCGGACCATGGGTGGGATGACACTACATTCAAAACTTAGGGCAGACAACCCTATGACTCTAACATACAATTTGCACTCCATGCCTGCAATTCACAGAGCTTTGACAATAATATTACTCAAAGCTTGGGCTTTGAGCCCCAAACCATGCTGTGGGGGGATTCCATGCCCAACAAGTTCGCTTCAACAAGATGTCACCATGAGGTGCGTGCTCACCATCATGGATGACCAAGCTTGGCATCAACTCACCACCCTCACCATCACATGCATGTCAAAGAGTTGGTCTCGTCACAATGGACCGAGTGTAAGTGATGTCTTGCATGGCTTGCTCAAGCCATATTGTCTCACATGAGTACATGTGCATTGTAATGTTGAGTCATGTCAAGTGTAAGTCATGTGTCAATAGTTGGATGTAACAGTTATAGAGTAGGTGAAGAGTCATGAGGGTAGTTGAACTGTCACAAAGGGGAATGTCAAGGGTCACCCCACCATTTTCTATAAATAGTCCCTCATAACTCATTGTATAGGCTTTTTGGTCAGCCAAGCTTCTGATAAGACTATCTTGGAAAGAGCTTGGACAATATTATGACATGCCCTGGCTTCTCCACTGCATGAAGCTAGTTCATCTCTTTGGAGGAGCAGGCGGATGTGGCTGTAACGTTCCATTGTTGGGGCTAGCGGGTTTACATGGATGTACTTTATGATTGGAACTTACACTTCTTTATATAATAAGAGCCAACACATTTTCACACATGTATTGTATCTGTTGTAAAAGTGATATTTAACACTTGTAATGCATGTTTCTTTAACCTGTGTTCGACATCTAGACTTTTTCATTTGTTGTAATGCATAATCTATTAATAGAAATGTGTTGTATATGTTGTTAATGTTGTCCCGTCCATGTCGAATTCCCTGTTGGAAATCAGACAAACCTTTCATATGAATCTCGTTGTAACAATCGTTGCACTTGTTCAGACTGATCCGTGAGTGTTGTACGTGGTATCTTACCTTATATGTTGTGACTGCCCCATTCGTGTGGATAGCTCCGCCAGAAGTTATGTATGTCCCGCATGTTGTGTGTTCCTAGCTGAGTTGGGACTGATCCCTTTCAATCTGGAACTCACCTTCACCCTCATCTCAACCCACCTGTGTTAGAACCTTTCATACATCTTCCTTGACTCATTGCAGCGGTCGCACCCTTGCTACTGACAGAGTTATCTTACTTGCCTTTGTGCGACATCACAGTCAAGGCATTATCATATGACCCATTTCTTGGACTCCTACTCCAAATGGTCCGAGGTCTGATTGGGAATTCTTACCGGGGAGATCCCTTACATGTTGGTGGGTCCAACACCATCAACACCTAGATAGCTATGGTAATTGTGGGTTTACTTTCATTGTTTTTTCTTGGTTGTTTCTCATGTTTCCTTAACTTGGGTTTAGTTATTAGTCCTAGAAGCCCTGGTTGAAGAAACACTCTAGAATCCCTGTAATAGCTCAGGTTGAGTTACTAGTCCTAGAAGCCTTGGTTGGAAAAACGCTCTGGAATCCGTTGGTGGGTTGAGTTACTAGTTCTGGAATCCTTGGTTGGATAAACTCTCTGGAAGCCCTATAGAATTTGTGGGTTGAGTTACGAGTTCTTGAAGCCTTGGTTGGACAAATGCTCTGGAAGCCCTGGAAGGCTTGGATGGAGACCAATCTAATGATGGTTTTGTGATGTCTGGCCATGAGGTGGAATCGATGTTTGACGGGTTGAGGTGGATGGCCTTTGGAATCCATGGATGATTTTTGATTATTGTGTTCTATGAGATCCCATATTCATGCTTGGAATATGGCACGGGAGTAAATGGCTGAAGAGAGATTTGGCTTAGCCATTCTCTGGTCAAGTGGAACATAGTAGTCCCATCTCCTGTTGGTTTATTGCATTCAATAATGAGAAATTCATTCCCTCGATTTTCATGTGAAAATGTACTGATGTATATATGTATTTATATGGTTGATATGTTCATGGTATTTCGATTCCTATTATGTTGGTTATATGTACATTTTGTCACAACATCTATGTATGGCTCTCAGCATGTTTTTACTTTTACATGAATGGATAATGTGTCTATGACCTAATAGATGATAATGCAATAAATGGCATGAGGGAACAATGGTTCATAACGATTCTTAGATAAGTATGAGATCCCTACACTTAATTCTATTTTTTACGCCTGTAGATTACATGTCGATGATATGTTTGACAAAATGCCTATCATCACTAGTAGGGGTCTGGTTAAGGTCTTGTTGGTCTTATTTCTTTTGCTTTTTTGTTTCCCTGTAATTTTCTTGATTTCAAGCTATCATTCCATTCTGTGTAGTGGCCTAGGCTTTGGGCCTAAAAAGGTGGCTTAAATCCTGGGGTTGCTGGCATAGAACTGGAAATTCTAGTCCACAATCGTTGGCATAGAACTGGAAATTTTGGTCCACGATCCCTAGAAGGCATGCCTATGAGATCAAATTTGGGTTTCTAGTCACTCCCTTGCCCATAACATGAGAGTGACTATGGCCTAAGAGTTCCAGAACAATAGTGGGACCCAGGGGCAGGCTGTTATAGTGGTTGAATTGTCTGTTGAGGGTTCTCTTTATGAGGATTTGATGACTGTATGTGATGTTCCATTGATTCCATTTGCTTAAGGTCACATAGTATGTCGAATATAATCATAGGAGCCTCTCGTCTCATGTTTACCTTTGTTGGCATGGTTATTTGGGTGGATGTGGGAGGCAAGGATAATTTTAGGGGCGAATGTTCGCCCTTTGGCGAAATTAAGGGGTTTTAAATTTTTAGTGGGCGAATATTTTGTATCATAGTACATTTTTACAAATCACCTCAAATAGCCCACCTTATTTTAAGGGAGAGTGTAAAAAAGGTAAATTTAGCCCTTGAAATTAGGACGTACAACCTTCCATTCGCCCATTTTCAAGAATAGGTTTTATTTAAGTGAATCTATTCGCCCATTTTCAAGGATAGGTTTTATTTAAGTGAATCCTATGGGCCAAATACCATATTTATAAAAGAGGTATGGTAAATTAATAAAAATATAAATAAATGAGAGGTATGGTAAATAAATAAAACATCTTTTATATTTACTCCATAAGTCACCTTATATACATGTAACGGTGTAAACAAATAAAAATATAAGTAAAGTGGAGGTATGGTAAATAAATAAAACGTCTTTTTATACTTACTCAAACGGTATGGTCAACAAATAAAAATATAAATAAACTAGACGTATCGTAAATAAATAAAACCTCTTTTTATATTTAGTCCATAACCCTCGTTTATTTATGAAGGCTCAAGAAAGAGGTTTTATTTAAGTGAATCCTATGGGCCAAATACCATATTTGTAAAAGAGGTATGGTAAATTAATAAAATATAAATAAACGAGATGTATGGTAAACAAATAAAACATTTTTTTATATTTACTCCATAAGTCACCTTATATTTACGAACACTCAAAAAATGGGTTATATTTAGGTGAAACCTATGGCCAAAATACTATGGGACAAATACCATGGACTAGATTGTTATTAATACCATGCAAAAAACCATTATTAACCCTAATATTAGAATTAATAAAAATAAAAATGGCACATGGTGTTGACCCATGGTATTCACCAAAATGGCACATGGTATTGACCCATGGTATTCACCTGGAATGTAGCCTATTTAAATGGGGGAATTAAACCAGCATGTAGCCTATGCTAAGATTCACTAGGACTTTACAAAGTTTTATTATTTAGTGAAAGACTCGCCAAGATCTTACAAGATTTTATAATTGAGTAAAATATTCGCCATGCCTGGTGAGAGATTCGCCAAAAAATTATATATACATATTATATTATTGATAAAATCGCCTTCCATTTTTCCTATATACCATGGAGATTCGCCCATTTATTATATTTATAAATTTAGGGGGGGTTCTTAAAATTTTCCCTAGTGGGAGGAGGGTGTTACAAAGTGGTATCAGAGCATGGTTCAACTCTCAGACTAGATGGGTTGAAGATGTTGTTCATGCATGCATGTCAGTTGCATGCATGTATCTTACACTTATATACTTGTTACATTTGCTTAATGATTGATTAGGGTTGTAGTATGGTTATCATGGAAAATTTGATATTGATTTCATGAAGAGTAATTGTCATGGGCATGTGACTGGTTGCCTATGGATTATATGTTGGTTACTGTTGGCTTGAGGGGCTCAGACCTGAGTTTAGAGTTAGTTTCGCTAACCAACAAAACTCTTTATCACCGGCCCTTTCGGCAATGACCTGCTTGTGCAAACCACAGCCTCACCCGAGGTTATATTGGGGGATGATGGAACCAGAAGGATTATGGAATGTTGACCTTGAATTATTCTAACTCACCTATAAATCTATTACTACACTACACAATATGACTTAATCTTATATCGAATCCAATCTATTCATACAAAAGGAATGCTTTGCAAATCTAAAACTCTATCTAATGTGCATAAATAAATGGACCTTAACTATAATTAACAACATTCATATATTAATTATGATCTTGCCTTTTACTGCACAACACAAAAGTAAATAGTAATTGCATAAAATAAAGTACATAATTTAAGTACATATGTCTTCCTTCAAAATATTCCTTATTATCTATAGATACTCATAATTACAATCCTTCTTACCCTGCGCACATAGCTATAGGGGCCTATGCACACAACTACAGACTTACCAAGGTCTCCGTGAACATAGCTACATGAGCCTTCCCCTTTGCACATAAATATACAACAATTACAGACTCAAAACATATTCATCATCCATCATAAGTCATTATTCCTATGACTTACTAAGACAACCCTTTATATATCTTTTTCTCTTACAATACCATGATCTGCAAACAATGGGCAAAGCTCAAAACATATGAATTGATCCCATCCTTTTAAAAAATAAGGGGATTTTGCTTGCCCTAAAGCCCCTATGACTCTTAAAACACTGCGCGAAATGTGTGCTTCTCCTCAAAATGCGGGCTCTTTACGAAACTTTGACAAAACTTTGACCTAGGGGGACCTTACCCAATAAGCCCCCAACACAAAGATGTGACTCATCTCAAGGCACTCAACTAGTATTCCTAAATCTTCACTTATAGACTAATGTATGCATCCTTCAAAGGTTGAAGTGTCTCTACACACTGTGTGGCGACCTGTCATACTTCGTCTACCAGCTTCTCTCTCATCAGCCCTACTATCACCAGACTAATGGTTCTTTGTGTCTACCTTATGATCTTTAGCTTGCTCTCCATTATCTGTGAGAGTTGAATGGCTTCATCATCCAAGGGATGCATCCATGCTCAAATGATCTGCTCCTTTTGTCGCAACTCATTGATCTATCCCTACAAAAAATTTCCTTCCTGGAGATGGGTAAACCGTTGCGCAGGTGCTAGGGTTTGTGCCGTCACTTTGATTTCATCAAGAATTTTCTTCTTGTCACGGATCTCTGCTTGTATCTTCTATACATGTGAGTCCCCTTGCAGCGAGGCCCATATCTCCATAGTGTCTTCGAAGATCTGGCTACATTTCTTGACTATAGTAGGTATATTCTCCATAGTAGCCTTGATATCCACTTTGTGCTGCTCCCGAAACTCTAGTGGAGTTGTCAGCTCCAGCATCATCTACAACTTTGTGATTTGCATTTCTAGCTCAACTTTGACTTTATCATCTTTCGCCAAGGATTCTTTTACTACTACTGCAATATTCTGAAGCTTCTCTTCAGGTGCTTCCTTTTTTAGGATCTGGAGCTTTGGTAGCTCACTGCAAGCTTTGGTGATTGCCTCTTCTAATTGTTGTCTGTGCGTAGCTACCTCATCATGATCCTTCATGCCCTGATTTTTGTCCTTGAACATTTGTTGGTTGTCATTTTTAACTTCTTTAATTACCAATAGACTGAGCTGATCCCACACCTTTAGTTCATTGGTGCCTCCCTAATGTAACTTATGCATGGTATGAATGGGGAGCGCCACAAGATTAATGCTCAAATTCTTCTAGTATTGCATGCGCTCTTGATCTTCGACAGTCTCAAAATGTAGAGCATCGCCTAGTAGTGTCACATCCTAGAGCTCAAAGGTGATTATTGTCTATACGTTGAATGGAGTTGATCTTGATGGTGCCGTGCTCGCTTGAGCCACGCTCTCCTGAGTCACGCTCGCTTGAATCACACTCGCTTAAACTGCACTCACCTGAACTTGTAGCACCTTGAGGCTCTATTGGACCTTTGTCAAAACTACTTTATATTGGTCTTCAATGTTCCCCCATATATCATCTGTCACAAATCAGACTGTCTCCAATATCGTTGATGTCCCCCTTAGTGAGGACCATCGATTCTACTCTAGCAGATTTGTCCAACTTGTGCTTCTTTTGCACACCCCCAACACTTGATTTTCACCTTTTAACTATGAACGAGGAATCTACCTCCTCAGTGTCAACAAAAGGGTCTTCACCACCCTGATTATCATCTTTGGTGGTCTGTTCCTCCTGCTCGGCTTTACACTCTGTCTCTGGCGCAATGTCCTTCTCTAGCTTGATTGTGACTTTTTAAGTCATTATCTTTTTTCCCTTCTTGGTTGGTTGCTTCTCGGTTTGCATACCTAAAGTATATTTTGTTGGTCGACTGGTGCTTACTTGTTCTATCTCTACTCCTTCAGTGGGTGGAGTTAGCCAACCACTTGGCCAATTTCTCACCACTTGTGCGATGTCATCATCAATGACCAAGAATGGTAACTTGTACCATACCTCCTCCAAGTCCTTCTTGGTGTGGATGTGTACATGGTGAAAGTCTTCCTTGAAGTTTGCAATCTCTCTGTATTATTCAAATAAAATAGGTGACGACCTTGGTTTTTGGTTGATCATGGTGCACAAATCCATTTCAAACAAGACCCAGAACTGTTTGTTCTCTTTAACATGGGTCGGCTCCTTGAAAACCCAAAGCAAGGCATACCTTGCAGCCTCAAAGACACTAGGGTCCACATTGGGGAACTATGACTTTTCTGGCATTCTCCATGCTGTCAATGCTATCAAGAGAAATAACCACACATAGTGGAATTTCTTTCCCTCTTCTTGTGCCTCCCGACAGTCATCCAAAAATTCTTGGCACAAATATCCTTCCTAGTTAAACTGCATGCCCTTGCTACACTACGTAGCCAATGATATGACCAGTGTGGCTACCTCATCCGCCCAACACTTCCTCATAATTTTCTTGGCCAAAATGTGCACAAAAAAGTGCATACCCTGATCATTAATGGAGTCAATGACAAATCCCCGAGACTTCTCGATCTGATCATAATCCTTCCTCATCGTCTCGACCAACTTTTTCTCTTGAGATTTTTCAACAAATGCATCGACGGGGTTTTCTCCTTGGTAGGGAAGCACATTTATTCTTCTAATCAACATATCATCAATGGGGATTTTCATCCCTAGCCATAGACATCCATCATGTACAAACGCCAACAACTAGTGCACACAGATTGTGTTTATATTGATGTTCTCAAAGTACAAAATATATAGCATATTCAACAGCCCAGCTTGTTGAATTCCTACTACCTACTTCATCGGTTCAACCCTTGTTGCTCTAGTTTCTTCATAGTAAACTTATTTCAGGTACTTGATGGACTCGAACTGGGGATACTTGCTTCGATTGTTAAGGTCCCAATCCTCCATGCGTAGTTGTGGCACCTTTGCCAACAACTCTCCCTCAATCGGCACCTCATCTGGTAATAGTGGTGTAAAGACTTTGAATTTGATAACATTTGGGTCCCTGGTAACCTTTGGGGTTGGATTTCATGGCAACATATAAGGTGGAAACCTAGAGTTCAATTCCACATCTTCTGCATTGATATATTCTATTCCATCTGCCACTTCTTCCACATCTGAATCTTGGGGCTCCATCGATTGCTTCTACTTGTCCATCCTCTCCTTAATTCTCTACTCCTTAGTATTTTTTGTTGGCAATTGCCGAACTAGAGGCTTCTTCTTCTGCATGATTGTGCTAGCATTTTTCTTCCTTAGGGACCTCGACTTGGTGAAATGCACTAGAAGTGTAGCAGTGATAATGAATCCTAGCCCTCGTCTAAGAAATTCTTGTTCAATCTCCTCCTAATTCTTACTAGACATGCAAGAGAACACTCGGCTCACACTTAAGATAAAAATCACCAATCAAAATCTCAGTGAGAAAAGTCTTTGAATGTGTAGAAGATTACCATATTTATAACCTTTTTGAATTTCAAACTTCATGATCTGCTTCAGATCCATCTCATTAATCCAAATTTAGTGGAAGATTTGCCCAGATATGCTCATTAAATGCGCCTCCCGCTCCTTTTAATGATAAATTCCCTGTCAAATCAACAATAACAACCAAAATGGTCATATTCTATATGAATTGTGTCAGAGCCTTCCCTGTAGTGTCGTTATTCCTTCTTCATCGTAGCTTCCTCCATCTGCACCATCCTCCTAAATACCGCGCAGTACTTCATCCTTGACAAACTCCTTCTTTAGAAGAGTAGTTTACAGTCTCATGCTTCGTTCCAAATTCCTGTAGCACTAAAAAATTTCTCCATTCATATGGTCATTATGCAGTCCTAGGGACAGAATCGTCCCTGTAGATTTTCAACCTACTACTATTTACTCGCCTAGGAAAGAATTCTCCATTCAGCTTTGCAAGATGAACTGCACCACAATCTGAGATATCCCTGACAATGTATGGTCCTAACCAATGCATTTTGAATTTTCCTATGAACCTTATAAACTTACTATCGTACAATAGAACCAAATCTCCATTCTTCAAAATTTTCTGCTTAATATGCTCCTCGTGCTAGGCCTTTTCTTTGGATTTCTGCACTTGTTGGCGAAATCCTACAATAAAGAGATCTTCCTCGAGTGCAAGAAGTTGTTCCAATCTCTCCTCCATAATATCGCTATTTTCCATGTCCATGACAACAACGATTCTAAGACTCGGTACTATGTTTTCCATAGGCAATATCGCTTCCTGTCCATAAACCAATCTAAATGGAGTCTATCCCATCAACTTCTTGCAGATAGTCCTGTATGCCCATAAAACTATTGGTATGCGCACATCCCAATCATTTCTCTTGGAATTGCATACTTTAGTCAGAGTGTTCTCCAAAATTTTGTTGAAAGCCTCAACCATGACGTTCGCTTGAGGATGATAGGGTGTGCTCTTATGATGATGTACCTAAAAGTTGGTTGTCAATGCTTCAATAGTGTTGTGTAGGAAGTGCGATCCTCAGTCTCTCATCAAGATCTTCTGACACCCAAATATCGGCAAGATATATTCAAATAGAATTGTGGAAAAGTGTCTATGCTACAATCCTTTACTGGTTGTGCTTTAGCCCACCTCGTCAGATAATCTATTGCAGTAATAATGTATCATGCACCAATCTTCTTTCCCAAAGGATGGATCGGCCCAACAAAGTCAATCACCCACTTATCAAAATCCTGAAAGGTGACTTTTGGATTCAACAGAAATTTGTCCCTTCTCGACTGTCTTCCGGTCCTCTGGCAGACATCGTAAGCCCTACAATATTCTTTGGAATCCTTGTGCACCCTGGACCACCACATTCCCACTCTTAAAATATTATGTATTGTGGAATTTCCCTAATAGTGTCCTCCCGTGACACCACCATGTGCTTCTGCCAAAATACTATGTTTTTTGTACTAAGTGACATATTTGCACAATATCTCGTCAGGGAAAATTTTATAAAAATGTCTGGCAATTAGAGAAAAATCCTCAGCTCTGGCTACGAGTTCTTTCTTTTGTTGATTCATATACTCTATAAGGGCTACCTCTATAGACAAAAAGTAAATGATATTGGTGAAATTATCATTAACAACCCTTACTGCAATGAGCTACATATCGAGTAGTCCTTCTTCAGTTCTTGTTGGTTCTTTGCCAGTCTAAATTTTGGACAGATGATCTAGATTAGTGTTTAATAATCTTAGCTTGACTATTACTTCAAAATCATACTCTTGGAACAAAAGTAGCCAACTACAGATCTTCCCCCCCAACATAGGCTTTTTCACCAAGTACTTCAACGGATAATGGTCTGTAAACATGTTGAAGTGCGCACCTAATAAGTAATTCCTGAATTTCAACATTGTGTACACCATAGCCAATCCCTCTCATTCTATTGTGGAATAATTCATATATGCCTTAGATAATTTTTGACTCGCAAGTGCAATTGGGTGATCAATATCCCCTTCTCCTCATTGTGCTAAGACAACACCCAAATCTATGCATGGCACATCTACATGAATGTGGAGTTCCTTCTTCCAATCTGGAAACACCAAGATTGGCGCAAAGACCATTTTTTCCTTTAAGATGTCGAGGCTCTTTTTACATTCATCATCCCAACAAAAGGTGACATATTTTTTCATTAGTTTTTCCATCGACGTAGTGATTTGAATGTAGGCCTTTATAAACTTCCAATAATAACCAGTATGACCTAGAGTTGTGCATAGCTACTTCACGTTCTTCAACAAATCCAGCTTGGTAATAACAACATTTTCTTAGGGTCCACCATCAACCCCTGCTTGCAAACAACATGTCCCAGTAACCATATGGTACACAAAAATACACTTTTTCTAGTTCAATGAGATTTGATATTTCTTGCAAGTATCCAACATCAAGCGTAGGCTTGAAACATGCTTCTTTAACATTCTAAAGATTGCCCAGTCATCAAAGTAAACTTCCAAAAAGTTGTGGATGAATTCTTTAAACGTTGTGATGACAACTCTGGAGAATATCACAGGTGCATTCTTCAACCCAAATGACATGACTGTATACTAAAATGATCCCCATTCAGTAGAAAAAGTGGTCTTACTCCTATCTTCCGACGCGATCTTAATCTGATGGTATCTGGAAAATCTATCTGTAAAGGAGTAGGCCTCCTGTCCTCCCACATTATCCAAAACTTCATCAGTGAATGGTGTTGGGAACGAGTCATGTACACATGTGTCATTCAACTTTGTCAAATCGACACAAATCCTTATGTCTCCCTTTGTCTTTTTCTCCTGCACTACTATCGGGCTCACCCATTTAGATTCTTCCACAGGTTCAATTATTCTAGCTATGACCATCTTCTCAAGCTCCTTCACCTTCTCTTTGTATTTTGGTTTTAGTCTATATGGTCATTGTTATATGGGTTTCACATTTGGCTTCAAAGTCATCCTTGTTATTCCCATATCGCCTACAATGCCTTTTAACTCAGTGAAATTAGTTGGAAATAGCTTATGGTACTCATGCAGTAATGGTGACCTTACCTACTGTATCCTCATCCCAATAATCTCTGACGCGTGCGAATTTGGGCTCCCCCTCTGAGCCTATATTAACTTGATTCATATTAATAGGGTTTGTTATGTCAGGTATCTCAACTTCTAGTCCTACAACCTCGTGTTGTCCTTTTGATTCATTGATGTTAATGTTGCACGGATGTTCCTCAGCCTCTTCCATGGTCATATTATAGCATTCTATTGCATGCTGCAATTGTGCATTCCAATTAGGTGGTACCCAATTCGTTGGTTCATTTGGCGTCCGGAAAATTCCTGCTCCAATTTCCTGAAGGGCATCATCGATACACTGAAAACCATCTTCAAAGCTGAAGGTTAATATGAATATTTCCTTCAGATCATACCAGTTGGTAATGCCATGGCGTAGCTCCATTTCGAGATACCAATTCATCGGTATCACATCCAAAGTGTGGAAAAATATGTTTACCCACTCTGGTTGATTTTCTCCACCCCATGCCATAGTCCAATGAGACAAATGTTGTTGGGGATCATCCTTACCATTATACTTCTCTGCGAGCCTTGTGTTTGCATGACCGAACCTGAGCCTCATCAATTAGTGATACTCCTTCCAATACTCTATATTGTCTTTATGTGTGCCCTACCATCTCACAAGTGTAGACCTCATAGCTATATCCAAGGCCTAGAATCATTGTTCTTCTAGTACATCCCTTGCAAACTCATCAAGAAATAAGCTGACATCATCTATCCCATCATAATAAAGTAAATTACATACCTCTATTGAGATGCAGTGAAGAGATTTTGTAAGTATATTACAACACAGAGTAGAAACTTCATGAAACCGGTTCTGCCAGTTCTCCAATACCTCAATGGAGTCCAAGACACACAAACTATCATTTTCTCATCTTATCCTCCCATTTGTAGTGGGGTTGCTCCAATCCTTGTTCATTTGTAGTTAACTTATAGATATTGTCAACATATTCATTGCGATATTTGTCACGGATATGTTATGTATACCATGCTCCTTCAGAGGGGTCCAAACAGGGACCATTTTTTGGCTTGATGGGCTCAGACCCAGGTTTAGAGTTAGTTGCACTAACCAACGAAACCCTTTATCACCAGCCCTTTTGGCAATGACCTGCTCGCGTAGACCACAGTATCACCCGAGGTGATATTAGGGGATGCTGGAACCATATTTCCTCATCCTCAAGGATTATGGAATGTGGATCTTGACTTATTCTAACTCACTTACCGATATATTACTGTGCTACACAATCTTACTTAATATTATACCAAATCCGATCTATTCATACAAAAGGACTACTTTGCAGATCTAAAACTCTATCTACTATGCATAAATCAATGGACATTAACTGTAATTAACAACATTCATATATTAATTATTATCTTATCTTTTACTTCGAAACACAAAAGTAAACAATAGTTTCATAAAGTAAAGTACATAATGTAAGTACACAGGTCTTCCTTCAAAACCTTCCTTATTATCTTCAAACTTCACAATTACAATCCTTCTTATCCAACGCATATAGTTGCAAGGGCTTGTGCACAAAGTTGTAGACTTACCAAGGTCTCCATGTACACAATTGCAAGAGCCTTCCCCTTTGCACAAAAATATATAAAAATTACAAACTCAAAACATATTCGTCATCAATCATAATTCATTATGCCTATAACTTACTAAGACAACCCTTTATATATCTTTTTCTCTTACAATACCATGGTATACAAACCATGGGTGGGCCTCAAAACATATGAATTGATCCCATCCTTTTACAAAATAAGGGGCTTTAACCTACACTAAAGCCCCTATGACTCCTAAAACACTGCACGAAATGCGCTCCGCTCCCCAAAATGCAAACTATTTACAAAACTTTGACAAAAACTTGACCTAGGGGGACCCTACCCAACACTTACATGTTGATTTTATGGCACCTACTTACATCCTCGTATGTTAGGTTACATTCTTGAATATTTGGATTACATGTATCAGTCTTTTAAGTTGATTGCAAGAACCAATCAATTATGTTTGACTACATGAGTTTATGCGTATTTGTAGTTGGTTAGGCATTGCTTATGCATATTATTGGTTGCATGTGGCAATGTATACAATGGAGTTATGGCTGTTGTCATGCATGAGGTCATAGCATGCATTATTGATATGGCCTTGCATTGATGACTGGACCCTAGTTAGAATTATGCTTATGAGTTGATGCATTTACTTTTGTATGTTGATATGATGTTATAATTATGTTATACATGTATCACGCTGATTTTTTGATCTTGTAGACACAGTATCCTCCCCAAGCTATTCTAAGGTACGTTGACTTATTATGATTTGGTTTATTTGACATATTATGCCTTGCAAGAATAAATATCAAATGGTTAGCAAGATGGTTGACTATAAAGACTCTCCCTATGAATCCAAAAAGAAGTATGGTGTCGGGAACTCTCGCGACTTAGTAGTGACACTGAGAATATTAAAGGACAAGATAAGGAGTTGTAAGGCAGATAATGCCAGAATCATACAGTCATAAGAAAAGTTAGAAGAGGTGAATGTAGTGCTACTCCAGAGCTTGTCATATTTACAACAGAAAGGACCACTTCAGATCAGTCATGAGAAAGAGGAAAAAAATATTGGGGCATATGGCAGTAGATCGCATGGAGGCCACCAATTAGATAGAGATGAAAAAATATGAGATGGAAGATTTTTGGACACTCCAGAGGGGAGAAGGGATAGGCACATGTATGATTCTAGTTCTGATTCAGAGAGACACTATGATCATCACCGTTATCAACGATACAAGAGTAGTGATAGGGGATACTTTCTAGATGAGTTTAAGAAAGAAAAGCCACCTACTTTTAATGGATAGTTAAATATATCATAGGATGCATAGACTTGGTTACTTGGTATGAAGAAGTTCCTCAAGTTGCATGACTACTCAGAGAACATGAAAGCTAGAGTGGATACTTTTAGTCTTAAAGGTAAAGAAGACATATGGTGGGAAGATGTGAAGAATGCCAGGGACATAAATGAGGAATATCTAACTTGGAGTGAATTTGAGTGGTTATTCAAGAAAAAGTATCTATCGGAGAGATACTTTAGTGACATGGAAAAGGAATTATGTGAACTAAATGTGGGATCCATGACAGAGATGAGTACACCAGTAAGTTTTTGGAACTATTGAGGCATGTTCCTTACCTCAAAGAGGAGAAGGCTAAGATTCAAAGATTCATTAGTGGCCTAGTAGTTGCATTCAAAGATAGGATTTAATTTTATGAGCCTAGATCATTAGAGGAGGCCATTCGAAAGCTAAAGCATTGCTATGAACAATCGAAGCACAACACTAAAACTAAGCTAAGCTTGAGACGTAATGTAAAGTACAAAGGAAAATGGGATAAAAATCAAGCAAGGCCACAGGCTGCATATAACAAGGAGAATGTTGCACCACATAAGAGGTTCAATGAATCAAATAGAGGACAGGGACGTCAATCTGAAGAAAGGAATAAGGACGGAGGCTGGAAGCCTATAAAGTGTTGGACTTGTAGCACAGTTCATTGCAGGAGAGATAGTCCGTAGAATCAGGGTATGTTGTAGCAGCTACAACCACCCTCCAAAATTTTTCCTTAGCTTTGTTTTGGAGCCTCCCTACCAACCTTTCACAGTAGCATGTATTGCCTTGTCAAGTACATAAGCTTCAATGATTTTCTTGTAGAATAATAGCCTATCCATCAAAAATTGTTGCATCCCCCTCACATGTTGCTTCACCGAACTTGGTCCAATTGCAGGTTGAACAACTCCCTAAAGAAATTACACAATTCTTGAGGGCAACCAGCCTTCCCTCCAGAAATTGTGCAATTCTGTCTGGCAGCCCGCTAGGCTCCAGAATTGCGCAAATCTGCTTGTCACTATTCACTGGAAAAATTGAGCAATTCCTCCCACCAGGACAACTCAGCCCAAAAATTGTGTAATTTTGGGCAACAGTTAGTTGCTCTGCCCAGAAATTGTAGGTTTAACCTCGTACATAAATTACCTGCATACGAATTCTAAAACACAGAAAAATAAAAAAATGCGAGAGCATAACACATAAAACACATATACACAGAGATTTTCCCACTGGATCCTAAAACTGGGACTACTAGATTGATTTTTCATTATGTTCCTTTCAATGTTATAATACATATTTATACATGCCGAAGCATCCAATACCATGGACCAAAAAACCATCGCATCCAATACCATGGACCGAAAACCATCGCGTCCAAAAAACATGTGCAAAAATCATGCACAAAACGATAGGTGGGTCCGCCCAACCTAACATAGCTTCCAAAATCAAACCTTTCTGGGGCGCTGCCCCGGACCCCATAAAGTGGGGTTACGGGTACCCCTCAAACCCCCTGTTAACTATGTGGAAAGAATATAACACAACCCAACATTCTCCGACTTGTTGTTTTCTTTCCACAGTGGGCTACAAGAGAGCTTAGTCATTTTTTCAGCCCTGAAACGCCCATTGTTTCTCTACACCAGGAGAAATTCTCAGAGCTCACAGATTTTGTCAATGCATCTGTAGTATTCTTCAAAGTGTTAACCTTTACCAGCAACACATTTCTTTCCTCTACCATATCCCTCACAAAGTGATATGAACATCAATGTGCTTTGTCTTTGAATGATATGTAGGGTTCTTTGCCAAGAAAATTGCACTTTGGCTATCACAGTCTATCCTTATAGCTTCCTATACTAACCCCATACTGGAACACAATCTCTACAACCAAACTACTTCCTTGCTTGCATGAGTGGCTACCATGTATTCTGCCTCTATAGTTGATAGTGCCACTACATATTGTTTCTTACTCATCCAACTGACTGCACCTCCAAATAGGTTAAACGCATACCCACTTGTAGATCTTCTCTGATCCAAATCTCCAGCCCAATCTCCATCAACAACGTCATGAATATCCAACACTCTATCCAATCGTTGTCTTCCTTGTTAGCACAAACCATAATCACTAGTGCCACGTAAATACCTGAAAACCCGCTTCACTGCTGTCCAATGCTCCTTTCCCAGTTTTGACATAAACCTGCTCAATACTCCCACTGCATGTGCAATGTTTGGTCTAGTATAGACCATTGCATACATCAGGCTACTGACTGCACTTGCATATGGAACACGAGACATATCCTCTTCCTCTTCTTGTGCCTTGGGACACTATTCAGCAGATAACTTTACACCTACAGGAATAGGAACCTTCATCAGTTTATTATCCTGCATATTAAACCTTTGCAATATTGTCTCGACATACTTCCTCTGGTTTAACCAGAGCTTCCTCTTTTCCTAATCTCTTTTAATTTCCATGCCCAAAATATATTTTGCAGCACCAAGATCTTTCATGTCGAATTTGGAGGACAATTGGGTCTTCAAATCCTAGATAATTTCTTTGTCATTTCAAACCAGCAACATATCATCCACATACAAGACCAGTTAAATAATACAGTCACCAATTAATTTAAAATACACACAATGATCTTCTTTGCTTTTGGTGAAGCCAAGTCCCCGTATAAATGTATCAAATTTCTGATACCACATCCTTGGTGACTGTTTTAACCCATACAGAGACTTCTTTAACTTGCATACCAGTTCTTTCTTACCTTTCACTGCAAATCCTTTAGGTTGTTTCATGTAGATCTCCTCTTCCAGATCCCCATGAAGAAATGTTGTTTTCACATCCATTTGTTCTACCTCAAAATCAAAAGCAGCAGAAACAGATAAAAGTAATCTAATAGAAGTTACCTTGGCAATAGGAGAAAAAAATATCACCAAAATCAATTCTCGACACTTGGGAATAACCTTTTGCTACCAACCGAGCTTTGTATTTCTCCACTTTTCCTTCTGCATTTGTCTTCTTTTTTACACCCATTTTCTGCCAATGGGTTTCCTTCCAGCCGGCGACTCCACCAAATCCCAAGCCTCATTTTTGTGCAAAGATTCCATTTCATCAACCATGGCCTCTTTCCAGAGTTTTCCATCCTCTGAATCCACTACTTCCTTCATAGTTCTAGGATCATCATCAGTAATAGATAAAGCAAAATTTGGATAGAAAGTAGATGGACTATACCTTTCTAGCTGCCTTATTTCTCGAACTAATCTTCATACACCCAGAGTTTGTGGCTCTTCAGCTTCTGATTCCTCCTCTACTGTAGAGTCTAATTCTTCCTCCTTTAGTTCAAACTCTATCTTCTCAGGTTCCTTTGGTCGGACTTCATGTTTAATAACATCTTTCACCTCTCTGAACACCACATCTTATCTTTACACAATCTTCCTTGTTACTGGGTTCCAAAGCTTATAACCCTTCAAACCATCCTTATACCCAATAAAGATACACTTTTCAGATTTACTATCCAACTTGGTTCATTTCTCCTTTGGAACATAGACATATGCATCACATCCAAATACCCTCAAATGTGAAAGAGAGGGTTTCTTACCAGTCCATACCTCTTGTGGAGTCTTATCCTCCAACGTTGATGAAGGTGACCTATTGACCAGGTAACATGCAGTATCCACTGCCTCTACCCAGAATTCTTGTCCTATCCCGGCACCACTGAGCATGCTTCTTGTCCTTTCCATCAACGTCTTGTTCATTCTTTCTACAACTCCATTTTGCTGAGGTGTATATGGAGTAGTCTTCTGCCGTGCTATACCACACTTCTTGCAAAATTCTTCAAATTCCTTACTACAAAACTCTCCACCGTTATCTATCCTCAGCACCTTTATCTTCTTCTCTATCTGGTTTTCTACCAGAGCCTTAAATTCTTTAAACCTGTCAAAGACTTCAGATTTCTTCTTAAGGAAATATATCCATGTATTCCTTGAGAACTCATATATAAATGATACATAGTACACAAACTTACCCAATGATGGAACCTTCACAGGTCCAAACACATCACTGTGCACAAGCTCTAATATCTGTTTCACCCTCTTACTAATAGAGGGGAAACTCACCCGATTTTGCTTCCCATATAAACAATTTTCACAAAAATCAAAATCCAGAGAGATATTACTCATACCTTCTACCATACCTTTACCATGAAGTATTCGAAGGCCCTCCTTTCCAATATGTCCAAGCCTTTGATGCCATAGCATGGTCCTCTCTCCAGAGATGACTAGATTTTTTGCTCCACTTTCAGGAACCGCAGAACTGTTGCACCCATCAACAACAGTGCTACCTTGCAGCTTGCACAAAGTTCTAGTCTGAACTCCCCACATCAATACCAATGCTCTCCGAACCATCTTGCAGGTATCCTTCTCGAACACTGTTTTTACATCTGCATCATCCAGCTTGCTTACAGAAATCAGATTTCTGGCCAATGCAGGAATATGTAGAACACCCGGAAGTGTTCTAACCCTTCCACCTTGCAACTTAAACTTTACTTTTCTACGACCAATGATTCTAGCCTTCCTGTCATCCCCCAAGAAGACATCACCACCATCATATTTCTCATACTCCTAGGACCACTCTCTATGGGGAGTGAAGTGAAAGGATGCACCTGAGTCAATCAACCATGCCTCATGATCTACATGTGTACTTGAAGAAGCCAAGTACACATCCCCACCTTCATCTGAGGTGGTTTTCACCTCTGTATAAGGAGCATCATCTGATCCCTTTCTTTTATTAGGAGCTTTAGATTTACAGTCCCTTCTGCAGTGCCCTTCCTTCCCACATTTCCACCACACCACCTTTACAAGTTTTCCTGGAGATTTAGATCTCCCTCTAGATTTAGATCTCCCACTTGATGACTTATTTTTGTTTATGTTTTGGGACCGTCCTCGTACAGACAAGGCATCACCATTCTGGTTCTCCATATTTTTCCATCTCATCTCCTCCATCAGCAAGGATGATACTATTTCATCAAAATGCAAGGTAGTTGCATTGCTACCTATTTCAATAACCAAACTATCCCACGAATCTGGTAGAGAACACAACAAATTGATGCACTTATCTTCATCTGAAATTTTAATATCAATAGATGCTAACTGACTTACCACAGTATTAAACACATTGAGATGCTCTGTCACCAAGTCTCCATCTTTCATCCTTAGTTTATACAGCTTTTTCCGCAGGAACAATTTATTCACCAGAGACTTAGATTGGTACAAAGTCCCTAACTTGTCCCACAAAGCCTTTGTCGTAGCTTCCCTTGATACATTCAAAAATACTGAATCTGAGACACACAATCGTATTGTGCTCTTTGCCTTCTGATCCAACTTCTTCCATTCTTCATCGGTCACTCCCGTTGGTTTAGTACCTAGATCTACCATGATCTACTAATCTTTATCCACCAATAGATCCTCCATCTTGAGTTTCCACAACTCAAAACTTTGACCATTAAATTTCTCGATCTCTATCTTTCCACCACTCGCCATCTTCTTTCACCACCAAAATCGATCTCACAGATCTCCGACTAAACAGGGTCTACTACAGGCCTGAGCGAAACCCCTCAGCAACAAAGGCGTCCCCTTGAAGCCAAAAATAGCTCTGATACCAAATGTAGGTTTTAACCCCATACATAAATTACTTACATACGAATTCTAAAACACAGAAAAATAAACAATGCAAGAGCATAACACATAAAACACATATACACAGAGATTTTCCCACTAGATCCCAAAACCGGGACTACCAGCTTGATTTTTCATTATGTTCCTTTCAATGTTATAATACATATTTATACATGTCGAAGCATCCAATACCATGGACCAAAAAACCATCGCATCCAATACCATGGACTGAAAACCATCACGTCCAAAAAACATGTGCAAAAATCATGCACAAAACCATAGGTGGGTCCGCCCAACCTAACATAGCATCCAAAATCAAAATTTTCTGGGGCGCTGCCCTGGACCCCATAAAGTGGGGTTACGGGTACCCCTCAAACCCCCTGTTAACTACATGGAAAGAATATAACACAACCGAACAAAAATTGCACAATCCCTCTGGGAAGCCAGCCCAGTTCCCTCCCAGAAATGTGCATTTTTTCCTCCCAGTTGAGCAGACTGTTGCATGTGCAGTTGAGTTGACTGATTCCCTTTAGGACTGAGAAAATTTTATTTTCATGCATGGGCTACTGCTCCCAAGGTAGCATGCAAATGCATTCCTTGATTTAGGGATCTCATTTTAGCAGCTGTAGGTTGCATGCAAGGATCATTTTAGAAACCTCCCACCAAGTGTCGCTCTTCCTAGATTTGTGGCATGTGCGTCACATCTTCAATTTTATCAAAAATCATGACCTATACATTGTAGAGCTCATTCCTCACATCGACCTTGCAGCCCTGACATTGCACATTGCATCTAGGAGTGGTCAACACATTCAAGTGAGTTTTTTTGGTGTAAACCCACCTTCCACGTCTTGTGTTGCATTTTTGTCAACTTTTGTGTTTTATTTTATGTGATTGTTGTCTGCTTGATTTCAGTGAATGCTTGTTGTTGTTTTGATGCATGTTAGCTTGTAGAAGCACCGTTTTAGTTTTCGTTCACATCTCACTACTATTGTAAGCATGAAACTGTTTTCACAGACAGTCGTTGTTGCGGCGACTCATTTCACACACATGCATGCTTTCCTGTTTTCTGAATACTGCACTTGTTGTTTTCATGAATGATCATTCACTCTTGTTTGCACTCATCTCATCATGCATTCACACTTCTCATGTTTTCAATCACCCATTGGCCAGACTAGGATGCGTTTGCCTGGACTGTGCCTTGCCTAGCTAGCACTGTGCATTTCTAGAAGTGAAGGCTCTGCCTTCCCTCTAGAAATTGCACAAGTCTAGCACAACACTAACCACCAGGCATGCATTGCGCAATTCTTGGTGGAAGTGTCATGTTGGCCCCAATAACTGCGTAATGTAGTTTGCTAGTTGCATGTCACTGCATAATGAAATTGCACATTGCTCAGTTTCAATCCTCAGTAGGCTAGGCAAGACTGTGCATTGCATAGTTCAAGTAGTCAGTCAACCTACTGATAGCTCGGACTATGCCTTGTACAGTTTTGGCAGTTAGTCTCTCGACCTCTAGGCGAAAATTGTACAACCTTCATCATCAGTCACACATGTACGTTGCAAGTCAGTTCTCAAGTTTGTTTTTGTTTTTGACTAACAATTTTCTTGCCATGAGTGTTTCCGTATCTCCAGGTATTGCAGGTTTTCATCTGACTCTCAACAACACAGGTATAATGGTTTCCAGGAGAGTAGAGTTGAAGATACAGTTCCGATCACACTTAGGAAGCAGTCGATCAAGTTTCTATGAACTTGCCTACCCATGAAGACATCGATTTGTTCATAGACAAGGGCATCAAGATATGATGGTAACAACATCACAAAAAGCAGCACCATCAACAATAGTTGAAGGCAATATACCGAATGCAATGAATGTAAGAGGAAGCTTGTTGACAACACAAAGGCGAAACAAAGTTGCAAGCTCAAGCAGATCCACTTGTAATGAAAGCAACTTTGGAGACTTAGGCTATAAGGTGACACTGTGACATGAAGATTGCATGAAGGTAGAGAATGTAACAAAGAAGGAGTTTCATGTGCTGAAACAACAACTCAAGGAAGAACAAGAGCTGCATAGAAGATAGAATGAGTTGCAACAGGAACATGTACAACAGGGGGTGCAACATGCACTCACGGATAATATTGCACCCGTACAAGTTATACACCCATCCGAGAAGCTGGCATGGAGAAGACAGGGTGAGCAGTGTTGTTGATCACATGTAAGTGAATGCAATAGCATGCATTTCATTGTGCGCACACATGCAATCCAACCCATTCGACACACTCACCAAGGCGAAGACAAGAAGCAAGTATGAATAGAGCTCAACATGTACCTCAACAAGTTGATGAGCACGACCATCAACACATGCTTGGAGAGCAGTGTAGACCCTATGCATCAACATGTTTCCAGTCTAATGGCACTAGGACGACCATGCACATGCTATCAAAAGATTTAGACAAAGGATCCATATCAGTGCACCTAGATGAAATGAAGGCAAGAGTTCACTCTAGCAAGATGTCACCATTGAGCGCACGGACACCATCACGAACAACCAAGCTTAGCATCAACTCATCACCTTCGACCATCATAAGCATGTCAAAGAGTTGGTCTCACCACAACGGTCTGAGTGTCAAGGATGTCTTTCATGGATTGCTCAAGCCATTTTGCCTCACATGGGCACATGTGCATTGTAATGTAATGTCTTGTCAAGTGGAAGTTCAAGTGTCAATAGTTGAATGTAATATTCATAGAGTAGTTGAAGAGTCATGAGGGTAGATGAACGGTCTCAAAGGGGAATGTCAAGGGTCACCCCACCCTTTGCTATAAATAGCACCCCATAACTCATTGTATAGTCTTTTGGTCAGCCAAGATTTGATAGGACTATCTTATAGAAAGCTTGGACAGTATTGTAATTCACCTTGGCTTCTCCACTACACAGAGCTAGTATATCTCTTTGGAGGAGTAGATGGTTGTGGCTGTAATGTTCCACTATTGGAACTAGTAGATGTACATGGATGTATTGCATGATTGGAACTTACACTTCTTAATATAACAGAGCCAACACGTTTTCATGCATATGTTGTTATTGTAGTTGGACTATTTTGGTTTCTGTGGCAATGTATATTATTTAACTTACACATTTGTGTATGAACTATTTTGTATGCAATTGTATGAATCTTGTTGTCGATGTGCTGTTGGTTTAAACATCACTTTGGATTGCTTGCTATCTTTGTTTCTAGCTGGTGATGCATCTTTGCTCGTGTGTTCCCTTCCAAGCCAAGTACTATTACAGGTTTCCCAGGGGCACACTCACCTCACCCTCAATTTGTTAGAACCTCTCATGCACCTTCCTTGACTTACTGTAGTTGTCACACCCTTGCTACCAATAGGGACATCTTACTTGCCTCTATGCGAAACTGTGGTTGAGGCATTACCATATGACCCACTCCTAGGACTCCTACACCAAACAGTCTGAGGTCTAATTGGGACTTCGTATCAGGGAGATCCCCTGACATGTTGGCGGGTCCAGCACTGTCAACAATTCTAGTGCTAGAAGAAGGGCCAGATGACAAGCTGAGCCCTCATCATCTGTTTTTGAATCTTCGCACATCTATCATGGAGTTTGTTATAGTTTGCCCTCCAAAATTTCTATCCAATGGACATATCTTTCACATCGAGAGGGAGTTATGGGATCACTTGTCACAACTCATGTATGATGGTCAAGGCGAAGTGGCCTAGCCTGAGCACTTAGATGACTTCCACGCGCTCATGCATGGCATGGAATATTTTAATGAGACAGAGGTCTGTACACTGCTTGCACACACACTTCGCAACCACCCATCACAATGGTGTGGCACACTACCTCATAACTCTGTGCACTCAATCAAGAAGTTCATCGATATAATCGAATATGTTTTCCAACATTTTGATCCTGAAGTGCTTGATAAAAATTGCTAAAAAAATGGAAGGGCCCGCACAAATCATCTATGGAGTTTTCAGAGCATTTTCGTCTATTCATGTTTGAAGCCCCGAAAAGTCAGATGAAATTTCAGCATCTCATGCACAGATTTGAATACTTCTTTACCAAATCTGTCAATCCCAAGAAGAATTTCAAGCTTAAATCCCGCTCATCATACTTCAGTGATGGAGCTGCACAATCATAGATGGACATGGTCGTTGTCACAAGTGACTGTCAACTGTCCCCTCATCAAAAAACTCCACTATTGCAAAGTGATGTGCTAGAGCATGCACACACATCTATTCAACCTTCACATCCTCCCGACATCGCTCCTTCCGATTTTTGCGTAGACTTGGTTGTGAGTCCCATACCTTGTCACATGTATTTTGTACCTCAACCTTCGTCTTCGAACTGGGATAATCCTCTGGATGACACTATCTTGTTTTCTTCCATTCTATACTCTACACTTATCCAAAATGGATCTTAAACCCTCTAAACCTCTAAGTCTTCAAATATCGGAAAAACCTATCGAAGAGGAAAACACTAAAGAATTGGCGGAAAAATAGTAAAGCGAAGGTTGAAGTATCGTTGAATCAGAGTCGATGGATCAGACAGATCAATGGTCCAAATCAAATCGGCGGAACACATTGGAGGGTCTGGCGATATCATAATCAGCGAAGTGTATTGGAGGTAGCCCTATGGAAGTTGAGATCCCGATCTAGCGACACAACGTGGACCGTTGATTGAGCGTGCAAATCAATGGCCGAGATTACATTATCGCGTCGTGAGATTTCCAAAGGGAGGACTTACCAAAGGCCCGAAGACCATGCGATATGCGATTGCGATATATCACATCACAATATTGCATCGCAACAATATAAAGGGGCGAATACCCATAGCCAATGCGACTTGCGATTGCGATCAAGGTGGACCCAACGAGGTTTATAAATGCGGCTCTATAAATCTTGAGTTCTGATATAAAAGTGTTTATGAGGATTTTTCTGTGTATTAGTGCAATTTCGTTATAAAACTGAAATACAAAAGGAAATTGCCCAAAGCGATAAAGCCAGACCCAAAAGATTTATAGATGCAACTTTATGTTATTTGAGTTTCGTGGTAAGCAGGATTTCGAGTGGGCTTCAGGCGGTAAGTGGTATTGGATGGGCTCTACCTGATTCCATACACCGTCGATACATAGCCGACTATAGGAGAGAGAAAACTGCCTTTTCAGGCGGGTAATCTCCGTGCAAGTGGGCTGCCAAAAATGGTTGTCAACCATTGGATTGGAAGGTCGCAGATCAATGGTGCAGAATGCACAAGCAGGTTGGATGGTCGGGATGGATACAAACCGTCCACTTGAAAGCAGATCAACGGTGGGCTTGTGAGAGCGATGTAACACATACCTGATAGGATTATAGGTTGGATTCAATATATTTTGAGTTCTAGCTTTGGTCTGTTGATCTGATTTTCCATTGCTTTTAGTGTATTTCCGCTTTTTAACGAGAAACGTATTCTCGTGGATTTCACCCACGCTAGTGGTCCTTTCCATTACAAATAGGTGGCCACCATTCCTTAAAAGGTTTACAATGATTGTTTAACACTGAAAAGGGAGATGAACAGACAGCGCCCGGGAGTCAAAAAGCTCGAGAAATGAATGCAAACTGACAACACTGATAGGCTTGAAAGCCATTCAATGGTAGAGACAGGGGGAGGTAGTTTCTCAAAGATAGATAGTTAGAGAAAACACAGCTATGAACAATGGATCAGAGGCACTAAGAGGGAGAGTCTGTGTACTCTTTAAACTTGAGGTTTTCGAGTGAAATCCCTGTGTAATATCCATGTTGTTGTTTTATAGCTCTGCTTGAGCTCACACTTGTAATATTCTACTCTTAAATACTTAATATAAAGGTCAATAGTGAAAGTTGGACCAGGAGACGTAGCCAGGAAGTCTAGTGAACTCCTTGATTAATTGTTGTGTTGATGTCTGTGACTGTTATGTTTTCTAACTGCTCATTGTCTATATTATTCATAATCTTTTCAATCTGTTGCACTAACGAATATAGGAATTCCTACACATGAGTCTATAATACCTTAATATTGATTTAAGATCTCATTTTCAGATCAAGTGGTATCAGAGCATTTGGTTTTTTAAGGTTAGACAAGCTTGTGTTGGATTTTGAGTGCTAACTAGATTAAAGCTCAGATTAGGAGAAGGAGAACTTGTTGAGGCGAACCTAGATATTGGAAGAGTCTATTCTCAGAGGAGAATGGCAGATTTAAAAACCATTGGGATTAGAATCTCAATTTATTGAAGGTTTTAAGGCACTCCAAGCCATGGTGGAAGAGATGTATCTGGAATTTAAGAAGGGTCGAGGTGAGGCCCCTCAACACCTAAACCAGACAAAGGAGCAGAGGAACCTTTTCTAGTTGCCCATCCAGAAGGCAAAGGAAAAGGAGAAATGCCTTCTCCACCAACTCCTCCATCATTGCCTTCATCATCCTCATCATCTTCTTCACATAAAACTAGCCTTGATAAGAAAAAGAAGTAAACTTCTTTGATTAAATTAGATGTGAAGTTTGATTTCCAAATCTATGATGTAGAACTCAATGCAGAAAAGCTAGATAATTGGATAAGAAAAATTGATGTATATTGCAAGGTACAGAAAATTGATTCAGAAAAGAAGAAGATTCAGCTGGCTAGCCTTCGACTTGGAGGAACTACACTAGTATGTTGGGAAGGCAATACACAAGTTGATCTGCAAAAACATGGTCAAATCATTTCTACTTGGAATGAATTTGTTTCTGCTATCAAAAAGAAATTCTATCCTTTAGTATACATGCAGCAGGAAATGATGAGTTGGCAAACTCTTCGCTAGTTGAAGGGTCAGAGTGTACAGAGTTATACTCAAGAATTCAGAAAGAGAGCTCTAACTCTAGGAATATCATTAGACTCACATGAGACTTTATTGAAGTATATAGGTGGTCTTCATAGCTATTTAAAGCATACTATTCTCATGTTTAATCCCACTAGCTTAGATGATGTATCAGTTCAAGCCACACATCTAGAAGCTAGAGGTAAGAATGTAAACCTAGAGGTTGGGGGATCATCTAAGTATTCTGTAAGCAAGAGTAAGGAAAAGAAGAAACTGAAATGGAAGGAAAGGAAAGCAAACACTGTACAGAAGGATAAACCTTCATGCACTCATTGCAAGAAAGAAGGACATGATGAGCCACACTGCTGGCTTTTGCATCTAGAATGGAGACCTAAGAAGTTTGGTGGAAGGAAGAAAAATAATGTTGCAGCTATTTAGCAGGACTTGGGATCAGATTCAAGTGATGAAACAACAATTACAGCGACAGGTATTAAAGGTAAGGGTTCTAAAGCGTCCACAAGTAATTCTGCACAATCTATTGATAATGAAAGTAATGAGAGGGAAAGAAATGAGCTTTTTTGTATTAGAGTAATTTCCAAGCAAAATAAGATTGATACTTTGTTTGATAGTGGATCACAAGTAAATTTGATTTCTAAAACAATTGTAAAGAAGTTGGGATTACAAACAAAACCTCATGAGAAGCGATATCCATTAGGTTGGGTGTGTGATAAAACAAATCTATAAGTAACGAGAAAACGCAAACTTAGGTTTGCTATTGGATCAACATTTGTAGATGAGGTTGGGTTAGATATAGTTCCATTGGATATACGTGGTATTGTTTTGGGAAGTCCATACTTGTATGATAGGAAAGCTATTTTCTATAGAGCTAAAAATAAGTATCAACTCACTAAAGATGGAATGGAATATATTGGAAGAGCTTATAAACTCAAAGGTAACTATTCTCTCATAAACTCAGGACAGATGAAAAGAATTGTGAATTCAAGTAAGTAGTTTTTACTCATGTTTGTAAAGGCAAAGGATCCTGAAAAATCCAATGCATTTGAAGGTTTTGATTCTAAACAGAAAGTTGATTTAGTTAAAGTTGTTTCAGAGTATGATGTTCTATTTCAAGAACCAAAAGGTCTGTCGCCCAAGCGAGAAATAGTACATGATATTTGTTTGCAGCAAGATGCTCCATTACCTAACATTGGAATGTACAGGTTGTTAGCTTTAGAGAATGCAGAGATAAAGAAGCAGGTACAGGAGTTGCTCGATAAAGGGTTTATATGACCAAGCACATCACCATGTGGATATCCAATCGTGCTGGTGAGAAAGAAAGATGGATCGTGGAGAATGTGCATTGATTATAGAGCACTAAATAAAATAGCGATCAAGAATCGTTATCCTCTTCCTCATATTGATGATCTATTAGATCAATTGAAAGAAGAAGTTTACTTTTCTAAGTTAGACTTATGAAGTGGTTATCATCAGGTCAGAGTTGTAGAACAGGATGCATGGAAGACTACTTTCAAGACAAAGCAAGGACTGTATGAATGGTTGGTTATGCCTTTTGGCTTAACTAATGCGCTTGCTATATTTATGAGAGTTATGAATGATCTACTTAGACCTTTTATTGATGATTTTGTAATTGTTTATTTAGATGAAATTCTTGTTTTTAGTAAGACATGGGAAGACCACGCGAAGCATGTAAAGCAGATTTTAGATGTTTTAAAAAGAGAAAATATCTATGTAAAACTCTCAAAATGTGAATTTGGCAGAACATCTTTAAATTATTTGGGTTATATTATAGGAGGTGGTGAATTGAAGATAGATACCTCTAAGGTTGAAGTCATTGTGAATTGGCCTAAACCCAGATCTGCTACAAAGGTTAGGAGTTTCCTAGGGGCAACACAATACTGGAGAAATTTTATTGCTAACTTTTCGTTGATTGTAGCTCCATTAAATGCTTTAACAGGATTGAAACAGGTGTTTTAGTGGGGAGGCAAACAGTAGAAAGCCTTCGAAACCTTAAAAGAGAAAATCGGTACAACACTAGTACTAGCACTGCCATATCTTCAACATCCATTTGAGATTGAGACATATGCCAATGATTATGCCATGGGAGCAATGTTGATGCAACACAGAAAACCCATATGCTATCATTCTGAGACATTTACTTCTGCAGTAGTTAATTATCCCACATATGATAAAGAATTGTATGCATTAGTAAAAAGTGTGAAAAAGTGGAAACATTACCTAATGGGTAAGGAAACAATCATACATACTGATAATCAACCACTTCAATATTTGCACTCACAAACTAAATTGCAACAATCAAGACATTACAGGTGGATGGGTTTTCTACAACAATTTCATCTTGTCATCAGATATAAGAAGGGCATACACAATAAGGTTGCATATATGTTGTCAAGGCCAATCATAAATGCATCTACTATACTTAAGCATAACTCAGTAATGCATGAAATTTACATTGAACAATATGCTCAAGACATAGATTTTAAAGATCTATATGTAACTTTAAGTCATGAAAAGGAAGTAGAAGAATTGGATTACTATGTAAAGGACCAACTCTTATATCATTTGGGAAGTTATGAATTCCACAAACTGAAAGAGTTAAAATAATTTGAGAAGCACATCTCTAATTTCAGGTAATTTTGGTGTAAGTAAAACAGTTGCACAATTGTAAAGGTTTTGTTATTGGCCAAGAATGCATGGTACAGTTTCTAGATATATCAAAGGGTGTACTATGTGTGCTACCAGCAAGCCCAGTAGTAGAAAATTAGGCTTGTACACTCCACTTCCAATTCCTTCTTGTCCTTGGGAAAGTGTTTCCATGGACTTTGTTGGGGGATTTCCAAAATCTAGAAAAGGTCATGATTATTTGTATGTTGGTGTGGATAGGTTCAGTAAAATGTGTATTTTGGTACCTTGTAACAAGCAAGTTACAATTGCACAAACAAGAAAGTTGTTCTTTCAGAATGTATGGGTTCATTTTGGTTTACCCACTTTTATTGTATCTGATTGAGATTCTCGATTTGTTGGGAAGTTTTGGTCAAGTTTATGGGAGTTGATGGACACGAGGTTGTAGAAGATCATAGAATTTCATCCACAAATAGATGGTAAAATAGAGGTGGTCAACAAGACAATGATCCAGTTTCACAGAGGCTATTGAAGCAAGCATCCAAAGATTTGGGATTAGCATTTGTGTTATGTGTAGCATGCTTACAACCGTGCCAAGCACTCTTCTACTCATAGATCTCCTTTTGAGACTTGTTTTGGTTTTATACCAAGTCTCCCTTGAATTTTGTCTTTGGTAAAGACATAGTAGTTGATGGACACAATGATGTGGACAAAGCAACCAAGTCCATTGAACAAATCCAGGAAATTCACCAGGAAGTACAAGAATAGCCGGAAAGAAGTCAAGCCAGGTACAAGGCAAGACATGATAAGCATCGAGTTGAGCATAGTTTCCAAGTTGGTGATCAAGTCTAGTTGTAAATTAGCAAAGATAGAATGCAAGGTGAAGGTAAGAAGCTAAAACCAATAAGGTATGGACCTTTCAAGATACTTGATGAAATTGGTGAAAATTATTTTCGCCTTGATTTACCAGCTTATATGCAGATCTATTCAGTCGTTAATGTAGAAAACTTGAGATTGTATGAACCTTCATTGATTGAAGATCCTGAAGAGCAAAGTCAGTTGCCTTCTATTGGGGATTTGTTGCCTAAGTATATCAATGAGTTACAGGAAGACACAGTTCTGGATAGGAAGTTAAGAACTACGCGTCAAGGGGATGTTGAGTACCTGAGAGTGGGACTCAAAGGTTCAAATCCAAGCAAAGCATGATGGATAGAAGTTAAACAAGTGAGGGAGTTGTATCCTCACTTGATCGATGCCTAAATACCAACTTTTGGTGGTCCAAAAGCTTTTGAGTGGGAAGGCGTGATCCAAAATGGATCTTAAATTCTCTAAACCTCTAAGTCTTCAAATATCGGAAAACCCTATAGAAGAGGAAAACACTAAATAATTGGCGGAAACAGAGTAAAGCGAAGATTGAAGTATCATTGAATCAGAACCGTCGGATCAGTCATATCAATGGTCCAGATCAAATCGATGGATCGCATCGGAGGGTTCAGTGATATCGAAGTCGGTGGAGTGTATCGGAGGCAGCCCTATGGAATTTGCAATTGCGATCTAGCGACACAACGTGGACCATTGATCGAGCGCGCAGATCAACGATCGAGATTACATTATAGCATCATGAGATTTCCAAAGGGAGGGCTTATCGAAGGTCCGAAGACCATGTGATATGCGATTGCGATATATCGCATTGCAATATTGCATCACAACAATACAAAGGGGTGAAGACCCATAGCCGATGTGACTTGCGATTGCAATCAAAGTGGACCCAACGGGGTTTATAAATGCGGCTCTATAAATCTTGAGTTATGATATAAAAGTGTTTGTCGGGCTTTTTCTTTGTATTAGTGCATTTTCATTATAAAACTAAAATACAAAAGGAAATGACACGAAGCGACAAAGCCAGACCCTAAAGATTTATAGATGTGGCTTTATGTTATTTGAGTTCTATGGTAAGTGGGATTTCAGGCAGGCTTCAGGTGGTAAGTGGTATTGGTTGGGCTCCACCCAATTCCATACAGTTACTGACATGTAGCCCACCGCAGGAGAGAGAAAACTGCCTTTTTGGACAAGTAATCTCCGTGCAAGTGGGCTGCCCGAAATGGCTGTCAGCCGTTGGATTGGAAGGTCGTAGATCAACAGTGCAAAATGCATGAGTAGGTTGGATGATCGGGATGGATACGAACCGTCTGATTGAAGGCAGATCAATGGTGGGCTTGCGAGAGCGATATAACATGGACTCGATAGGATTATAGTTGGATTCAATATCTTTTGAGTTCCGGCTTTGGTTTGTTGGTCGTATTTTCCATTGTTTTTAGTGTATTTTTGGTTTTGAATGAGAAATGTATTCCTGGGGATTTCACTCGTGCCAGTGGTCCTTTCCATTACAAACAAGTGGCCACCATACCTTAAGCGTTTTACAATGATTTTTTAACACTCAAAAGGGAGATGAACGGATAGGGGTCGAGAGTCAGAAAACCCGAGAAAGGAATGCAAATCGATAGCGCCGATAGGCTTGAAAGCCATTCAATGGTAGAGACAGGGGGAGGCAGTTGCTTAGAGACAGAGAGTCAGAGAAAATGTAGCTATGAATAGTGGATCAAAGGTACTAAGAGGGAGAGTCTGTGTACTCTTTAAACTCGACGTTTTTGAGTGAAATCCATGTGTAATATCTGTGTTGTTGTGTTATAGCTCTGCTTGAGCTCACACTTGTAATATTCTGCTCTTAAAGGCTTAATATAGAGGTCGACACTGAAAGCTGGACCAGGAGACGTAGCCAGGAAGTTTGGTGAACTCCTTGATTAATTGTTGTGTTGATGTGTGTGGTTGTTATGTTTTCTAACTACTCATTGTCTATATTATTCACAATCTTTTCGATCCATTGCACTAAGTAATATAGGCATTCCTACACATGAGTCTGTAATACCTTAATATTGATTTAAGATCTCATTTTTCAGATCATA
This sequence comes from Pinus tabuliformis, assembly GCA_031772625.1. Classification (NCBI taxonomy): domain Eukaryota; kingdom Viridiplantae; phylum Streptophyta; class Pinopsida; order Pinales; family Pinaceae; genus Pinus; species Pinus tabuliformis. The sequence goes on along the minus strand of CM062817.1, from coordinate 271,520,183 downwards.
CACCTATTTTGAAAGAGGATCAATCTATCGATGGAGTTGGTGTTGCACAACCAACATGCGCTGACAATCATGAAGAGCATGACTGGGAGCTTGAACATCCATCGGCAACAGATGACCATCCCTATGTGTCTGTACTGCCTCCATTTTTCTCTGACCTCCTCGGTGATCCTTCCATCCTAGATTTTTCATGTGTATCTCTGTTCATAGAAGCACCCACTGTTGATCATTCGCAAGATACACCAGATGTCATTCCATCATCTGATAATGGAGAGGACCAATCATTCTTTGAACATCCACTTGATTTTTCATCTATCTTTTCTGGAAACATAGAGGATGAACATTCTTGCTTCTCATCTACCCCTCTATGCGATTCATCGAATCATGAGGATGCCGACTAACATCCTGAATTTTCTGATCTGTTTTTTCATGGTATCTGTTATAGCTCCAAATCTCACTCCTATGGTTTGTGATGCTGTACTCATGGCCTAGGGAAACCCCTCCTTCCAAACCTGGTCCTAAAATTTAAAAAACAATGTTTTATCCCTTATACGCGACATTTCCCTGAGTTAAACGCGTGTATACGCGGGTCGGTGTATACCCAACCCACGTGTATGTATTAAAACACTTAAAAAAATATAAAATTCCTTATTTTCGGACGGAGATCGCAGGTTTTACCTACTGATAACCTGTTAGTGCCCGTGGCCCAAGTTCCCAACCAACTCCCAACTAAAAAACTACTTTGGGAGAGGTATAAAAAGACCTCAAAGGGAAGGCCAAAAGGAGGAGAGAAGAGAGAGAAAGGTTATTATGCTGAGATTTTTTCCTTGACCAGGTCTAAAGTCCCTTGTGCCTTCTGCACTTCCCCCATTTTGTGCAGGAAACCTTTGTTTCCTTGTGTGTTGATGTTCATCCACCATTTATGACATCATGGAGAGAGTCATGGAAGGAGTTTGTTAGAGGCTTGAGGCTGGAACGAATCCGGAAGGAAGCTTTGCTTGGAGCCTACTGAAGGTGACTCAGGTGAAAATATTCCTTTTTTATGTACTTATTTGTCTATAATAAAAGAAATGCATGTCTTGGTTCCCGAAATGAATCTTCTTTATGTTAATGATATTCATGTTTAGAATTCATATGTAAATGGTTGTTTGGATTTCATAACTAACTACCTTTCTTTATAACATGAAGATGGTTTCTTTATAAGTTTTTGTCCATGTACTGCTGTGTTCTTTGAAGGGTTTGGACCCTAAGGGCCTTCTCAAATGTAGGACCAAAGGTGCGTACCCTTATCATAGAATTTGCTTATAATAGCATAATGGCTGTGTGAATGCATGTTTCTTTGAATAGACAACTTTCAGTTTGCTAGGGTTTCAACCCAAAAAGCCCTAGGGGAGCAATTCCCTCCAACAGAATTGGCAATTCCACTAGGGACAACACTCTTGTTTTTCCTAGTTTGGGTGTTTTTCAAGCCAATCAGGACTCAACTTCCTTGTCCGCTTGCTGTTACTGTCTGGTCTGTTCTTGAACTTTAAGCTTTTCCAGTTTCTTCAGTTTGTTTTTTATTTTTCTTGAAGCTTTTCATATGCGCTGTTTTTCTTAGTTACAGAGGCGTATGTACGCATGTTTCTTTAAGTGAACCCGCGTATACGCAGGTTTCCTTAGTTACAGTAGCGTATACACGCATTCTGTACATAAGTACAGTCGCGTATATCTTTCAATTTTCAAGATTTGTAAATCTTTGTGTCTCTGAAGTTTTTTCTGGTAGTTTGAGTCAGTCTGAAACAGTCACTTTCCAGTATCAGTCCTTGTTTTTACAGCGAGCATCTTGTTCCGAATTCTCTCTGACTATAAGGAGTATTGGTCTTGTTTTTTGTTGATTGCAAGCGTCATCGTTTTTTGCTAAAGCACATAAGATTTCTTGCTAGGAATCTTGGCTGCTCTGATTCATCAGGGTAGGAAGATTGATCTCAATCTTTGTGTTAACCTTGCTTTTGGTGACTTTTTGTTTGCTTGACAAAAACCGCTTTTTGTGACCATCCACTTCTTTGTTTCACAAAAGTTGTTGTTTGACACTTTCTTGGAATTTGTCTTTTTGATCTTTTTGGTTTTCATTGCCAGAGCTTTCATTGCTACTTTTGATTGTTAAGAGCACTTTTAAACACATTTATTTTTGTTGAGTTTTCATCCGTTGTGTGGTGTCAACTTGCAAAAGTGTTTGATTGCCTATTCTTCAATCACAAGTTTCAGTGTTCTTGAGAGAATTTTTGAAAAGACTCTTTTGTTGTTACTTTTGAAGAAAATCTTTTTGAAAAACTTAGTTTTTCTTTCTTGAACTTGGTTTTCATTTGGCTTCCTTTTAGTGAGTGAAAGTGCTTTATGTTTGTCTTAGAACTTGTTTTTAGTGGTTAGACGAAATGAATTGTAGCATCTCATATTCCATCTAGACATTTTAAGTGGCAAGATAAAAAGTGATAAGCAAGTAACTTTCATTTCTTGTTTTTAGAGTAGTTCTGAATCTTGCATCCGCATATACTTGTTGCATTAGGATAGATTTGCATACTTTTTTAGGCATCCATAGATTTGTTAGCTTTTGTGAGTGTGAATTAACGAAAAGAAAAGAAAAATTTCTTTTATATGAAGTTCCTCTGAACCCTGTAGAAATTTCTTTTCATCGAAAAACGAAAAAAGTGCATGTGCATGTAGTTAAGTTTTTATTAATTTCTTTTGCGTCAAAAAAACACCACTAGTTTCACTTCCGTTACCTTGTGACTTAAAGAACAACCTATTTTAAAATCAAGCGCTAACTAAAATTCACTAGAACTTTTTGTTTTAGTCAGTTACACCAACAAGTTTAGGATTTTAGGGCCTTGGATCAAGCGAGTGGAGAGTTAACTCTCCAAGGCCATATAAACACCAAACATAGTAGTCTAATTAATGAGTGAAAATCCAATAGCGTTAGGAAGACCAAGAAAGCTCCAAATCTGGAAGTTAAGCATGAGGGTCTGTGAAGACAGGAAAGAGAGATACCCCCTCTCCTACTTGTCCGAACTTACCTCATGACTGTTCCGCCTGGCTTCTGCGACGAGTTGGTATCCATAGTTGCTACTCCTAGGGATCTACAAAGGTGGCTGCAGAGGGGAATCCCGTGGCACCTGAGGTCGACGTTGCATCACTCTCAACGGTACTACTGGAGGGCACCCTTGCGAAGCTTGGGGGCTTGCACCGACGCAGGCTGTTGTTAAGAGGTCATCGTAACTTCCTCTGTTACCTTCGCTGATAGGACTGGGTCGTCATTATCCCAGACTATCTTCGGAAGGCCCCTTACTCCACTTTCTTGTATTTTGGTGTCTGGTCCTCATCACCCGAAGTGAAAACACTTGGAAGTTGTTTAACTGGCTGATATCTTTAGGGACTTTATATTGTGTGCTCTTTTTTCCTTGTATATAGTTGGCTTTAGGTATTTTTGTCTAGTGACGTTTGGACTTTGTGTTCTGAGTGACCGGCTTACCACTCTACCAATCTTGAAAGGCTTTTGGTCATTCTTTCAGAAGTTATGGAGTTTCCTCCTCAAGGGCAAAGGTTTTGATTGCTTATTCTTATTCCTTGAAAAGTTATTTCTACATTCCCATAAGGGAAGGGTCTTTGGATCAGTTAGATATGGCCAATATTCCTGTGGAAGCCAACCAAGGTACCCTTCCAAAAGGAGATCCTTGTGCTTTTCCTTTCTTTGGAAACTTTGGTAGTCCCTTGATGGCCACTTTGAATATTCCTGGGTTAAATGTTGGACTACCCATTTGGCTATGGTCCACTCCTAATATTCCAAATGCTCTTGAAGCCTCTCAGTTGAATGCTTTATTTCAAGGGCATCACATGGGTGCTAATTATTCATCTTCTTTCAAAGAGAAATCTGGGATTCCTTCTTCTCCTCCTTCTTGTAACAAGATATCTAAAAAGAGGAGAAAAAGGATGTCAAAGAAGAAGAATAATTCTATCCATTCATCCTCAACCTTTGCCAGTCATGTTGGGGGCACAAGTCTAGTCACTACAAGTCACACTAGCGCTTCATCCTCAACCTCTGCCAGTCATGTTGGAGATGAGTCTTCAGCCGCTGCAAGTCATGCTGGGGGCACAAGTCTAGTCACTGTAGATCATACTAGCACTTCATCATCAACCTCTGCTAGTCATGTTGAAGATGAGCCTTCATTCGCTGCAAGTCATGCTGGGGGCATGAGTCTAGTCACTGCGAGTCATACTAGCAAAGAGTCACCGACTTCTGCAAGTCATGTTCAGAACTCTCCACAAACCAATGCTAGTCATGTTGGTGGAATGGACGTTGATAAGAAACCTGGACATAGAAGTTTTAAACCTAAGTTCCCTTATAAGATATGCAAGGGAGACCATCTTACTCATTTATGCCCTGGTATTCCAAAGGTTCAAAGGATATGGTCTGAGTCTGAAAGTACTTCTACTCCTAAACCTGATATGGTTTCTCATCAATCCCATCAACCATTGGTTGATAATGTGGTAGAGCCAGTGCAATCGCTGGCCGATTACACTCCTCTTTTGGGGGGTGAAGTGCCTAACAAAAGAGTCTGTTTGATCTCTAGTACAGAGTCCTCTGGTATGGGGGGCATTCCTGTTTCTTCGAATGTTCCCCCTCCAAGTGCTAAGAGTGTTTCCTTTGATTGGGATAGTCTTGTTGAGCCTCGTCTTCCTTCTGCTACACCTTTCCAAATAAAGGTCAGAGTGAATTCCACAAACGTCTATCGATGTATGGTGGATGAAGGATCCTCTGCAAGTATTATATCCTCTTTGACTTGGAAAGCTTTGGGTTCCCCAAACTTGTTGACAGCTCAGAGTCAATTGTTAGCCTATGATAGAAGACTGGGTGAATTTATGGGTGTTCTTCCTCAATTGAATATCAATTTTGATGGGAAGACTGTCTTAATCGATATGATGGTAGTTGATAGCCCTTTAGACTTTAATATGCTACGTGGGCGTGATTATGTCTATGATATGAATGCTATGGTGTCTTCACTCTTTCGAGTAATGTGCTTTCCTCATAACGGGAATATTGTCACTATTGATCAGCTTGCATTTGATAATCACCACCCTAATTCAACTTTACTGCAGAATGCCCCTTGGTTTGTTCCAAGTGTTCAAGTAGACTCTACCCCGCCACAGGTGAATTATGTGGCATTGAGTCCTCAATGTTCAATCGCTTCTAAGAAGGATCCTTTGACCTATTATTCTCCTTATTGGGACTTGGTCCCGACAGTTGACCGAGAGATTATTCCTATAGGGACATGGGACCCCTTAATTCCCTCTTTTGATCCTTGTAGTTCTCATGATTTCTTAGAACTTGTTTTGCCTTCACAGGAGGAACTCTTGGAAGCCATGAGTTTTGACTACCAAAGGAGTCCTTGGCCTGAGTCCTGCAAGGGGTTTGTTCAGCAGAACTATTATGCGTAAGCCTCAAGGCTGCGTGGTTCCCTGTACCATATTGTATATATAAGGTACGCATTTTCGAGTTTTGTATTCTATAACACAAGATTCTATATGAAGTTTATATGTGGGATGCATTAACTTCTCGTCTAGTGTTCCTATTTATGTTTACAGAACTTGGAAGATTTATCCTTTGGAAGTTTATGGTTGGTCCATTCTAACAGGTATTGGTTCTCGAAACTGGCATATAGGTTAGGTTTTTCTGCCTGCATTGTGCACTTATCAGTTTCCTTTCCCATTTTGCCTTAGGATCGACCCCACCAAGTTATGGTGCGGAACCTTCTCATTGCTTAGAAGTATCATGACTTGTGTGGTAGAGCCTACCTTATCATGGGTGCCCTAGTTAGTACCTTTTTGTCGCTTGGCACTCATGCTGATTTTTCATCCCTAGGCTCGGGAGTCCTCTTTAGTCCCGCCATGACTTATGCGATGAAGACTCATTCCTCTTTGCTTCTTCGCTTCGTTCTGGCCTTATACCCTAGAGGCTCCTTTGTGTTGAGTTGTACTACTGCATTGCATGTTGACCACTTGCACCTTTTGGCCTAGAGCCGACTTCACTTGGACTCGTGTTTAAGCCAACTTTTGACCATGACGACTGCAAAATCAACCTTGCATACCTTTGACTTCTGCAGCTTGACACACCTTGACCCGTGGAAGGAACACACCTTTGAGTGTCATTGACCAGTTTTCACCTCCCTGCATTGAGCATAGGAACGTTCCATTCCTAGGAACTAGATCATCTGTTTCACCGGCACTCGTTCTTTCCACTTTACCATAGCATTCTTTTATTCTTTTTCCAGCTTAACAGAAAAAGACAAAAAAAAATAAATATTCCAAAAAAGAGTGGGAACGGGACAGTATTTCCATTTATTGTTGGCAGCTAGAGTCAGTCGTGTCGCCCTTGAACAAAGCACTCAAAACAAAGTCTCCTCCGTATGGGTGGGATTTAGTTTGACTTAGGTACGCCATAACCTTGTTATTGAGTCAGTTCTCCCCCGATTGGTTATCTCTTCCAATCATATGGAGGGTTCATTCATGCCTCCTGCATGGCAAACTTATACAGAGTCATCATATGCTACCACATAGTCACATTGAGTCGTGCTTTTGTTCAAGGGAAGTTAGCTTGAGTCGGCCTCTCTGCGGTGTCTCTTGACTCATTTTTCAGTCGGCCATCCCTGGTTGTCAGCGTCATGTCTATCATCACATCAGCTATATTGGTCCTATACTCGTGCCGGTTTGAGAAGGTCCCCATTGACTTCTTGCTGGCAGGTTTTATCCTTATCGACGACGACACCTTGCTCTGAGGACAGGCCTAGAGCTGCACCCTGGCCCTATTTTCATTATTGATAGGTCACCTTGTGCTCAACATTGATCAGTATCATGGGTCTTTGACTGAGTGGTTTCCCTTGTGTTCGACATCAGCTTACATTATCACACATTGGGATTCGTGCAGTACCTTGGTTTCCATTTGACCCTATTGGTGGATACCTCGCCTCTCTGTCAGCTTTCATTATTGGTTGGTTCAGAGGGTTTCTGTCATGCGCTAGCCACAACTTGTGTACGCCAGAAACGTACTTTGGTTTGGTTACTACATCTTTTTCATCCGATTCCTTCCACATTATTGGCCTACGGGTTACACTCGCGCTAGATTGATGAAGGATGCCTTAATGCCTTCCTTCTAGCGGATCTTTCCCTATCGACTCCGACTCATTGCTCTGTGGCAAAGATCTAGAGTCCATTTGGCAGTACCTTGGGGTTTGCAATCATTAGTGGCAGATCCTTCGCTATCAACGGTGGGAAACCATCACTGTCTCCTAATCGATAGATTCTTACAGGTGTTCGACTCCAGCTCATCTATTCACACTTGTTAGATTGTATTGGGTACCTTGACGCTCATTATCATTATCGGTGAGTAGTCTCGCATTTGTTAACGGTATACATCAATGACCGGTAATCAAACGATTTCTCACATGGTCGACTTCAGATCATTTATTCCCATGGTGTAGAAATATACCACGGTGGTCGGTGAAGACCTCAGGTTGTATCAACATTCATTGGTTCACTTGACAGTTGCTCCTGTTGCTGCTAGTTGATACCACTCCACTTTATATGTTGCAGTCAGTCATGGCGACATTCTATATGCTGGCACTTGAGTTTGTAGTGTAGTACCATCCTATTCCATCATGTTCAGTTGGTACCTTTTGGGATCAGTCTTTGATATCAGTGATCCGTTGCATCTTTCAGCATCATTGACAGTCTTATATGTGATATCAGACATGTACTTGCTCATCATGATCAGATGATCCATTATGTATCTTTCAATCATTTATACTTGTATACTTAGTGGATCCGCTTGTAATTGATATGCGGACATGCTTTACTTTTTCTGAGCATGGGTATGCCCGCCTCAGACAGTGTTTCTTTCTGATCTCCTTCGGTGGCTTGGCAGGCTGAATTCTGGTGAAGTCCTCCTCGGTTTTTGACAGACTTCCTTTCCATGTACTTGCATAATATATTTCGGCTATCATGTACCCCTTCTGACCTCATATATTAGGGGGCATCTGTTATAGCTCCAAATCTCACTCCTATGGTTTGTGATGCTATACTCATGGCCTAGGGCAACCCCTACTTCCAGACCTAGTCCTAAAATTTAAAAAACAGTGTTTTATCGCTTATACGCGACATTGCCCTGATTTAAATGCGTGTATACACGGGTCGGTGTATACCCAACCCGCGTGTATGTATTAAAACACTTAAAAAAATATAAAATTCCTTATTTTCAGGCGGAGATCACGGGTTTTACCTGCTGATCACCTGATAGTGCCCATGGCCCAACTGTTCCCAACCAACTCCCAACTAAAAAACTACTTTGGGAGAGGTATAAAAAGGCCTCAAAGGGAAGGCCAAAAGGAGGAGAGAAGAGAGAGAAAGGTTATTATGCAAAGATCTTTCCCTTGACCAGGTCTGAAGTCCCTTGTGCCTTCTGCACTTCCCCCATTTTGTGCAGGAAACCTTTGTTTCCTTGTGTGTTGATGTTCATCCACCATTTATGACATCATGGAGAGAGTCATGGAAGGAGTTTGTTAGAGGCTTGAGGCTGGAACGGATCTGGAAGGAAGCTTTGCTTGGAGCCTGCTGAAGGTGACTCAGGTGAAAATATTCCTTTTTTATGTACTTTATTTGTCTATAATAAAAGAAACACATGTCTTGGTTCCCGAAATGAATCTTCTTTATGTTAATGATATTCATGTTTAGAATTCATATGTAAATGGTTGTTTGGATTTCATAACTAACTACCTTTCTTTATAACATGAAGATGGTTTCTTTATAAGTTTTTGTCCATGTACTGTTGTGTTCTTTGAATTGGTTGTTTTGCAATACAAAAGAGAAGAAGGGAACTCCAAGAAGGGTTTGGACCCTAAGGGCCTTCTCAAACGTAGGATCGAAGGTACGTACCCTTATCATAGAATTTGCTTATAATAGCATAATGGCTATGTGAATGCATGTTTCTTTGAATAGACAACTTTTAGTCTACTAGGGTTTCAACCGAAAAAGCGCTAGGGGAGCAATTCCCTCCAACAATATCTCTACTTCTTCATCCAAGCACGATATTGGTTCAACTATTATTAATCTGTCTAAGACACTGTTCTACGAAGATCCATTTGTCAACAAAGTCGAAACCCCCCAAACTATCGAGGCACTTCACCCCGAGTTGATGGTTATGTCAGGCCCTCGCTATCCTGAGGTTGGTTTCACTTCTAATCAAGAAATTGTTCAAACACCCAAGGCCCCTCATCACTCATATGTATGCATATAATATCAATCCAACACTCAGATTTCACTTCCTCCACTCGAACTACACAATCCCATCACTCATGCATTGGAGAAATCTTACTTAGAAAGCACACGTAAGTGGTCTACCTTCCCCATGTGTGCTTGAATGTCACAGTCAAGAGTGTCCATGTGCTTAACATCTGCACATAGTGTCACATGACATCGTGGTATGTCCACGGAATGCATGTCATGCACTTTCACTCATTTTTGTTCTCTGAATGCTTGTAAGGTCAGAGTGTGTCTGTCTTCATTGTTGTATCTTTCATATCTTTTGGTTCGCAACACTATGTTGTTTGCGGACCATACCTTCACCAACATGGGCCAACTAATGCATCGATGGATGCATTGGAAGTATCAATTCATTTGATTAGGCCCATGCAACGTTAGCTTAGGAGTAGGAATAGTGTTTTATTTTTGAGTTGTTTTCTTGCATGCATGCTTGCTTTTTTCTTTGTTCGCTTGTTTCCTTACTTACCTCGCATGTTTTTTTGTTTTGCTTCTTATTTTCTTACTTTATTTTCTTTTGCATTTACTTTTTCTTCTGCTTTGTTTTTTGTTTGTTTTCTTGTTTTTTTCTCATAGGTTAGTTTCATATGAAACCATGTATGACTCTCGAAACAAGCTAGGTAAGGTACAAGAGTACTTGTACAATTATCAACATTTGGTTATTTGTTGTCTGGTCTCTTATGTAAGAACTTGTTATCTTAAGATCATGATATGTCGATGTAAAATACGTATTGATCAAAGTGAACCTTGGTGAAAACACAACACTTGCGTGCTAACTAGTGTCACCTACTCTAGTCGGTTGTTTTGGGTTAACCCTTGGCAGCTCAATCAAGTAGAGTAAGGTGAGGGGGAAACCTTAATAGGCACATCATAGGTATATAATAAAATACTTCTATGAAGGAATAGTCTCTTCTACTCTCAATAAGTTGGGATCCCCCTTCCGCCTCTGAAATGAATAATTGCTATGCATAATTATGAAAAAATGAAAAATTGAAAAGTGAAAAAATTTCATAAATGAAAAATTAATAAGGAGAAATAAGGGAAATGCTTCCTACACAGAGAGGTGATGCAAGTAACTCCATCGGGGTATTGACCAGGCTTACTGGTAGCAGAGCGATGCTTGTGTTCTTGCGTGACTCCGTCAGGGTACTGTCCAGGCCTGCTAGCAGTAGAGCAACACCAGAGATGAAACTAAGACTCTAACGACTATACTGCTTGTGCACCATTATACCCCTCAACCCCAATCGAAACAATTGTGTTGAATTGGCTTGAAATGTGTGTCAATCGACCAGAGATTGGCAGATGATACATCTTACAATCAAGCAAGTGTGGAAACCAAGACGAACTAAGAACTAAACAATACTTTTAGAGGTGTCATACTTGCTTTTCACGAACAAGGTCCACTCAGAGAGTTGGAGTTCTACTAGTGTGTTTCCAAGTGTTGTAGTGGCTACAACCACCGTCCAAATTTTTCCTTAGCTTCGTTTTGGAGCCTCCCTACCAACCTTTCACAACAGCATGTCTTGTCTTTTCAAGTACACAAGCTTCAATGATTTTCATTAATTTCACAATTTTAGAGAACTAGCCTTCCCACCAGAAATTGCACAATTCTATCTGATAGCCTTCTGGGCTCTAGAATTGCACAAATCTGCCTGTCACTGTTCACTGGAAAAATTGCGTAATTCCTCCCAGAAGGATTGCTCAGCCCAAAAATTGTGAAATTCTAAGCTGCACTCAGTTGCCTTGTCCAGAAATTGTGCAATCCCCCTGGGTAGGCAGCCTAGCTCCCTCCCAGAAATACACATTTTTTCCTCCCAGCTAAACAAACTATTGCATGTGTAGTTCAGTTTATCGGTTCTCAGGAGCAATATGGTTTTTTACAGGACAAACTAATCCATGATGTGGTTGCCACAACGCAGGAATGTCGACATTCAATTCACACTAATAAATTGGAAGTTATTATCATGAAGGTCGACCTAAAAAAAACATATGGCTGTGTAGACTGGACTTTCCTCTACATCATTCTACATAAGATTGGATTGGAAATGCAAAATATTGAATGAATTATGGCATGTGTTTCATCTGTTCAATACACAGTCATTATAAATGGTTATCCCACAAATTTTTTGGTGTTGGAAGAGGTCTCCGCCAGGGATGCTCACTATCACCTTTGTTTTTTATTCTAATCATGGATGGCCTCAGCCATAAAATCAAAGTTGTCTGTTTAGAGGACATTTTCCATAGACGCATGGTGGGTCACTACATTCGGGTCTCACACAGTTTTTTCGTGGACAACATTTTGTTATTTGCTATGCTATCCAAGATGAAGTGGGTTACACTCCAACACGTCTTCTATAGGTTTCGCAATGCATTGGGTCTCATTACTAATACAGATAATTCCTTGTTATTATTTGCAGAGGAGCAACATGAGGACATAAGATATATTGCAGCTCTTTCTGGAGTGGAAACACAACCAATCTGCTCTAGCTTAAAATACTTGGGGTTCAACATTAAGCCAAATGATTAAAAAGTCAATGATTGGATGTGGATCACTAACATCTTTCACAAAAAGATCACTATGTGGGAACATTAGTGTCTCACTCTTGGTGGCAGAGTCACTCTCACACAGTCGGTCCTACAACAATTTTGCAGTATATTGGGCATATCTCTTCTGTCTACCTACCACGATTATAAGGAAAATAAATGGTATTATAGAAATTTTTATATGGGCTGGCTCTGGTAAAATTTTCAAATTCCACCTCATTAAATTAGATGAGCTCACAATACCAAAGAGATTAGGAGGATGGGGAATATTATAACTAAAGCTCTTTGGTTGGGCTCTCCTAACTAAATATTTATGGAGTGGTTTCTTTGGCAAGTTCTTGTGGGGAGACATCATTAGATCAAAATATTTAAGTGGCATAAAGGTCAGACACTGGATGAAGGATGACCTAATTGCGAAATCAAAAGGATCCACCATCTGGAAAAAATTTAACAAGATTAAGATTTGGCTCATGAAGCGAGCATGTTGGACCTTTGGCTCAGGGAAGGAGATCATTATTGGTAAATATCGTATCTTGGGCACCAATATTGATTTACATTACTCTGAAAACTTAACTAACAGTCTAAGTTCTAGGGGCAATTTCTACCTTGCACAAGTGATCAAATCATGGGATGGAATCACCCCAATTTGGAAAAGAGCGAGGGAGATTGGATTTCATCGGGAAGCAACTGGGAGTTGGGATAGATTGATCGATGTGCTATATAGACCGGGCATCTACAAAGCTGAGAAGGAGATCAGATGGCCTGGGATAGATGCATACATAGGGGATCTATCTATGTGGCTGACACATACTTGTACAACTGTAGCAGCAAACACAACATCCAGAGTACATGTTGCTTCAATAGATTCTAGAAGGTACAGGTCCCATATAAGATTATACTATATACATGGCTGGCATGGAAAAACAAGAATGTGAATTGGGAAAATTTGCGGAAAAGAGGCATAAATGGACTTGGGCTATGTGTCCTATGCAAAATAATGGACAGAAAAATCTACACATCCTATTGACCTGCCCAATTGCTAAACAGGTATGGTCTAGGATCTATGGCTCTATAAATGATTGCTTGTTATGGTGGAGCCAAATACCTATAACAAATATGGCTATTCCCCTAGTGATATTTTGGGAAATATGGAAGGTTAGGAACCCCATTATTTTTTAAGATAACACATTCAATTTTGAACATATTATCAACAATATTGTATCATGGTTGAGGCCCTTGATGCATAGTAATGCAATGAATAATGAAATCATACATACAATATCTGCTCCATGTATATCCTTCCCTGCTGGGTATTTTGATGGTGCAGAAAAGGGTGGATCATGTGGATGTGGTGTCTAGATTCAAAACAATCAAGATCAACAATATAAGATCTGGAGGGACGAGCACTAATATGAGATTTGAAACCATAGCACTCTTGGGGTTATTATGGTTCGCCATATTCCTGGACATACCAAGCCTACAGATCTATGGGGACTCACAAGCATTAAACAATCATGTGTTGGGATTGTTTTTTATCTCCCATCCTCATTTACAGAGTTGGATCAGGAGCATTGATTACCTTAAAATATCTTTTCAAAATATATTGTTTCAGCATATTCACCCAGAATTTAATAGTACTGAAGACGACATGTCAAAGCTTGGAATCTCAGATTTGGTTGGATGCATGCAAATCTCTCTAGGGATGGCAAATTCCACTATGGATGTCAGACCTATGCCACTTCATGGTTGATGTCTCTTGAATGAACATACACAATCTAAACACAGTAAAGGTTCAGGATTTGTCTCATTTTCATCTTCAATGATGCATCCCAAGCTTTGGTAGAAACGGATAAGAAATTTGTCCTTGGTGGGCCTCTTTACGTTCCTTTGGCTCTAAAAAAAGAGGAGAGAAAAGAAAAGCTACAATCTCTTTTCTCACAAAAAAAAGAGGAGAGAATAGAAAATCTACAGTCTCATTTCTCCTCGTTTCCTAATCCAATTGGCATGAAACCAACAGCTTGTGCCCATGTCTCGATGTACAATCCTGAAGGTTCTACAACATATCATTCATTTGGTATAGTACCAGCTCCGATAGGTCATATATTATCTCATCCAATTGGCATGATACTAGCTCCAGAATGTCCTATATTATATCATCCAATTGGCATTGTACCCCCACTTTCCCCATATCCCATGTCGTGGAAGTTATGGACTAAACCAATGGATTCTTAATGGCCGAGGACCACCTACATCATAGTTATATTGCTACTCTTTAGTGTTTAATTATATTTTGATTATAATATATATACGTTTAGTCTCATTAATTATGCATTTTAGTCTTAGAAATTGATATTTATACATTATACTAGGCGGGGGTCTTGGATTTATTTTTTTGAGATAAAGTGAAGACCTTTTAGCGGTGATGTTTTGTTAAGTCCTACTTTTTAGTCTTGCATCACATGTTTACATGCTTTGGGGATGAGTAGATTCTAATTTTGACTTCTTGATTATGTAACAATCCATTAGTATGAAATATTTTTTATTTGAGTTACATAACCCAACTTCCACCATAGGAGACTGGAAAATCCACTATGGATTAGTTGTGAATATTAAACTTGTGTGTGTGTGTTTTTGTTTAGACGTGACTATTTTATATTTGAAATTTCAATCCAAAATTTGTTTGTTTTGTTGGAAATTTATATGTTTAGGGAAATTTATTGTTTACTAGAGAACATTATTTCTGAAATGTTTATGTTTCTAGGAATTTTTTGTATTAGGAAAGGTTTTTTTTTTTTTTTTTAAGCTGAGCAGAACCATTGTGCAAAAAGAAATCGATGTGAATGTGATGGCCATCGATTTTTTTCCTGTGATAATCGATTGAAGTTTGGGTTCTTTGCTGTGATAATCGATATGAATGTTAGGACATCGATTAATTGATGTGATGGTTGATATGAATGTTGGGTGTTTGCTGTGATGGTTGATTGTTATAGCCATCGATTCTTAAATTCCGATGCAAGTATAAATTGTTGCGTATTTTTCATAATTCATCGCATTTTCAGTCCTTATCTGAACCTGTGTTTTAAAGGTGTTAAGAAGAGCATTTTGAAATCTGCAAGATCGATTTTGAATAATCGATTATGAACTAGCGTTTTGAAATCTGCAAGATCGATTTTGAATGGATGTGTTGAATGGATGTGGTGATAACAGCCTCAGCGTTGAACGAATATGAACCAGCTTTCCAGCGTTGAAAGGATGTGGCATCAGATTTGATTGATTCCAGCGTTGAACGATTTGAGCCAGCATTCTGCACTTTGAACCAGCGTACTATGAACCTTGAAAGCGTTGAACCAATTTGAAATGAGATCCTTCATTGCACGATAGTCACTGGTGCGTTTTAGTTAAAGATTGTTAGGCTCTCTGCTAAATTGAACCTTGGCACTACTATTCAATTTTATAAATTACATTGTGATTGGCTAAAGAAAGCAAGAAAGAGGATCACGATGGAACTGGTTGCCAACCTCCCAAAGGGCCTCTTTTGTGGGCGAACAGCTGTGGATTTTTCAGTACATCTACAATGAATTTTTGCTCCAAATGTACATAATTTTATGTAAAGTTTTATTATTGGAGTAATAAGGGTTTTTGTAATATTTGTAGAGTAATAAGGTGATTTGTTTTTTTTTTGGAGCATTCAGGAGTTTTATTTGTAATTTTTATTTGGAGAGATAAGTGTGGCATTGTAACTCAAAGTAATTTTACTTTGGGGGGGGGGGGGTAATTTTTTTTACCAGATTGGGCAAAAGCACCATTGTAAAAGTCAAATTTTGAAAGTTTGCCTTGTAAAAATTTGAGAAATTGACTAGAGCCAAGTGCAAAGCTCAGTCAATTTTCTCCTGTTTTGACGACTATTCGAGGGTCAAGGCCAAGCCCCGATAGTTTGTTTTTTGCGTCGTGTGTTGCTGTTGTGTTGCGCATCTTGATTTTTTTGGAGCTTGATTCGTGGTGTGAAGTCTTAACACTACAATGTCTAAGTTGATTAATTTGTTTTCTGATTCCGACAAACTTGAAGGCACAAAATCTTATAAAACATGGCATCGTCTCATCGAAAGCACTCTCATTTACAATGAATTATGGCAGGGTATATGTGATGGAGATATTAAGCCGAATAAACCCACAGATGTAGCTGCACTAGCAAAATGGGAAGTCAAGAATGCTAAAGCCTTAGCTCTTATTAAATCTTCTGTGAATGATGAAATGTATGTCCATATAGAAAATGCTACAGATGCATGGTTTTCTTTGAAAACTTTTAAATACCTCTTTGATACTCAGCCTGAATCAAAGAAAGTTGATCTACAATTAAAATTGTTGCAACAAAAATTAACTGAAGGAGGTGATGTTCTTGAATATATCTCAAGACTTAAGAATATTAGGCAAGAAATCATTAATGTTGGTTTTCCTGCAATTGATGATAGCTTTATGGTCACAATTGTAATTGTTAGACTTCCTTCTTCCTACATGCATTTTTTGGAAACTCTACAATTAACTGGGAAATTAGAGAAACTAAAGTTTGATGAACTCTGTGAAATGTTGACTCAACATGATAAAACTTTTGGGAAGAACAAAGTTGGTGAATATGTTTTTCTCACAGAGGCCAGCACTAGTAAATCATCAGTAGACAATTATCGAGGCAGAGGCAGAGGGAATCAGAATCAAGCACACATAATGTACAAAGTAGAAGTCGAATCCAAAGCAGAGGAAACACCTTTAACAGAGGCAACAGTTTGGAAGAAGTAATTTTCAAGGTAGAGGAAACAACCAAGGAAGAGGAAATTTTCAAGGAAATAATAATCAAGGCAGAGGACAATCTCAACATAGAAGTCAAAGCAGAGGTAGAGGACAATCTTCAGGAAGAGGAAGAGACTTAAGTCAAATTGTGTGTCGAAGATGTAACAAAGTTGGCCATTATGCTGAAGATTGTCGAACATCTCTTAATAAAATTCCCAAGTTTCAGCAGCACTCAGCACAATTTGCAAATGATCAAGATGATGATAACTGAATATGTTTTTACTTCCTCACCAGCATCACAACTTTCATACCATCTTAGAAGTGACTATGAAGATGCCTTGATCTTGGATTCAGGGCCAACAGCACATGACTTGTCGACATGATTTTTTTTGGATTTTTCAAGATTGCCAACTTAATTCCATTTTTCTTGCTAATGATACAAAACATACTCCTTATGGAAAAGGAGAAGTTAAAGTTTTTCTCCCTGGCATTGGAGAAAAAATGATTTCCAATGTATGGTATGTACCAAGTTTTAAGAAAAATTTTCTCTCTTTAGTCACGATTCGACAAGCAGGACATCAGGTGATTATGGAAGATGGTTTAGTCAAGATTAATTCAGTCAAACAGAACTTGAAAACAGTCATGACAGGTTATGAAGATGGAAAACTGTTACGGATGAAAGGGATAATTATTCCAAGGCATTCTGATTTTGCAGGGGAAATGAGTACAGGCATTTCACCTATAAGACTATGGCATGTAAGATATGGAAATTTAAATTTTGAGAGTCTTTCTCAATTACAGAAACAAGGAATGGTTAAAGGACTTCCCACTTTCAAAAGGGAAAATGCAAAATGTGAAGCTTGCATTTATGGCAAAACAAAGTCGAGAAAGTTTTCCAACAATTTCATGGTGTAAACAGGCAGCTCCAACTAGTTCACAGTGATGTTTGTGGTCCACTACAAACTTCATTTGGTGGTTGCAAATATTCTTACTATTCATTGATGATTTCAGCAGAATGACTTGGGTTTACTTCTTGAAGAACAAATCAGAAGCATTTGATAAGTTTAAAATTTTTCGCCAACTTGTTGAAAATCAAGTCAAAGAAAAGATAGGTACTCTTAGGATAGATAATGGGGGAGAATTCACTTCAAATGAATTCAAAACTTATTGCAGTGAAAATGGCATAAGACGACATCTTACTAATGTTTACACTCCACATCAAAATGGAGTAGTCGAAAGAATGAATCGCACTTTGTTAGGAATGGCAAGATCCATGTTAACTTTCAAGAGGTTAAGTCCAACATATTGGGTAGAAGCAATTCATACAGCTGTCTACTTAAGAAACAGATCTCCAACTGCTTCTTTATATGGAATCACACCTTATGAAGCTTGGTTTGGTTTGAAACCTCGAGTTAAACATCTTAGAGTTTTTGGATCAGTATGTTATGCCTTAGTTCCGAAAGAAAAACGAACTAAGCTTGACTCAAGAAGTTTAAAATGCACAATGATTGGCTATTCTGATGAGAAGAAAGGGTATCATCTTTTGACCAATGGAAAATTCATTGTGAGCAGGGATGTCATTTTTTATGAAACAGAGAGTAAGAGTGCTGAAGAAATTGAAAATATTCTTCACAAGTTAGAAACTAAGGGAAGTAAATGAAATGGAAAAATGCAAAGTCAACCAACTTCACCAAATTGGTATGAACTTGATTTATCCTCTCTGAAGATGAGTCATCCAGTCCATCTACATCAATAATGTAATTTGGGACTTTTAGCAGTTCATCCGCATCTCCAAGCAGCAGCAGTTCTTCTGACAGTGATTCTCCAGACTCTTCACCAGAACGACGAACATCAGTTTATAATAATCCTCTTTACAATGATGGAGACTTTACAGAAGCGCAAACAAGTGAGTACCAACTTCCGAAATGGGCAGTTCAACTTTTGAAAGATGTAAAGCCTGATGAACAGAATAAAACAGGCACCAAAGGGCACATAGAAGTGAAGGCAATTTTTCCTTGATAGCACATGATTTTACTGAACCTTCCACATACAAAGAAGCAGTAAAACATAAAGAATGGCAACAGGCTATGGTTGAAGAATATCAAGCAGTAATTGATAACAACACTTGGAAACTTGTTGATTGTCCATCAAATGTTAAACCCATAGGATACAAATGGGTTTACAGAATTAAGTATAATCAAAAGGGAGAACTTGAAAAGTATAAAGCGCGACTTGTCACAAAATTTTGTGCAGTAGGAAGGAATTGATTATGAGGAAACGTTTGCTCCTACAGCTAAATGGAACACAATCTGATTAACACTTGCATTGGCCACTCAGAAAGGATGGAAAGTTCATCAAATGGATGTGAAAAGTGCTTTTCTCAATGGGGATTTACAGGAGGAAGTGTATATGACCCAACCACCAGGTTTTGCAATTGAAGGACAAGAACATAAAGTTGCAAATTGATCAAGGCTTTATATGGATTAAAACAAGCTCCCCGAGCTTGGTATGCAAAGATGGATGAATACCTTAAGAAAGTTGGTTTTCAACGAAGTGAATATGATGATACTTTGTATGTGCGACAACAGGAAAATATCTGGTAATTCTTGTTATGTATGTAGATGATTTGATCATTACTGGCAACCATGATGATCATATTGCACAGGTGAAAAAGGAGTTACATGCAGGTTTTAAGATGACAGATTTGGGATTACTTCACTACTATCTTGGAGTTGAAGTCTTCCAATGTCCACATCATATTTTCATTTCTCAGAGTAAGTATGCAGCAGAGGTTCTTCAGTGATTTGGCATGCAGGATTGCAAGCCCGTTCTCACCCCCATGGAGCAAAACTTGAAACTTTCAAAATTTGAAGGGGGGGGAGGTGGACAGTACAACTTACAGACAGTTGATTGGAAGCTTGATTTATTTGACAATATACGTCCTGATCTATCTTATGCAGTCAGTATTCTTTCACGTTTTATGCAGGAACCACGAGACAGCCACTGGAATGCAGCCAAAAGAATCTTCGATATATCCAAGGAACAAAATATTTTGGTCTTCTTTACACAAAGACTAAAAATTTTGTACTTGGTGGATATTCTGATGCCGACTTTGCTGGGAGTATTGATGATCGAGCATCAACATCAGGTTATTTAATGAATATGGGTCAACAGCAGTATCTTGGAGTTGTAAGAAACAAGCTACAGTGGCCTTCTTCTTCCAGTTGAACAGTACATTTCAGCATGGGAAGCATGTAAAATTGTTTGGTTGTGCCAAATTTTGCAGGACTTGGGCATTTCTCAGGCAAAAGCTACATCATTATTCATTGACAGCCAGTCAGCCATCAAACTTGATAAGAACCAATTTTTCATTCAAATACAAAGCATGTGGATACCAAGTATCATCATATCAGATCTCTCATTGCCAAGATGTCCTCAAGCCAGTTTATTGTCCTTCCGAAGATGAGATCTCCGACATTTTCATGAAACGGCTTGGCAGAATAAAATTTACTAAGTTCAGGGATGAACTTGGTATCTGTTGTAATGTATCTTTGGATAATAGGGGGGATGTTAGATGATCCAAAAATACAATTTATCATAGGTTATAAAATTAGAATAAAATAATTATTAATTTAAGATATTAAATTAATAATTATTATTCTAGAATGTTTAATTATTTAATGGAGACTTTTAAAATTAGCATATTGTTGTAACTAGATATGACTCTCCAAATGTGTCGTATCTTAGGCTCTATTTTAGGATATTTGTTAGCTAGTTGGTTTGAATAGCATTCATTGTAAATGGACACTTGTTATTTAATAAGTGATCCATAATTAAAGGTAGTTAGGACATGGAGCTTATAAATAGTTCATTGCAAGAGTGTTTGGTTGTTTGGGTGTAAACTCTTGCAAAATCAAATTATGTAATTATTTTTACTGATTAATAAAATTACGTGTCTGAGGACACTTTTTCCATTAAGTAGATTCTAATTTTGACTTCTTGATTATGTAACAATCCATTAGTATGAAATATTTTTTATTTGAGTTACATAACCCAGCTTCCACCATAGGAGACTAGAAAATCCACTATGGATTAGTTGTGAATATTAAACTTGTGAGTGTGTGTGTGTGTGTGTGTGTGTTTGTTTAGACATGACTATTTTATATTTGAAATTTCAATCCAAAACTTGTTTGTTTTGTTGGAAATTTATGTTTAGGGAAATTTATTGTTTACTAGAGAACATTATTTCTAAAATGTTTATGTTTCTAGGAATTTTTTGTATTACGAAAGTTTTTTTTTTTTTTTTTTTAAATATTTCAATTATTTGATTACGTAAAATATTTTATTTATTTTCTTATATTTAAATTATCTATTGCTAAATTAATTTATTTTTAATTCTACATGATAAAATGGACAAATTCAAAAAATCACATATGTGTTCCTAGAGCTAACTATGCACATTCCTCGCTCTAGGAATGCTTGTAATTTTTCGGTGCTTTTTTTGTGTTTGGTTTTGGCAATTTTCCAAACATGATTTTAGCTTTTAATGGTTTCATGGCTCATGATGGTTCAACCCATGGTTTTGTAATATTGGTTCAGGAATTGAAGTTTTATCCTAATATAAAGTTAATGGATTTGGCTTTATGGGTGATATGATCTATACATATTATATTGTAATATTGTAAAGAACAATATAATTAAAAATCTTCTAGAATTCCCATTTTTGGGTTCATGGGGAAGTATTCATCTAAATTTGTGTTATAATTATTAATCACTATGCATTAAATAATAATATTCATATAATAGTTAGGACAATTATTAATGTGTAAGAATAATAAGACATGCCCCCTTTGCCAAAGGCACAAACTATTTTCCATGCATTCTAGAAACTACCTATATTCATAGTTTTTATCAAATAGGAGCTTTATACTCTTTCTCTTCATGTCCTTTAGTATTTACGTGTGGTCTTCCTTCTTATGTCTTCATTCATACTCAGAGGTAGTGCCCACACGCAACTATTATAAGATGTAGAGAGAACAAAGTTTTGTTGTGAGTTGTTGTTGAACCATAGGGAGCCATATTGCATATCAAACCTAAATTCCAATGATAAATGTCGCCCATAGGGAGTCATAGAGGGAATTGAACATAAATGAGATGGATAAATCTCACCACTGCATATGTTATGCTTGGTAAAATATAATAATCACACTTGACCATGTTAGTGCATTCTATGACTGACATATTATTATGTCATGAGGTAATAACAAATTTCATTCATTATGCATGAGTTGAATCATAAGTATAATCTCCATTGATTATTTAATCATAATTTTTTTTAAATGTCTTGTGAACTCTTAAACTCATTACTATATGAAATTTTAGTTGTACCTCAATGAATTTGTACGAGTCCTCTTACATTGAATGATGTACAACATAGGTTTAGGAAGATACTTCACCCACAAAACCCACCATTAATCACAAAACAAGTAGAGGATGAGCCTCCCTCCCATATTGAAGTTAAAAATGATTATGAATAAAAAGAGGGCTCTACACATACTGAAAATCCCGGAGTAACAACAGTAACAATATTAACCTATCTCTCTACTCACTAAGAATCTCTAATCCGAAATTAGTCAAATTTTGTCCCTGCTTGAGCCCCTATTTCCATGTGTAATTCCTTAGGAAATAGGCTTCTATTATTTAGCAATTTCCCCCTATTTTCTTGTGCAATTCCTCTGTGTTAATCACCTGACCAATACAATAATTATACACTCAATCTAGTATATAATTAATTGTACACTTCCTTGCAAACTCCACCACAGATGGGAAACTCGTATTCTTTGCATGCATGAGCTAATTATTAGTTTATTGATCAATTAACTAGATGATATCTTAGTTGGAATGATGTCCCACTAGTTAATTGACCACCAACTAACTCTACTAACAATTAGAACTAGTTTAACTGATTACAACTGAAATTAACTCAACCTAGGATCCTAAAATATAGGAATCACTACATACAATTGAACTTCATGCATCTAACTCGAATTAAATGACTTAATTGAGTGAAAAGTGCCATGTCACTTTAGTTAGCTACTCCAAGCTGTCTACTGATGTGGATTTTCGAATTTCCTCAATTTGACTAAGGAAAAATCAAATTAGGAATTTCTTGCTGCATTTTTAAACACTCACACACAACAAGAAAGGGATTATTAACCACCCATATCATGCACGTGTGGAATGTAATTCATGCAACGCCTCTCACTCTTACTGCTACTACTGCAACATCTGCAACTGAGAAGCATTAAAAAACATTGTATCAATCTGTAACTGTCTACTAGGAAAAAAATGTCATTGTTTAATCTCCTACATAGCCTCCAGCTCTATTGTCAACACTCCTACGAACTCCTTAGTTTCTGAATGACACTAATCCCCCTGCTACTAAATTCTTTGGATCTTTGTAGCAAGATAATGATCCATGAGGAGAATTCCTCAATGGACCCTGCCCAAATTTGCAATTCTGCAATTCTAGGAATAGGGTTCAAAATGTACAGTTGGATGTTTGCAAAATAATATTATCTACACATACACTCACTACTTACTTTTAACTCTACCACTACTCTACTGATCTACACTTGCAATAATTAGTCTGATCTCCCCAGATCCTGAAGTACTAGCTTCTGTAGGGCTACTCCCTCTGAAACTAGACTCCCTTGAGATTCGATCTCCCTGTGGGAAATATAATTGCTCCTCAATATACCAATATCAATGATCACAACTACTTTTTGTGTCACTAAAGATTGGCCTCGTTGAACTGCCCACTAGAACCCTTCTAGCTCCATTAAGAAGTATGCACATAGGGTCTAGATCTGCCTTGAACTAGGGATACATAACTATGCCTCTAAAGCTCCACGACTAATTTCATGTGCACTATACTTGAGGTCTTCAATTTGTTGCATACTGCATACAAACGTAATCAATGGTCTAGATCTACCCTATCTCTATGACATATCAACTATTATTGTCACTCTTCGTAGGGCTTTCAGATCTGCCGACATAGAGTCACTCCTTCACTGATCTACGACTTCTACAAGGAGCCCTATTATCTCTGATTTGTCAAACACCAAATAGTGAACTAGGGCAGCAAAACCATCCCACTTGACTCATCTTCACTGCTTGAAAAGTCAATCCTTAGGGTATCAAAATACAACCCACTTGTTGTGACAAGTTTGTCACTTGTACAAAACACTTAGCGAAAACTAGACAACCACTAACATGAATCCAACACATATTACATAGGTTGAATACTTATTCTAATGTGAAGCCTGGCTCTGATACCATGTAGAAATTATGGTGTAGAATTCTAACTTCTCATGAAATTATAATCTAAATCACAAGACACATCCCTACTCTAATGATCCGCAGAATTCAATTCACAATTCAGAACATCAATCATATATATGCAATAAGAAACCACACACATGCACAATATTTTTTCAAGGGAAAATAATCTATTAAAATCTGCATTTCCTGCTTGCATTAATCTGAAGAGTAGAGATGTATTACAATTGCTTGCTCGATATAGCTCAATCTACAATTAAATAACCTATATCTCTTCTCACTAAAAAGCTCTAACACAGAGTTAGTCAATTTTTTCCTCTGCTTGAGCCGATATTTCCTTGCACATTTCCTAAGGAAATAAGCTCCTATTCTTTAGGAATTTCTACCTATTTTCTTGAGCAATTCCTCTGGGTTATCACTTGGCCAGTATAATAACTATACACTCAATCTAGTATATAATTAATTGTACATTCCCTTGGAAACTCTACCAAGATGGGAAACTCGTATTCTTTTTTCATGCATGACTAATCAATAGTTGATTGATCAGTTAACTAGATGATCTTTCAGTTGGACTGATGTCCCACTAATTAATTGACTACCAACTAGTTCTATTAACAGATAGAACTAGGTTAATTAATTACAACTGGAATTAACTCACCTAGGCTCCTAAATTTTAGGAATCATTACATACAACCGAACTTCATGCCCCTAACTCGAATTAACTAAGTTAATTGAGTGACAAGTGCCATTTCACTTCAGTTAACTACTCCAAGTTGTCTGCTGGTGTGGAATTTCAGATTTCCTCAATTTCACTAATGAAAAATAAAATTAAGAATTTATTGCTTCATTTTTAAACACTCCCTCTCAGAAAGAAAACAGATTATTAACCACCCCTATCATGCACCTGTGGAATGTACTGCATGCAATACCTCTCACTATTGTTTCTTCCACTGCAACATCTGCAACTGAGAAGCATTAAATAAAAAATTGAATCAATTTGAAACTATCTACTGGGAAAATTGTGTCATTGATGACTCTCCTACTAAGCCACCTGGTCTATTGTCAACACTCCTCTGCACTCCTCAGTATCTAACTGACACTGATCCTCCTGCTACTAATTACTATGGGCCCTCGTAGCAAGGTAATGATCCATGAAGAGAATGCCTAAATATACCCTACCCAAATTTATGCAATTTAGGGCTTCACATCGCCCCACCTCACACCTGGAGGTATAACTGCATGCATGGAAAATATGATCTACTCATACTACTTCTACTTCTTTGTTGTTGCTTCCACACTGTTGTTGCAACTACTGCAATAATTAGTCTAATCTCCCTAGATCTTGAAGTACTAAGTTCCATAGGGCTACTCCCTTTGAAACTAGACTCCCTATGAGTATCGATCTCCCTGTGGGAAATCTTGATATTCCTCAATCTACCAATATCAATGATCACAACTCCTTTTTTTGTCACTAAACATTGGCGCATTAAACTTCCCACTAACAACCTTCTAAATCAATAAGAAGTTTGCACATAGGGTCTTCTAGATATGCCCTAAACTAGGGCTCCATAACTCTGCTTCCTAAAAATCCACGACTCATTTCATGCGCATTGTACTTGATGTCTTCAAGTTCTTGCAAAATTCATATAAAAGTCATTATTCACAACTATGTTTGTGAATAGTGCTCAACCTTCTAGATCTCCCTATCTCTATGACATATCAACTGTTACTGTCACTCTTCTAAGGGATTTCATATCTGCCCACATACAGTTACTCTTTGAATAATCTATGAATTCCGCAATGACCCTCTTATCTCTAATTTGTCAAACACCAAAATAGTGAACTAGGGCAGCAAAACCAGCCCACTTGACTGCTCTTTGTTGCTCAAAAAGTCAATCATTAGGGTATCAAAATACAATCCACTTGTTGTGACAAGTCTGCCACTTGTCGACAACACTTAGGAAATTAGAAAACCACTAACATGCATCCAACACATAGTACATAGGTTGAATACTTGTTCTAATGTGAAACCTGCCTATGATACCACGTAGAAATTATGGTGTAAATTGTAACTGTTCATGAAATTTTAATCTAAATCACAAGACAAAACCCTACACTATTGATCTATTGAATTCAATTCATAATTTAGAAATCAATAACAGACATGTAAGAAACAACACACATGAACAAAATTTTCCACGAGATTACAATGTGTTAAAACCCCTTTATCTGCTTGCATTAATCTAATGAATAAAGATGTATTATAATTGCTTGCTCAATCTGAGCTCAAACTAGAAATGAATGACCTCTCTCACAGCTCATTGATAGGCTCTAACCTAGACTTAGTAAATTTTTGCCTCTTCTTGAGCCCCTATTTCCTTGCACATTTCCTGAGGAAATAATCTCCTATTCTTTAGTAATTCCCCCCCATTTT